>CM034462.1:9389690-10604389 GCA_019925255.1 Litchi chinensis | reverse complement strand
ACAACTTAAGAACTCTCTCAACATCTATCATGCATGTGCTGGGCGAATCTAGAACTCACATATGTGTAGTTTATCTTACCATTAGAGGGGAGAGTATAACCTTAGTGTTCTAAAAATATCATTTTATTCGTTTTCAAATCTTAAATCATTTTCATATGCAAAATTATATAACTCAATTTCTGAATACAAATGTAATTATTAAAATACATATTCTATAATCAAATCATTAATCATATTACATAATCAATAAATAAATAAACTAATTAAATAATTTTTTTCTAATAACAACTAAATAAATAAAATTTGAAATATATAACTATAAATAATTAATTTAATTTAAAATAAAATTATTCTTTCACATAACTCCTTTACTTATTTGTGGATCTAAAATGAGTTCCCTTCTAATTTTTTATAATCCTAGATCCACCCTAAAATCACATGAAACTCAATTTAGACTTTTAAAAAAATTAACTAATTTTTTGGAATCTACATCCCCTTGAAAAAAAAAAATATTTATCTAGACAAATCAGATACCTAAATATTCGGATCACCTATATGAAACTTTCCCTATTTTTCCGCATTCTTCTTCCTTTTCTTTCTTATCTTTTCTTTTCTCTTCTAACCATTTTTTTTTTTTGGTCTTCTTCCTGCTGCCGAACAGCTTCTGTGTTTAATTTGCTTATAAGGAACTATATATATACATATAACATCCTTATCCCTTCTTATGTCACCGCCTCACTTCTTTTTATTTTATTATTTTTTTTTCTTTTTTCTCAATCGGTACCACCTTCAACTTATATATATATTTATATATATTTTTAATAGGTATGGCCCACTATTAACTTTTATATATATTTTTATTTCAATCGACATGACCCACCACCTTATATTATTATTATTATTATATTTTTTTATTATTATTTATATAAAAACTCACCCACCGTATGATTTTTTTGCCGACATATATAAATTTTCATTTTGGACCCTTATGGCATTTTTTCCTTTTAGTCCAACTTTCTTTATTTCTTTTAAAATATCCTAGAAAGCCCATAATTTTTCTCTATTTAGGAGAAATAAATTTTTTTTTATGAACAATAATTTCGTATGAATAGTATTTTTGATTAATAGTATTTTCAAATGAATAATGATTTTTGGGTTTGTAAAACCCAGAATTTTCTCTTCTTAGGAGAAATAAAATTTTTTCGGTGAATAATATTTTCACGTGAATAGTATCCATATAAATAGTGATTTTCAGAAAACGGAAGTCGCAAATCAAAAGTTTCAGAATTAGTACTAGAGTTAAACGAAACTGAAACAAATCAAAGATGAGTCCATTTGAAGATATTGTAAGTGATCCGAAGTTTATTTAGCGAAAATACTCTTTTCAATTTTAGTACCATATATAATATTTATGGAGTAATAAAATAATTTTAAATACTCTGTTGTATAATTGAATTTTAGTAGAATTTTCGGATAGGACCGGACATGATTTTATTTACAAGGCAAAATTCTACTACATAGTTACCTGACAAGTAGTTTGAATGAGGATAAATTCCGCTCCATCGTATATACATAGGGTACCATGTGGTGTGGGCCATCAGTGGTTGACTTATTTCGCTTAGAGATTTTTCGAAAATTGCATTGTCACCACTGTTTACAATTTACAACAAAAATAAAATAATGTAGAATTCTATTTCATATATTTCAGATTTGAAAAGCATATCAAAATAATTTTTCGAAAATTGAAAGCTCACTTTTTAATATGTTGTTGAATTTTAGTTTTATGATGCACGATTTATATTTATAATAAATGCTTATTCATGTATTTATTTCAGATGTGGTTTTCAGAAAACCTATTTTAGTTTTGCAGTATTGAAACGATGTTGAAATATTTTTAATTTTTAGGGAGGTTTAAATTACAAAAGTACAGTTTGAATAGAAATGTATGACACCCACTGAATGCATTTAGCTCACTCTTTATTTTATGCCTTGTACACAAAACCTCTTTAGGGGCAAGTGTAGATACAAGTGCTTCAGTAGCCGAAGACTCCAACCCAAGAGTAGACGAACTAAGTCGTGTGCTGCTATGTTTATGCATTCTTGTCATGAATGATTTGAAAATCTGTATAATAACATTTATATGTAATTCGATGTAGTTTTGGAAAATGTGCAAATATACTTGTGCATGATATGTAAATATTTTAAGTAACATTTTATATTTCAATTATATAAAAAATTTCGTGGAAAATTTTGTGTGCAAGAAACTTCTAAAAAGTTATAAAAGATTTTCAGTAAAAACAAATGACTTAACTTCACAGGAACCTTTCAATCGGAGCAAACATGATAAACCCCGATCCTAGTTTTCTCGAAAAATTCATTTCCAACAATCGAATAGAGAATAAAGAGTCCAGAAATAGTGCAAGGGGCCCGGTTAGAATTCGATTATATTTATAAGGCCCTGAGTGTCGTGTCAGGAAGAAATGAAAATTTTCGATGAATAATGTTCGGATCCATAATGAATAGTGATTTTTCGAAAAAGATCTGAAATTAGTGTTTAAGATCGAATTTGGACCCGGTTATATTGTTCAGGGTCATAAATTGAGATTCGGTGGGAAATAGAACATTTCGGTGAATAGTATTTTCGGACGGAATTTTTGGATGAATAGTAAAATTTGTGAAAATTGACCTTAACAGTCAGAAAAGGTCCGAAAATAGTAGAAGAGTATAGAAAAACAGAAACGGATCAAAAAGAAGACAATTTGAGTCAGTTTTAAGTGATCTGAAGAAAATTACGATATTGCCCTTTTGAGAGATTAATGAGTTTTAATGAGTTTAAATCCAATTGAATTTTTTTTCGAAGCATGAGATTGATAGATAAGACACCCAATTAGAGTATTTCATAGTCAATTTGAAGATTAGATGACCATGGAATATTTTCAGAATATTTTCTGGTCAAAGTGAAATTAGATTATAAAAAGGGTATGGATATTTTAAGTTAAGTATGCATGGATCACGCATGAGCATAATATGCAGATGTTTCAAGGAGTGTAACCTAAGTGAATGAGAATAGGTTAAAGAGAATGGGCAAAAAAATCGAGTATTTAAGCTATAAATACGTATAAAAAGTTATCGGTTTATTCGATCAGATTTCGGTTAGGAACATTTTTTTTATCAAGTATATATGAGAGGTATTAGACCGAAATTGAAGCCTATAAAATTAAATTGGCCATAAGATATGTGTAGAATATTTGTGGAATATTTTTCGAAAGTGATTAGGGATTAATTATATATTAATCAAGCGAGGTGAGCTCGCAGGATAAAGTAAAAGATATTTTAATTCAACTAATAAGAAAAGAGATAAGTGACTTGAAAAGTAGTGGCTATAGATGTGCCACATGTCATCTAGTGATTGGTTGAATAGATAAATGGATGAGAAAATGCCAAGTGGACCAATAAAATTAAAAATTATAAAATTTTGGGCATTAGTGAGATTATTGAAAGTTTAAGATAATTAAATGAAATTTTCTTGAGGGGCTTAATTGTAATTGAGCTTTAAAATATATATAAGTTTGTTTTGTCTCATATGGAGACATTTTGGTCGTGAAACAGAAAAGAAAAGAAAGAGAAATCGCGTGAGAGAGAGAGAGACGCCGAGATCGCGCAAGAGAGAGAGAGGGAGAAAAGAGAGAGATCCGATCTGATTTTCGTCGAGATTCCTTCACGAAAGTTGTTCCTCGTCACCTCCTCTAGCTAACCCCCAAATTTGAAGCGAAAAGATCGCCTATTTGGTGAGTTATTTCAGTTTAAAGTTTGGTATTTTATGTTAAAACTCATTCTCTCTCTAGTTTCTTTTTCAAATTTTAGTTTAAAGATGATAAGAAGGACTTGTAAGGATGATTTTGATATAATTTGTGAGTGATTTGGTGGAGTAAAAATGGGTGAAAGAGAGAGAGAAAGTCTTGACAAAAAATGAGTTTTTATGGGATATGAATTTGTTTTCGAATCTAAGGCTTTAGATGGAAGTTTTAGATGTTAGAAAATAATCTTATGAAGTTAGATTTCGAAAACGAAAAGTTTAGGATCGATTTCGGAGCTAAACGGACGAGTTGAAGGGTGTTTTCCAAAATTCTTCCCAATGCGTTCGTTTAACGTTCGAAACGATTTATTTAATCATGGTTGGATGTTAGAACACTAGAGAATTGATTATTGAAGTTGTCGAACGTTCGAAGCGAAAAATAATTTTATTAGTAAGCGAAATCGAACTTTGTTCAATGCATCCGACGATGAAATTGAGTATATTGAGGTATTTCTAGGAAAGAATAAGTAGGATTTACGTAGAGAAAACTAATTTCGAAAACCCCGATTGAATAGAAATTGAAATCCGAAAGTTTAGACGTTAAAGAGTATTAATAGAGATAAATGAGATTTTTATTGATTTTGAATGTTATTTGAATGAGTTAAGTGACTCTAAATGGATATTTGATGTTTTAGGGAAAAAGTGGAGAGTTCCGAAGGTATACGGAGGAGGATCGGATTCTATCCGAGGACGTGTTGTGAGTGGAAATACAAGTTTTTAAAGCTTATATTTTCTTAAAGTTTATTTAAAGTTAAAAGAATTTATTATAAATAGTTATTCGTTTATTAATTGAATTTATATTATAATTCTAGCATAAAGATTTTAGTTTATTATTTATGTATATGAGAATATGCTAGAATTAAAGATTTTAAGCTTATTGCCTTGAGATTTAGAATATTTTAGTATATTGAGTAATTATACTCGAGAATTATATATACTAAAGTTATTTATAAATGATAGGCTTTGGCCTAAGAAAAGCAAAGTTTTATTTCAAGAAATCAAAAAAAGAAAAGTAAGTTTTATTTCAAGAAATCAAAGAAAAGAAAAGTGAGATTTTTATTATGAAAAGATTTTAGATGCCTTTGGTTTACCCTAGCCCCAGTTTAGTACCCGGTCGAATGCCCTATGCGTGATACGGTAGATGAGAGGAAGTCAGTCAATGAGATTTGAGTCTAGTCGACTCTTGTGTGAGCGAGGCATGAGTGATCCGTATACACGTATAAGGTAGTGTAGTCGGTCCGCAGCGTGGGCCCACTTTCGGCGACTACACATGGTAGATCTCCACTCCTAGTGGTTAGCCAGATTTTATATGCTACCACGCCAGGAGTAGATATTCCCTGGGTTACCATTTAGGCGAGCATTAGAAAAGATTCTAGAAAGTATTTTAGAAAAGAATTATATAAAGTAACTTAGTTTTTAAAAACTGTTTTTGGGAGAATATGTTATACAGAAATGAGTTTTAGTGTATACAAATTAACCACTCACTGAGTTATACTCATAGTTTTCTTTAAATGTTTTTCTTAAAAATTCTCCCACAAGAGCAGGAGCTAGTCGTCCAGCTGACAAGGTTCATTCAGACGTGCAGGCGGACGGATAGAACGACACTTACTACATCTATATATGTTGTTAGTTTAATCATGTATATGTTCATGTATATAGTTGTAACCATTTTAAAGAAATAGTGGATGCATTAGTTAAAAATGTTTTATTAAAGTTTTCTGAAATTCAGATTTTATTTATTTATTTGTGGTTGTGTTGTGAGAAAAGAGCCGGAGGCTCTGGAAGTTGAGAAATTGATTTTATAGAAGTGTTTTTATAAACTGTATTTGAAACTTGCAGGGTGACATAGTTTAGAAAACAGACGGTATGCTACCGAAATTTTTATAAAAAAACGAAAAAATTTTATCACTGTCACATTGTAAAAGAAGTTAAAATATCTAGATAGATGAGTTTTCGATGCCCTAACGAGATTCCTTCAGACTGAGTTAGGGTTCGTATGAATTCTTTCGGGGTGCTACGGGGTCTTTCTCGGGTTTAAAAGAGGGATTCGGGAAGGGTCCCGTCAAAACATCAACTAGAGGGCCATTGTGGGGTACCAGCGGGCTGCCTAGTGTATGGAAATAGTTGTATAAGGATGGGGCCCGTCAGATAAACCATTTGCAACAAACACACATAAGACTTTTGTTTCATATAGCCAAGTTCTTAGAGATAGACAGACCATTTGGAGAGATTTGTTTGCATTCAATGATGAGGCCTACATACCATACAAATTACTACTTCACTTTCTTGAAATTGAAATAACACGGCTTTCCAAGTCTTCTATTCACAAGTCAATCCCACACACTTGTCCGAACTTTCCTTACAAAATTTCTATCAAGCTAATCTTTTCCAATTCTTGGAGGAGACTTTTGAATTCCCCGTCAACCCAAAAACTGCCTTAATTTCATGGTGAATTAATGGAGTTCAGAAAAAATGGTTGCCCAAAAACCAAAAAAAAAAAAAAAAAAGAGAGAGAGAGAGAGAGAGAGAGAGAGAGAGAGAGAGAGAGAGAAAAGAAATAATTAAGCTCTTATTGTATCTACAGGTTTTATTTTATTTGAAGGATATATATTGCAAAAATTGGGGAAGAGAAAATCAGTCACTTTTATGAAATTATATCATTATAATAATGTGTCATTTCTATTCTTCTAGCTATTGAAGTCGGTACGAAAGTTCATCAAAACTTCTTCTTGAAAGTTAGTATTTTCCAACGCTACGAAGATGACTTCCATGATAAAAATGGTCCTCTTTGAATGTACACGTATTAGTCTCTTTATTTTTATCAACACAGTCAACATAGAATGATATGTGGCAATGGATTATCCACATAAGATGTAGTGGAAAAGTAAAACAAGAAAACCAAAAAAAAAAAAAAAAATCCTAGCTATAAATCACTTTCCCAAATTTAACAGAAGTAGCATTAATATTACTCTACGATGATACAATAATAGGATGAAACTTCATTAAAACTGTGAGAAGACTTTGAATTGGCGTCAACCCAAAATTTACCCTAATTATGGTGTCAAAAAAAGAATTATTGACATATATCATAATTCTTAATTTTCATATTTATCACCCATTCAATTTAATGTGCTTTTGATTCACATGTATCATAATTCTTAAGTGCATCCATTGTATAGTAATAGATATTGTTTAGATGATTTCAACCTAATTCAGTAAAATTTTGATATATTGAAGATCAAACACATGATGTAGTATTAGAAGCACTATTTTACATCCATTTTTTATTATATTATTGTAAACCTTGATTTTCATATTCATCACCCATTCAATTTAATGTACATTTGATTCACATATATCATAATTTTTAAGTCCATCCATCATATAGTAATAGATATTATTTAGATAATCTCACACTGATTTAGTAAAATTTAGATATATTGAAGATCAAACACGTAATGTAGTATTCTTTTAAAAACTATAAGTAAACAAGTTAACGATCAACTGTAAAAATAAAAATTTTTAAGAGCAGATAACATAGTGTAAGGTGTATCCATTCTAATGTTTATCAAATTCTTTTACTTAATTCGAAATTTGTTGCACTCTTCAACCCACTTGTTATAAGAAGACATTTGGTTTTTGCAGTTTCCCTCCTTCAATCCTATACATCTTTGTTTTTTCCATAATCACTACACTAAAATTCTTGTCGAGTAGTTTTTCCCCACATATAATTTTCTCGTCAGTGTAACTTCTGCGTAACATTAATGGTGGACCATATAAAATGATTGATTGGCCTTGATTATTTGCATAACTTGTCTCTTGGGTTCAAGTCATACATTACTAGAGTGACGATGCACATAATTAGAATTACTATCTACATTCATTCATATTGCAAACCTTAATTTTCAAAATCATCATTCGGTTCAACGTGTAATTAATCATCATAACTATTCTCAATTCCATTCTATATTATTGATATATTGTTTGGAAAACTTCCAAACTAATTCAACAAAATTTTGACATATCCAAGATCTGTTAAGGAATAGCATGGTGCCGTGTCAGTAGCAACGAATCTCAATTAGAAGCCCAGAGATCAAGTAATAAATTGGTTAAGGTAACTGATCATAATCATTTCAAGGATCATGACAGTGATTAATAAAGAGTTTGGCAGTTTGTCAAACACTTTAACAATCTCATCAAACACTTTGCATTTTGCAAGATCAACATGTAAGAAGAAGAGTACACTCAACTAATTAAGACTCTCTCAAAAACTATGTATGACAAAACCTATCTCGACTCTTATCTCAAATTCAGAAGAATCCCGTGAAAACTAGGATAGTTCTATTTAAAATCTGGATTCTTCAAAAAATCCTTTAGAAAAATTATTGTAAATCTAATAGCCCTTTTATAAATACAAATTGATAAATTGAAAACCTAGTTAATTAAAAATAATATACATTGATACGAAAATATTTCTACATAAAAATAATAATGCATTTTGTAATCACCATATGGTCTTTCTCACAATATGTAATAATCTGCACCAACTAGTATTCAGGGGAACCTGGTAATACATGGTGGAGATATTCAATACACACGCAGAATGAGGGATAACGTCTTGTCATGCACATACTGGGTGATTTTATGAACTCCCCAGACATCTATCATACACGTGTTGGATAACTCTCTAAGATATACACACATCTAGAACATACACACGTGAAGCCTATTTGACCGTTAGAGGAAATGGTACAACTTTGGTATTCTAAAACATTTTTATTTGTTTCCAAATTTTAAATCATTTTTATATACAAATTGTATAACTTGATTTTTGAATATAAATCTTATTATCAATAAATAAATATTCTATAATCAAATAACAAATCATAATACATAATCAATAAACTAATTAAATAATTTTTTTAATAACAATTGAATAAATAAAATCTAAAATATATAAGTGTAAATAATTAATTCAATTTAAATAAATAATTCACTTATAAATTAGATTTCAGGCTCTATTGGGAATTGCTAACACCCGTATTATCCTTCAGTTTTTTCCACCTAAAAACAACACAAAAACTAATTTAAAATTCATAAAAATCAAATCAGAAAATTGAATCTGAAATTGAAATAATTGCACACCATAATCTGCTCCAATTATTTTCCCTTTTTTTTGCTTCTTTTTTTTCTATTCATGGGTCTTCTTCTTCTTCTTCTTCTTTTCTTTCTTTTGTTTTGCTATGTTGTTAAGTTGTGTGTGTGTTTCTTCTCTATTGGAATATGAATATATATATACACACACACACATATGATAGTCATCAATATGGTCGACACACACACACACACACACACACTCTTTTCAATCTCTATTTTGCTTATCAACTTGTACATTTGACACTTGTCCCATTTCTTTTATTACCTTGACTTTTTTTTTTTTTTTAAATGTTTTTGCTATCTCCATTTGTTCTTATCTCTAACTCTCTCAATTATATATATATATGTGTGTGTGTGTGTGTGCGCGCGCGCGTGTGTGTATGTAACCGGGTCCCACTCTTTCAATCTCATTTTATTTTGCCTTTTGTCTCATATGTTGACCATTACAACAAACACATGTTTTTTTTTAGGCCCATTGAGTAGCACCCTTTTGTATATATATATATATATATATATCTTTTATGCTTGAAAATAAATGAATGCATTTAATAGAAAAATGGGCTATATTAATTTTCAATTTGGGTTTACTTAAATTTTGGACTCTATAAATGATTGATTGAGCTATTTTTATTACTTCAATTGGACTCTTAAATTTGAAATATCTAATTGAACCCCTTTAACTTATTCATATAAACCTTATTTATGTTTTATTTTTAAAAATATTCTATTTTGGATTCTGGCGTTACAATATAAGCAAATAGTGATTGTGCATATGCACATATCTGCACGATTGAACTTTAATATGATTTTGAAAAATATTTTTAGATACTTGTCCGCCCAATATTGGGATTGTTGTAGGCAACAATATAATGGAAAATGGAAAGCAATGTTTGAAGCAATATATTCTTCACTAATTTATTGAATAGGTTAACCAAATAATTCATGAGGTAAGAGAAATTTCATTGCAGATAAATATTGTAGAAAAGATTGAATAAAGAGAACGAATGAAGAAAAAGATGGGGAACAAATAAAATCAAAAACAAAAAAGAGCAGTTTGTATACATTGATGATGGGTTATAAAATTGATTTTTTTTTTTTCCTAAAACGGTTGTTATCATAGTTATAGTACATAGGTTTATTTAGGATTTTTTTTTTTTAATTTTAAATGGGTTATAATGTAAATAAATAAAAACAAAAATAAAAAACTTAACTCAATTTTTTAGTGTTATTTTAAAAGTTTTTTTTTTTTTTTTTACTTAAAGAAAAACTCTATTAGTTTATTTTAAATCTTTTACACTATATTTTATTATATATTGAAACTCTTCACCTTTAGATTAAAATATTGGATATCCTCACTAGTTTTTTAATTATTTTTATGTTGTTAATTAAGAAAAGCATATAATTAAAATGAGGCATGGTCAATCTAACTTTATTAAACACAAAAATCAAGTATTGTGTATTGACCATTAAGTTTTAAGAATCAATAAAACAATTCCCTTCAAATTCTTCACATAAGAAAAAAATCAATAAAACAGATAACTTTGGTATTAAAGTGTGATTACAGAATCCCACATAAATAAAAATGCAATAAGAAATAAAATTAATTAGCGTGTAAGGTTAGGCTTTGAAAGTAACCCAAAATTCAAAAGCTAATTGAGAGGAAAAATCCATAGAGGCCTAAAATGTGATTTAGTTTGCGATAGATCAACAATTTGCATATAGATCAACTGTAAAGCATGACTTCGAGATGTGGACAGACCACCTGCAACAAAGACACAGAAGACTTTTCTTTCATATAGCCAAGTTCTTAGATATAGATGGATCATTTGGAGAGACTTGTTTGCAATCAATGATGAGGCCTAGAAACCATACAAAATTAAGGGGTGTATTCAATCTAAACTTTATTAACCACAAAAATCTAACTTTATTAAGAAAAGCATATAATTAAAATGAGGCATGAGCAAACTTTATTAAACACAAAAATCAAGTATTGTGTATTGACCATTAAGTTTTAAGAATCAATAAAACAATTCCCTTCAGATTCTTCACAGAAGAAAAAAATCAATAAAATAAATAACTTTGGTTTTAAAGTGTGATTGTAGAATCCCACATAAATAAAAATGCAATAAGAAATAAAATTAATTAGCGTGTAAGGTTAGGCTTTGAAAGTAACCCAAAATTCAAAAGCTAATTGAGAGAAAAAATCCATAGAGGCCTAAAATGTGATTTAGTTTGCGATAGATCAACAATTTGCATATAGATCAACTGTGAAGTATGACTTCGAGATGTGGACGGACCACCTGTAAGGCTGCAATAAAGACATAGAAGACTTTTCTTTCATATAGCCAAGTTCTTAGATATAGATGGATCATTTTGAGAGATTTGTTTGCAATCAATGATGAGGCCTAGATACCATACAAAGTTAAGGGGGTGTATTCAATCTAAACTTTTAATTACTATTATAAAATTTAAAAGTTTGGGTCTATTGACTAAAGCTACAAGCAATTGATTTGTGAGAAATCATTTATATATATATTAAAAAAAAAAAGAAAAGAAAAAATCATTAGATGGATGAGCTTGACTCAAAACAAAACCTTAATTGAAGTTTTAAATGTTAATTATCTATTCCAAGGCTTACCAACTCAACGATGGTAACTACAGCCAAAACCAAGAAAAATACTACATTAAGTAGAAAATCACTTCAAAAAAGAAATTGTCAAAATTGTGCTTTGATTTGAATATAACACATTTAATGAGGATCAATATAAATTAGGAAAGAAATCTTAGTCTTTCTTATGTTATAATGACCTAATTCTATGTAAACAAGAAATCTTAACACTAAAAAATGGTTCATTCACATCTACAAGAAACAACACCAAGAAATTACTGAAACTTTGGCAAAAAGTTTGCAAAAATATAGCCTTCTTCTCCTAGAAATAAAATAATCGTGGATGTAGATATCATAAAAAAGGCTGAACTATGTTAAAAATCTCGTTCGTTTGTTTGATTACTGTTCTTACATCGTTATTCCTCTATTAATTCATTATTATTGTATTAATTCATTCTCAATTTACATTAATTCGAGTGTTGATCGATTCTTGACGTCAATAGATGTTTTTCAATTATTTTAGCATGAATACAACTTTATGCTCTATCATGGTTTTTTGACATTTACAATATTAAACACTTTAAACTTTTGTTTGAAACGACATCATTTCAATGTCATAAAGATGAAGTTCCATTTTTATGACCGTGCTACTATTGAAAATCTAATTTATTAAAACTTCATTCGGAGTTAAATATTCATATCACAAGCACAACATTCAACATTAGACATCTTGAAAGATAGAACTATTGAAAAGCCTTTGAAAATATGTCTTATGACAAATGGAAATCACTTTTATTTTTTGTAACAATGTCCTCTCCTACACTAACGATTTGACCATAATAAATGGCTTGAGATAATTAGAAAAAGGGTATGATGGTCATTTTCTCTTATTTTTTATTATTTATTAAAATTATGTTAATTAATAGGTTGTTTGGATCTCCGCAATCTATCTAGACGATAGAGATCCATTCAAAATAATTTAAAATTTCAAAATTTATAAAATAAATTATAAATTAAATGATTTTGAAATTTTAGAAAACAATAATATTCTTCCAACTTTTTACTTATAATATTAAAAATTATTTTTGATATATAAAAACAACCTAATTTTTTAATTTTTAATTGTGTTAAAAATATTTTTTAAAAAAAAACATATAAACAAATAATTTTTCAACTACTTTTTTAATTAAATTTTGAAATAAACAAATCATATCTAGACATCCGTTGGAAGTTTCGTTTTTGTATTCTTTTGCAGGCATTGACAATA
The DNA here is from genome assembly GCA_019925255.1 of Litchi chinensis. Taxonomy (NCBI): domain Eukaryota; kingdom Viridiplantae; phylum Streptophyta; class Magnoliopsida; order Sapindales; family Sapindaceae; genus Litchi; species Litchi chinensis. The sequence goes on along the minus strand of CM034462.1, from coordinate 10,591,501 downwards.
CATTTCCAAAGCTACGTGAACAAAATGACCATTGCTCTAGCAGTAAATCCAAATGTGATTTCTGATCCTCACTAACTTTGTGAGGACATAGAAGAATCTCTCCGAATTATTAAGGATGTTGTTGTAGAGAAAACATTAACGATTAAGGATGTTATCTACTCAGAAGATTAAGACTAATTAATTACCATATTAGAGTCATTTTTGGTTTACCTTAAAATTATATTTTATTTATAGTTGAAGTCTTCATTAATTATTATATAATTGAAAAAATTAAAAAAAGAAAAAACACAAATTGATAAGCACATTACATATACCCTTTCTATATGTGACTAGAGTTGGAGACTCATTATACCCGTTTACTGATATGTGTGGGAGGAGTAGAAGACAATGATGATGATCAATTAGAGAAGAAAATACAAATCTTAGTTTGCAAAATCATCTCAGATTTTTTCATTTGTGAATATAAAATATTTTTTCCTATTGTTTTTGTTTTTGTTTTGTTTTTTTTTCCCCAATAATCTGTAATGTGGAGTTTGCAACATGAAGTTGAGGTTGGTTGGAATTAGGAGGTGTGGATAAAATTCTAAATGAAAAATAGATAAATCTTAATCATACATTACAAAATAATAAGAACAAAAGCAAAAGTGGGCATCACAGAATGTGTTACAACAGTGAAATTTAGATGCTGTAGGGTCTAAATTGGGCAAAGCTTGTGAACTTTTGTTTCCGAGTTGTGGATACGGTAATTTAAAAGAAAAAAGAAATGTGCTTAGTTAATAACGAATAATGGAAGAGAGAGAAGAAAGGTTGTGTGTTTATGATAAAACATGAAAGAGAGATATAGAGGAGCTATTGGAATAGTTTTTGGAGGAGGAAAAGGGTGATTGTCAGTGAATGGACTAAGTTGGCTAAAAACATGAGTTAGTGAAGTGTGACAACTTTGAAAATAACAGTTTTAGGAATTGGCTTTATTTTTCTAATATTATTAAAATTATTATTTTAGTATGTTCTTAAATTATGTTTCACTAAAATCTTAGCAGTCTTGATAAACATTTCAAGGCTGTCAAAACTCTAGTAGTGACCATCACTAAAACCCTGTCAATATTGGTGATAAAGAAAATACTAATTTTACAAAACTTTTAATGCACAGTGATAAAAAATGGATTAATATTGTTGCACCATAATGCTAATTAATTTGAAGAGATTTGAAGTTAAATTAAGTTACAAATGATAATTAGCCCAATCTCCTACTTCTCCTTTGCTAAAGAAGGTGTCGTTTTTAGCTCCCATAGCATGTTTACCAGTCTTAAAAAGCCACGCAATCATGATATTTTCTCTATCAATTATTGAGTTTCTTTTTGTTTAGAGAAAGGACATCCCAAGAAGTCAGCCAACTTGTTCACGTACAAGTTGATCTTCTCTTTTAGATCTTCATATTTCAAGAACAATATTCTATGTTGCTCTTCCATGCTAGCCTTCCAATACCATAAAGCCCCATTTGTTGGCCAGGATAGGATTGGGTTTGGACAAAAATTTTGTCCAAACCCATGTTTGGTGCAACCAAACTCCCTTCATTAAGTTATCCAAAGTTTTCCCAATAGTGATTTTAACCTACTCTAATGGGTTAATTGAAATCCATTCAAATTGGTGGGTTAATTTTGTCACATCTTCCCTATCTGCTCTCCCTTCTCTAATTCCGTCGTCGCCGCTACTACTGTCGCTTGCTTCAATGGGTCGTTCTCTTTCTTCTCTAATCAAATCGTCGTTCTTCTCATTCTTCTTTGGTCATCGCTTTCTTCTCTAATCATCTCTTTCTTCTTCGTTCTTCTCTTTCTTCTCCTTCTCTTCCACTGCCAACGATTCTTCAAGCAAGAACTGGTCGATGAGACCAAGATTTGATCGATTTGCAGCTAGGTTTTGTGTTGTCTTTGCCATCATTCCAGGGCATCCAAGGCATCGATGCCTCCATCATCTTTACCATCTATCCTGCCGTTGGAAACAGCATGGGTTTTGGATGGGTTTGGGGTGAGGGATGATGAGAGAGGGAGGAGAGTGTCGGTGTGTAGTTGCAAATGGTGGAGGAAATGATAAATTATTTTTAAATATCTATAAATTTTTATTTAAGTCCTTCATAAATTTCATTTAAATCCTATTCTATCTTAGTGTCATCAAACATGAGCTAACAATTAAATTAATTCAATTTAATCTTATCCAATCTAATCCAATCCAATCCAATTTCATATAAATAATCTAATCCTATCTCACGTAACAAATGGGGCCTAAAAGGCTAAAATGTGTTCCCAAATAGGGCCATACCCTTGGACTCCATGACAAACCATTTCAAAAGCTTCATCTATCGGGTAAGGCTCCAAAGTTTGGTCAGACAGAGATGAATTGATCTAGTGGGTTTCTGCATATATAAACAATATGAAAGAAGTTGGTAGGGATGCAAAAGGAATGTGCGTTGAGAGGATCCTTGGTGTAGGAAGTTGTTCAAGAACAGGAGATTGATTTTTCCAATAAGAGTCAATCCCGAGGATAGGTATTAGATCATGCATAAAAAAAAAAAATAATAATAATAAAAAAAATAAAAAACCAAAAAACCAAAAAAAAAAACTTGATTTGATGATGGATGAGCTGGTTTAATAATCAGCTCATGATTTGATGACGGTTGAAGAAAGTAAAGTTCAAGCTCTGCTTCTATGAAGGAGTTGTGATTTTTTGCATAGGAAACTATCTGAAAATTTCTTGATTTTTCTTTTTCCTTAATTGAAGCAATACTAAAAGTACACTTATATACAAACTTGAACTTTTGATCTCAGCCATACAATCATAACTGAATCATTTACAACCATTGATCCAATAACAAATTCCTAACACTAAACTACCTTAACAAGCTAACTAAATGGTAGTTGATAAGTATTAACTTCATCAGCTTCATCAAACTGACTAGCGGTTTCTTTAGTTAAGTAAGCTAGACTTGTTATTGGTTTCTGATTATGAGTGATTGAAATCACTTGAGTGGCTTGAGCTCAAGGTACTGCAGCTGATCTTAAAGAACTTAATGCTATTGAAAGAAATTTATGTTGAGAGTTTTGAGAGTTAGAATTAGGTAGCCTTACAGTGTGGAGTACTAGTCATAGCAAGAGGCTTTCTTCCAATGCATAATGAGAACGGTTCATGATGGCAAAAGTGAGAGCTTTCAACCAATAAGAAAATATTTCATAAGATGCTGAGTTGATGTGGTAGGTTGATGTTGGTATGACCTTTCAATATCAATGTGACATATAACATAGTTTTTAAAATAAAAATTAATATTGATGTAATATTTTAATAATAACATGACATGTATAATTTTTTAAATGAAGATTTTATCGTAAAATAGGAAACCTAATTAGCATTGTATTAATGTCTTGTGCTTGAAAGTGTCTCACGAATGAGATCACACCATCAAAGAACTTAGATGGATACCAAAACCCTTTATGGTGATAAAGACAATTAAGATTATCCTAATTTCTCACTCTAGGAAGAATTAAGAGTAGTTCTTTATTACTTGCCTCTTCTTGATCTCCAATCAAAGGGTATTTTAGGGAGTCTATTCCTTTCTCCATGAAAAAGTTTTAAGTTAATAAAAGGAAACAACACAAGAGAAATTGCAATGGACAACATCATTCAGCTTATTATCATGGTTCCAAAAATCATTACTCACTAATCGACTGACAAGACAGCGATTAACGATTTATCAGTTATTTGATGGGTAATCGATGATTAATTGATGAGTATTGTTTTGAAGAAAAATTATTATTTTTTGAAAATTTGAGAGCGTAAACTGATATTTGTTTAAATATTGGGGCCAAAACTCACATACTATTATTATTTCATCAAACCTTAAGCGAGTTTGTGTAATTTTTCATTATATAAACTTATAGAAAACCTTAAACAGATCATCACCCTCGTTTCTCTCAACTCACACAAAATAAATCATTTTGTGGGACTAATTATTTATATCAGTCTCCTCCACCCTCACACCCACTTCACCAACCATCGAGCTCTCTCATGCTACATCGACTTTACATTGGCAAACCCCTTTATTTCTTGCCCCTAATTTCAAAGCTTAACACTTCAACTTGATGAATTCCAGAGAAATTTAGAGAAATCCAACTCTTGAGTAAGTTTCAATTTTGTTGGGGGATCTCTATTATTTACTGTTTTTGGTTTTTGGATTCAATTTTTTGTCAATTTTTGGTGCCTTTTTTTGCTCTCTCTATTGTTGTTTGATTTGTTTTGTATTCAAATTTGGGTTTTTTTCTTTCAAAATTTTATTATTTTTTTTTCAAAGTTTTGGTTTCTAAGCTTTCTTCAATTGTTTGATTTGTTTTGCTCTCTTGATCAAACTCCTTTATTTTCTCTTTTTGTTTTGGGTTGACCAATTCGGCAAAGTTAGGTCGATTAAATCAAGTACTTGCTCAACTTGGCCAATTAATCAACCTGTCTAATTTTGGCCATCAATCTCATCCTTATCGGATTGACAACATACCGGTCAATAATAAAGAGTTGAAAAATCGCTGTTTATTGGCGAGTTTTGGAATAATGTTCATTATTGAAATACTTGAAGATTTATAAAGCATTAATTAAGAACCTTTCCTTTTGTTTCCCATAGTTTTCTTTGTTATTTATTTACTTTCTTTGAATTCCATTTACACAATCAACTAATTAATTTGTTGACAAATGATGATGTGATAGCTGCAATTTAACAAACTATCAAGCAAGGTATATTAACATTGTACCTGATCTTCTTTAATGGATATAATCAGTAAAGTGATTCCATCCTCTTATTTTGTTAGTCTAAATGAGAGTTATTTATCACCATGTTATATTAGAAATGGTTTTTAAAGTTGTAATTTTTAATAATGTAATATAAAAGACATTTTTCTATAAAGTTGATGAGGATGAAATTTTATTTGTTATAATTGTAAATAATGTTAGAATTGTAGGATTACAATCCTTGATACAAGTCTTCGTTGATTCAGGTGCCCTTGTTTCCTAAGGTTGACATGTTAAATCATACTGTGAATGTACATTAACATTTATCAACTAATATTAATAAGAAATAAATATGATTTATTGATAAGTCTAGTAGTGTAAATTCTCTTATCAAATGAAAATTTGAAATTTACTTTTTGTAATTATGATAAATTTAAAGGGTTTAACTACGTTACTAATTAGATAAAGTGATCTATTAATAATAATTCTTAGATATTCTTTAATAACCACCCTTACTACCAATCCAAAGCTTGTTATTAATGATTAACCTTACTTAACAGATAAAATAATAGACCTTAATCTAAGTTCATATTTTTACTAGTCATGGTCCAAGAGAGTTATCTAACTCTTATTATTATTATTTTTTTTATTTTGTGGTTTGTTAATTTAACTATCATAAACTCATAATATTGCCAACTTCTTACAAATCACATCGAATTAATATCATAGAGCTGATTAAGGAAAAAAAAAAAAAACAGAAAACAAAACAGCGCCGTTTAATTGTTATTACTTTACCATCGGCATGACCCCGGTCCGATCCACCAAAGTGAAAAAAAAACACCTGAGCGCGGACCGAGAAACAACCGATCCAATACCTGGTTGGGTCGGGTTGAAGCAAAAAATTTGTGGATCAAATTGATTTCGTACAACCGATCCGGATCCGGATTGTGCCGGGCTTTCTCGGTAACCCGATGAACCCGATCCCGACCCGGCATATATTTACCAAACGAAAAATCCCTAACAGCCGATTCCGATTTCTCCATTAGCCTCTTTTCACCCTCTTCTCCGCCGTTCAACTCCACTTTTCTCTCCATCTCCGACCTCCTTCACGGCGTTTTTCTTTGTCAAAAGGTAAAAATCTCCTTCACGCCAGTTTTGGTAGTACCGTTTGGAGGCAGAGTAAAGGCATCGGTCACTGATTTGAGGAATCGCGGTGCGGAGTTTGATTCCGCAACTCTCTTTCGAACTCATCGTTCGTTGGTTGTTGTTCGATGAACTACACTAGTGGAGCCGCTCTGAGAAGAGCATTCGTTTATTTCAAAGTGGTGAGTGAAATAGTGGATGGAGAATTTTTACCTTTTGGCAGACAAAAACGGCGTCAAGAGCATAAAAAGGCAAAGTATATATACACTTTCTAACACCAGATTCCATCGTCGAAGCTCAAGCATACGCGGAAGGTTTCGCACAATTGAGATCGCATCCACGCCGGTTGCTGGTGTCTGAAATAGTGGATGGAGATTTTTACCTTTTGGCATAATCGTATTTTGACTGTCGAGAGTATAGGAGATAAAAATGGAAAGAAATCGGTGCTTCTGCGCTGTTATGCTCTTTATTTGGTTTGTTTGTTGCCTTCCTTTTCCCGTGGCTTTGTCTTATATCATTATTTTGATTAAGTAGTGGTGGCTAGTAATGCTATTCATGGAGTGTCATGAGATGAGTATCGCTTGGTTCATATGTTCAAGTAAATATCTTAGAGCATCTCCAATGTAAATGTGGATTGTCTTTTAGAAAAAATGGATATATCATCAATGTCAAGGAAATGTGCATCTTATGTGGCATAAATATGAATTGATAAACACTCAAGTCTAAAAGTGTTCTCCAATGCTATTTTATTCATTTTAATAATAAATAGCCAAATAATAATATATTATTAAGTAAATTACCATAAATTATTATTTGATGAAAGTTTTCATAATTTATTGCTGACATGGCTATCCAAGAGACCCTCTGAAAATAGACATTGAGGTTGATAGCCTCTATTTTCTTTTTTATCATGTCAGCTTGATGGTGGTTATGGAAGTTTGCATTGGAAAGGTTAATTTTAATTCTCTATCAATTTATCTGATGTGGTACTTTATTTTTCCACAATTCATGTTTGCATTGGAGATGCTCTTACTGATTTATTGGAAACTGGGGATGCACTAGATTTATTACATTTAGCGGATAAATGATGTTTCTTTTGGAAACATGACACTAACACATTTAATATTTACATGTTTATGGAGGAACCCTACGACGATTAATCATTATAAGTGGAAAGTTTGTATTTTAGTACTTTGAAATTCAAGCGTTGAGAGTCTTAGTGAAAAAATCATGTCCATGTCACATAACTATGTTGATTAAATCCAAAATTAGAATACCTGGAAGTAGCTGTCTATTTCTAGCTATCATGTTTGTAATCTTTATTTGACATGTATGGTTTTCAAACTATTTTTAGGTCTTGGTCATATGCAAACTAAAGCACTTCTAAGCTTATGCAGCTAATGGATCATAATTCCATTTTTAATATATTAAATTAGGTTTAAAATGTAGTTTTGTCTGTCTAGCTGCTAAAGGGAAAAAGGGGACTTGGCTAAACATGGTGCTATAGAATAAGAAATTTTGTTTCTTCCACTTTAAGAATGAAATTTATAAAACTATAAAAAAAAAAAAATTAAAAAAAAAATGCCTCTTAATGTTGTCCAATTAATGGGCTGTATTATCATTCGCATGTTTAAATCGATAAGATTACATGTTGCCTACAGAACTAACTGTGAATTTAATCTCTACATTCTGTATTGATATGATAAAATTCTGTTGTGCAATAAGTACCCTATTTATATGTTTTTGGCCTTTTGATTGCTTCATGAAGGCTAGAGAAAAGCATAAAGCAGAAGAGATGATAGAACTTGAGGGTCCATTTGGCAAGAGTGATGTTGTGAACCGTGAGCTGGTTTGTCTAGAGAGAGAAAGAGTTGTCTACAGTTCGCAAGAATGGGACAGTTGATCCTTTTGCTTTTTACTTATGTGGTGTCATAGTATTAAAAGGCGCGTGCCCAGGCATCGGGCGCGGCGAGGCGTAGATCCGAAGCTCGGATGCCGGCTAGGCGCAACGACCTACAAAAGGTGCGCGCCTGGCGTGCCTAGGCATAGAAGACTAGGCACGCTTGGGCAAAATCAACTTGATATTTCTATTTTTTTTCCCACCCATTTTCTACCCTACTCGATAGCCTCCCCCTCTCTACCATAACTCCCAAGCTACAGATTTGTCATCCAGTCGCCATTCGGTCGTCGATCTGCCTTATTTCGCCGTCGGCGAGTGTCCTCTGTTCTGCTCTCTTCAGTTTTAGCCTCTTCAACACACTCTCTCTTTACCTGACCCGTCCAGCAGTCGACTTTGGTTTCCAACCACCTTCTAGCCGCCGTTCGATCGTCGATCTCCCTCTTCCTACCGCCAGTGATTGTCCTCTCTTTTCCCCTTATCGGTTTTCAGCTTCTTCAACACTCTCTCTCTATCCAACCTGCCAAGTTGCCGATTCTATCTTCCAATCGCCTTCCTATAGTCGTTCGATCGCCAATCATCATCGTCCCGTCGTCGGTGACTGTCCTTTCTTCTCATCTCATCAATTTTAGTTTCTTTAGCTCAAAATGACCTCAAGGAAGTCTTTTTTCCTTTCCTCTTATCTTCAATCTTTTGATCAATTTATTAATTTATTTGTACAACTAGTTTCATGAATGTTTGTAATTTATAGGCTGTTAATTTATTTATTGATATATGTATAATGTATGTTCGTAATTTATAGGCTGTTAGTGTTTATGTATAATGTTAATGTATGAATGTATTTTGTTTGTAGCTAACTACTCTAGCTCAAATACAATGTCGGCTAGTACTAAATCCTCAGACCCTGCATGAAATTATGTTGAGTTGTCGGATCATAAAGATAAAAATACTGTAAAATGTAAATTTTGTGACAAAGTGATGAAAAGAGAGATCCATCGGGGCAAAACAACGTTTGGCGGAGAGGGGGGGGGGGGGGGTTAGGAATGCTAAACATTATGAACGTTGTCCTGAACCTATAAGATAAGAGATGAAAGGGTATTTGCAGAAAAAGAAGAATGATAAGGATAAGTGTAATATGAAACCGTTTGTTAAGTATGAAATAGGTGAATGATATGATGATGAACCACTAGTAAAACCACTTACAAGTAAAAGAAAAGGTCATAGTGGATTTGGTAGTGGAGTTAGTTTTAAGGGGTCAAAACAAAAGGGTCCACTGGATGTTTTCTTTGCCTCTGATCCAGAAGTCACTGTAAGGAAAGTGAAAGGGAAGCAATTGATGTTGAATGAGATGGATAGTGCAGCTAAGAAAGAGTTGAGAAGTCGAGCTTGTACAATGCTTGCTAGATGGATGTATGATGCAGGCATTCCATTTAATGCTGCATCATATGATAGTTTTAAGGCTTTTGTCGAAACAGTGGGCCAATATGGTCCGAGTATGAAGCCACTTACTCCTCATGAAGTTAGGGTTCCATTTATAAAGTAAGAGGTGGAAAACACTCGTAATATGATGAAAGATCATCAATAGGTGTGGGCTCAATATGGATGTTCGGTGTTATCAGACGGTTGGAAGGATAGGAGAGAAAGGACATTGATTACCTTCTTAATCAATTCTTCTAAAAGAAGTATGTTTTACAAGTCTGTTGATACCTCCGCCTATGTAGAGACCGGTGACAAGATGTGTGAATTATTAAGTGGTATTATGGAAGAGATAGGAGTAGGCAATGTCATTCAAGTGGTGACGAATAGTGCTTCAAATAATGTTTTAGCAGGTATGAAGTTTATTTTTCTATTATTAATTATGATTATAAATAAAATAATTTGACTTTAAATTAGATGTGTACTAGTATTATTACTAATTATTATTATTATTATTATTATTTTGTAAATGATAACAAGAAAATTATTGGAGGTAAAATATCTCACACTTTCTGGACATCATGTGCAGCTCATTGTATCGATTTAATATTGGAAGACATTTTCAAGGTGCCCAATTTAAAGAAAACATTTGAGAGAGCGGTAATGATGACTAGTTATATCTATACCCATCCTGATTGGTAAACATGCTAAGAAAGTTTACCAACAACAAAGAGTTGCTCAGGCCAGCAAAAATAAGGTTTGCAACTGCCTTTATCACTTTGGGCAGGATGCACAAGTTGTAAAGTAACCTCAGAAAAATGTTTACCTTCGATGAATGGCGTATGAGCAAGTGGGCAAAAGAAGTAGGGGTAAAAGGGCACTAAAAGTGATTTTGATGCTACTTTTTGGAGTAATATGATGTTTGCTTTCAAGGTGGCTAGCCCACTAATGAGTGTACTTCGCTTAGTGGATGGTGAAAGGAAGCCTGTTATGGGATATATTTATAAGGTCATGGATAGAGCCAAAGAAGTCATTGCTACCTCTTTTGATAGGGATGAGACTAGGTATGCTCCTATCTTTCGAATCATTGATAGTAGATGGGATGTTTAACTTCATCGCCCCTTGCACGCTATCAGATGGTACTTGAACCCGGAATACTTCTACAAGGCTAAAGGTGAAATTCATGAAGAAGTGAAGATAAGCTTTTATGGATGCCTAAGAAGGTTGGTTCCGGATCCTAAAATGCAAGATCAGATTGATAATGAGCTTCCGAAGTATTGGAATGCGGAGGGATTATTCGGAAACTACATGGCCATCAGAAAGAGAGCTGAAAAATCACCAGATATATATATATATCATATCTTATTAAATTAAATCAAATAAACATAAGATTAAAGATTAATCATTAATCCATGAATTTTAATTGACAGTTGAATGGTGGAATGCTTATGGAGATTCAGCATCTGCATTGAAGAAATTTGTAATAAAAGTTATTAGCCTCACTTGCAGTTCTTTTGGTTGTGAACGTAATTGGAGTGTGTTTGAAAATGTAAGTATATGTTCTTATAATTTTTTTAAACAATTCGTTCATTTAATGTATTTTATATCCTTATTTTTTTTTTTAAAAAAAAAACAAATTCTTGTAGCTTCATACTAAATAAAAAAACAGGCTTGCTCAAAGTCGTTTAAATGACTTGGTATTTGCGAAATACAATAGAGCTTTGAGACATCGGTATGAAATGCGTAACATGATCGATCATATCGCATTGACTGACATTAATTAAAGCAATGAATGGTTAATGGGGAAGCTCGATCAGGAGGATGGTAAAGATGACGAGAATGTTTTTTCAAATGATGATGGGTTGACATGGGGCAATGTTGCTATAGCTGCAAGAGTTGGAGAGTCTAGCTATAGATTTAGATCAAAATCAGGTTCTTCATCAAAGCAACCGACAAAAACAAGGCAACCGATTGTTGAGGAATATCAAGAGTTAGATGCAGAAGAAGCAGAAGAAGAAGAAGAAGAAGAAGAGAGAGAGAGAGAGAAGGATTTTTAGAAGAAGAAGGAGAAGATGAAGATGAGAGTTGAGGATGATGATTTTGATGATAACTTGGAGAATTCGATTGATTGAACACTATGAATGAACCTTTTTTGTGACTAGTGCTAGTCACTAGTTTTTGTTTGCATAATTGCATTTTAATGATAACTTATGACTTTTGTTGTTTGCCTAGGATAGGACACTTAGTAATTGATTTAGTTTTTAGTTGAACTTCGATGATTTTTATTGTTTTCCTAGGATACTTAATTGTTGAACTTTGATGATGATGATGATTTTGATTATAATTAATGATTGGATGTTTATTTTGTTAAATTTTATCTTATTATTGTTGATTGTTTATGAATTTATAATATTTTGAGGTTTTCTTTATTAAGTGCGTCTCACTTTGAAAAGGCGCCTCGCTCCTTGTGCCTTATGCCTCGGGCTCCACAGCCCTTTTGTGCCTTGGTGCGTCTTGCGCCTTTTAAAATTATGATGTTAAAATACAAGGACAGTGAGAATCTTGCTCGTACCGTTTTAGTGGAGTCTGTGAATAGCTACCCTTGAAATTGTAGTGCCTGGTCGGAGCTGCAGTCCTTGTGCACTACGATTGACATCTTGAATAGCCTTAATCCACTGGATGAAGGATTTCTTTCTTGCCCGTGCCTCATCAAGAACTTTGGATGCACAGTGAATCATTAACAAAATATGAATATCTTCAAAGCACTTTCAGTTCAGCAATTACATACAGGCTCAAATTGCAAAAGCACAGTACAGTTTGAGAGAACATTTTGAGATGAAAAACATTCCGGCTGCTGTTGATGCATATAGACGTTTCTTGCTACTCATTGCAGAGCCCATAATAGATTTGAAGAGGCAAAGGTGTATCGTACCCGTCTAATGGATTATACTGGCCCAGTAAGTTTCATTTCATTTCTTGCATTTATGGTCTTTATTGAGATTAAAAACCCATTTTATGATCTTCAACAACACACAATGATTTTAATCAGAAAAGTTATTTATTTGTCTCACTGCAATGTGCATAATTGCAGGAGAAAGAAACTGCAAAGAGCATGCTTTGAGGAATGAGAAGGGATCGATCTAGTTTTCCTCCAATGGATGTTGAGCACTTTCCTCCATGACTTCCACTACTGCTCATAGAAGTTAAAAATCCTCTGAAGCAGCTTCTACAGTTCAGTTTTCTGTGTTGCAGGTAATTTTCTAGGTCTCAAATTTCTAACAGGAACACACCTGTGTTTGTTCTCCTTTGGTGTTTGTAATGTAGCAATAGGACTAAAAAGTGATTGTTAGAAGCCTATATAATCATTTCTGAAGCGGGACAAATAGGTGGCTAGATCATATGCCTTATGAGGCATCTGAAAACAGTGTTTCTCTTGTCTGAATTTTTCAAGTTATTTTGATTGTTTTGTTCCATTCACATGATTCCCATTTCGTTCCATTTTAGATTTACTGCCCATTAATAAACTTGTACCTTGGAAATATGATGAATGGCAATAGCAACCCTCTAAAACTGTATTTACACCCCCAATTTATTATTATTTTTTTAATAAAATTCCTATATCACCCATACATTATAAAACAAAGAATCATCAAATTTTGAAGTTATAAAGCCATGAAAATGCTACCTGGTTTGGTGGACATAGAAACGAGAAACTATATGTTTGCAAGAGCATTCGTGTATATGTGTGTGTTTACGTTGCGGACCAATGAGAAACCTTGGGGTGCTTTGTGCTATGGAGAATCTGCATTCGTCACCAGTAAGGCCCCAATCGGATTCTTGATAATTCCTGCAGTCGAGTATGATAACGTACTGAAACTCTAGATGGGAGAGGAGAGGAGAGTGTTTGGTACTGTGGGCCATCGCCCTAATATGAAACTGAACTGCATGAACTGAACTGTTTGCTCTGTTTTTGTGGCCGTGTCATGCCCATGTTAGCTGATGCATTGTCGCACTAACTAGAAGTGCATCCTCCAAGACAGCAGGTGCCACCATCGCTATCGTCTCGCCGGTGACGATGATGAGATTGATGATGAACTCGACGGTGAAGGGTCGGTACACAATGAATCCTGCCACCTTTCCCGCGGCTCAACGGCACTGCTTTGGGTCTTGACTGCACTCCAAATCCCCTCTCTTGATTCCCAAACTCTTGAACCATTCAACAATGGAAGTGGACCATTACAACCTCCACAATTTTGGGACTCTCATCAATGGAGTTAAATGTGGTGTCCGGAGAAGTAAACAGTCTTTTACGTGGGAAGTTCATTGTAGTAATTTCTCTTTAATCTTCTTACATCTTGAACAATTATAAAGGAACAAGCCTTGATCGACTTTGTTGCTGATTTCTCGGGGATAAAAGAAGAACCAACTAGCCAAGTGTCAGCTTAGCTAGCTAAAGAGCTCCCTCTTTGGGAGCTGTACATGCACGGATCATCTAGCGAAGGAAAGGCAGGAGCAAGAGTGCTCTTGGGTAGCCCGAACGAATAAAAGATACGCCATGCACTCCGATTCAATTTCAAGGCATCAAACAATGAGGCAAAGTATGAGGCCTTGTTGGTAGACATAAGATTAGCTCGAGAGTTAGGAGTTAAAACATTAAAATTTACAGTGATTCCTAATGGTTCTACTACAAATGAGGAAGGACTACCAAGCTTGCTGGACTATAATGATTGCCTACTTACAAGAAGTGATGAAAATCCTTGAACGGTTTGTTCAATATGATATCCAACAGGTTTCACATGCTCAAAACTCTCATGCGGATGTTTTGGCAAAGCTAGCCACGATGATGCACACTGATTTATTAGACGTCGTACCAATGGACTACCTTCCTAAGCCTGGTATCAAAATTGAGGAGGCACAGCTCATTGGCCCATTAGTGGTGATAACCACCTCTCCAAACTCCTGGATGACCCTGATCATCGATTACTTGGTGGATGAAAAACTACCAGTGAATGAGAATGAAGCTCGAAGGTTGCGTGTGAGAGCTACACAATATATCATTTATGGTGATATGCTTTTCAAAAGAGGATTCACTACTTCGTTTTTGAGGTGTATCGATGGAGAAGCAATAACATTTGTGTTGCAAGATATACATGTAAGTTATTGCGGAAATCATGTTAGGGGGCTATCACTAACCCAAAAAGCTCTTCAACAAGGATATTATTGGCCTACCATAGAGCAAGACACTTTAAACTTGGTAAATAGATGTGACATGCCAGAAATTCACTATAATACCACAAGCTCCTATGTCTTTGTTATAGTCAATGATCGGCCCCTAGCCCTTTGCAATTTGGGCATTGACTTGATTGGACCACCACTTAAAGCTCGTGGAAATTGTGGGCATGCTCTAGTTGTAGTTGATTATTTTACTAAATGGGTTAAAGCAGAAGTTCTAAGACACATTGCAACTAAACAAACAGAGAAATTTGTCTAGAACAATTTCATTTATCGTTTTGGCATCCCACAGCAGATTGTCTCAAACAATGAGACTCAATTTGAGAGGAAAATATTTAAAAAGTTCTGCCAAGACTAAGCTATTAGAAAAAGATTCTCCTTTATAGATCGCCTTTAAGCTAATGACCAAGTAAAAGTTGTAAGCAAAATTATAAAACATTCACTCAAGACCGAGCTAGCTATGAAGAAAGGGGCACGGGCAGATGAACAACCTATAGTTCTATAGTCTTGTAGAACTACCAGCTAAACTGCCATAAGAGAAACTCCTTCTCCTTGGTCTATAGGTGCGAAGCCATGATTTTAACAAAAGTTGATGTCAGCACTTTCAAAAGGGTGGCATATTATAGAGAGTAAAATAAGGAACTCTTGGCAAAGGACCTCGACCTACTAGATGAAAAGAGAGAAGTTGGCCAACTGAAAATAACTGTCCACCAATGGAAGGTAGCTTACTATTACAACAGGAAGGTCAAAGAACAATAATTCAAGAAAGGCTTTGATCTTGAAGCAGATACTACCCTGATCAAGGGATATTTGGGAAGGAGTGCTCAAACCTAGCTAAGAGGAACCTTATATCATTGTCGAAGACCTTCAAAATGGAGCATACCATTTGCTTGAACCCAATGAGACAAATGTGTCACGAGCATGGAATGTCGAGCACCTGAAAAAATATTATCCGTAGATTCAAATATGAATTATTTTAATTATAAACTGTTTTAATAAGGTTCATTGTGTTTTCAGCAACTAACAAAGTTTCTTGTTCACAATTGCATGTGAACTATAAACTTTGGATCCTTGAAGAGGTTCAGGTTAACTTGGATATGTTTGGCTTGGAACACGTTTGGTTGGGCGATGATCACTAAAAATAACCACCTTATAGCAGCTAAGACATAAGGCTATCCAACAATGAATATACATGACACTAGCCCGTAAAAATTCGGAGGATAGTAGTTTGGTGGTTCAAATATAAAAGACAGCTCCAACACTATCTTGTAAAAATTCGGAGGATATTGTAGCACCTCTCCTCCACCATTGTATCAAATATAAGAGACAGTTCCATAAGTAGGTTGCTCATTGAATTGCTCCGTAAACAGGCGATTCCAGAGTGTGGCTCCACAAGTGGGTCATAGCTCTCTAGAATAACAAAATTGTGGGATATTGTGTGGATCAAGGAGAACATGACAACACCTCACCTCCTCCACATTCCTACGAGGCAAGACTACATTTCTTTGAGAGTTTACCTAATATGAATATGCATGGCACAAGCTCCATTAAAATTCAAAGATGTAATACCATAAATCCAACATGAATAGACATGACACAAGTCCATAAAATTTGGAGGAAAGTGGCAGTTGGTTATGCCAAAGGGAAAGAAATTGAAAGGAGGATAAAAGGATTTTGGTCCAATGTGCATTTAGGAATTGAGATATTTAAATAAGTAAAATTTGTTTGCTAAGATTTGAAATCCTAATTGAGATTTATTGATTTTAGGATGACTTCAGGAGGGGTGAAAACTAGGAACCTAGTTTTAGTATTATTAATTTTATAAAAAATTATTAATAGAATTTGGGATAGTTGGATTTTGGAAGACTTTTCTCTGATTACATGTTGAGTTGGTAAGCCTTGTGACAGATAATTAAAATTTAAAACTTCAATTAAGGTTTTGTTTTGAGTCAAATTTATCTAAAGATTTTTCTTTTCTTTTACTTTTTCTTTTTGTTTTCAATACATATAAATGATTTCTCATAAATCAATTGCTCTTTGGTCATAAAAATGTTTAGAATACATTTGAAGGACTATAATCAATTATTTGCAACAAATTTTAGATTTTTCACAAGGTTTACTTAATATTAACAGTTGAGAAAAACCTTGAAGGTCTTTTAGGGGATTTGGAGTGTTAAGTTGAGGATACAATAGATGATGTTACATTGCATTTTTATTGAACAAGAAGAAGTCAGTTCAAAGACAGTTTATGATTTCAAAAACTATTCGAGCTGTGTTAATGATCATGTTCAAGGCTGTATTTTAAAGCCTTCATTACATCTTCCCCTGTTTCTCTCTTTTTATTTTGTATTATCCTTGTGCATCTACAATCTATTTGTTTGAAGCAAAATCATCCAAATATAACCAAAAGCATAACATAATAAAGTTTAAGTAATTATTATGATTTTGTTTTAGCCTTCCTTACAAATCTAGAAGATGTTTTTGGCTACAATCATCGTTCTGTTTATGCACTAAACACTAATTATATCATGGGTCACTTACCTCAAGAATAAATATAAATTATGAAGAGTTCAGTTTTTTGTACATGTAGAAATAACAATCATGCAAGACTAAGTATAACACAACAAAATTGAAGTTATTGTACAAAAAATTATTTAACTATAATTTAAAAAATACATTTGAGTAAACTAACAAATTTATCGAGCACTAAATGTTGTCATTGTTACCTTATTAATGGAACACTCTCTTCCAATAAGAGATGACCTCGATTCATTCTTTCCGATAGCAAATGTAGATTTCTTGGGAGAAGAAAGTATTGTTTCATTGCTTAACATGAAAACTATATTCGGCATGCTTGGTCTATCTTCTATGTTATCTTGCACGCATAAGAGTCCAACATGGATGCACCTCAAAACTTCATTTATTGGACATGAATTAGCTATGCATGAGTCAACTATCTCTAGGGCCTTACCAACCCTCCAGAGTTCCCATGTCTTATTTCCGATGTTACATGAGAATTCAAAAAAAAAAAAAAATACATATGTAAGTAGCAAACCAATGTTTATAAGTTGCAAATGACAAAAATTTGTAACAACTTACATATTGTATCAAATATAAGAATGAATCATCATGGGAAAAGCTTATTCTCTTCTTGCCACTTATGATCTCTAATATTATGACTCCAAAACTGAAAATGTCTGATTTTGTGGAAAAGAGACCACTTGTTACATATTCAGGTGACATGTAATCACTGCAAACATATAAATTATTGTTCTCTGTTAGAATATATTCCTAGAGTAGTTTTCATTTCATTTTTAGGTTATATAGAAAAAAATTGCTAGCAATTAAAAAAGTTCAATGATAAGTATATTTTGTATTAACTTACTAGGTTCCAACAATTCTTTTGGTTTTTTCTTTGATTTCATCCTCTCTATATATTCTTGCAGTCCCAAAATCTGAGATTTTGGGTTTCATCTCATCATCTAACAAAATATTACTGGTTTTAAGATCTCTATGAATAATTCTTAATCTTGAATCTTGATAAAGATAAAGAATCCCTCGAACAATTCCTAAAATTATATCAAAGCGCATTTTCCAATCCAGTAATAGCTTTCTTGATTGATCTGCATCAAGTATGTATCTTAGAAAGAATAGACATAAAAACTGTATAGATATCAAGTGCATAATTTAGGAGTAGTCATACCAAAAATGTAGTCCAAACTTTTGTTAGACATAAATTCATAGATTAATATCTTTTCATCTTTCTCCATGCAATAACCTAAGAGCCTTACTAGATTTTTATGTTGAAGTTTTGCTACTAGTGAGATCTCCTTTTTGAATTCTAAGATTCCTTGTCCTAAATTTTTTTATAATCGTTTGACAGCTATCTCCTGTCCATCAGACAATTGACCCTGCAATATGGATCGAAATATATTTATATTAGTTTTGAAATTACCAACCATGCTTTAAACATGGTTAGAGGCTCAACATAGAAAATACATATAGGAGTGAAAAGCGCAAATCAAGGTGGAAGGAACTAAAATGTAGGATGAACACAAGAGATAGTTATAGTTGATTAAGAAATTGATTAAAATGCTTCTCTCAAAAGAGAATTTTAATCACCAATAGTGCTAGAAGACAAAGACAAGCCCCTATTAGTATATAACAACTGTTCTTATTATAACAGAGGAAAAAGAATACCTTGTAAACTAGGCCAAAACCTCCTTGTCCAAGTCTATTTGCCAAAGAAAAGTTATTTGTTGCAGATATCATAGTACGTAGTTCAAACAAAGTCAAACCTATATTCTCACTTTCACCACTGTCATTAGGAGAGTCCTTATGTTTAGACGAACTTCCCACCAAATCCAAAACCAACTTGTGATGATGCTTTTGTTTCTTCTTTCCTGTATTTAGGTGATTAATTTACACATACAGAGCAATTATTAAGCATTCTTATGTATTCTCATATCCTTGCTTTTTATATTTCCACATAAATTACTTCTTAGGAATTCGGGGAAAACAATAGTCATATTCAAGGTATAAGTATAGTCATTTAAGGTTTTATGTTTGTCCTAACTACAATAAGGACCATGCTATCCGACTATTCACAAAATAATAGTGATGCAAACCTTAGTCCAGCGTACTAGAAAAAGATGTATAATTCTAGCTAATTTGAATTACCTTTAGCACACCTTCTCCAGAAGTAATGAAAGCACACAGCTGCCAAAATGATTTCCACCATCACAGGAAAAATAATAAATGCTAGTCAACTTTTTGTTGCCAGAATGTGTCTTGAAACTTTCCAAGCATCTGTAGTTAGAATTTGAAAATTTTTATTCAGATTAGTTAGGGTCAAGTAATTTCAAACAAATATTAGTTTATAAAAACCTGAGGATTTGAGCTTAGATAAAGATTAGGTGATTTAATAGCTTTTGTGTGATTAAACTACTAATTAGGTTCCGAGTGCCCATTATAATTTGACTAAACTTTATCTAATCCAATTTTGAAACCAAATACTAATCAATATAGCGTATACAACATAGAAATGGGCTACTAATATTGAATAAGAGATAAGCAAAAGAAATGATGAATAGATAAATTTATATACCTAGCTCCACAGCATCAACTCTTATGTAGAAATCTTGTCCACCTTCATCGTCTCTCATATCCCTTAACTCGTTATACCATGTTATGCACCATTGTCCGTTTTCATTACCATCAATAGTAGCATACCCTGAACAATTGCAACTCTTCAAGCATTTTCTCTCACACTCCTGTAAGCTCATATTGCTATAAACCGTAGAATTTCTGGCGTCTGGTAACTTCATATGTGCCAGTCTCACAAAACTCTCCCCATCTCCTTTGCCACAGCCATCCTGTTTCCTTGCTTCCACACATGGTAGGTACCAGCCTTGAGGATTCAAGGGTTTAAATCCAGGCAGACACGTACAACGTGCCAACGTATCCTCATTACAAATCGCATTTGCACCACATCGTGTGTACACATCACACAAGCTTTTGGGCATAACCTCTATTTTTATCCATCTCTGGCTCTCATGCCAGATTACTCTTCCACAGTTCCCGTTGGCTCCAGAACAACTAAAGCAAGAAAGGGGCTCCATTTTTTAGTGAGGTTGTAACATACAATTCATTGTCATTGCTCACATATGTTACCTTCACCATATCCACTAGGTCAGAGTACTAATCTTTGAGGCCTTTAACTTTAATATCAGGCAAGCCATTTAGCGTGCGACCATTCCAAGGGCCAATGCGCCATATTGGAACTGAATTCTTGTGCAAGAAAACCTGAGGCACACCATGAGTGTCAAACCCAAAGGAATATTCCCCAGGTGTTGGATCATCAATTGACTTCCAAGAAGTTAAAATATGGTTGAGGCCACTATTCCGATCGAATCCAAATTTCATACTAGGAAGAAGCGTGTCTGTTGGATAATCAAAACTTTGCCATATGATTTTGTTTTCAGCTACCAGAACCAGATTTCCTGAATCTAATAGCTTGGCAATGGAGATGCTTGTTGTCACAGAAACATTAGTAGACCACAAAGAATTGTCCTCAATACCAAAGAAAACAGCAAGATTTCCGTCTTCACCTATCTTGAAAACACCAGCAGAATTCTTAATTGGACTTCCTCTGTTAGCAACCCAAACAACCGTATATTTAGAGATTTTGTTGAACCATATGCCAACATAACGAGCTTGAGATTTGCCAAGGCTGAAGAATCCGAGTTTGAAGTTTCCATCAGAAGATACAAGGCTTTCGTTTTCAGCGTCAGATATTGTTATGCTATTTTTTGGGACTGTAAAAATGGGCTGGTCAAAGCCCATATAACCAATCCAATAAATTGACCCAGCTCTCAGTTCGCACCTAGCTACCTCCAGCTCGCAAGTTGCAGGTCCCAGCTCGCAGCTAGCTCAGCATTCAACTCTCAGCTAGTTCAGCTACCAGCTCGCAACTCGCTAGATCCCAGCTCGCAGCTCGCTAGATACAGCTCGCAGGTCCTAGCTCGCAGGTCCCAGCTCGCAGCTCTCAGCTAGCTCAACATTCAGCTCTCAGCTAGCTCAGCTACCAGCTCACAGCTCGCTAGAGCTACAGCTCGCAGGTCCCAGCTCGCAGCTCTCAGCTAGCTCAGCATTCAGCTCTCAGCTAGCTCAGCTACCAGCTCGTAGCTCGCAACTCTCAGCTAGCTCGTCAGCATTACTCAGCTCACTTTATGTGCAACTTGTTACTCAGAGCGGACAATTAATGCCAAATCTCCCAGAATAGGCAGTTATCTGATTTGGTCGTGATTCTCTCACCAGATATGGAAGTTGATTCAAATTCAAATTCAGTCAACGTTATCTCGAGAAATTTGAAGCAGTTTCCTGATTTTACTCCAACTAATTAGGAAGTGTATTTATAATGAAATTCTTTTCCTATTTTATTACTTCCTAATCTGTAACAACTCTTCCCCTATAAATAAGGGTTAAAATCATTGTAACAAAAAAAAGAAAATAATATATTGTTACTCTACCAGAGTATAGAGAGAAACAGTCGTGGATGTAGACTGATTGGCTGAACCACATTAAAAATCTTGGTGTGTTGTTCTTATTCTCTGCCACTTTCTTTGTTTTCTATTTTATTTCACATTGATTACAGGTATTGGGTATTGAATACTCGTCGACTAGATTTCAACGTCGATAGATATGAAATGGGTTCGGGTAATTGTGTCGAATGGATGAGATGAGCAGTAGAGATTGAATATAACAAATAATGCTGAGACACAAATAGCTCTATTACAACCCATGAAGATAAGTATTTTGGACTCTTTTATAGGGATATACCATTATAATGTGAATTCAAAGTTTGTCCCCCATATGAGGGAAAGGAAAGTAAGAGTCAACAAAACAGACTTTGAAATCAATTCATAGAGATTGTAAGAAAAGTAAAGGGACAACAAAATAGACTTTGAAATCAATTGATAATGATGAGTCTTTAAGTATGCTAGAAATCAACTCTTTGTTAAGATAAAAATCACATGTCAATCTCGAATCTTAAATATTATAGTTGGATTTTTTACTATCAGTTTAAGTGTATGGATCTTATGGTAATTAATATGCTATCAAAACTTGAAGATCCTTTATTCAAACCCTCTCTCCCCCCCCCCTTAATTTAAAAATATTTTCGTTATACATCTATCATAATCAACTTAGCATGTGTTATTGTCGAATTTTAAATACTATAGGTGGACTTTTTTCTGTTAGTTTAAGTGTATGAATTTGATAATAACTAATATGCTATCAAGACTTAGAGATCCTTGGTTCAAACCCTCGCTTCCCCTTTTTAACTGAAAATTTTCTCGTTATACATCTGTCATAATCAACTTAGCATGTGTCACTGTCATCTGATATCTGTCATCTATCCACGTTATATGTTAGCAACTTAAGCTTGTGGTCTCATAATCACTCAGCTGTTCTAAAATTGATTTTGAATGGACAATATCAATACTTGGAAAGGAGAGAATAATATTCTATACTAATAACACGCTTTCTCCATTGACTTTGAATGGACAATATCATATTCTATACTAATAACACCCTTTCTCCATTGACTTTGAATGGACAATATCAATACTTGGAAAAGAGAGAATGATATTCTATACTAATAACACGCTTTCTCCAAAGACAAAAATATGTCATTAGTTAAGATGTTGGAGAACAAAGGACTTGTGGGTTCGATAATTTCTGACTTGGAACCAATCGTGAAATGTGGTTTATGACTTAAACTTGTGGTCTCATAATCACTCAGCTGTTCTAAAATTGATTTTGAATGGACAGTATCAATACTTGGAAAAGAGAGAATAATATTCTATACTAATAACACGCTTTCTCCAAAGACAAAAATATGTCATTAGTTAAGATGTTGGAGAACAAAGGACTTGTAGGTTCGATAATTCTGACTTGGAACCAATCGTGAAATGTGGTTTATGACTTAAGCTTGTGGTCTCATAATCACTTAGCTGTTCTAAAATTGATTTTGAATGGAGAATATCAATACTCGGAAAAGAGAGAATAATATTCTATACTAATAACACCCTTTCTCAATTGACTTTGAATGGACAATATCAATACTTGGAAAAGAGAGAATAATATTCTATACTAATAACACGCTTTCTCCAAGGACAAAAATATGTCATTAGTTAAGATGTTGGAGAACAGAGGACTTGTGGGTTCGATAATTCTGACTTGGAATCAATCGTGAAATGTGGTTTATGGCTGAAAATAAAAAAGGATATCACTGGTTGTTCTTTTCTGTCATTGCTGGGAGTTCGTATGAGGCTCTTTTGAAGGCCCACGTTAAAATCTCCATCTCTTGTTAGTTATTTGCTTTGTTTTCTTAACCATCTTATTTCTCTATATTAGTTCTCAATTTCTCTGCTGCAACATAAGTAGATCGCAATATTCCCATTTGTATGTTTGAGTTGGCAAATTGAAGGTGTCGAATTTTGCATGAAGTAACAATAGGTTAGAATTTTTTTTTTAGCAGTTTTGAAGGAAATCATCCAAACGTAACCAAAGCAGCACACATTCATCATTCTGTTTTTAGCCTTCCATACAGCCTCGAAATTTTTTAAGCCACAAACATCATTATGTTTAAGCAACACTTATTACAGGACCTCTGACCTCTGAATAACTACAAATTATTATGATTCCAATTTTCTGTACTGAATATAAATAATGCTAAAATTATTATTTAACATAGCAGATCAGTTTAATTCCTCGTAACAAAAGTGTTTAAAGCATAATTTATTTTGTCATGTCTAGGAAACCTAATAAATTCATCAAGCATTATATGTGCTAATTGTTACCTCATTAACAGAACACTTTGTTCTCACGTTAGATGAATCTAGTCTGTAGGATAATCAAAGCTTTGCCATATAATAGTTTCTTGCGCTACAAGAATCAAATTTCCTGAATCTAAGAGCTTGGCAGAGGAGGTGCCTGTTGACACACAAGCATTGGTTGACCAAACAGGACTTCTCTCATTACCACAAAAGACTGGAAGATTTCCATCTTCACCAATCCTGAAAATGCCCCCGGAGTTTTTAATTGGAGTTGCTCCACCCAAACAAATGTTTGTTGGGGGATTTTGTTGAGCCATATTCCAACATAACGAGCTTCAGACTTTCCGGGGCTGAAGAACCCCAGTCTGAAGTTTACATACGATGAAATAAGGCTCTCATTTTCACTATCAGAAATGATCTGGGCTTGGGTTATTACCTCTAATGCATAGAATGAACCGAAGAGATTGAATATCAAAAAGAGAATTGGTATACGGAGAGCTCCACAACAGTTACAGCCCATGATGATAAGTGCTGGTGGGATGTGCCATTACAAGTGAACAACTTTTATGAGCAAGTAGCCTAGTCTCTAATTGTTTAATGTGATTTCCATGTTTTTGTGATATATGACTGAAAGAGAGTAGCAGTCAACTGAAATTACTGTGTTCTGTGCCATACACGGAATCATCAATTGTTAATTTAAATACGATCACTGATCATGAATAGAAATTTAATCTTGTTTAAGAATTTAAAAAAAAAAAAAAAAAAAAAAGGAAACTAAAAAAAAAAATCAATTAGTGTTTGGTGTGTGGGATTACGTAGTCCTAACATGTCAAGATTATGCAAACCAAGATTTTATATATATTAAATTTAGTATACACTGCAGTGAAATTCTCTAGTTAGCTGAATTTTTTTTTCTTTTTTTTTTCCAAATTAGTCAGTTCACAATTTTTTGGGTGCTTATATGGTTTTGATGTTGAGAAATATTTTTTCATTTGTGTTTGAGAAAATTTATCAACAAAAAGAACAAAGGAGAAGCCTCAAGTAGCTTTATAAAATACAAGTGAAAAAAATTAGGTTTGAATGTGAATTGACCGACATAATATCTACATATTTTTACTCCTAAATATTGATCTTTTAATTTAATGTTATGTTAGTTTAACTTTAATCAGTTGTATCTTTTATCAAACATAAAAAAGAAAAAATATTTATGTATTTTCACCCAATTTTTGATGAAATTTGTGGCAATTTGAGAGTGTTTGAAATTTGCTTTAACTCATGACTTGAAAGCTCAAGTTGTGGAAACTAATGCTTGGTTGGTTATCTTGATAATTTAAGCTCAGAATTTTTCAGTTATGGAAGGTTCTTTCATTAGAGATATTTCTTTAATTTTGATTACATTAAGTAACATTAGTTGTCAATTACCTCCTAGAAGGGGTAATGAGGTGGTTCATTATAGGCTTGCAACTTTGATTTTCAGAATTATTTTTGGTCAATCTAGGTTTCATTCTGTTTCAAATTGTATTTCTAATATTATACTTACATATGTTTCATAAATAAAATGTGTCTGTTTTTTTTAAAAAAAAAAAAAAAAACTATACAAAACAAAACCTAGAGAAAGATCCAAGCCCAAGCCAAAACATAAAACAAATAAAAGATAGTGCAGCTGCCCATGCAGACATAGAGAAGAAAGAAATATAAAAGAGAGGCAAGAACACACGTGAAAAAAATATAAAGATAGCTTTTGGCGTATAATACAAAAAGTGCATAGCTTCTCTAAGAAGGGAGGAGGAACTGGGTGATGAGGAAATGAGAAAGACATTGGAGCTTTGACTTGGTGTAAACAGCAGGCTGACTGAATGAGAATATATAGGGGCTGTTTTAATTGGCTTGCACTCATATCAGAATTTGCTTTTCTGACAGTAGTTATTATTCTCAATTCGGTTTTGTAATATGATGTAGTTTTTGTAGTTACATATTTATTTTGTTAATTTGACTTTATGCTGAAAATGTGATATATTCAGGTTCAAATGGAGCAAGCACAAATAGTTTTAGAGTGATGATATTTATACACCCCTAAAATTGCATTTACACCCCAAATTATAATTATTTGGTCCAATGTGGATTCAGGAGTTGAGATATTTAAATAGAGATCGATTTGCAATCCTAATCAAGTTTTATTGATTTTAGGATGACTTCATCAGGAGGGGAGGAAATTCGAAACCTAGTTTTAGTATTATTTATTATATAAAAAAGTTATTAATAGAATTTGGGACAGTTGGATTTCGGATGACTTTTCTTTAATTACATGTCATTGAGTTGGTGAGCTAGGGATAGATAATTAAAATTCAAAACTTCAATTAAGGTTTCGTTTTGAGTCAAACTCATTCATCCAATGATTTTTTCTTTTCTTTACTCTTTTTGTTTTAATATATATAAATGATTTCTTATAGATCAACTGCTTGTAGCTTTAGTCATAAAAATGTTTAGAAAAGATTCGAAGCACTATACTTTAGTTGATTATGTACTTAAAATTAACAATTGAGAAAAAACCATCAAGGTCTTTTAGGTGATTTAGAGTGTTGAATTGAGCATACAATAAACGATGTTACATTGCATTTTTATGGAATAAGAAGAAGTCAGTTCAAAGACAATTTATGATTTCAAAAACTATTAAAGCTATGTTAATGATCATGTTCGAGGCGCTATTTTAAAGCCTTCCTTACATCTTCCTCCGTTTCTCTCTTTTTTTATTATTATTATTATTATTATTTATTTGTATTGTGCTTGTGCATCCAAAATCATTTTGTTTGAAGCAAAATCATCCAAATATAACCAAACATTATAGAGTTTAAGCAATTATTATGATTCTATTTTAGCCTTCCTTATAACCTAGAAAATGTTTTTAACACAATCATCATTCTGTTTATGTAGTAAACACTAATTATCACGGACCTTCGACCTCAACTTCACAAGCAGATAGCTCGCAAAAATCTACCCAAAGGAAAGCCTCGTCTGTGGACAACCTAACCTGTGAGCAGTTCCACAAGCAGACAACTGACAGGAACTTGCTAAAAGATCACTCTACAAGTTTGTGACCTAATTGGCAAGCGGTTAATACTATAGGCAAGCAATAAGGCATAAAGGCTAGAAAAAAGCAGAGCAGGCAAATACAGAAAATATTAGAACATTAAGAGAGGCATGCAAAAGGATACTCAATGCAAAATCCAGATTATGTAATAAAAAATAAATAATAATAATAATTGTAAGTTCAGAGAGCTCAAAAGCGACCTATTTGTACAGTCTCCCAAGAAAAGTTAAGCAGCCCATAGGCGAGCTTGTATCAAACCAAATGAAAAGATCAAAGATATGAAGAGAACACCGAAAAAAAGGGCTAACAACTGTTTTAAAATAAAGAGAAAGCTGTTCAGAGATTGGACCAAGTCAGTTTTCGAAAAGTTTGATTCCATTTATAGAAGAAGAAGAAGTTTCAACATTAAGCAACGGGCCCGTTAGAACGATCGAAACCACTCTCATGGTGATCATCCGACACGTTTGACAATCCCTCATCAGTAGCCTTCTTGGCTTTAAAGATTCTAATGATATGGTTAATGTTGTCGCCCAAGAAGGAAAGGTCGTGACGGGCCCCTCTTCCTTATATAGTTAGGTAACCCACCCGACAACCTTACGGTAACCAAAGTCAAGATCTGTTATGACTAAAAGATTCCTATGAAACTAAACCTTTTACTCTTACTAAAAACCTTTTTAAAACTATTAAAAAAAAATTTCAAATGGAAGCAAATGGAAAGTTTTTCTTTTTAAAGTACATTTGCAAAACAGGGTTAATAAAAATTTTAGTATAACGACTGTTTTTCTAAAAATTTTACCCTGCAAAAACTTATAAAAAATCTGTGCACTTCTAAAAACAACACAATCTCAACTTCTATGTCTTAAGCCCTCTTTTCCTTTTTACAACAAACCACAAACATGTTTTCAATTTAAAAGATAATCTAAAAATCATTAAATTACACAAAAACATGATGTACACAAGATTTTAAAACATAATTACAAAAGTATACGAATAAATATATCTTCCAAAATAATATTTACAAAATGTGCATCAAATCTTAAATAATTATGCATGCACATGATATTTCAAAGTAGATTAGTGCAATAGCATCGTGTTCTCAGCCCACTTGCACCATCGACGAAGCTTCTTCTGTTTGATGGCTCGCATCTGTATCTGGGGAGGATTTTTATCAAAATATGAAACAAGTGATGAGTATTTAAACTCAGTGAATGGGTAAACTTTTGAACTATGATATATTTTTTTAAAACATATATATCCTCCCAAAATAGGTTGGAAAATTAACAGTTTATTTTTATCCGTTGAAAACTGTAAAGCATAATGCATTAAATTCCACTACTTGAAATTTTGTAACAAATTTCATGAAAACATAATTTTCTTCTTTTCTAAACCTTACGTCTAATGACGTGTTTTTTTTTTTTTTTTTAACTTGTCTTACAAGGTAATCTAAGGATACTTGTCCTTACATGACGGTACGTATACAGTATTAGAGCTTGTATATGTCACTAGAACTAGGAAATGCTATTTGTGTAGTTACAAATGCGGGACCTCTGGGATCGTGATCTCTCCCAACATCAAGCAGATCTACACTACCCCCTACATGCAGAGGGCGACACACTAACTCAAACCCCCCAAGTTAGTGACTCTCCCCATCTTTTACCATACACATATAGGGTGCTTCAGTCAGGTACTACTGGGGATCAGGGTAAACTAAAGACATGTAAAATCCTTTCAATATGCTTAAAACTTTTATATTCACTTGACATGAAAACATATTAATTTAGCTAGTAAACATTCTTTTCTCTAGTATATAGTTTATAACCAAAATACTATTTTTCTAAAGCAAAAACCTAAAACTTTACAAATATCCTTGATATTTCTCTTATTTGCATGTACATTACTCAAACATACTAAATTACTTTGCTTCTAAAGTGTATGTATATATATATACACATTTATAACATAAATTTAAGAAACTTACGTGCATTATAAAAAGAAAAAATAATAATGACATGTTAAAAGTTAATCAATTCAACATAATAACTTGGATACTAAAATAAACATTTGCAAATATCGATAATCAATTTATAAAATTCGTAAAAGCTTTTAAAATAACCACACTAACTAATGAATGAGACCAATGATGATGTGATAGCTGTAATTTAACAAACTATCAAGCAAGGTTTTTTAAGATTGTACTTGATCTTCTTTTAATGGATATCATTAGTAAAGTGTTTCCATTCTCTTATTTTGTTAGTCTAAATGAGAGTTATTTATCACCATGTTATATTAGAAATGGTTTTTAAAGAGTAATTTTTAATAATGTAATATAGAAGACATTTTTCTATAAAGCCAATGAGGATGAAATTTTATTTGTCATAATTGTAACAATGTTAGAATTGTAGGATTACAATCCTTGATATAAGTCTTCATTGATTCAAGTACCTTTGTTTCCTAAAGTTGACATGTTAAATCATATTGTGAATGTACATTGACATTTACCAACTAATATTAATAAGAAATAAATATGACTTATTGACAAGTCTAGTAGTGTAAATTCTCCTATCAAACGAAATTTTAAGATTTACTTTTTGTGATTATGATAAATTTAAGGGGTTTGACTACGTTACTAATTAAATAAGATGATCTATTAATGATGTGCTTTTCTTTTTTTAACTTGTCTTAGAAGGTAATCTAAGGATATTTATCCTTACGTGACAGTACGTATACAATATCAAAGCTTGTATACGTCACTAGGACTGGGGAATGATATCTATGTAGTTACAGATGCGGGACCTCTAGGATTGCGATTCCCTTCAACATCAAGCAAATCTACACTACCCCCTACGTGCAGAAGGTGACACACTGACTCAAATCCCCCAAGTTAGTGACTCTCCCCATCTCTTGCCATACACGCATAGAGTGTTTCAGTCGGGTACTACTGGGGATCAAGGTAAACTAATGACATGTAAAATCCTTTCACTATACTTAAAACTTTTACATTCACTTGATATGAAAGCATATTGATTTAGCTAGTAAACATTCTTTTCTCTAGTATATGGTTTACAACCAAAATACTATCTTTCTAAGACAAAAGCTTGAAACTTTACAAATATCCTTGATATATCTCTTATTTGCATGTACATTACTCAAACATACTAAATTACTTTACTTCTAAAGTATATATATATACACACACATTTATAACATAAATTTAAGAAACTTACGTGGATTATAAAAAATAATAATAATAATAATGACATGCTAAAAGTTAATTAATTCAACATAATAACTTGGATACTAAAATAAACATTTGCAAATATTGATAATCAATTTATAAAATTCGTAAAAGCTTTTAAAATAACCACACTAACTAATGAATGAGACAAATGATGATGTGATAGCTGCAATTTAACAAACTATCAAGCAAGGTTTATCAAGATTGTACCTAATCTTCTTTTAATGGATATCATTAGTAAAGTGATTCCATCCTCTTATTTTGTTAGTCTAAATGAGAGTTATTTATCACCATGTTATATTAGAAATTGTTTTTAAACCTGTAATTTTTAATAATGTAATATAGAAGACATTTTTCTATAAAGCCGATGAGGATGAAATTTTATTTGTCATAATTGTAACAATGTTAGAATTGTAGGATTACAATCCTTGATATAAGTCTTCATTGATTCAGGTACCCTTGTTTCCTAAAGTTGACATTTTAAATCATACTGTGAATGTACATTAACATTTACCAACCAATATTAATAAGAAATAAATATGACTTATTGACAAGTCTAGTAGTGTAAATTCTCTTATCAAACGAAATTTTGAGATTTACTTTTTATAATTATGATAAATTTAAGGGGTTTGACTACGTTACTAACTAGATAAAATGATCTATTAATAACAATTCTTAAATATTCTTTAAGAACTACTCTTACTATCAGTCCAAAGGTTGTTATTAATGATTAACCGTACCTAACAGATAAAAAAACAGACCTTAATCTAAATTCATGTTTTTACAAGTCATGGTCCAAGAAAGTTATTTAACTCTTATTTTTTTATTTTGTGGTTTGTTAATTTAACTATCATAAACTCATAATATTGCCAACTTCTTACAAATCACGTCGAATTGACATCATAGAGCCGATTGAGGAAAAAATTAATAAAAAACGAAAAACAAAACAGCACCGTTTTATTGTTATTACTTTACCATCGGCATGACCCCGGTCCGATCCACCAAAGTCAAAAAAAAACCTGAGCGCGGACCGAGAAACAACTGAGCAGTATCGCCACTCTCACCAGTGGGGTGGGCATTTTAACCCGAACCCAATACCAGGTTGGGTCGGGTTGAAGCAAAAAATTTGTCGATCAAATTGATTTCGAACAACCGATCGCGATCCGGATTGTGCCGGTCGGGTTGTTGTTCGATGAACTGCACTAGTGGAGCCGCTCTGACGAGAGCATTCGTTTATTTCACAGTCGTAAGTGAAATAGTGGATGGAGATTTTTTACCTTTTGGCAGACAAAAACGGAGTCAAGAGCCTAAAAAGGCAAAGTATATATACACCTTCTAACACCAGATTTTAGCGTCGAAGCTCAAGCGTACGCAGACGGTTTCGCACAATTGAGATCGCTTCCACGCCGGTTGCTGGTGTCTGAAATAGTGGATGGAGATTTTACCTTTTGGCATAATCGTATTTTGACTGTCGAGAGTACAGGAGATCAAAAATGGAAAGAAATCGGTGTTTCTGCGCTGTTATGCTCTTTATTTGGTTTGTTTGTTGCCTTCCTTTTCCCGTGGCTTTGTCTTATATCATTATTTTGATTAAGTAGTGCTGGCTAGTAATGCTATTCAAGGAATGTCATGAGATGAGTTTAGCTTGGTTCATATGTTCAAGTGACTATCTTACTGATTTATTGAAAATTGAGGATACACTAGGTTTATTACATTTAGCGAATCAATGATGTTTCTTTTGGAAACATGACACTAACATATTTAATATTTACATGTTTGTGGGGGAACACTATGGCGGTTAATCATTATAAGTGGAAAGTTTGTATTTTAGTACTTTGAAATTCAAGCGTTGAGAGTCTTAGTGAAAAAATCATGTCCATGTCACATAAAGGTGTTGATTAAATCCAAAATTAGAATACCTGCAAGTAGCTATCTGTTTCTAGCTGTCCTGTTTGTAATCTTTATTTGACATGTATGGTTTTAAAACTATTTTTAGGTCTTGGTCACATGCAAACTAAAGCAGTTCTTGCATTTATGGTTTTTATTGAGATTAAAAACCCATTTTATGATCTTCAACACACATTGATTTTAATCAGAAAAGTTGTTTATTTGTCTCACTGCAATGTGCATAATTGCAGGAGAAGAAACTGCAAAGAGTATGCTTTGAGGAATGAGAAGGGATCAATCTAGTTTTCCTCCAATGGATGTTGAGCACTTTCCTCCATGACTTCCACTACTGCTCATAGAAGTTAAAAATCCTCTGAAGCAGCTTCTACAGATTCAGTTTTCTGTGTTGCAGGTAATTTTCTAGGTCTCAAATTTGTAACAGGAACACATCTGTGTTTGTTCTCCTTTGGTGTTTGTAATGTAGCAATAGGACTTAAAGTGATTGTTAGAAGCCTATATAATCATTTCTGAATTGGGACAAGTAGGTGGCTAGATCATATGCCTTATGAGGCATCTGAAAACAGTGTTTCTCTTGTCTGAATTTTTCAAGTTATTTTGATTGTTTTGTTCCATTCACATGATTCCCATTTCGTTCCATTTTAGATTTACAGCCCCATTAATAAACTTTTACCTTGGAAATATGATGAGTGGCAATATGAGCACCCTTCCAAAACTGTATTTACACCCCTAATTTAATTTTGTTTCATAAAATTCCAATATCACCCTTATATTATAAAACAAAGAATCATCAAATTTTGAAGTTATAAAGCCGTGAAAATGCTACCTGGTTTGGTGGACACAGAAACGAGAAACTATATGTTTGCAAGAGCATTGGTGTATATGTGTGTGTTTACATTGCAGATCAGTGAGAAACCTTGGGGTGCTTTGTGCTATGGAGAATCTGCATTTGTCACCAGTAAGACCCCAATCAGATCCCTGATAATTCCTGCAATCGGGTATTGATAATGTGCTGAAACTCTTGATGGGAGAGGAGAGGAGAGTGTTTGGTAATGTGGGCCATTGCCGTAATATGAAACTAGACTGCATGAACTGTTTGCTCTGTTTTTGTGGCCATGTCGTGCCCATGTCAGCTGATGCATTGTTGCGCTACCTGGAAGTGCGTCCACCAAGACAGCAGGTGCCACTATCGCTATCGTTTCACTGGTGACAACGATGAGATCAATGATGAACTCGACGGTGAAGGGTCGGTAACGAATCCTGCCACCTCTTCTGCCGCTCGATGGCACTGCTTTGGGTCTTGACTGCACTCCAAATCCTCTCTCTTGACTCCCAAACTCTTGAGCCATTCATCAATGGAAGTGGACCATTGCAACCTCAACAATTTTGGGACTCTCATCAATAGATTTAAATGTGGTGTCCGGAGATGCAAACAGTCTTATACTATGGGTAGAAACTGTGTGATCAATCTAGACTTGATTCCAGACTCCAACTGCTGGAAACTAAGCTGCAACTGGTTGAACTTAGAGTTCACCATTTGCATGGGATTTTGTTGAACCATCACTCCCTGTTTGCGTTGCTCCATGCTAAACCCTATACACTCGCTGCAAACCTCAGCTTTTAAGATGATGAATCCTGGATTTGGATCCTCTATATATACTTTATTTTAGTTTTTTATTGGATGTAGTTTAGTTAGTAACTTAAAAATAAGTAAAAGAATAATAATATCTTTGATCAAAATTATATTAATAATTTAATATAAGGGTAATATTGGAATTTTACGAAACAAATTGAATTACGGGTGTAAATACAATGTAGAGGGCTGCTAATATTGCCACTCAAATATGTAGGGGTGGGCGTTTTCGGGTTCGGGTTGGGTTGGGTTGAAAATCTCTCAACCCAACGTGGGTTGGGTTGAAAATTTTTCAACCCAACCCAACCCAATAAACTTTTTTTTTTTTTAAGATGTAACCCAACCCAACCCAATAAAAAATAATCGGGTTGGGTTGGGTCTATCGGGTTGGATTTATAAATATTCTAGATTTATAAACCACTTAAGGTTTCTGATTTTTTCTCTTATGTTTTCATTCTTCTACTCTAGATTTATAAATCCTCTGTGATGGATTTCATGTAGTAGCGTAAAAGTGCATGTCTAGGAAAGATTCTAGATAGGAAAGACTTGGTTAGGGGTGGGTGTTTTCAGGTTCGGGTTAGGTTGGGTTGAAAATCTCCCAACCCAACGTGGGTTGGGTTGAAAATTTTTCAACCCAACCCAATTTTTTTTTTAACCCAACCCAACCCAATAAAAAATGATCGGGTTGGGTTGGGTTGGGTTGGGTTTATCGGGTTGGGTTGAAGATGTCCACCTCTACAAATATGATTCTCTTGGGATGTTTTGTCAGGGGGGGTTTTTTAATGTTCTTACATCTTGATCATGGGAAGTTCATTGTAGTGATTTTACTTTAATCTTCTTACATCTTGAAAAGTTATAAAGGGACAAGCCTTGGTCGACTTTGTTGCTGAATTCTCAAGGATAGAAGAAGAACCAACTAGCCAAGTGTCAGCTTAGCCAGCTAAAGAGCTCCCTCTTTGGGAGCTGTATAGGCACGGATCATATGGCAAAGGAAAGGCAAGAGCAAGAGTGCTCTTGGGTAGCCCAAACGAATAAAAGATATACTGTGCACTCCGACTCAATTTCAAGGCATCAAACAATAAGGCAGAGTATGAGGCCTTGTTGGTAGGCCTAAGATTAGCTCAAGAGCTAGGAGTTATAAACGTTAAAATTTATAGTGATTCCTAATTGGTTGTACTACAAGTTAGGAAGGACTTTGAGCTTGCAGGACTAGAATGATTGCCTACTTACATGAAGTGATGAAAATCCTTGAACAGTTTGTTTAATGTGATATCCAGCAGGTTCCATGTTCTAAGAACTCTCATGTGGATGTTTACGCAAAGCTAGCCGCGATGGACTTCGATCTATTAGATGTCGTACAAGTGGACTACCTTCCTAAGCCTAGTATCAAAATTAAGGAGATGCAGCTCATTGGTCTATTAGTGGTGATGACCGTCTTTCCAAACTCCTAGATGATCCTGATCATTGATTACTTGGTGGATGAAAAACTACCACTAGACAAGAATGAAGCCAAAGGTTGCGTGTGAGAGTTGCTCGGTATGTCATTTATGGTGATATGCTTTTCAAAAGAGGATTCACCACTCCGTTTTCAAGGTGTATCGATAAAGAAGCAGTAACATTCGTGTTGTAAGATATACATGTAGGTCATTGTGGAAATCATGTTAGGGGGCTATCACTAGCCCAAAAAGCTCTTCGATAAGGATATTATTGGCTTACCATGGAGTAAGACACTCTAAACTTGGTAAAAAGATGTGACATGTCAGAAATTCACTATAATACCACAAGCTCTTACGTCTCTGTTATAGTCAATGATCACCCCCTAGCCTTTTGCAATTTAGGGCATTGATTGGATTGGATCGCCACTTAAAGCTCATGGAAATTGTGAGTATACTCTGGTCGTAGTTGATTATTTTATTAAGTGGGTTAAAGCAGAAGCTCTAAGACATATTGCAACTAAACAAATAGAGAAATTTGTCTAGAATAATATTATTTGTCGTTTTCGCGTCCCACAGCAAATCGTCTCAAACAATGGGACTCAGTTTGAGAGGAAAATATTTAAAAGGTTCTGCCAAGACTAAGCTATTAGAAAAAGATTCTCCTTTATGGATCGCCTTTAAGTTAATGACCAAGTAAAAGCTGTAAACAAAATTATAAAACATTCACTCAAGACCAAGCTAGCTACGAAGAAAAGGGCATGCATGGATGAACTACCTAAAGTTCTATGGTCTTATAGAACTACCAGCTAAACTGCCATAGGAGAAACTACTTCTCTTTGGTGTATAGATGCAAAGCCATGATTCCAATAGAAGTTGATGTCAACACTTTCAAAAGGGTCATATGATAGAGAGCAAAATGAGGAACTCTTGGCATAGAACCCCGACCTACTAGATGAAAAGAGCGAACTTGGCCAATTAAGAATAACTGTTCACTAATGGAAGGTAGCTCTCTATTACAATAAGAAGGTCAAAGAACTATGGTTCAAAAAAGGCTTTGGTCCTAAAGTAGATACTGCCCTGATCAAGGGATTTTTGAGACGAAGTGCTCGGACCTAGTTGGAGGGAACCTTATATTGTCACTGAAGACCTTCAAAATGGAGCATACAATCTGCTTGAACTCAATAGGATAAAGATGCCACGAGCATGGAACGTCGAGCGCCTAAAAAATATTATCCATAAATTCAAATATGAATTATTTTAATTATAAACTGCTTTAAAAAGGTTCATTGTGTTTTTAACAACTAACAAAGTTTCTTGTTCACAATTGCATGTGAACTATAAACTTTGGAGGCTTAAAAAGGTTAAAGTTAACTTGGATATGTTTGGCCTAGAGCACGTTTGGCTTGTCGATGATCACTGAAAATAACCACCCTATAGCAGCTGAGACATAAGGCTATCCAACAATGAATATAAACGACACTAGCCCGTAAAAATTCGGAGGATAGTAGTTTGGTGGTTCAAGAAGGGTATGGTAGTATC
Source organism: Litchi chinensis (assembly GCA_019925255.1). Taxonomy (NCBI): domain Eukaryota; kingdom Viridiplantae; phylum Streptophyta; class Magnoliopsida; order Sapindales; family Sapindaceae; genus Litchi; species Litchi chinensis. Next base: position 10,554,872 of record CM034462.1, on the reverse strand, counting down.
CCGCCTCCATCAATGTACCAAATATAAGAGACAGCTCCACAAATGGGTTGCTCATTGGATTGCTCCATAAGTGGGCGATTCCAGAGTGTGGCTCCACAAGTGGGTCATAGCTCTCTAGAATAACAAAATTGTGGGGCACCATGTGGATCAAGGAGGAAAGTGGCAGTTGGTTTTGCCAAAGGAAAAGAAATTGCAAGGAGGATAAAAAGATTTTGGTCCAAGGTGCATTTAGGAATTGAGATATTTAAATAAGTAAAATTTGTTTGCTAAGATTTGAAATCCTAATTGAGATTTATTGATTTTAGGATGACTTCAAGAGGGGAGAAAATTAGGAACCTAGTTTTAGTATTATTAATTTTATAAAAAAAATTATTAATAGAATTTGGGATAGTTGGATTTTGGATGACTTTTCTCTAATTACACATTGTTGAGTTGGTAAGCCTTGTGATAGATAATTAAAATTTAAAACTTCAATTAAGGTTTTGTGTTGAGTAAAATTTATCTAAAGATTTTTCTTTTCTTTTACTTTTTCTTTTTATTTTCAATACATATAAATGATTTCTCATAAATCAACTGCTAATATCTTTAGTCATAAAAATGTTTAGAATACATTCGAAGCACTATTCTTTAATTGATTATTTGTAACAAATTTAAGATTTTTCATGAGGTTAACTTAAAATTAACAGTTGAGAAAAACCTTGAAAGTCTTTTAGGCTATTTAGAGTGTTGAGTTAAGGATACAATAGACGATGTTACATTGTATTTTTATGGAACAAGAAGAAGTCAGTTCAAAGATAGTTTATGATTTTAGAAACTATTTGAGTTGTGTTAATGATCATGTTCAAATCTCTAATTTAAAGCCTTCCTTACATCTTCCCTTATTTCTCTCTTTTTATTTTGTATTGTCCTTGTCCATCTACAATCTATTTGTTTGAAACAAAATCATCCAAATATAACCAAAAGAATAACATAATAACGTTTAAGCAATTATTATTAGAAGTGGATATTTTCAGGTTTGGGTTGGGTTGAGTTGAAGAATTTATTGGATTAGGTTGAAAAATTTTCAACCCAACCCTACCTAACCCAATAATAGTCAGGTTGGGTTGGATTTGATTGATTGAGTTTGATTTAATTCACCACAAAATATAAAATGTCTAGTTGATAACTTTCACAATTATAGTAATTTGATTACAAATAAATAAAATTAGTATAAATAAAAATTCAATGATTATAAATAATTATTCAATTTACCATAAAAGTTATCCTTAATCCTTATTCTAACAAGTGTTATTCTAGATAATGAGTAAAAATGAAAATTCAATGATTATAAATAAATTATTCAATTCGCCATAAAGGTTGTCCTTAATCTTCATCCTAGTAGGTGTTATTTTAGAAGGAAAAGAAGATTTAGAACTAGGGATAAATATTTGTTAGGTCAGGTTGGACCGGGTTGAAAATTTTTTAATCTAATCCAACTAAACTTAATTTTTAATCAGACCTAACCCAACCCAACCCATCCCTCCCTCCCTCCCTCCCTCCCTCCCCCCTTCCCCTTTTTTTTAAAAAAAAAAAAGATTTAACCCAACCCAACCTAATAAAAAAGGGTGAGTTAGATTGGAATGTCTACCCCTAATTATTATGATTTTGTTTTAGCCTTCCTTACAATCTAGAAAATGTTTTTAGCTACAATCATCATTCTGTTTATGCAATAAACACTAATTATATCAAGGATCTCTTACCTCAAGAATAAATATAAATCATTAAGAGTTGAATTTTTTGTACATATAGAAATAACAATCATGCAAAACTAAGTATAACACAACACAATTGAAGTTATCGTATAAAAAATTATTTAACTATAATTTAAAAAATACATTCGAGTAAACTAACAAATTTATCGAGCACTAAATGTTGTCATTGTTACCTTATTAATGGAACACTCTCTTCTGATAAGAGATGACCTCGATTCATTCTTCCCAATAGCAAATGTAGATTTCTTGGGAGAAGGAAGTATTGTTTCATTGCTTAACATGAAAACTATATTCGACATGCTTGGTCTGTCTTCTACGTTATCTTGCACACATAAGAGCCCAACATGGATGCACCTCAAAACTTCATTTGTTGGACATGAATCAGCTATGCATGAGTCAACTATCTCTAGGGCCTTACCAACTCTCCAGAGTTCCCATGTCTTATTTCATATATTACATGAGAATTTAAAAAAGGCGAAAAAAAAAAAAAAAAAAAGAATGTAAGTTGCAAATGACAAAAATTTGTAGCAACTTACATATTGTATCAAATATGAGAATGAATCATCATGGGAGAAGCTCATTCTCTTCTTGCCACTTATGATCTCTAATATTATGACTCCAAAACTGAAAATGTCTGATTTTGTGGAAAAGAGACCACTTAGTGCATATTCAGGTGACATATAACCACTGCAAACATATAAATTATTGTTCTCTATTACAATATATTCCTAGAGTAGTTTTCATTTCATTTTTAGGTATACAAGAAAAAAAAAATGTTAGCAATTGAAAAAGTTCAATGATAAGTATGTTTCGTATTAACTTACTAAGTTCCAATAACTCTTTTGGTTTTTTCTTGGGTTTCATCCTCTCCACATATTCTTGCAGTACCAAAATCTGAGATTTTGGGTTTCATCTCTCATCTAAAAGAATATTACTAGTTTTAAGATCTCTGTGAATAATTTTTAATCTTGAATCTTGATGAAGATAAAAAATCCCTCGAGCAATTCCTAAAATTATATCAAAGCGCATTTTCCAATCCAGTAATAGCTTTCTTGATTGATCTGCTTCAAGTATATATCTTAGAAGAATGGACATAGAAATTATCCAGATATCAAGTGCATAAATTAGGAGTAATCATACCAAAAATGAAGTAGTCCAAGCTTTTGTTAGGCATAAATTCATAAATTAATATCTTTTCATCTTTCTCCATGAAATAACCTAATAGCCTTACTAGATTTTTATGTTGAAGTTTTGCTACCAGTAAGACCTCATTTTTAAATTTTGAGATTCCTTATCCTGAAGTTTTTGATAATCTTTTGACAGCTATCTCCTGTCCATTAGATAATTGACCCTGGAATATAGATCGAAATATATTTATATTAGTTTTGAAATTACCAACCATGCTTTAAACATGGTTAGAGGCTTAACATAGAAAATGCATATAGGAGTGAAAAGCTCAAATCAAGGTAGAAGGGACTAAAATGTATGATGAACACACAAGATAGTTATAGTTGATTAATTGATTAAAATGCTTCTCTCCAAAGAGAATTTTAATCACCAAAAGTGCTAGAAGACAAAGACAAGCCCTTATTAGTATATAATTGATGTTATTATAACAAAAGAAAAAAAATTACCTTGTAAACTGGGTCAAAACCTCCTTGTCCAAGTCTATTTGCCAAAGAAAAGTTATTTGTTGCAGATATTACAGTACGTAGTTCAAACGAAGTCAAATCTTTATTCTCACTTTCACCACTATCATTGAGAGAGTCTTTATGTTTATGTTTAGACGAACTTCCCACCAAATCCAAAACCAACCTATGATGAAGCTTTTTTTTCTTCTTTCTTGTATTCAGGTAATTAATTTACACATATAGAGCAATTATTCAGCATTCTTATGTATTCTCATGTCCTTGCTTTTTATATTTCCACATAAATTACTTCTCAGGAATCAAGGGGAAACAGTAGTTATATTCAAGGCATAAGTAAAGTCATTTCAAGGTTTTATGTTTGTCCTAACTACAACAAGGACCATGATGTCGACTATTCACAAAATAATAGTGATGCAAACCTTAGTCCAGCATACTAGAATAAGATGTATAATTATAGCTAATTTGAATTACCTTTAGCACGCCTTCTCCAAAAGTAATGAAAGCACACGGTTGCCAGAATGATTTCCACGATCACAGGAAAAATAATAAATGCTAGTCTACTTTTTGTTGCTAGAATGTGTCTTGAAACTTTCCAAGCATCTGCAGTTAGAATTTAAAAATTTTTATTCAGGTTACTTAGGCTCAAGTAATTTCAAATAGATGTTAGTTTATAAAAACCTGAGGATTTGAGCCTAGATAAAGATTAGGTGATTTACTAGCTTTTTTGTGGTTAAACTACTAATTAGGTTCTGATTGTCCATTACAATTTGACTAAACTGTATCTGATCTAATTTTGAAACCAAATACTAATCAATATAGCTTATACAACATAGAAATAGGCTAATAATATTGAATAAGAGATAAGCAAAAGAAATGATGAATAGATAAAAATTTATATACCTAGCTCCACAGCATCAACTCTTATGTAGAAATCTTGTCCATCTTCATCGTCTCTCATATCCCTTAACTCGCTATGCCATGTTATGCACCATTGATCACTTTCAGTACCATTAACAATAGCATACCCTGTACAGTTGCAACTCTTTAAGCATTTTCTCTCACACTCTTGTAAGCTCATATTACTATAAACGTAGAATTTCTGGCGTCTGGTAACTTCACATGTTCCAGTCTCACAAAACCCTCCCCATCACCTTTGCCACAGCCATCCTGTTTCCTTGTTTCCACACATGGTAGGTACCAGCCTTGAGGATTCAAGGGTTCAAACCCAGGCAGACACGTACAATGTGCCAACGTATCTTCATTGCAAATTGCATTTGCACCGCATCGTGCGTACTCATCACACAAGCTTCTGGGCAGAACCCCTATTTTCATCCATCTCTGGCTTTCATGCCAGACTAGTCTCTTAAGAGTCCCTATTGGCTCCAGAACAGATATGCATAAAGGGGCTCCATTTTTTTGTGGGGATGTAAAATACAATTCATTGTCATTGCTCACATATGTGAAATTCATAGAATACCGTAGGTCAGAGTAGTAATCTTTGTGACCTTTAACATCAGGCAAGCCATTCATCGTGCGGCCATTCCAGGGGCCCATACGCAATATTGGAACTGAATTCTTGTACAAGAAAATATGAGGCATACCGTGAGTGTCAAACCTAAAGGAATATTCCCCATGTGTTGGATCATCAATTGACTTCCAAGAAGTTAAGATATGGTTGAGGCCACTATTCCGGTTCAATCCAAATTTCATAGCAGGAAGAATCGTGTCTGTTGGATAATCAAAACTTTGCCATACGATTTTGTCTTTAGCTACCAGAACTAGATTTCCTGAATCTAATAGCTTGGCAGTGGAGGTGCCTGTTGTCACAGAAACATTGGTAGACCACAAAGAGTTGTCCTCAATACCACAAAAAACAGCAAGATTTCCATCTCCACCTATCTTGAAAACACCACTAGAATTCTTAATTGGACTTCCTCTATTAGCAACCCAAACAACCTTATGTTCAAAGATTTTGTTGAACCATATGCCAACATAACGAGCTTGAGATTTGCCAGTGCTGAAGAATCCGAGTTTGAAGCTTCCATCAGATGATACAAGGCTTCCGTTTTCAGCATCAGATATGAAGTGGGTTCGGGTAATTGTGTCGAATGAATGAGATGAGCAGAAGAGATTGAATATCACAAATAGTGCCGAGACACAAAGAGCTCTATTACAGCCCATGAAGATAAGTATTTTGGACTCTTTTATAGGGATATACCATTATAATGTGAACTCAAAGTTTGTCCCCTATATGAGAGAAAGAAAAGTAAGAGTCAACAAAGCAGACTTTGAAATTAATTCATAAAGATGAGTAAGAAAAGTAAGAGATAACAAAATAGACTTTGAAATCAATTGATAAAGAGAAGTCTTTAAGGATGCAAGAAATCAAAACTCTATTAAGATAAAAATCACGTGTCAATCTCGAATCTTATATGTGGACTCTTTTCTATCACTTTAAATGTGTGGATCTGATGGTAACTGATATAGTATCAAAACTTAAAAGTTCTCAGTTCAAACCTTCTCTCCTTCCCTTTATCTAAAAATCCTTTTGTTATACATCTATCATAATCAACTTAGCATGTGTCATTGTCATCTAACATTTGTCATCTATCTACATTACATGTTATCAACTTAAGCTTGTGGTCTCATAATCACTTAGCTGTTCTAAAATTGACTTTGAATGGACAATATCAATACTCAAAAAAGAGAGAATAATATAGAGAATAATATACTAATAACACGCTTTCTCCAAAGACGAAAATATGTCATTAGTTAAGATGTTAGAGAACAGAGGACTTGTGGGTTCAATAATCCTGACTTGTAACCAATCGTGAAATGTGGTTTATGACTGTGAAAAGAAAAAAGAATATCACTGCTTGTTATTTTCTGTCGTTGTTGGGAGTTCATATGAGGCTCTTTTAAAGGCCTACCTTAAAATCTCCATCTCTTGTTCCTTATTTGCTTTGTTTCCTTAAGCATCTTATTTCTCTATATTAGTTCTCTATTTCTGCTGCAACATAAGTAGATCACAATATTCCCATTTGTATGTTTGAGTTGGCAAATTGAAGGTGTTGAATTTTGCATGAAGTAACAATAATTTAGAATTTTTTTTTAGCAGTTTGAGGGAAATCATTCAAACATAACCCAAAAGTCACACATTCATCATTCTGTTTTTAGACTTCCATACAGCCTCGAAATTTTTTAAGCCACAAACATCATTATGTTTAAGCAACACTTATTACAGGACCTCAAACCTCTGAATAACTACAAATTATTATGATTCCAATTTTCTGTACTGAATATAAATAATGCTAAAATTACTATTTAACATGGCAGAACAGTTTAATTCCTTGTATCAAAAGTGTTTAAAGCATAATTTATTTTGACATGTCTAGGAAACCTAATAAATTCATCAAGCATTAAATGTACTAATTGTTACCTCATTAACAGAACACGTTGTTCCTATAGTAGATGAATCTGATCTGTATGATAATCAAAACTTTTCCATATAATAGTTTCTTGCGCTACAAGAATCAAATTTCCTGATCTAAGAGCTTGGTAGAGGAGGTGCCTATTGACACACAAGCATTAGTAGACCAAACAGGACTTCTCTCATTACCACAAAAGACAGGAAGATTTCCATCTTCATCAATCCTGAAAATGTACCCAGAGTTTTAATAGGAGTTGCTCTGTTGGCCACCCAAACAAATGTTTGTTGGGGGATTTCGTTGAGCCATATTCCAACATAACGAGCTTCAGACTTTCCAAGGCTGAAGAACCCCGATCTGAAGTTTCCATATGATGATATAAGGCTCCATTTTTATCAGAGATGATTTGGGCTCGGGTTATTACGTCTAATGCATAGAATGAAGCGAAAAGATTGAATATCAAAAACAGAACTAGTATACGGAGAGCTCTATAACAGTTACAGCCCATGATGATAAGTGTTGGTGGGATGTGCCATTGCAAGCGAACAACTTTTATGAGAATGTAGCCTAGTCTCCAGTTGTTTAATGTGATTTCCATGTTTTTATAATATCTATTTCTATTATATGTATACAAAAAATGAGATGAGGAACCAGGAACAGTAATAAACTCTACACCCTCAGAAATTTTTTTGAAAAATGAAATTTCTTTTTTGCCCTTTGTGTTTGCTTGAAAAGGAAAGGGCAAAAAAGTAATTTAACTTTATTATATTTTATTATAAATGAGATAAGGACAAGGAATAGTATCAAATTCTGAATCATATTTATTTGAAAATGAAATTTCTTTTTTACCCTTGATGTTTGTCTGAAAAGAAAATGGTAGAAAGGTAATTTAATTTTATTATATTTTATATAATTGTTATTGACTTTGTTAGTCTCAAAATGAATGATAATCAAATGTGAAGAAATAAATGTGATTAGAAGGATAAGACAGTAATTAAAATAAAAATAAGACAATAATTAAAATAAAAATTGTACAGAGACAGTGATTAAAATAGATGAGACAGCAATTAACATAGCGTGTTGAATCGGTATGGTTGGGTGTGTTGGTGTATGGTGATGGGATTGGGATTTCAAAATGGTTGTTGAGTTTTGACTGTGAAATTGGAACACCTTTTTTCTCTGATTGTTTTTCTTTTATATCTTTGTTTCTTTTTTAGGTAGAGAAATTGGTTTTTATAAAGCTTCAAAGGTTAGTTATGTTTGATGATTGGTTCTTATGAATTTTCCCTTATATTCAGATTGCATACATATTTAGATAATTGTTGTTGTTAAAAATTATAATTTCATTATCAAGAAAAATCATCAAATTTAAACACGTGACTCTTGAATAATAATAATAATAATAAATAGCAGTAGAATATCCAAGAAAAATAGAAAATGATATTAATAAAATAATAAATGGCAGTAGAACATCCAAGAAAAATAGAAAATGATATTAAAAATGAGGATATGTAGAGTGGAGTTTGAGGGAGAGAAATGAAGAGAAGATCTTACCTGTAGAAATAGATAGACTTGATCTTGTTAGAGGAAACCATGATGTGATGATGGAGAGTTAGGTGGGAGAAAGAGAAGTAAGAGCGTAACTGATCTGTATATGGTTATCTATGTGCAAAATAGGTGTAGTTTAATGTAAGCGAGAATTTGTAGTTCCAGTAAGGGTTCACGTTTGAGAGAGAGTGGAAGAGAAACTAGAGAATATTGAAAAAGTTAAAAGAGATATAGTGAGAGAGGTCTGATGATATTAGTACAAGAGAGGCAAATGAAGTATTTGTAAAGCCAATTCAAGTTGACCACAAGATTTGGAAGGGATATTTTCAATTTATTCCCTGACAAATCCATATAAATTGTTCATCCCCTAAAGTTTTGGTATTAGAGGTTTTACCCCTTACTAAAATATATCTCTTAGAAAAACAAATTTTTTGTTGAAGTGCAAAGGGTAAAATAGTAATTGAAAAATAAAAATTTAAATTACCTTTGATTTATTAAATAATAAATATAAAATTTGGGCTCACTTAAGTTTTGGACTCCATACTAATTAATTGAGCTATTTTTTTATCACTCTAATTGAGCCCTTTAAATTAGAAATTTCTAATTGAATCCCTTGACTTATTCATATGAACCTTATTTATATTTTAGTTTAAAGAATATATATATTCTAATAAATCTAATTGGATTTGGGCATTACAGCAAAATTCCACATAGGCCTAAATTGTAATTTAATTTGGAATAGATCAATAATTTGCATATAGATCAACTGTGAAGCAAGGCTTAGAGATATGGATAGACCATTTGCAACAAACACACATAAGACTTTTGTTTCATATAGCCAAGTTCTTAGAGATAGATGGATCATTTCGAGAGATTTGTTTGCATTCAATGATGAGGCCTACATACCATACAAATTACTACTTCACTTTCTTGAAATTGAAATAACACGGCTTTCCAAGTCTTCTATTCACAAGTCAATCCAACACACTTATCCAAACTTTCCTTACAAAATTTCTGTCAAGCTAATCTTTTCCAATTCTTGGAGGAGACTTTTGAATTCCCCGTCAATCCAAAAACTGCCTTAATTTCATGGTGAATTAATGGAGTTCAGAAAAAATGGTTGCCCAAAACCCAAAAAAAATAATAATAAATAAATAAGAAATAACTCAGCTCTTATTGTATCTACAGGTTTTATTTTATTTGAAGAATATATATTGCAAAAATCGGGGATGAGAAAATCTGTCACTTTTATGAAATTATATCATTTAATAATGTGTCATTTATATTCTTCTAGCTAGTGAAGTCAGTATGAAAGTTCATAAAAACTTCTTAAAAGTTAATATTTTCCAACGCTACGAAGATGACTTCCATAATAAAAATGGTCCCCTTTGAATGTACACGTATTAGTCTCTTTTTTTTTATCAACACAATCAACATAGAATGATATGTGGTAATGGATTATCCACATAAGATGTAGTGGAAAAGTCAAAAGAAAAAAAAATCCAAGTTATAAATCACTTTCACAAAATTAAAAGAAGCAGCATTAATATTGCTCTATGATGATACAATAATAGGATGAAAGTTCATTAAACCCTCCCTTACAGCTAGTATATACTTTGCAATACTTGAGAAGACTTTAAATTGGCGTCAACCCAAAATTTACCCTAATTATGGTGTCAAAAAAAGAATTATTGACATATATCATAATTCTTAATTTTCATATTTATCACCCAGACAATTTAATGTACATTTGATTCACCTATATCATAATTCTTAAGTGCGTCCATCGTATAGTAATAGATATTGTTTAGATGATTTCAACCTAATTCAGTAAAATTTTGATATATTGAAGATCAAACACATGATGTAGTATTAGAAGCACTATTTTACATCCATTTTTTATTATATTATTGTAAACCTTGATTTTCATATTCATCACCCATTCAATTTAATGTACATTTGATTCACATATATCATAATTTTTAAGTCCATCCATCATATAGTAATAGATAATATTTTGATAATCTCACACTAATTTAGTAAAATTTAGATATATTGAAGATCAAACACTTAATGCAATATTCTTTTAAAAACTATAAGTAAACAAGTTAACGATCAACTGTAAAAATAAAAATTTTTAAGAACAAATAACATAGTGTAAGGTGTATCCATTCTAATGTTTATCAAATTCTTTTACTTAATTTGAAATTTGTTGCACTCTTCAACCCACTTGTTATAAGAAGACATTTGGTTTTTGCATTTTCCCTCCAATCCTATACATCTTTGTTTTTTCCATAATCACTGCACTAAAAATCTTGTTGAGTAGTTTTTCCCCTCATATAATTTTCTCGTCAGTATAACTTCCGCGTAACATTAATGGTGGACCATATAAAATGATTGATTGGCCTTGATTATTTGCATAACTTGTCTCCTGGGTTCAAGTCATACATTACTAGAGTGACGCTGCACATAATTAGAATTACTATCTACATTCATTCATATTGCAAACCTTAATTTTCAAATTAATCATTCGGTTCAACGTGTAATTAATCATCATAACTATTCTCAATTCCATTCTATATTATTGATATATTGTTTGGAAAATGTCAACGTTGAATTTCAGTCGACGAGTAATCAATGTCCAATACTTGCAATCAACGTGAGAAAGCATAAATACCAAGAAAGAACACAGACAAAAACCGAGAATGAAACAAGGAACACAAAACTTTTATGTGGTTCAGCAATAATGAGTCTACGTCCACGACTGTCTGTCTCTTAAATTCTGCAGAGTGACAGTGTATTATTGATTATTCTCTGATTATTTTACAATGATTTTAGCCTCCTATTTATAGGGAAAGAAGCGTTACAATTCTGGTAGCAATAAATCAGGAAAAGAATTCCGAATTAATTACATTTCCTAAATAATCAGGAAAAATAAGGAAAAGATTTGTGAATTAATTACACTTCCTAATATGTTTGGATAATATCAGGAAATTACTGTAATTATCTCGAGATAAGGTTGATTTGAATTTGAATTTGAATTTGAATAGACCTTCATATCTGATGAGGAAATCACAGTTTGACTGGGTAACTGTCATATTTGGAGAGAGAATCATGGTTGAACTTGGTAACTGCCTGTTTCTGGAAGATACTACATTTATTACACTCTTGGACGAGCTATTTATTATGGCGGTCTCGAGCTCGAGCTCGCTAAGAGACGAGCTGTGCATGAGGCGAGCTGCGGCCTGGCTGTGCTTATGGGTCTGTTGATGTCAGCTGAAGGATTTACCTGAGCGAGAGCTCGCTGGTCTTGGAATCGATACTGGGCCTCGTCTGATGGGCTTTGACTAAGTTGACCTTATCAGGTCTTCTTATCGAGTCTTAAATGAGCCTAAATTGGGCTTAAATTGGGCTTCTACCGGCCCATTTATTGAGTCCAAAAAATACATATAACAGAAAACTTTCAAACTAATTAAACAAAATTTTGACATATCCAAGATCTGTTAAGGAATAGCATGGTGCCGTGTCAGTAGCAACGAATCTCAATTAGAAGCCCAGAGATCAAGTAATAAATTGGTTAAGGTAGCTGATCATAATCATTACAAGGATCTTGACAGTCATTAATAAAGAGTTTGGCAGTTTATCAAGCACTTTTACAATCTCATCAAACACTTTGCATTTTGCAAGATCAACATGTAAGAAGAAGAGTACACTCAACTAATTAAAGACTCTCTCAAAAACTTTGTATGACAGAACCTATCTCGACTCCTATCTCAAGTTCAGGAGAATCCTGTAAAAATTAGGATATTTCTATTTAAAATGTGGATTCTTCAAAAAATCCTTTAGAAAAATTATTGTAAATCTGACAGCCACTTTATAAATATAAATTGATAAATTGAAAACCTAGTTAATTAAAAATAATATACACTGATACGAAAATATTTCTACATAAAAATAATAATGCATTTTGTAATCACCATATGGTTATTCTCACAATATGTAATAATTTGCACCAACTAATACTCAAGGGAACCTGGTAATACATGGTGAAGATATTCAATACACACGCAGAATGATGGATAACATCTTGTTATGCACGTCATGGGCCATTTTATGACTCCCCAAACATCTATCGTACACATGCTGGATAACTCTCTAGGACATACACACGTGAAGCCTATTTGACCATTAGTGGAAATGATACAACTTTGATGTTTTAAAAATATTTTTATTTGTTTCCAAATTTTAAATCATTTTTATATGCAAATTGTATAACTCGATTTCTAAATATAAATCTTATTATCAATAAATAAATATTCTATAATCAAATAATAAATCATAATACATAATCAATAAACTAATTAAATAATTTTTTTTTATAACAACTGAATAAATAAAATCTAAAATATATGTGTAAATAATTAATTCAATTTAAATAAATAATTCACTTATAAATTAGATTTCAAGCTCTATTGGAAATTGCTAACACCCGTATTATCCTTGAGTTTTTTTCTACCTAAAAACAACACAAAAGCCAATTTAAAATTCATAAAAATCAAATAAGAAAATTGAATCTGAAATTGAAAAAATTGCACACCATAATCTGCTCCAATTATTTTTCTTTTTTTTTTTTTTGCTTCTCTTTTTCTATTCACGGGTCTTCTTTTTTTTTTTTTTTTTCTTTCTTTTTGCTTTTGTTATGTTGTTGTGTTGTTTGTGTGTTTTCTATTTATATGAATATATATATATTATATATACACACACACACACACACACATATGATAGTCATCAATAAGGTTGACACACACACACTCTTTTCAATCTCTATTTAGCTTATCAACTTGTACATTTGACACTTGTCCCATTTCTTTTATTACCTTGACTTTTTTTTTTTTTTCAAATGTTTTTGCTATCTCCATTTGTTCTTATCTCTAACTCTCTCAATTATTATATATATATATATATGTGTGTGTGTGTGTGTGTGTATGTGCATGTAATCGAATCCCACTCTTTCAATCTCATTTTATTTTGCCTTTTGTCTCATATGTTGACCATTACAACAAACACATGTTTTTTTTTAGGCCACTAAGTAGCACCCTTTTGTGCGTATATATATATATATATATATATATCTTTTATGCTTGAAAATAAATGAATGCATTTAATAGAAAAATGGGCTATATTAATTTTCAATTTGGGTTTACTTAAATTTTGGACTTTATAAATGATTGATTGAGCTATTTTTATTACTTCAATTGGACTCTTTAATTTGAAATATCTAACTGAACCCCTTTAACTTATTCAGATAAACCTTATTTATGTTTTATTTTAAAAAATATTCTATTTTGGATTATGGCGTTACAATATAAGCAAATAATGATTGTGCATATGCACATATCTACACGATTAAACTTTAATATGATTTTGACAAATATTTTTAGATACTTGTCCGCCCAATATTGGGATTGTTGTAGGCAACAATATAATGGAAAATGGAAAGCAATGTTTGAAGCAGTATATTCTTCACTAATTTATTGAATAGGTTAACCAAATAATTCATCAGGTAAGAGAAATTTCATTGCATATAAATATTGTAGAAAAGATTGAATAAAGAGAACGATGAAGAAAAAGATGGGGAACAAATAAAATCAAAAACAAAAAAGAGCAGTTTGTATACATTGATGATGGTTTATAAAATTGATTTTTTTTTTTTCCTAAAACGGTTGTTATCATAGTTATAGTACATAGGTTTATTTAGGATTTTTTTTTTTCAATTTTAAATGGGTTATAATGTAAATAAAAAAAAAAAATAAAAACTTAACTCAATTTTTTAGTGTTATTTTAAAAGTTTTTTTTTTTTTTACTTAAAAAAAAACTCTATTAATTTGTCTTAAATCTTTTACACTATATTTTATTGTGTATTGAAACCGTTCACCTTTAGATTAAAATATTGGATATCCTCACTAGTTTTTTAATTATTTTTATGTTGTTAATTAAGAAAAGCATATAATTAAAATGAGGCATGATCAATCTAACTTTATTAACCACAAAAATCAAGTATTGTGTATTGACCATTAAGTTTTAAGAATCAATAAAACAATTCCCTTCAGATTCTTCACATAAGAAAAAAAACAATAAAATAGATAACTTTGGTATTAAAGTGTGATTGCAGAATCCCACATAAATAAAAATGCAATAAGAAATAAAATTAATTAGCGTGTAAGGTTAGGCTTTGAAAGTAACCCAAAATTCAAAAGATAATTGAAAGGAAAAATCCATAGAGGCCTAAAATGTGATTTAGTTTGTGATAGATCAACAATTTGCATATAAATCAACTGTGAAGCATGACTTCAAGATGTGGACAGACCACCTACAACAAAGACACAGAAGACTTTTCTTTCATATAGCCAAGTTCTTAGATATAGATGGATCATTTGGAGAGAGTTGTTTGCAATCAATGATAAGGCCTAGATACCATACAAAATTAAGGGGTGTATTCAATCTAAACCTTATTAACCACAAAAATCTAACTTTATTAAGAAAAGCATATAATTAAAATGAGGCATGAGCAATCTAACTTTATTAAACACAAAAATCAAGTATTGTGTGTTGACCAATAAGTTTTAAGAATCAATAAAACAATTCCCTTTAGATTCTTCATAGAAGAAAAAAATCAATAAAACAGATAACTTTGGTATTAAAGTGTGATTCCAGAATCCCACATAAATAAAAATGCAATAAGAAATAAAATTAATTAGCATGTAAGGTTAGGCTTTGAAAGTAACCCAAAATTCAAAAGCTAATTGAGAGGAAAAATCCATAGAGGCCTAAAATGTGATTTAGTTTGCGATAGATCAACAATTTGCATATAGATCAACTGTGAAGCATGACTTCGAGATGTGGACGGACCACCTGTAAGGCTGCAATAAAGACATAGAAGACTTTTCTTTCATATAGCCAAGTTCTTAGATATAGATGGATCATTTGGAGAGATTTGTTTGCAATCAATGATGAGGCCTAGATACCATTCTAAGTTAATGGGGTGTATTTAATCTAAACTTTTAATTACTATTATAAAATTTAAAAGATTGGGTCTATTGACTAAAGCTATAAGCAATTGATTTGTGAGAAATCATTTATATGTATTACGAAAAAAAAAAAAAGAAAAAAAGAAAAAATCATTAGATGGATGAGCCTGACTCAAAACAAAACCATAAGTGAAGTTTTAAATGTTAATTGTCTATCCCAAGGCTTACCAACTCAACGATGGTAACTAGAGAAAAGTCTATCAAAACCAAGAAAGATCCTACATTAAGTAGAAAATCACTTCAAAAAGGAAATTATCAAAATTGTGCTTTGATTTGAATATAACACATATAATGAGGATCAATATAAATTAGGAAAGAAATCTTAGTATTTCTTATGTTATAATGACCTAATTCTATGTAAACAAGAAATCTTAACACTAAAAAATGGTTCGTTCACATGTACAAGAAACAACACCAAGAAATTACTGAAACTTTGGCAAAAAGTTTGCAAAAATATAGCCTTCTTCTCCTAGAAATAAAATAATCGTGGATGTAGATATCATAAAAAATGCTGAACTCTGTTAAAAATCTAGTTTGTCTGTTTGATTACTATTCTTACATCTTTATTCCTCTGTTAATTCATTATTATTGTATTAATTTATTCTCAATTTGCATTAATTTGAGTGTTGATCGATTCTTGACATCAACAAATGTTTTTCAATTATTTTAGCATGAATACAACTTTCTGCTCTATCATGGTTTTTTGACATTTACAATATTAAACACTTTAAATTTTTGTTAGAAACGACATCACTTCAATGTCATAAAGATGAAGTTCCATTTTTATGACCGTGCTACTATTGAAAATCTAATTTATTAAAACTTCATTCAGAGTTAAATATTCATATCACAAGCACAACATTCAACATTAGACATCTTGAAAGATAGAACTATTAAAAAGCCTCTGAAAATATGTCTTATGACAAATGGAAATCACTTTTATTTTTAGTAACAATGTCCTCTCTGACACTAACGATTTGACTATAATAGATCGCTTGAGATAATTAGAAAAAGGGTGTGATGGTCATTTTCTCTTATTATTTATTATTTATTAAAATTATGTTAATTAATAGGTTGTTTGGATCTCCACTATCCTTCTAGACGATAGAGATTCATTCAAATAATTTAAAATTTCAAAATTTATAAAATAATTAAAAATTAAATGATTTTGAAATTTTAGAAAACAATAATATGCTTCCAACTTTTCACTTATAATATTAAAAATTATTTTTGATATTTAAAAGCAACCTAATTTTTTAATTTTTAATTGTGTTAAAAATATTTTTTTTAAAACATATAAACAAATAATTTTTCAACTACTTTTTTAATTAAATTTTGAAATATGTTATCATATCTAGACATCCGTTGGAAGTTTCGTTTTTGTATTCTTTTGCAGGCATTGACAATACATTTCCAAAGCTACGTGAACAAAATGACCATTGCTCTAGCAGTAAATCCAAATGTGATTTCTGATCCTCACTAACTTTGTGAGGACATAGAAGAGTCTCTTCGAATTATTCAGGATGTTGTTGTAGAGAAAACATTAACGATTAAGGATGTTATCTGCTCAGAAGATTAAGACTAATTAATTACCATATTAGGGTCATCTTTGGTTTACCTTAAAATTATATTTGTAGTTGAAGTCTTCATTAATTATTATAGAATTGAAAAAATTAAAAATAGAAAAAACACAAATTGATAAGCACATCTACTCATATATCAAATACATATACCCTTTCTATATGTGACTAGAATTCGAGACTCATTATACCCATTTACTGATATATGTGGGAGGAGTAGAAGACAATGATGATGATCAATTAGAGAAGAAAATACAAATCTTAGTTTGCAAAATCATCTCAGATTTTTTCATTTGTGAATATAAAGTGTTTTTTTCTATTGTTTTTGTTTGTTTTTTTTTCCCCAATAATCTGTAATGTGGAGTTTGCAACATGAAGTTGAGGTTGGTTGGAATTTAGGAGGTGTGGATAAAATTCTAAATGAAAAATAGATAAATCTTAATCATAGATTACAAAATAATAAGAACAAAAGCAAAAGTGGGCATCACAGAATGTGTTACAACAGTGAAATTTAGATGCTGTAGGGTCTAAATTGGGCAAAGCTTGTTAACTTTTGTTTCCGAGTTGTGGATACGGTAATTTAAAAGAAAAAAGAAATGTGCTTAGTTAATAACAAATAATGGAAGAGAGAGAAGAAAGGTTGTGTGTTTATGATAAAACATGAAAGAGAGATATAGAGGAGCTATTGGAATAGTTTTTGGAGGAGGAAAAGGGTGATTGTCAGTGAAGGGACTAAGTTGGCTAAAAACATGGGTTAGTGAAGTGTGACAACTTTGAAAATAACAGTTTTAGGAATTGGCTTTATTTTCATAATATTATTAAAATTATTATTTTATGCTCTTAAATTATGTTTCACTAAAATCTTAGCAGTCTTGATAAACATTTCAAGGCTGTTAAAACTCTAGTAGTGACCATCACTAAAACCCTGTCAATATTGGTGATAAAGAAAATACTAATTTTACAAAACTTTTAATGCACAGTGAGAAAAAGTGGATTAATATTGTTGCACCATAATGCTAATTAATTTGAAGAGATTTGAAGTTAAATTAAGTTACAAATGATAATTAGCCCAATCTCCTACTTCTCCTTTGCTAAAGAAGGTATCGTTTTTAGCTCCCATAGCATGTTTACCAGTCTTAAAAAGCCACGCAATCATGATATTTTCTTTATCAATTCTTGAGTTTCTTTTTCTTTAGAGAAAGGACATCCTAAGAAGTCAACCAACTTGTTCACGTAAAAGTTGATCTTCTCTTTTAGATCTTCATATTTCAAGAACAATATTCTATGTTGCTCTTCTATGTTGGCCTTCCAATACCATAAAGCCCCATTTGTTGGCCAGGATAGGATTGGGTTTGGACAAAACTTTTGTCCAAACCCATGTTTGGTGTAACCAAACTCCTTTTACTGAGTTATCTAAAGTTTTTTCAATAGTGATTTTAACCCACTCTAATGGGTTAATTGAAATCCATTCAAATTGATGGGTTAATTTTGACACATATTCTCTATCTGCACTCTCTTCTTCAATTCCGTTGCCGCCGCTACCGTTGTTGCTTGCTTCAATGGGTTGTTCTCTTTCTTCTCTAATCGAATTGTCGTTCTTCTCGTTCTTCTTTAGTTGTTGCTTTCTTCTCTAATCGTCTCTTTTTCTTCTTTCTTCTCTTTCTTCTCCTTCTCTTCCACTGCTAGCAATTCTTCAAGCAAAAATTGGTCGATGAGACCGAGATTCGATCAATTTGCAGCTAGGTTTTGTGTTGTCTTCACCATCATTCCAAGGCATCCAAGGCATTGATGCCTCCATCATCTTTACCATCCGTCTTGCCACTAGAAACAGCGTGGATTTTGGATGGGTTTGGGGTGAGGGGTGATGAGAGAGGGAGGAGAGTGTCGGTGTGTAGTTGGAAATGGTGGAGGAAATGATAAATTATTTTCAAATATCTATAAATTTTTATTTAAGTTCTTGATATATTTCATTTAAATGTTATTCTATCTTAGTGTCATCAAATATGAGCTAATAATTAAATTAATTTAATTTAATTTTATCTAATCCAATCTCATACAAATAATCCAATCCTATCCCATGTAACAAATGAGGCCTAAAAGGCTAAAATGTGTTCCCAAATGGGGTCATGCCCTTGGACTCCATGACAAACCATTTCAAAAGCTTCATCTATCGGGAAAGGCTTTGATGTTTGGTTAGACAGAGATGAATTGATCTAATAGGTTTCTGCATATATAAACAATATGACAGAAGTTGGTAGGGATGCAAAAGGAATGTGCGTTGAGAGGATCCTTGGTGTAGGAAGTTGTTCAAGAACAGGAGATTGATTTTTCCAATAAGAGTCAATCTCGAGGATAGGTATTAGATCATACATAAAAAAAAAAAAAAAAAAAAAAAAAAAAAAAAAAAAAAAAAAACTTGATTTGATGATGGATGAGCTAGTTTAATAATCAGCTCATGATTTGATAACACTTGAAGAAAGTAAAGTTCAAGCTTTGCTTCTATGAAGGAGTTGTGATTTTTTGCATAGGAAACTATTTGTAATTTTCTTGATTTTTCTTTTGCCTTAATTGAAGCAATATTAAAAGTACACTTATATACAAGCTTGAACTTTGGATCTCAGCCATACAATCATAACCGAATCATTTACAACCATTGATCTAATAACAAATTCCTAACACCAAACTACCTTAACAAGCTAACTAAATGGTAGTTGACAAGTATTAACTTCATCAGCTTCATCAAACTGACTAGCGGTTTCTTTAGTTAAGTAAGCTAGACTTGTAACTGGTTGCTAATTATGAGTGATTGAAATCACTTGAGTGGCTTGAGCTGAAGGTACTGCAGCTGATCCTGAAGAACTTAAAGTTGTAGAAGGAAATTTATGTTGAGAGTTAGAATTAGGTAGCCTTACAGTGTGGAGTACTCATTAGCAAGAGGCTTTCTTCCAATGCATAATGAGAACGGTTCACGATGGCAAAAGTGAGAGCCTTCAACCAATAAAAAAATATTTCATAAGATGTTGAGTTGATGTGGTAGGTTGATGTTGGTATGATCTTTCAATATCAACGTGACATATAACATAGCTTTTTAAATAAAAATTAATATTGATGTAATATTTTAATAATAACATGACACGTATAACTTTTTAAATGAAGATTTTCTCGTAAAAAAGGAAACCTAGTTAGCATTGTATTAATGTCTTGTGCTTGAAAGTGTCTCACGAATGAGATCACACCATCAAAGAACTTAGATGGATACCAAAACCCTTTATGGTGATAAAGACAATTAAGATTATCCTAATTTCTCACTCTAGGAAGAATTAAGAGTAGTTCTTTATTACTTGCCTCTTCTTGATCTCCAATCAAAGGGTATTTTAGGGAGTCTATTCCTTTCTCCGTGAAAAAGTTTTAAGTTAATAAAAGGAAACAACATGAGAGAAAATGCAATGGACAACATCATTCAGCTTATTATCATGGTTCCAAAAATCATTACTCACTAATCAACTGACAAGATAGCGATTAATGATTTATTAATTATTCGATCATAATCGATGATTAATTGATGAGTATTATTTTGAAGAAAAATTTTTATTTTTTGAAAATTTGAGAGCGTAAATTGATATTTGTTTAAATATTGGGGCCAAAACTCACATACTATTGTTATTTCATTAAACCTCAAGGGAGTTTGTGTAATTTTTCATGATCTATATAAACTTATAGAAAACCTTAAACAGATCATCACCCTTGTTTCTCTCAACTCACACAAAATAGATCATTTTGTGGGACTAATTATTTATATCAGTCTCCTCCACCCTCACACCCACTTCACCAACCATCGAGCTCTCTCACGCTACATCGACTTTACATTGTCAAACCCCTTTATTTCTTGCCCCTAATTTCAAAGCTTAATATTTCAACTCGATGGATTCCAGGGAAATTTAAAGAAATCCAACTCTTAAGTAAGTTTCAATTTTGTTGGGAAATCTCTATTATTTACTGTTTTTGGTTTCCGGATTCAATTTTTAACACTTTTTGGTGCCTTTTTTTTGCTCTCTCTACTGTTGTTTGATTTGTTTTGTATTCAAATTTGGGTTTTTTTCTTTCAAAATTTTATTTTATTTGATTTTTTCAAAGTTTTGGTTTCTAGGCTTTCTTCAATTGTTTGATTTGTTTTGTTCTTTTGATCAAACTCCTTTACTTTTTCTTTTTGTTTTGGGTTGACCAATTCGATTAAGTTGGGTCGATTAAATCAAGTACTTGCTCAACTTGGCCAATTAATCGACCTGTCTGATTTTGGCCATCAATCTCATCCTTATTGGATTGACAACATACCAGTCAATAATAAAGAGCTGAAAAATCATTGTTAATCGGCGAGTTTTGGAATAATGTTCATTATTGAAATACTTGAAGATTTATAAAGCATTAATTAAGAACCTTTCCTTTTGCTTCCCATAATTTTCTTTGTTATTTATTTACTTTCTTTGAATTCCATTTACACAATCAACTAATTAATTTGTTGACAAATGATGATGTGATAGCTGCAATTTAACAAACTATCAAGCAAGGTTTATCAAGATTGTACCTAATCTTCTTTTAATGGATATAATCAGTAAAATGATTCCATCCTCTTATTTTGTTAGTCTAAATGAGAGTTATTTATCACCATATTATATTAGAAATGGTTTTTAAAGTTGTAATTTTTAATAATGTAATATAGAAGACATTTTTCTATAAAGCCGATGAGGATGAAATTTTATTTGTTATAATTGTAAATAATGTTAGAATTGTAGGATTACAATCTTTGATGTAAGTCTTTGTTGATTCAGGTACCCTTGTTTCCTAAAGTTGACATGTTAAATCATACTGTGAATGTACATTAACATTTATCAACTAATATTAATAAGAAATAAATATGATTTATTGATAAGTCTAGTAGTGTAAATTCTCTTATCGAATGAAATTTTGAGATTTACTTTTTGTAATTATGATAAATTTAAGGGGTTTAACTACGTTACTAATTAGATAAAGTGATCTATTAATAATAATTTTTGGATGTTCTTTAATAACCACCTTTACTACCAATCCAAAGCTTATTATTAATGATTAACCTTACTTAACAGATAAAATAATAGACCTTAATCTAAGTTCATATTTTTACTAGTCATGGTCCAAGAGAGTTATCTAACTCTTATTATTATTATTGTTTTTTATTTTGTGGTTTGTTAATTTAACTATCATAAACTCATAATATTGCCAACTTCTTACAAATCACATCGAATTAATATCATAGAGCCGATTAAGGAAAAAAAACAAAAAACAGAAAACAAAACAGCACCGTTTTATTGTTATTACTTTACCATCGGCATGACCCCGGTCCGATCCACCAAAGTAAAAAAAAAAAAAACCTGAGCGCGGACCGAGAAACAACTGAGCAGTATCGCCACTCACACCAGTGGGGTGGGCATTTTAACCCGACCCAATACCTGGTTGGGTCGGGTTGAAGCAAAAAATTTGTGGATCAAATTGATTTCGTACAACCGATCCGGATCCGGATGGTGCCGGGCTCTCTCGGTAACCCGATCCCGACCCGGCATATATTTACCAAACGAAAAATCCCTAACAGCCGATTCCGATTTCTCCTTTCTCATTCCGGTCCGGATTGCGCAGGGTTTTCTCGGTAACCCGATAAACCTGACCCCGACCCGGCATATATTTTCAAAACCCGAAAATGCCCAAACAGCCTATTCCCACATCTCCTCATTCCAGCCCCTTCACTCTTCTTCTCTCCATTGCAGCCTCTTTTCACCCTCTTCTCCGCCGTTCAACTCCACTTTTCTCTCCATCTCCGACCTCCTTCACGGCGTTTTTCTTTGCCAAAAGGTAAAAATCTCCTTCACGCCAGTTTTTATTGTTCGTTGGTTGTTGTTCGATGAACTACACAAGTGGAGCCGCTCTGACGATAGCATTCGTCTATTTCAAAGTGGCCAGTTTTTGTTGTTCGTTGGTTGTTGTTCGATGAACTACACAAGTGGAGCCGCTCTGACGATAGCATTCGTCTATTTCAAAGTGGTGAGTGAAATAGTGGATGGAGATTTGTTACCTTTTGGCAGACAAAAACGGCGTCAAGAGCATAAAAAGGCGAAGTATATATACACCTTCTAACACCAGATTCCAGCGTCGAAGCTCAAGCATACGCAGAAGGTTTCACACAATTGAGATCGCTTCGACGGCGGTTGCTGTTGTCTGAAATAGTGGATGGAGATTTTTACCTTTTGGCATAATCGTATTTTGACTGTCGAGAGTATAGGAGATCAAAATGGAAAGAAATCGGTGCTTCTGCGCTGTTGTGCTCTTTATTTGGTTTGTTTGTTGCCTTCCTTTTCCTGTGGCTTTGTCTTATATCATTATTTTGATTAAGTAGTGGTGGCTAGTAATGCTATTCATGGAATGTCATGAGATGAGTGTAGCTTGGTTCATATGTTCAAGTGACTATCTTACTGATTTATTGAAAATTGAGGATACACTAGGTTTATTACATTTAGCGAATAAATGATGTTTCTTTTGGAAACATGACACTAGCATATTTAATATTTACATGTTTGTGGAGGAACCCTATGGCGGTTATTCATTATAAGTGGAAAGTTTGTATTTTAGTACTTTGAAATTCAAGCGTTGAGAGTCTTAGTGAAAAAATCATGTCCATGTCACATAACTGTGTTGATTAAATCCAAAATTAGAATACCTGGAAGTCGTTATCTGTTTCTAGCTGTCCTGTTTGTAATCTTTATTTGACATGTATGGTTTTAAAATTATTTTTAGGTCTTGGTCACATGCAAACTGAAGCACTTTTAAGCTTATGCAGTTAATGGGGCAAGCGAACCTCATAATTCCATTTTTAATATATTAAATTAGGTTTAAAATGTAGTTTTGTCTGTCTAGCTGCTAAAGGGAAAAAGGGTACTTAGCTAAACATGTTGCTATAGAATAAGAAATTTCGTTTCTTCTACTTTAAGAATGAAATTTATAAAAAAAAAAAAAAAAAAAATGAATGCCTCTTAATGTTGTCCTATTGATGGGCTGTATTATTATTCTCATGTTTAAATCGATAAGATTACATGTGGCCTACAGAACTAACTGTGAATTTAATCTCTACATTCTGTATTAATATGATAAAATTCTGCTGTGCAATGAGTACCCTATTTACATGTTTTTGGCCTTTTGATTGCTTCATGAAGGCTGGAGAAAAGCGGAAAGCAGAAGAGATGATAGAACTTGAGGGTCCATTTGGCAAGAGTGATGCTGTGAACCGTGAACTGGTTTGTCTAGAGAGAGAGTTGTCTACGTTTTGCAAGAATGGGACAATTGATCCTTTTGGTTTGTACTTATATGGTCTTGTGTTAAAAGACAAGGGCAGTGAGAATCTTGCTCGTACCATTTTAGTAGAGTCTGTGAATAGCTGCCCTTGAAATTGTAGTGCCTGGTTGGAGCTGCAGTCCTTGTGCACTACGATTGACATCTTGAATAGCCTTAATCTCAATAACCATTGGATGAAGGACTTCTTTCTTGCCCGTGCCTTATCAAGAACTTCGGATGCACAGTGAATCATTCACAAAATATGAATATCTTCAAAGCACTTTCAGTTTCAGCAATTACAAACTGGCTCAAATTGCAAAAGCACAGTACAGTTTGAGAGAACATGTTGAGATGAAAAACACTCTGGCTGCTGATGATGCATGTAAACGTTTCTTGCTACTCATTGCAGAGCCCATAATAGATTTGAAGAGGCAAAGGTGTATTGTACCGTGTAATGGATTATACTGGCTCAGTAAGTTTCATTTCATTTCTTGCATTTATAGTTTTTATTGAGATTAAAAACCCATTTTATGATCTTCAACACATTGATTTTAATCAGAAAAGTTGTTTATTTGTCTCACTGCAATGTGCATAATTGCAGGAGAAAGAAACTGCAAAGAGTATGCTTTGAGGAATGAGTAGGGATCTATCTAGTTTTCCTCCAATGGATGTTGAGCACTGTCCTCCATGACTTCCACTGCTGCTCATAGAAGTTAAAAATCCTCTGAAGCAGCTTCTACAGATTCAGTTTTCTGTGTTGCAGGTAATTTTCTAGGTCTCAAATTTGTAACAGGAACACACCTGTGTTTGTTCTCCTTTGGTGTTTGTAATGTAGCAATAGGACTCAAAAGTGATTGTTAGAAGCCTATATAATCATTTCTGAAGCGGAACAAATAGGTGGCTAGATCATATGCCTTATGGGGCATCCGAAAACAGTGTCTTTTTTTTTTTGTTTTTTGAAATGCAAAATATACCATTAAGAAACCAACCCCGAAGGGAAAATACATCTAGAGCTGACATTATACCAGCTTAAGGCCTCCGAAGAGAACAAGGCCAAGGAAGCAAGCCTATGCGCCAAGTGATTCCCATTTCTAGGGACGGCTTGACACTTACACACGCTTAACTCCTCACACCAAGCCTTAATATCATCAATATAACAACTCGAAGCCCCCCTAAAGGAATCAGAAGAGTTAATAACAGAGGCCACATTAATAGAATCAACTTCCACAATATCCACCTTCACACCAGTAGAGAGGGCTGATCTCAGACCTTCTCTAAGGGTCAGAAACTCACCTCACCTACTTCATGAGAAAGTGCCCCTCTCGAAGGCTTAGCCATTGCCAACAAGACACGTCTTAGATGGTCTCTCACAGCTGCTCCCAAACCCACACAACCAGTTCCTAGACGGACTGCCGCATCAGAGTTCAGCTTCAAGAAACTAACAGAGGGAGGACACCAAACTTGAGACTGTGAAGGGGCCTTAGAAGGGAAAGGAGAAGACAGAGCACTCTTTGTATTTTGAAATTCCTTCAGCAGCTCCACAGCCTTACCTGACAGGTCCTCCTGTTTCCAAACCAAACCTCTAAGTTGTCTTAAGTTGCGGCTCCCCCAAATACACCACATAACCATACAAACAGAGGCTAAAAAATCCACCCCTCCAAACTATAGAACACCCCACAGCAAATCCAGAACATTCTTCGACCCAGGGATGGGAGCCATCAGCCTTTTATCAAAAGTCTCCCAAGACAGCCTAGCTACAGAGCACTCAAATAACGAATGGAAATTAGTCTATAGCTCACCATTATAACCCTCACAGCCACCTTCACTTAAAATATTCCTACGAAAAAGGTTAACTTTCGTTGGAAGAGCCTCCAAACACGCCCTTCACACAAAAATCTTGACCTTGGGAGGAATGTTTAAATTCCATAACACAATCCACCACTTACGGTAGAAGGAATTACATATGCCTTATGAGGCATGTGAAAACAGTGTTTCTCTTGTCTGAATTTTTCAAGTTATTTTGATTGTTTTGTTCCATTCATATGATTCCCATTTCGTTCCATTTTAGATTTACAGCCCCATTAATAAACTTGTACCTTGGAAATATGATGAGTGCAATTAGCACCCCTCTAAAACTGTATTTACACCCCTAATTTTTTTTTTTTTTTAAATAAAATTCCTATATCACCCATATATTATAAAACAAAGAGTCATCAAATTTTGAAGTTATAAAGCCATGAAAATGCTACCTGGTTTGGTGGACATAGAAACGAGAAACTATATGTTTGCAAGAGCATTGGTGTATATGTGTGTGTTTACATTGTGGACCAATGAGAAACCTTGGGGTGCTTTGTGCTATGGAGAATCTGCATTCGTCATCACTAAGGCCCCAATCGGATTCTTGATAATTGCTGCAATCGGGTATGATAACGTACTGAAACTCTAGATGGGAGAGGAGAGGAGAGTGTTTGGTAATGTGGGCCATCGCCCTAATATGAAACTGAACTGCATGAACTGAACTGTTTGCTCTGTTTTTGTGGCCGTGTCACGCCCATGTTAGCTGATGCATTGTCGCACTAACTAGAAGTGCATCCTCCAAGACAGCAGGTGCCACCATTGCTATCGTCTTGCCGGTGACGATGATGAGATTGATGTTGAACTCGACGGTGAAGGGTCGGTACACAATTAATCCTGCCACCTTTCCCGCGGCTCAACGGCACTGCTTTGGGTCTTGACTGCACTCCAGATCCCCTCTCTTGATTCCCAAACTCTTGAACCATTCATCAATGGAAGTGGACCATTACAACCTCCACAATTTTGGGACTCTCATCAATGGAGTTAAATGTGGTGTCCGGAGAAGTAAACAGTCTTATACGTGGGAAGTTCATTATAGTAATTTTTCCTTAATCTTCTTACATCTTGAACAATTATAAAGGAACAAGCCTTGACTGACTTTCTTGCTAATTTCTCAGGGATGAAAGAAGAACCAACTAGCCAAGTGTCAGCTTAGCTAGCTAAAGAGCTCCCTCTTTGGGAGCTGTACATGCACGGATCATCTAGCAAAGGAAAGGCAGGAGCAAGAGTGCTCTTGGGTAGCCCGAACGAATAAAAGATACGCTATGCACTCCGATTCAATTTCAAGGCATCAAACAATGAGGCAAAGTAAGAGGCCTTGTTGGCGGGCATAAGATTAGCTCGAGAGTTAGGAGTTACAAACATTAAAATTTATAGTGATTCCTAATGGTTCTACCATAAACGACGAAGGACTACCAAGCTCGCAGGACTATAATGATTGCCTACTTGCATGAAGTGATGAAAATCCTTGAACGGTTTGTTCAATATGATATCCAGCAGGTTCCACGTGCTTAGAACTCTCATGCAGATGTTTTGGCAAAGCTAGCCACGATGATGGACATCGATCTATTAGACGTCGTACCAATGGACTACCTTCCTAAGCCTGATATCAAAATTGAGGAGACACAGCTTATTGGCCCATTAGTGGTGATAACCATCTCTCCAAACTCCTGGATGACCCTGATCATCGATTACTTGGTGGATGAAAAACTACTTGTGAACAAGAATGAAGCTCGAGAAGGTTGCGTGTGAGAGCTGCACAGTATGTCATTTATGGTGATATGCTTTTCAAAAAAGGATTCACCACTTCGTTTTTGAGGTGTATCAATGGAGAAGTAGTAACATTTGTGTTGCAAGATATCTGTGTAAGTCATTGCGAAAATCATGTTAGGGGGCTATCACTAACCCAAAAAGCTCTTTAACAAGGATATTATTGGCTTACCATAGAGCAGATGTAACACCCTTCACCCGATTTCCATTCGAATGGGAACCCAAGTCAAATGATGTTACTTTAATCGGTTTATCCGTTATTATTTTACATATATGTACTATAATTTTTTTCTTTTCGAAAATCCGACAGAATTTCTTCTATTTTTATGAAAAACTCAAAATTATAAAACCTGTAATTTCAAATTCAACATTTCTAAAATATATCCATTTTGTCGACTACCTTTTCGGACTCTCCGTCCTACTCAAAATCATTTCACCATACATTTTTTTATGAAATCACATATTTATTGAAAAGTCACAATAATGAAAGTAGACACAAAATAAAAAAGGAGCAATAACTTTATATATCTTATCATTTACAAAATTTTATGTATACCAATACATGTACATATATAAATATGTTCGTCTTAATGCATTTCAACACAAATATATATATCAAAAGAATAACTACTCAAAATAAGAATGAATGTGATTTGTTGTAAGTGCTATCAATATCTCCTCAGTTTTTATCTACAATGCCCTGTTTGACCTCATGCGCGTTGTAAATCCAACGCGCTAATGATTTTTACTTAGTGGGTTTTACACAGATTTTAAATTCCACTTTCCTAAAAAATATAAGATTGTAAAGCAAAATTTCATAGTTTTCAAATTTTTTATAATAAATCATAACGAAATTGATTTATTAGTAAACACACACACATAAAATGCATAAAAGTCATTTCTCAAGTATGACCTTACAAATCAAGTTTCACAATTTTCAAATATTTGCAATAAAACACAATAAAATTTAATAACTAACAAATACATACAAACATTTGTATTAGGCCACTTTTTTATACACAATTACACAATTTTCCCATAATATTTTCTCGAAATACAAGTTGTAAATCACTATTTCACAATTTTCTAACTTTTACAGATAAATTTGCAAAGAAATCAAATTACTATTCAATGCACACATAAAACACAATAATTTTCATTTTCAAGCATATCAACACGATTTTCTTTCATAATGTTTAGCGTCCTTCGTAAACACTGACACGGTATCATGGACTGGAAAACGAGTTTCTTTAGCATCGGACACTCGGTAACTACCTGTCAAATCTCATTTCACATATCACATAAAATCTGTGATTGAACACTTGGTGTCTCGCAAGGTCCATAAATCTAATATCAATGTACATAAGCAAATTGATGCAGTACTGCTAATATCACTCTATTGGCATGCCAAGTTCTTCGGCATCGAACACTCAGTGACTACTCGTCGGATCATATTTTACATAATACATGAATTCTAGACCGGACACTTGGTGCCTCTTAAGGTCCAAAATTCACAATCTTTGTATCAATAACTTGGTGCAGTACTGCTAATATTTCTCCTTTTGACATACCAATTCCCAATCCCCACCTACCGATGTTTAGGTTTATTAGGGCCCTTATAAAATTTTATTTATTACGAACAATTTTATAGTTTTAACGACATCCATTTCTAAATAAAAATATCGTTCGGAAAGCGACGAAAAAAATTTCAATCGCAATTTTACCTGTTTATTCGAAATATCAATTTAAACATCACGAAACAATATTTTTACTCAATTTACTTATCAAATTATATAAAAAATATCCTGTCTTTCACCACGCATACATTCGGTCAAGGCGTTAAAATGCTAAAATTCTTTCCAATTTTTTTTTCCAAAGCATAAAATCATATTATTTAAAACATTCTGAAATTTTCTAATAATAACTCAAATTCAAAATATAAATTTCTTTTCGGAATTTCTGATATGTATATATATATACGAATTCGTAATAAACTTTTATTTCAATCGTAAGACATAATTTATAATCTATAAAATCAATTAATTAAACAAATAGTTTATTTCATTTATGAAAAAAACATAAATATAACTAAACATAATTTAATCAATTAAATTAAAATAAAACTATCCACTCACCTCACTCTTTTATTTATTTCTGGATCTAAAACAAACTTCTATTTGATTTTCTCATCATCCCCTATCCACCCTTCAAAATATTTTTCTTTTCTTTTCTTCTTCCTTTCCTCTTTCTCTCGACTCCTATTTTTATTATTATTTTTTTCTTCTCCTGCTGTCCGACAGAACAGCTTCTGTGTCTCTTTTGTTTATAAAGACCAAAATATATACACACTACATGCTCACTCATCCTTATCACTCTCCTACCACCGCCTCATTTTGGCCCTTTGTTTTTTAATTGTATTATTATATTATTTTTTTTCATCACAACGGGCACCCACTTCACTTTATATATATATATATATATATATATATATATTTGTCTTCCTCAATCGGCAACACCAACCTTTCTATATATATATTTTTAATGAGCATGGCCCACCATTAACATATTACTATACACACACATATATATATATATATTTAAGTGGCCATGGCCCATCACTAACTAATATAATTATATTTTTATTATAAAAAAAATCAACCTTTTTTTTTATCAACCCATGGACTATAAACTTTCATTTTACATCCCTATGGTCTTTTTCCTTTTTAATCCAACTTTCTTAATTCCTTTTTAAAAATATCCTTCAATAGATTATTTATCTACAAACCTTTGGACTTTTAAGACTTGAACTGGACCAAATTGATAATAATAAATTAGACTTCAATTTATCTCTTGGATCTAGTTAGGTTGGAGCGTTACAAAACAATAACAATTAACACTTACATAGGCAATCATTAAGCAAAGTCTTCAATTCAATTCCCATCAACAATCAAACCCATATACTTATGAATAATCACACCTACACTATTCTAAATAATAATCATTATTTTTGTCAACTCCAAAATATATCAAACTTAATTAATCATTCCCTATAACTCTTATACTTCATGTAGCTTCCGAATAATAAATCAATATATACTGATGAATAATTAATCACACATTTTTATCATTTTCTATCTATACTCTTTGGAATAAATAAATCATTCAAAATCATATCCTATGACACCCATGCTATATCACATTCACATAAATCTAATTCAATTATTTCCAAAGTTCAAGTACTCAATTCCAAACCTAATAATCATGGATTTTCTTAAACAAAATATTAAACACTGC
Organism: Litchi chinensis; assembly: GCA_019925255.1. Lineage (NCBI taxonomy): Eukaryota > Viridiplantae > Streptophyta > Magnoliopsida > Sapindales > Sapindaceae > Litchi > Litchi chinensis. Next base: position 10,523,557 of record CM034462.1, on the reverse strand, counting down.
ACTTCTATTGTACAACTCTGATATTCAACAAAATACCTTTACTCATGTCATTAATAACACCATCAAACAATTATAAAATTTTACACATATTACAAAAATCAATCTGGAATTTTACTATGGTAATCATTAATAACACCACAAAATAATTATACGATTTTAAACACATTTCGAGAATCCATCTAAAACTCTATCAATACTCCAAAATTTTGTGTTTGAATGACCCATTTGCCCTTCAACTACTTCCATATTGTCAAGCTTATCCTTTATTACATTATAAAGCATTTGATTGGTCCATTTCCTAACCATCCATTAACCTAACCAAACTAATTACTTTAATCACATGGTTACAAAATTAACCCATACTTTTTCACTTTTAGGTGGCACTCTCTCATTAGCTAATTTTGCATGACATGGATCACCATTTTGGACCTCCATGTGTCACTCTTTTATTGGTTCATTTTGCATGATATGGATTTGTGTTTCTTCGTGACAATTTGTTAGTGAAATGTCTACTTTGCCCTTTAATATATTTAATTCATATCCATACCTAAATAAATTTCAAAAATATTTCATAGTCATCCAATCCTTAAATTGACTGTATAATACTCTAATTAGATGTATGACCTCTTAATTGCATCCTTTAAAAAAAATTCAAATGGGTGTAAAACCATTAATACCCATTATTCTCCTAAAAAGGGTATTTTCATCCAATAAATTTCAATTCCCTTAAAATCTATTCAAACGGACTCATTTTCGATCCGTTTCAGTTTCTCCAAACTCTATTACTTATTCTGGAGCTTTTGATTTGTAGGGCCCGCTTTTCAAAAAAATCACTATCACACGGATACTATTCACCCAGAAACATTATTCACAGAAAATTTTTATCTCACGAAACTTGAGAAAATGTCCGTTTTTCAGAAATCACTACTCACTTGAAAATATTATTCATCCGAAAACATTATTAATTTCGAAAATACTATTCATTCGGATATATTTTTATTTTTCTTAAATAGAGAAAATTCAGGGCGTTACAGTAGGATGCTTTAAACTTGGTAAATAGATATTGTAAGACTCGAAATTTCATTTTTCTTGGGAGAAATAGTGTTTCTCGGATAAAGGGTATTTTCGGACGGAATAGTGTTTCCAGATGAATAGTGATTTCATATGAATAGTATTTTTGAATGAATAGTGATTTTCGAGAAAATAAATATTTCCTCAAGTTTTGTGAAATAAAAAGTTTTCGGGTGAATAGTATTTTTGGTGAATAGTATCCGTGTGAATAATGATTTTCGGAAAATGGACTCCGGACATCATAAGCTTCAGAATATGAATTAGAGTTATTAGTAACTGAAACGAAGTAAAAATAAGTTCGTTTAAATGGATTTTAAAGATTCCGAATATTTATTGATAAAAATACCCTCGTAGAAAACATTGTGAATTTTAATGAGTTTATAGTCGATTGAATTTTTTTGAAGCATGGAATTAAATGTTAAGACACCCAATTAGAGGGTTGTATGGTCAATTTGACGATAGGATGATCATGAAATATTTTTGGGATTTATTGGTGTTAAGTGAGGATTAAAATTTAAGTTAATTGTAATATTAAATGTGTAGGAAAAGTTATTAATCAAAGAAACACAATCCATGTGCTTGGATGAAGGCCAATGAGGTTAAGACATCCTTAAGTCAAAAAGTGAGTGATTGGTAGAGAGTTAATTAAAAGATGGGGTGAGTTGTTAGTGATGAATTGGATGAAATAATTAACCAATCATATGTGTTCATTAATATCTAGTGGTATTGAGGTGATTTTAGAGTTAATTAATGGCAATTTTGACATGGAATAAGTGTGAATATTTAAGTAAAAGCATGATGTATGATTGGAGGATGAATAAGTCGGTTGGACAAGCTGAAATCGTCCAAAGCAAAGCTGAAAATCGTGAGAGCAAGCAGAATCCGAAAGAGAGTTGTGTCAAGTGGCAATTGTGTGATTTTGGAATTTATTTAATGGCAATTTGGGCATGAAATGAGGGCTGGTATATAAAGGAGAGTGTGGTGGCTGAAAGAGAGAGAGATAGGTCGGTGGAGAATGAGAGAAATCGGGAGAACAAAGCTGAAACCGTGCCAGATCTGAACCGAGAGAAAGAGAGAGGGAAACCGTGAGAATAGAAGCAAAGCCGAGAGGGAGAGATAGAGGGCTGGAGCGCGAGCAGAACCGTGAAGAAGAAGAAGAAGTCTGCAGACCGTGAAGAGGAGGAGAAGAAGAAGAAGAGGAGGACATGATCCAAGCTTGGTGATCTCTCAAACCTATCTACCTTCATCAAGAAAGAGTGAGAGTAAGTGAAGTTGTTTTGTGTTTGGTTGCTGGAAATTTTTAGTTATTGATTTATATGAGATTTTGAGGAATTATTTGGGTTAAATCAAGGTTAATCATCATCAATATAAGCTTGGAAGTGAAGGAAGAGAATCAAGAGGCTTGGATCAAGGTTGTTGAGAGGTAAGGGTTTGGGGTTTGATGAATTAAAGTTGATAAGATTAATTGATTTAGTTTAAGGTTGTAGTGATTTAATGGATGAATTGTTGAAGTTTATGTGTGATTCTTTGGGTTGAGATGAAAAGGATAGATGAAGTTTATTGTATATTAGTATGTGATTAAATGATAAAAGTAGAAGTAATGGGATTATTTGGATGGTTAAATGTAATTATATGTGAGATTGTATGATGATTTAATTGAAGCTTTGAAAAGAAACATCAAATGATTGTGTTGTTGGATATATATATATATATATATATATTAGTGTATGGTTTATGGTGTTTTTGCATGTATTTAAGTGATTCTAATATGTGAAGAAGTGGTATGAGGTTTGGATATGAGTTTATAGTGATTAGAACTAAAAAGATGCAAGAAAGTGGGAAACTTGAATGTTGAATAATTATATTAGAGCTTGATCAATTGTGGTTTTTATACATGTTGAGCTTATTTTAAAAGATTAAATGAGTTGTAGAAGGTTATGGGATGTAAGTGAGTGGGTTGGTATCAAAAGATCCAAGAGAGATGAAAATTGGAAAGATAAATAATTAAGTTGGTTAAAGTTAAGTGTGGAGGTGAATTTGTCATCAAATAGATTGCATGTATTTTGATGATGGTTATAAAGTGTTTGAATACTTTAATGTCAAAGAAATAAATAGAAATGGATGTGAGAATATTAATTGGATAGTTGATGGAATTATGAATTTCTTGAGAATATATGTTGGATTAAAGTAAATAAGTTATGGATATTTGAATAAGTTAGATGCAAAAATTATGGATTAGAAAGTGATTCGGAAGATTGTCAAGAATATGGTTGTTATGTATTGGTGTATGAAATTTTAATGAAGTTAGAAATTTTAATATTTATGAATCCTAAACCAAGATTGTTGGTTGGATTAAATTGTAGGAAAATCTCAAGAATCAAAAGGATGTGTTGGAGAGGTGGTGAAGATATTGGAAGTGAATAGTGAGTGGTTTTATTTTATAAAGTATTTATGAATTTATTATATGAGAATTGAGTTAATTAATTGTTGTTTAGTAAAAGAGTTTATTATGTGATTTTATATTTACCTTAGCATATGAGATATTTTTATGTGAATCGCATAAATATTTTATTAAATTGAAATTATGATCATTTGAGTATTGAAATAATTTAGTATATTGAGTAATTATACTCGAGAATTATAAATGTTAAAGTTATTTATAAATGATAGGCTTCGGCCTTAGAAAAGTAAAATTTTATTTCAAGAAATCAAATAAAAGAAAAGTAAGTTTTATTTCAAGAAATCAAAGAAAAGAAAAGTAAGATTTTTATTATGAAAAGATTTTAGATGCCTATGGTTTACCCTAACCCCAGTTTAGTACCCGGCCGAATGCCCTATGCGTGATACGGTAGATGAGAGGAAGTCAGTCAGTGAGATTTGAGTCTAGTCGACTCCTTGTGTGAGCGAGGCATGAGTGATCCGTATACACGTATGGGGTAGTGTAGTCGGTCCGCAGCGTGGGCCCGCTTTCGGCGACTACACATGGTAGATCCCCACTCCTAGTGGTTAGCTAGATTTCATGTGCTACCACGTTAGGAGGAGATATTCTCTTGGTTACCATTTAGGCGAGCATTAGAAAAGATTTTAAGAAAATATTTTAGAAAGTGTTTTAGAAAAGAATTTTAGAAAACATTTTAGTTTTAAAAATTGTGTTTGGGAGAATGTGTTATCCAGAAATGAGTTTTAGTTTATATAAATTATACCACTCACTGAGTTTTATACTCACCACCCTATTTTCGTATTTTATAAAAATCCTCCCCAGATACATGAACGAGCTGTCAATCAAAAGAGGCTCCATCAGACGCGTAAGTGGCCCGACGTAACAGCATCACTGCACAAGTTTACTTTGAAAGTTTATGTCATGCGTTACATTCCATTTTGATGAAAATAGTTGTAAATAATATTTTGGATTGTATATAGCTTTTGTTTTTATAAAATTAAATTATATATTTACGTTGACTAAAAACGAAGTATATTTATGGATTTTAAATTGAAAAAAAAAATGTTTGTGGTTAGATTGTGAAAATGATTTGAGGGTCTGAGGCCTAGTAGTGGAGAAATGTTTGTTATAGAAGTGCTAAATTTTGAAATTTGCAGGGTGGCATGCTCGGAATACAATCGTCATGCTGTTCAAATTTTTATAAACCTGTTTTATAAATGTTCAAATAAAAAGAAAAATTTTTACCACGTTTCAGCATTAACAGAACGTTTTTAAAAAGTAAACGGCGTAGCTTTATGGGAACCTTCCAGTTGGATCAGATATCTGTTGGAGGGCTACTGTAAGGCGTCCGGCAGGCCTAGTAAGGAGAGGGGCCTGTTAGATATGACATGCCAGAAATTCACTATAATACCACGAGCTCCTATCTCTTTGTTATAGTCAATGATCGGCCCTTAGCCCTTTGCAATTTGGGGCATTGACTTGATTGGACTGCCACTTAAAGCTCATGGAAATTGTGGGCATGCTCTAGTTGTAGTTGATTATTTTATTAAGTGGGTTAAAGCAGAAGCCCTAAGATACATTGCAACTAAACAAATAGAGAAATTTTTTTGGAACAATATCATTTGTCATTTTGGTGTCCCACAACAAATTGTCTAAGACAATGGGACTCCATTTGAGAGGAAAATATTTAAAAAGTTCTACCAAGACTAAGCTATTAGAAAAAGATTCTCCTTTATGGATTGCCCTTAAGCTAATGACCAAGTAAAAGCTGTAAACAAAATTATAGAATATTCACTCAAGACCAAGCTAGCTACAAAGAAAGGGGCATGGGCGGATGAACTACCTAAAGTTCTTTGATCTTATAGGACTACTAGCTAAACTGCCATAAGAGAGAACTACTAGCTAAACTGCCATAAGAGAAACTCCTTCTCCTTGGTCTATAGATGCGAAGCCATGATTCTAACAAAAGTTGATGTCAGTATTTTCAAAATGGTGGCATATTATAGAGAGCAAAATAAGGAACTCTTGGCAAAGTACCTCGAGCTACTTGATGAAAAGAGAGAAGTTAGCCAATTGAGAATAATTGTCCACCAATGGAAGGTAGCTTACTATTACAACAGGAAGGTCAAAGAACAATAATTCAAGAAAGGCTTTGGTCCTAAAGCAGATACTACCCTTATCAGGGGACATTTGGAAGGAGTGCTTGGACCTAGCTAGGAGGAACCTTATATCAACACTGAAGACCTTCAAAATGGAGCATACCATCTACTTGAACCCAATCAGACAAATGTGCCACGAGGATGGAATGCCAAGCACCTAAAAAAATATTATCCATAAATTCAAATATGAATTATTTTAATTATAAACTGTTTTAATAAGGTTCATTGTGTTTTCAGCAACTAACAAAGTTTCTTGTTCACAATTGCATGTGAACTATTAACTTTGGATGCTTGAAGGGGTTCAGGTTAACTTGGATATGTTTGGCCTAGAACACTTTTGGCTGGCCGATGATCACTGAAAATAACCACCTTATAGCAGCTAAGACATAAGGCTATTCAACAATGAATATACATGACATTAGCCCGTAAAAATTCAGAGGATAGTAGTTTGGTGGTTCAAATATAAAAGACAGCTACACCACTAGCCCGTAAAAATTTGGAGGATATTATAGCACCTCACCTCCACCATTGTATCAAATATAAGAGTTAGCTCTACAAGTGGGTCAACTCTCTAGAATAACAAAATTGTGGGACACTGTGTGGATCAAGGATGACATGATAGCACCCCGCCTCCTCCAAATCCTTACAAGGCAAGATTACATTCCTTTGATAGTTTTACCTAATATGAATATGCATGGCACAAGCTCCATAAAAATTCGGAGGATGTAATACCATAAATCCAACATGAATAGACATGACACAAGTCCATAAAATTTGGAGGAAAGTGGCAATTGGTTATGCCAAAGGGAAAGAAATTGAAAGGAGGATAAAAGGATTTTGGTCCAATGTGCATTTAGGAATTGAGATATTTAAATAAGTAAAATTTGTTTGCTAAGATTTGAAATCCTAATTGAGATTTATTGATTTTAGGATGACTTCAGGAGGGGTGAAAAATTAGGAACCTAGTGTTAGTATTATTAATTTTATAAAAAAATTATTAATAGAATTTGGGATAGTTGGATTTTGGAAGACTTTTCTCTAATTACATGTTTAGTTGGTAAGCCTTGTGACAGATAATTAAAATTTAAAACTTCAATTAAGGTTTTGTTTTGAGTCAAATTAATCTAAAGATTTTTCTTTTCTTTTACTTTTTCTTTTTTGTTTTCAATACATATAAATTGATTTCTCATAAATCAACTGCTAAAATCTTTAGTCATAAAAATGTTTAGAATACATTCGAAGGACTATAATCAATTATTTGTAACAAATTTTAGATTTTTCACAAGGTTTACTTAATATTAACAGTTGAGAAAAACCTTGAAGGTCTTTTAGGGGATTTAGGGTGTTAAGTTGAGGATACAGTGGACGATGTTACATTGCATTTTTATGGAACAAGAAGAAGTCAGTTCAAAGATAGTTTATGATTTCCGAAACTATTTGAGCTCTGTTAATGATCATGTTCAAGGCTCTATTAAGCCTTCATTACATATTCCCCTGTTTCTCTCTCTTTATTTTGTATTATACTTGTGCACCTACAATCTATTTGTTTGAAGCAAAATCATCCAAATATAACCAAAAGTATAACATAATAAAATTTAAGCAATTATTAAGATTTTGTTTTAGCATTCCTTACAATCTAGAAAATGTTTTTAGCTACAATCATCATTCTATTTATGCAGTAAACACTAATTATATCATGGGTCTCTTACCTCAAGAATAAATATAAATTATGAAGAGTTTAGTTTTTTGTACATATAGAAATAACAATCATGCAAGACTAAGTATAACATAACACAATTGAAGTTACCGTATAAAAAATTATTTAACTATAACTTAAAAAATACATTCGAGTAAACTAACAAATTTATCGAGCACTAAATGTTGTCATTGTTACCTTATTAATGGAACACTCTCTTCTGATAAGAGATGACCTCGATTCATTCTTTCCCATAGCAAATGTAGATTTCTTGGGCGAAGAAAGTATTGTTTCATTGCTTAACATGAAAACTATATTCGACATGCTTGGTCTGTCTTCTATGTTATCTTGCACGCATAAGAGTCCAACATGGATGCACCTCAAAACTTCATTTGTTGGACATGAATCAGCTATGCATGAGTCAACTATCTCTAAGGCTTTACCAACTCTCCAGAGTTCCCATGTCTTATTTTCGATATTACATGAGAATTAAAAAAAATACATATGTAAGTAGCAAACCAATGTTTATAAGTTGCAAATGACAAAAATTTGTAACAACTTACATATTGTATCAAATATGAGAATGAATCATCATGGGAAAAACTTATTCTCTTCTTTCCACTTATGATCTCTAATATTATGACTCCAAAACTGAAAATGTCTGATTTTGTGGAAAAGAGACCACTTGTTACATATTCAGGTGACATGTAACCACTGCAAGCATAAAAATTATTGTTCTCCGTTACAATATATTCCTAGAGTAGTTTTCATTTCATTTTTAGGTTACATAGAAAAAAATTGTTAGTAATTGAAAAAGTTCAATGATAAGTATATTTTGTATTAACTTACTAAGTTCCAACAACTCTTTCGGTTTTTTCTTTGGTTTCATCCTCTCTACATATTTTTGCAGTCCCGAAATCTGAGATTTTGGGTTTCATCTCATCATCTAATAAAATATTACTGGTTTTAAGATCTCTATGAATAATTCTTAATCTTGAATCTTGATGAAGATAAAGAATCCCTCGAGCAATTCCTAAAATTATATCAAAGCGCATTTTCCAATCTAGTAATATCTTTCTTGATTGATCTGCATCAAGTATATATCTTAGAAAGAATAGACATAAAAACTATACAGATATCAAGTGCATAATTTAGGAGTAGTCATACCAAAAATGAAGTAGTCCAAGCTTTTGTTAGGCATAAATTCATAGATTAATATCTTTTCATCTTTCTCCATGCAATAGCCTAAGAGCTTTACTAGATTTTTATGTTGAAGTTTTGCTACCAGTAAGACCTCATTTTTGAATTCTGAGATTCCTTGTTCTGAATTTTTTGATAATCTTTTGACAGCTATCTGCTGTTCATTAGATAATTGACCCTGTAATATGGATCAAAATATATTTATATTAGTTTTGAAATTACCAACCATGCTTTAAACATGGTTAGAGGCTCAACATAGAAAAATATATATAGGAGTGAAAAGCTCAAATCAAGGTGAAAGGAACTAAAAGGTACGATGAACACATAAAATAGTTATAGTTGATTAAGTAATTGATTAAATTGCTTCGCTCAAAAGAGAATTTTAATCACCAAAAGTGCTAAAAGACAAAGACAAGCCCTTATTAGTATATAACTGTTGTTATTATAACAGAGGAAAAGAATACCTTGTAAACTGGGCCAAAACCTCCTTGTCCAAGTTTATTCGCCAAAGAAAAGTTATTTGTTGCAGATATCACAGTACGTAGTTCAAATAAAGTCAAACCTATATTCTCACTTTCACCACTGTCATTAGGAGAGTCCTTATGTTTAGACGAACTTCCCATCAAATCCAAAACCAACCTGTCATGATGCTTTTGTTTCTTCTTTCCTGTATTTAGGTAATTAATTTACACATACAGAGCAATTATTTAGCATTCTTATGTATTCTCATGTCCTTGCTCTTTATATTTCCACATAAATTACTTCTCAGGAATTTGGGGAAAACAGTAGTTATATTCAAGGTATAAGTAAAGTCATTTCAGGTTTTATGTTTGTCCTAACTACAACAAGGACCATGATGTCCGACTGTTCACAAAATAATAGTGATGCAAACCTTAGTCCAACATACTAGAATAAGATGTATAATTATAGCTAATTTGAATTACCTTTAGCACACCTTCTCCAGAAGTAATGAAAGCACACAGCTGCCAGAATGATTTCCACCATCACAGGAAAAATAATAAATGCTAGTCTACTTTTTGTTGCTAGAATGTGTCTTGAAACTTTCCAAGCTTCTGTAGTTAGAATTTGAAAATTTTTATTTAGATTAGTTAAGGTCAAGGAATTTCAAACAAACATTAGTTTATGAAAACATGAGGATCTGAGCCTAAACAAAGATTAGGTGATTTACTAGCTTTTATGTGATTAAACTACTAATCAAGTTCTGAGTGCCCATTACAATTTGACTAAACTTTATCTGATCCAATTTTGAAACCAAATACTAATCAATATAGCTTATACAACATAGAAATGGGCTACTAATATTGAATAAGAGATAAGCAAAAGAAATGATGAATAGATAATTTATATACCTAGCTCCACAGCATCAACTCTTATATAGAAATCTTGTCCATCTTCATCGTCTCTCATATCCCTTAACTCGTTATACCATGTTATACACCATTGTTCGCTTTCATTACCATCAACAGTAGCATACCCTGTACAGTTGCAACTCTTCAAACATTTTCTCTCACACTCCTGTAAGCTTATATTACTATAAACCGTAGAATTTCTGGCATCTGGTAACTTCACATGTTCCAGTCTCACAAAACCCTCCCTATCTCCCTTGCCACAGCCATCCTGTTTCCTTGCTTCCACACATGGTAGGTACCAGCCTTGAGGATTCAAGGGTTCAAATCCAAGCAGACACGTACAACGTGCCAATATATCCTCATTGCAAATCGCATTTGCACCACATCGTGCGTACTCATCACACAAGCTCTTGGGCATAACCTCCATTTTTATCCATCTCTGGCTCTCATGCCAGATTAGCCTCTTCGTAGTTCCTGTTGGCTCCAGAACAACTATAATGAAAGGGGCTCCATTTTTAAGTGAGGTTGTAACATACAATTCATTGTCATTGCTCACATATGTATGCTTCACCAAATCCACTAAGTCAGGGTAGTAATCTTTAGGGCCTTTAACTTTAATATCAGGCAAGCCATTCAATCTGCGACCAATCCAAGGGCCAACGCGCCATATTGGAACTGAATTCTTGTGTAAGAAAACTTGAGGCATACCGTGAGTGTCAAACCTAATGGAATATTCCCCAGGTGTTGGATCATCAATTGACTTCCAAGAAGTTAAAATATGGTTGAGGCCACTATTCCGGTTCAATCCAAATTTCATGCCAGGAAGAATTGTGTCTGTTGGATAATCAAAGCTTTGCCATATGATTTTGTTTTCAGCTACCAGAACCAGATTTCCTGAATCTAATAGTTTGGCAGTGGAGGTGCCTGTTGTCACAGAAACATTGGTAGACCATAAAGAATTGTCCTCAATACCATAGAAAACAGCAAGATTTCCGTCTCCACCTATCTTGAAAACACCAGCAGAATTCTTAATTGGACTTCCTCTGTTAGCAACCCAAACAACCGTATGTTCAGAGATTTTGTTGAACCATATGCCAACATAACGAGCTTGAGATTTGCCAGGCTGAAGAATCCCAGTTTGAAGTTTCCATCAGATGATACAAGGCTTTCATTTTCAGCATCAGATATGAAGTGGGTTTGGGTAATTGTGTCGAATGAATGAGATGAGCAGAAGAGATTGAATATCACAAATAGTGCTGAGACACAGAGAGCTCTATTACAGCCCATGAAGATAAGTATTTTGGACTCTTTTACAGGGATATACCATTATAATGTGAATTCAAAGTTTGTCCCCTATATGAGAGAAAGAACAGAGTCAACGACGCAAACTTTGAAATCAATTCATAAAGATGAGTAAGAAAAGTAAGTCTCAACAAAACAGAGTTTGAAATCCATTGATATAGATGAGTCTTTAAGGATGCAAGAAATCAACTCTTAGTTAAGATAAAAATCACGTGTCAACCTCGAATCTTAAATACTATAATTAGACTATATTTTATAAGCTTAAGTTTGTGGGTTTGATAGTAATTAATATGATATCAAAACTTAGAGGTCTCTAATTTAAACCTCTCTCCCCTCCATTTCTATGAAAATTTTCTCATTACACATCTTATACGATAAAAAACATTTAGTATGTGTCCAACATCTATCATTGATTCACGTTACACGTTATCAACTCAAACTTGTGGGTTTTATAATCACTCAGCTGTTCTAAAATTGACCGTGAATGGATAATATCAATACTCGAAAAAGAGAGAATAATATTCTATACTAAGAACACGCCTTCTCCAAGGACAAAAATATGTCATTGTTACTATTAGTTGAGATGTTAGAGAACAGAGGACTTGTGGGTTCAATAATTCTGACTTGTAACCAATCGTGAAATGTGGTTTATGACTGTGAAAAGGAAAAAGGATATCACTGTTTGTTCTTTTCTATCATTGTTGGGAGTTCGTATAGGGCTTTTTTTAAGGCCCACGTTAAAATCTCCATCTCTTGTTAGTTATTTACTTTGTTTTCTTAACCATCTTATTTCTCTATATTAGTTTTCAATTTCTCTGCTGCAACATAAGTTGATCACAATATTCCCATTTGTATGTTTGAATTGGAAAATTGAAGGTGTTGAATTTTGCATGAAGTAACAAAGGGTTAAAAAAAAAAAATTTAGTAGTTTAAGGGAAACCATCGAAACATAACCCAAAAGTAGCACACATTCATCATTCTGTTTTTAGCCTTCTATACAGACTCGAAATTTTTTAAGCCACAGACATCATCATGTTTAAGCAACACTTATTACAGGACGTCCAACTGAATAACTAAAAATTATTGTGATTTCGATTTTCTATACTAAATATAAATAACACTAAAATTACTATTTAACATGGCAGATCAGTTTAATTCCTTGTATCAAATGTGTTTAAAGCATAATTTATTTTGATGTGTCTAGGAAACCTAATAAATTCATCAAGCATTAAATGTACTAATTGTTACCTCATTAACAGAACACTTTGTTCCTACAGTAGATGAATCTAGTCTGTAGGATAATCAACACTTTGCCATATAATAGTTTCTTGCACTACAAGAACCAAATTTCCTAAATCTAAGAGCTTGGCAGAGGAGGTGCCTGTTGACACACAAGCATTAGTAGACCAAACAGGACTTCTCTCATTACCACAAAAGACTGCAAGATTTCCATCTTCACCAATCCTGAAAATGCCCCCAGAGTTTTTAATTGGAGTTGCTCTGTTGGCCACCCAAACAATTGTTTGTTAGGGGATTTTGTTGAGCCATATTCCAACATAACGAGCTTCAAACTTTCCGGGGCTGAAGAACCCCAGTCTGAAGTTTTCATCTAATGATATAAGACTCTCATTTTTACTATCAAAAATGGTCTGGGCTCGGGTTATTACGTCTAATGCATAGAATGAACTGAAGAGATTGAATATCAAAAATAAAACTGGTATACAGAGAGCTCCATAACAGTTACAGCCCATGATGATAAGTGTTGGTGGGATGTGCCATTGTAAGTGAACAACTTTTATCAGCATATAGCCTAGTCTCGAGTTGTTTAATGTGATTTCCATGTTTTTATAATATCTATTTCTATTATATGTATATAAAAAATGTGATGAGGAACCAGGAACAATAACAAATTCTACACCCTCAGAAATCTTTTGAAAAATGAAATTTCTTTCTTGCCCTTCATGTTTGCTTGAAAAGGAAGGGCAAAAAAGTAATTTAATGTTATTATATTTTATTATAAATGAGATGAGGACAGAGAACAATATTGAATTCTGGATTAGATTTATTTGAAAATGAAATTTCTTTTTAACCCTTGGTGTTTGTCTGAAAAGGAATTGGTAGAAATGTAATTTAATTTTATTATATTTTACTATAATTGTTAATTGACTTTTTTAACCTCAAAACAAACGGTAATCAAATGTGAAAAAATAAATGTGATTAGAAGGATAAGATAGTAATTAAAATAAAAATTGTACAGAGATAGTAATTAAAATAGATGAGACAGTAATTAAAACAGATGAGACAGCAATTAACATAGCGTGTTGAATCGGTATGGTTGGGTGTGTTGGTGTATGGTGATGGGATTGGGATTTTAAAATGGCTATTGAGTTTTAATTCTGAAATTGGAACACTTTTTTTCGGATTGTTTTTCTTTTACATCTTTGTTTCTTTTTTAGGTAGAAGAAATTGGTTTTTATAAAGCTTCAAACGTTAGTTATGTTTGATGATTGGTTTTTATGAATTTTCCCTTATATTCAAATTGCATGCATACTTGGATAATCGTTGTTGTTAAAAATTATAATTTCATTATCAGGAAAAATTATCAAAATTTAAACACTGACTTTAGAATAATAAATAAATAAATAGCAGTAGAACATTCAAGAAAAATAGAAAATGATATTAAAAATGAGGATATATAGAGTGGAGTTGGATGGAGAGAAATAAAGAGAAGATCTAACCTGTAAAAATAGACAGACTTGATCTTGCTGGAGAAAACCATGATGTGATGAAGGAGATTTCAGTAGGAGAGAGAGAAGTAAGAGTGTAACTGATCTGTAAGTGGTTATCTATTAGCAAAATAGGTGTAGTTTAGTGTAAGCGAGAATTTGTAATTCTAGTAAGAGTTCACGCTCGAGAGAGAGTGAAAGAGAAACTGGAGAATACTAAAAAAGTTAAAAGATATATAGCGAGAGAGGTATGATGATATTAGTACAACAGAGGCAAATGAAGTGTTTGTAAAGCCCATTCAAGTTGACCAGAAGATTTGGAAAGGATATTTTCAATTTAACCTCTGACAAATCCATATAAATTGTTTTACCCCTAAAGTTTTTGTATTAGAGATTTTACCCCTTACTAACATATATCTCTTAGAAAAACAAATTTTCTGTTGAAGTGCAAAGGGTAAAATAGTAATTGAAAAATAAAAATTTAAATTACCTTTGATTTATTAAATAATAAATATAAAATTTGGGCTCACTTAAGTTTTGGACTTCATACTAATTAATTGAGCTATTTTTTTATCACTCTAATTTGGCCTTTTAAATTAGAAGTTTCTAATTGAACCCCTTAACTTATTCATATGAACCTTATTTATATTTTAGTTTAAAGAAATATATATATATATATATATATATCTAATGAATCTAATTGGATTTGGACATTACAGCAAAATTCCACATAGGCCTAAATTGTAATTTAGTTTGGGATAGATCAATAATTTGCATATAGATCAACTATGAAGCAGCGTTTGGAGATATGGATAGACCATTTGCAACAAACACACATAAGACTTTTGTTTCATATAGCCAAGTTCTTAGAGATAGATGGATCATTTGGAGAGATTTGTTTGCATTCAATGATGAGGCCTACATACCATACAAATTACTACTTCACTTTCTTGAAATTGAAATAACACGGCTTTCCAAGTCTTCTATTCACAAGTCAATCCCACACACTTGTCCGAACTTTCCTTACAAAATTTCTGTCAAGCTAATCTTTTCGTATTCTTGGAGAAGACTTTTGAATTCCCCGTCAATCCAAAAACTGCCTTAATTTCATGGTGAATTAATGGAGTTCAGAAAAAATGGTTGCCCAAAACCCAAAAAAAAAAATAAATAAATAAGAAATAATTCAGCTCTTATTGTATCTACAGGTTTTATTTTATTTGAAGAATATATATTGCAAAAATCGGGGAAGAGAAAATCTGTCACTTTTATGAAACTATATCATTTAATAATGTGTCATTTATATTCTTCTAGCTAGTGAAGTCAGTACGAAAGTTCATCAAAACTTCTTAAAAGTTGGTATTTTCCAACGCTATGAAGATGACTTCCATAATAAAAATGGTCCCCTTTGAATGTGCACGTATTAGTCTCTTTATTTTATCAACACAATCAACATAGAATGATATGTGGTAATGGATTATCCACATAAGATGTAGTGGAAAAGTAAAAGAAAAAAAAAATCCAAGTTATAAATCACTTTCACAAAATTAAAAGAAGCAGCATTAATATTACTCTACGATGATACAATAATAGGATGAAAGTTCATTAAAACCTCCCTTACAGCTAGTATATACTTTGCAATACTTGAGAAGACTTTAAATTGGCGTCAACCCAAAATTTACCCTAATTATGGTGTCAAAAAAATAATTATTGACATATATCATAATTCTTAATTTTCATATTTATCACCCATTCAATTGAATGTACATTTTATTCACATATATCATAATTCTTAAGTGCATCCATTGTATAGTAATAGATATTGTTTAGATGATTTCAACCTAATTCAGTAAAATTTTTAATTTTCATAGTCATCATCCATTCAATTTAATGCACATTTATTCACATATATCATAATTTTTAAGTCCACCCATCGTATAGTAATAGATATTATTTAGATAATCTCACACTAATTTAGTAAAATTTAGATATATTGAAGATCAAACATGTAATGTAGTATTCTTTCAAAAACTATAAGTAAACAAGTTAACGATCAACTGTAAAAATAAAAATTTTTAAGAGCAGATAACATAGTGTAAGGTGTATCCATTCTAATGTTTATCAAATTCTTTTACTTAATTTGAAATTTGTTGCACTCTTCAACCCACTTGTTATAAGAAGACATTTGGTTTCTGAAGGGAATAATCGATTTTGGATTTAATGCGGAAACATGGATTTTAAAAAAATTTTCAAACAAAAACATATCCGATCCATGCTAGTAATAACAATTCAATAATTAAATTAATAAGATCGAATCTTACCTTGCATGAATATTGAATTGATCCGTTATGATTCGCAAATTCTTCACCACTCGATCTTCCTTACTATGACTCTTCACAAAAGAAACTGTGTGTGGGCACAATCTCGAAGAATCAAATCACGAAATCTTTTATAAAATATTATTATGTGAGATGGGGTAATTTAGTGTTTTTAATTAATGAAAGTTTTTTGTTCAAGTAGCCAAAAATTCTCTCAAATCGTTATCAACATAAAACACCCTTTTTATAATGGTAAGTTAGAGTTTTCCAATTTAACAAGGAATACAATTTCCTATTTAAATTAGAAAACATAGTTCATATCCAATATGAAATCAAATTTCTTATTAGTCAAGACCTCTTTACTTTTAATTTAATATGAAATCTAATTTCTATTAAAACTTCTTTAATTCAATTTAATATGGAATCTAATTCCAATTAAATTAAATTACTATTTTCATTAATTAAAAGATTTTTCATTAAATTAAATGGTTCTAAATCATAATTAAATTAAATGATTCTAAATCATAAATAATTTAATGACACCATTTAAAATTGAACTCATAATCTCTACAGATAATTAATTAATTAACACTTAATTAAATAATTACATATATTTAAATAATCAAATTATTTAAATAATTCGTGAACGTATCCATGTGACATTAATTAATTGGACAATCCAATTATATTCTTTCATTTATTTCTTTATGTTGTCGTGAGCTAGCAAGGGGACCAAATGAACCTACAATTTGAGCTCCAATAATATCAGAATTATTAATTAAACTCTTTAATTGAATAATTCACTATTATTAACCTTAGAGTTACTCCACTAAAAACCCAACGATGCACTCTCAAAATTGTAGTTGTTTTACACAATCTGAATTTTCAGTGTCCATCGATTTAATCATTTCATATGGTTCGATCCTCCACAAGTAGTTCATAATTAGAGTTAGGTCAGTAAAGTCTGTTATACCTCTCTAATTATATCTTATTCCAATAAGTATCATTGATTCTCTAATGAACAATATATCCATAACAACTTATGAATTTATCTTTCCGTTTAATCATAAACAGAAAGTCGAGCGCTCTTATTATTCAAGACCCGAATCAATACTTTAAGGAACTACTCATCTACTTCTCGCAAGAAGGAGTGGATTCCTCTATTGTGTAAAATGTTCCCAGCCATATATTAAATCACATCTCCAAAGTACGAAACTTATTGACCGTAAATTTATAACAGTCTCACCCATGTAAATCAAAAGACATGACTCAACAAATAGGAGTCCATAAAACACTCAGGATTAAGATCAATCCATATATGATCATCTATTTGATAAATATGAATTTCTTTATTTAACGGATATTAATAAGAAATTCATTTTATCGTGGTCCAGTCCTATATAATCTCTATTATATAAGGTACCTCCATTTTCATATCGCCACATGAACGATCCCGGATAAGATCATCGTATCAAATACAAAATGGACCGCAACTGTAAATTTACCACAAACAAAGTACCCAGCTTTATTTGCTTTCTACGGACTATTTAGATTACTGATCTCAAACTAAATCTCATTGTATATAACACTTATATACTTAGTTTGAGATTACATAAGTAATCATGGATGTTACATGATATTTGTATGAAGCAAACATTTCATAAATACATATAAATATATTTTATTTATTATTTAATTTAAACATTTATAAATTACAAGCTCTTAGGGCATATAACTCTAACAATTTTTGCATTTTCCCTCCTTCAATCCTTTACATCTTTGCTTTTTTCCATAATCACTATACTAAAAATCTTGTTGTGTAGTTTTTCCCCACATATAATTTTCTCGTTAGTGTAACTTTGGCGTAACATTAATGGTGGACCAAATAAAATGATTGATTGGCCTTGATTATTTGCATAGCTTGTCTCTTGGGTTCAAGTCATACATTACTAGAATGACGATGCACATAATTAGAATTGCTATCTACATCATTGATATTGCAAACCTTAATTTTCAAATTCATCATCCATTCGGTTCAACGTGTAATTAATCATCATAACTATTCTCAATTCCATTCTATATTATTGATATATTGTTTGGAAAACTTCCAAACTAATTCAACAAAATTTTGACATATCCAAGATCTGTTAAGGAATAGCATGGTGCCGTGTCAGTGGCAACGAATCTCAATTAGGAGTCCAGAGATCAAGTAATAAATTGGTTTAAGGTAACTAATCATAATCAGTACAAGGATCATGACAGTGACTAATAAAGAGTTTGGCAGTTTGTCAAACATTTTTACAATCTCATCAAGCACTTGGCATTTTACAAGATCAACACGTAAGAAGAAGAGTGCACTCAACTAATTAAGACTCTCTCAATGTATGACAGAATCTATCTCAAGTCCTATCTCAAGTCCAGAAAAATCCCTTGAAAACTAGGATATTTCTTTTTAAAATCTGGATTCTTCAAAAAATCATTGTAAATCTGACAGGCACTTTATAAATATAAATTGATAAATTGAAAATCTAGTTAATTAAAAATAATATACACTAATGCGAAAATGTTTCTACATAAAAATAATAATGCATTTTGTAATCATCATATGGTCTTTCTCACAACATGTAATAATCCACACCAACTAGTACTTAGGGGAACCTGATAATACATGGTGAAGATACTCAATACACACGCAGAATAAGGGATAACATCTCATCATGCACGTGCTGAGTGATTTTATGACTCCCTAGACATCTATCATACACGTGCTAGATGACTCCTTAGGGCATACACACGTGAAGCCTATTTGACCGTTAGAGGAAATAATACAACTTTGATGTTCTGAAAATATTTTTATTTGTTTCCAAATCTTAAATCATTTTCATATGCAAATTGTATAACTCGATTTTTGAATATAAATATTATTATCAATAAATAAATATTCTATAATTAAATAATAAACCATAATACATAATCAATAAATTATTTAAATAAGTTTTTCTGATAACAATTGAATAAATAAAATCTAAAATATATGAGTGTAAATAATTAATTTAATTTAAATAAATAATCTACTCACAAATTAGATTTCAGGCTCTATTGAAAACTGCTAGCACCCGTATTATTCTTAAGTCTTTTTCCACCTAAACACAAGACAAAAGGCAATTTAAAATTCATAAAAATCAAATCAAAAATTTGAATCTGAAATTGAAATAATTGCACACCATAATTTGCTCCAATTATTTTCTTTTTTCTTTGCTTCATTTTTTCTACTCGCGGGTCTTCTTCTTCTTCTTCTTTTTTCTTTCTTTTGTTTTCCTATGTTGGTCGGTTGTGTGTGTGTTTCTTCTCTAATGGAATATGAATATATATATACACATGCATATGATAGTCATCAATATGACCCACACACACACACACACACACTCTTTTCAATCTCTATTTAGCTTATCAACTTGTACATTTGACACTTGTCTCATTTCTTTTATTATTTTGACTTTTCTTTTTTTCTCAAATGTTCTTACTATCTCTATTTGTTCTTATCTCTAACTCTCTCAATTATTTATATGTATGTGTGTGTGTGTGTGTGTAACCAGGTTCCACTCTTTCAATCTCATTTTATTTTGTCTGTGCATTTAGGAGAAAAATGGGCTATATTAATTTTCAATTTGGGCTTATTTAAATTTTGGACTTTATAAATGATTGATTGAACTATTTTTATTACTTCAATTGGGCTCTTTAATTTGAAATATCTAATTGAATCCCTTTAACTTATTCTGATGAACCGCATTTATGCTTTATTTTAAAAAATATTCTATTGGATCTATTTGAATTCTGACATTATAATATAAGCAAATAGTGATTGTGCATATGCACATATCTACGCAATTGAACTTTAATATGGTTTTGACAAATATTTTTAAATACTTGTCCGCCCAATATTGGGATTGTTGTAGGCAACAATATAATGGAAAATGGAAAGCAATGTTTGAAGCAATATATTCTTCACTAATTTATTGAATAGGTTAACCAAATAATTGATCAGGTAAGAGAAATTTCATTGCATATAAATATTGTAGAAAAGATTTAATAAAGAGAACGATGAAGAAAAAGACGGGGAACAAATAAAATCAAAAACAAAAAAGAGCAGTTTGTATACATTGCTGATGGGTTATAAAATTGATTTTTTTTTTCCCAAAACGGTTGTTATCATAGTTATAGTACATAGGTTTATTTAGGATTTTATTTTATTTTAAATAAAAATAAAAATAAAAAAACTTAAAAAAATTTTTTAGTCTTATTTTAATTTTTTTTTTTTTACTTAAAAAAAACTCTATTAGTTTGTCTTAAATCTTTTACACTATATTTTATTATATATTGAAACTCTTCACCTTTAGATTAAAATATTGGATATCCTCACTAGTTTTTTAATTATTTTTATGTAGTTAATTAAGAAAAGCATATAATTAAATTGAGGCATGAGCAATCTAACTTTATTAACCACAAAAATCAAGTATTGTGCATTGACCGTTAAGTTTTAAGAATCAATAAAACAATTCCCTTCAGATTCTTCACAGAAGAAAAAAATCAATAAAACAGATAACTTTGGTATTAAAGTGTGATTGTAGAATCCCACATAAATAAAAAGACAATAAGAAATAAAATTAATTAGCGTGTAAGGTTAGGCTTTGAAAGTAACCCAAAATTCAAAAGCTAATTGAGAGGAAAAATCCATAGAGGCCTAAAATGTGATTTAGTTGTCAACTATGAAGCATGACTTCGAGATGTGGATGGACCACTTGCAACAAAGACACATAAGACTTTTCTTTCCTATAGCCAAGTTCTTAGATATAGATGGATTATTTGGAGAGATTTGTTTGCAATCAATGATGAGGCCTAGATACCATACAAAATTAAGGGGTGTATTCAATCTAAACTTTATTAACCACAAAAATCTAACTTTATTAAGAAAAGCATATAATTAAAATGAGGCATGAGCAATCTATCTTTATTAACCACAAAAATCAGGTATTGTGTATTGACCATTAAGTTTTAAGAATCAATTAAACAATTCCTTTTAGATTCTTCATAGAAGAAAAAAATTAATAAAACAGATAACTTTGGTATTAAAGTAATTGCAGAATCCCACATAAACAAAAACACAATAAGAAATAAAATTAATTAGCGTGTAAGGTTAGGCTTTGAAAGTAACCCAAAATTCAAAAGCTAATTGAGAGGAAAAATCCATAGAGGCCTAAAATGTAATTTAGTTTGCGATAGATAACAATTTGCATATAGATCAACTGTGAAGCATGACTTCGAGATGTGGACGGACCACCTGCAACAAAGACACAGAAGACTTTTCTTTCATATAGCCAAGTTCTTAGATATAGATGGATCATTTGGAGAGATTTGTTTGCAATCAATGATGAGGCCTAGAGACCATGCAAAATTTAGGGGGTATATTCAATCTAAACTTTTAATTACTATTATAAAATTTAAAAGTTTGGGTCTATTGACTAAAGCTACAAGCAATTGATTTGTGAGAAATCATTTATATATATTAAAAAGGAAAAAAAAAAAAGAAAAGAAAAGAAAAGAAAAAATCATTAGATGGATGAGTTTGACTCAAAACAAAACCTTAATTGAAGTTTTAAATGTTAATTGTCTATCCCAAGGCTTACCAACTCAACGATGGTAACTAGAGAAAAGTCATCCAAAATCCAATCGTCTGAAATTCTATTAATTATTTTTTTTTATAAAATAATTAATACTAAAACTAGGTTTCGAATTTTCTCCCCTCTTGATGAAGTCATCCTAAAATCAATAAAACTCGATTGGGATCGCAAATCTCAATTTAAATATCTCAACTCCTGAATGGACATTGGACCAAATAATTATAATTTGGGGTGTAAATGCAAATTTAGGGGTGTATAAATATCATCACTCTTAGAAAACTATTTGTGCTTGCTCCATTTGAACCTGAATATGTCACATTTTCAGCGTAAAGTCAAATTAACAAAATAAATATGTAACTACAAAAACTACATCATATTACAGAACCGATTTGAGGATAATAAGTACTATCAAAATAGCAAATTCTGATATGAGTGCAAGCCAAAATAGCCCCTATATATTCTCATTCAGTCAGCCTGCTGTCTACACCAAGTCAAAGCTCCAATTTCTTTTCTCCTCACCCAGTTCCTCCTCCCTTCTTAGAGAAGCTATGCACTTCTCGTATTATACGCCAAAAGCTATGTTTATATTTATTTTCACGTGTGTTTTTGGCTCCCTTTTATATTTTTTTCTTCTCTATGTTTGCATTGGCTGCTGCACTATCTTTTATTTATTTTTGGTTTTGGCTTTGGCTTGGATCTTTCTCTAGGTTTTGTTTTGTATTTTTTTTTAAGCAGACACATTTTATTTAAGAAACATCTGAAAGTATAATATTATAAGTCTAATCTAAATTGACTGAAATTAATTTGAAAATCAAAGTTGTAAGCCTATGAACCGTCTTATTACCCTTTCTAAGAGTAAATTGACACCTTAACATTATCTAACAAAATCAACATTGAATAAATATCCCTAATAAAAGGACCTTCCACAGCTAAAAAATTTTGAGCTTAAATTGTCAAGATAACCAACCGAATATCAATTTCCACAACTTGAGGTTCAAGATATGAGTTAAAGCAAATTTCAAACCTTCTCGAACTATCACACTTTTCGTCAAAAAACAGGTGAAAATACATAAATATTTCTTCTTTTTCATGTTTGATAAAAATACAACTGATTAAAGTAAAACTAACATAATATTAAATAAATAAATCAATATTTTAGAGTAATAAATATGCAGATATTATGTCGATCAATTCATGTTCAAACCTGGTTTTTTTTTCCTTGTTTTTTATTAAACTACTTGAGGCTTCTCTTCTGTTCTTTTTGTTCATAAATTTTCTCAAACACAAATGAAAAGAGATTTCTCAACATCAAAACCATATAAGCACCCAAAAAATTGTGAGATGACTTTTTTTTTAAAAAAAAAAAAAAAAAAAAAGAAAAAAATTCATCTAACTAGAGAATTTCTCTGCAGTGTATACTAAATTTAATATATATAAAATCTTGGTTTACATAATCTTGACACGTTAGGACTACCTAATTCTACATACCAAACACTAATTGAATTTTTTTTTTTCATTTTTTAATTCTTAAACAATATTAAATTTTTATTCATGAATAGTGGTCATATTTAATTTAACAATTGATGATTCCGTGTACGGCACATAACACAGTAATTTCGGTTGAAGAGGGGTGTCTGCAGTGGTTGACTGTTACTCTCTTTTAGTTATACTAGGTTTGTCTCACGTGCAAGGCACGTGTATAAATTTATATTACTTTTTTTTTAATTAAAAAATAAGTTTTAAATCTCTTATAGGTAATAATTTCAAAAAATAAGAAAGCATGAAGATGCATGATAGTATTTTTATATTTTTCTAACATTGTATGTATATATTTATTATTTTAGTCTAATTAAGAATGAAAACAAAAGAAAATCAAATTTTATAGAAAACTAAATTGAAATTTATAATTCTCTAGGTGGAAGGGGAAATAAGTTTCTTTCACTCCTTAGAATTTTGAATTAGAAAGCATATGCTTATTTGAGTCGAAGAAGTGTGTATAATGGTATAGACATAATTGCACTTGCACATGACATGTAAAAATGTTTAGAAAACATTCGAAGAACTATACTTTAGTTGATTATGTACTTAAAATTAACAGTTGAGAAAAAACCTTAAAGGTCTTTTAAGTGATTTAGAGTGTTAAATTGAGAATACAATAAATGATGTTACATTGCATTTTTATGGAACAATAAGAAATCAGTTCAAAGACAATTTATGATTTCAAAAACTATTAGAGCTATGTTAATAATCATGTTCGAGGCTCTATCTTAAAGCCTTCCTTACTTCTTCCTCTGCTTCTCTCTTATTATTATTATATCATGCTTGTGCATCTAAAATCCTTTTGTTTAAAGCAAAATCATCCAAAACCAAAAGTATAACATGATAGAGTTTAAGCAGTTATTATGATTTTGTTTTAGCCTTACGTACAACCTAGAAAATGTTTTTAGCTACAATCATCATTCCGTTTATATAGTAAACACTAATTGTCACGGACCTCCAACCTTAACTTCACAAGTGGGTAGCTTGCCGAAATCTACCAAAGGAAAGCCTCGCACGGGGGCAACCTGACCTGTGACCGGTTCCACAAGTAGACAACTGACAGGAACTTGCTAAAAGATCACTCTACAAGTTTGTGACCTAATTGGCAAGCGGTTAATACTGTAGGCAAGTAATAAGCCATAAAGGCCAAAAAAGAGTAGAGTAAGCAAATATAAAAACTATTAGAGCATAAGGAGAGGCATACAGAAGGATACTCAATGCAAAATTCAAATTATGTATTTAAAGGAAAAAAAAAAAAAACAATTGTAAGTCTAGAGAGCTCAAAAGCGAGTTATTTGTACAATTCCCCAAGAAAAGTTAAGCAGCTCATAGGCGAGCTTATGTCAAGATAAATGAAAAGTTCAAAGATATGAAAAGAACATTAATTAAAAAAAAAAAAAAAAAGGCTAACAACTATTTTAAAATAAAAGGAAAGCTGCGGAAAAATCAAACTAAGTCAGCTTTTGAAAAGCTTGATTCATTTACGGAAGCAGAAGAATTAAGTCGTTAAGCAGTGGGCCCCTTAAAAAGATCAAAACCGTCCTCACGATGATCATTTGGCATGTTTGACGGTCCCTAGCTACTAGCCTTCCTGGCTTTAAAGATTCTAATGATTTGGTTAATGTTGTCCCAGGAAAGGTCAAGATCCCTTCTGTGTGACCGTATGGTGTAAAGCAAGTCCAGATGCTTCTCGTTCTCGATCCTTTCCCTTTCTTGGTGCCTTTCCATTATTAATGAAGCAACCTCCTCTATCACCCGAGTGGCTTCAACCCTGGAATCAGCAAGCATTTTTTGCTAGTAGATCACATCAACCTCTTTCTCTTTACTCTCAAACTTGTGCAAAGCCACTATAGACTTAAGGCACTTCTCATGAGCATTAGCTGCCTTCCGCTTGCATTGTCGTAACTCCTTTTGCCTATTTGATTGCTCTTTCTAAAAAGCCTCACATTGCCTTAGACTCATTTAAGGCTTTAGAATGCTTCTCTCTTTCAGACATTACATTTGTCAAACAAAACTCGAGCTGTTCTTGTAGTTGTATTTGAGTGTGATATGCATTATTGTACTTCTCATAAGCTTTCATGGTAAGAAGTGCGAGCTATTCAAGTGCAAATTTTTTTTTTTTTAAAAAAAAAGAGATGACGTTCACCTTCGAATACCTTTGTCAAGAAAAGGGAGTAGTCATCGAAATGTTAAGCAGACAAAGAAGGTAAGGGAGACTAATGGGAAACTAGAGAAAATGTAGAAAAAACATCTTTGTTATAAAATAATGAAAAGTTGCCCTCCTCTTCACTTATATAGTCTCCACAATAATAAATAGTCTAAAACAATAATAACCATCATGGATCAAAGAGAGAGTCGTGCATCACGTCTGCATAAAGGAAGTGAAACGGCCCTCGTTCACGTATGCATTGCAATTAATAGGATGTGAAAGTTATGATTAATGGTTGATAGCTATTGACTAACATTTGCTACTAAAAAAAAAAAAAAAAAAAATCAAATGATCAAGCTTCCAACATGACCAAGGGTGACTAGCTCTCATTGAAAGCCGGAAAGGCAAGGGGAGGGGGGGAGGGGGGGTAGGGAGGGTTAGGGGGAGCTAGCTTATTTTGTGTCCAAAATAGTACCTAAGCTACTGGCCTAATAAGGCCTAAAAGACTAGCAAACCTAAATACCCAAGCATGGAATAAAGCATTATGAAGCCTGTTAATTTAGGACACGTCAACATATGCCATGATAACAGAAGCATGCAAAGGCCTATTTTTGCTAATGTAATAAGGGTAGTTCAAGTCGATTAGCTTATGTACGAACAACTCGAAAGCATAATGGGACAACAACTCGAAGTACAGTAAGTTGAGGTTTCTTTAAGATGTGTGGAATTATAGAAACATGAAAGATCCTACATTAAGCAAAGAATCATTTCAAAAATAAAATTGCTAAAATTGTACTTTGATTTGAATATAATATATTTAATGAAAGTCAAATAATAGAAAAGAAATCGTAGTATTTTCTATGTTTTAGTGACCTAATTCTATGTAAACAATAAATCTTAACACTAGAAGAAGGGGTCATTCGCATGTATAAGAAACAACAATAAGAAACTACTGAAACCCTAGCAAAAAATCTGCAAAAATGCTGCCTTATTCCCCCAAAAATAAAATAACAATGTACATAGACATAATAAAAAAAGCCAAGGGTGACTAGTTCTCATTGAAAGCTAGAAGGGGGGGGGGGGGGGGGGGGGGGGGGGCCTAGCTTATGTTGTGTTCAAAATAGCACTTGAGCTACTGGCCTAATAAGGCCTAAAAGACTGGCAAACCTAAAGACCTAAGCAGGTAATAAAACATTATGAAGCTCGTTAATTCAAGACACGTGAACATATGCCATGATAATATAAGCATGCAAAGGTCTATTTTTGCTAAGGTGATAAGTGCAGTTCAAGTCGACTAGCTTGTGTACGAACAACTCGAAAGCATAATGGGACAACAACTCAAAGTACAGTAAGTTGAGGTTTCTTTAAGATGTGTGGAATTATAGAAACAAGAAAGATCCTACATTAAGCAAAGAATCATTTCAAAAATAAAATTGCCAAAATTGTATTTTGATTTGAGTATAATGCATTTAATGAAGATCAATATAAAATAGGAAAGAAATCTTAGTATTTCCTATGTTTTAGTAATCTAATTCTTTGTAAACAATAAATCCTAACACTAGAAGAAGAGATCATTCACATGTATAAGAAACAACATCAAGAAACTACTGAAACCCTAGCAAAAAATTTGCAAAAATACTACCTTATTCCTTCAGAAATAAAATAACAATGTACGTAGACATAATAAAAAAGGCCAAGGGTGACTAGCTTTCATTGAAAGTTGAGGGAGGGGAGAAAGAGGAGAAGGGTGGGTAGTGGGAGGGTGGGGGGAGCGGGGGAAGGTGGGGAGCGTCTCGTTTATGTTGTGTCCAAAATAGCATTTTAGCCACTGGCCTAATAAGGCCTAAAAGACTAGGAAACCTAAAGACCCAAGCAAGGAATAAAGCATTATGAAGCCTGTTAATTCAAGACATGTCAACATATGCCATGATAATAGAAGCATGCAAAGGTCTATTTTTGCTAACGTAATAAGGGCAATTCAAGTCGACTAGCTTGCGTACGAACAACTCGAAAGCATAATGGGACAACAACTTGAAGTACAGTAAGTTGAGGTTTCTTTAAGATGTGTGGAATTATAGAAATAAGAAATATCCTACATTGAGTAGAGAATCATTTCAAAAATAAAACTGCTAAAATTGTACTCTGATTTGAATATAATGCATTTAATGAAGGTCAATATAAAATAGGAAAGAAATCTTAGCATTTCCTATGTTTTAGTGACCTAATTCTATATAAACAATAACTCCTAACACTATAAGAAAGGGTCATTCGCATGTATAAAAAACAACAAGAAGAAACTGCTGAAACCTTAGCAAAAAATTTGCAAAAATACTACCTTATTCTCTTAGAAATAATATGACAATGTACATGGACATCATAAAAATGGCCGAACCACGTTAAAAATCTTGTTTTTCTCTTTGATTACCGCTCTTACATTTTTATTCCTCTGTTAATTCACTATTATTAATTTTTTTTTTTTTTTAAGTTTTGAAATGCACTATTACTGTATTCATTCATTCTTAATTTGCATTAATTTGGATGTTAGACCAATTTTTTACATCAATAGATGTTTTTCAATTATTTTGGCATGAATATAGTTGTAAGATCCAAATCTTAATGGACCCAGAAAATTTATTCAAACTCAATTTATTGTTGTCAATTTGACCCCGTCTAAGTCTTAGAAATAAAAAGGGTATATGGACAAATATCCTCTTGGTGGACATTTTTAAAGGAAATCAAGAAAGTTGGACATGAAAGAAAAAAGACCATAAAAAAGGTGATGGGTAAAATGCAAAAAGGTAAGTTACAGATTAAGACAAATGGTGTGGCCAAGAGTTGAAAGAGAAAGTTGTGAGATAATGACCAATATATTATTTAGAAAAAGGACAAGCATCAAGGGTGGAAGTATGGTAAATAAGATGATGACATTTTTAAATGAGAAGATGGACAAGTGTCATGTACAAAGTTAATAAGCGAAAGAAACGAAAAGAAAGCAAAAGTGACATAATGAGGTGTATAGCTAGGAAAGTTAAATCGGTGGAGCAAAAAAGGGAAATACACACACACACACATAGAGCCCTTTGGCAAAAAACACACATGGAACTTGGTACAGGAAATAGAAAAAAGAAAAATAGCTGAGAGAAAAGAAGCAAAAAAAAAGAAAAAGAAGAAGAGAGAGACCAAAATATTAGAAAATAGGAAAGAAATCTTAGTATTTCCTATGTTTTAGTAATCTAATTCTTTGTAAACAATAAATCCTAACACTAGAAGAAGAGATCATTCACATGTATAAGAAACAACATCAAGAAACTACTGAAACCCTAGCAAAAAATTTGCAAAAATACTACCTTATTCCTTCAGAAATAAAATAACAATGTACGTAGACATAATAAAAAAGGCCAAGGGTGACTAGCTTTCATTGAAAGTTGAGGGAGGGGAGAAAGAGGAGAAGGGTGGGTAGTGGGAGGGTGGGGGGAGCGGGGGAAGGTGGGGAGCGTCTCGTTTATGTTGTGTCCAAAATAGCATTTGAGTCATTGGCCTAATAAGGCCTAAAAGACTAGCAAACCTAAAGACCCAAGCAGGGAATAAAGCATTATGAAGCCTGTTAATTCAAGACATGTCAACATATGCCATGATAATAGAAGCATGCAAAGGTCTATTTTTGCTAACGTAATAAGGGCAATTCAAGTCGACTAGCTTGCGTACGAACAACTCGAAAGCATAATGGGACAACAACTTGAAG
The DNA here is from genome assembly GCA_019925255.1 of Litchi chinensis. Classification (NCBI taxonomy): domain Eukaryota; kingdom Viridiplantae; phylum Streptophyta; class Magnoliopsida; order Sapindales; family Sapindaceae; genus Litchi; species Litchi chinensis. Next base: position 10,494,170 of record CM034462.1, on the reverse strand, counting down.
TACAGTAAGTTGAGGTTTCTTTAAGATGTGTGGAATTATAGAAATAAGAAATATCCTACATTGAGTAGAGAATCATTTCAAAAATAAAACTGCTAAAATTGTACTCTGATTTGAATATAATGCATTTAATGAAGGTCAATATAAAATAGGAAAGAAATCTTAGCATTTCCTATGTTTTAGTGACCTAATTCTATATAAACAATAACTCCTAACACTATAAGAAAGGGTCATTCGCATGTATAAAAAACAACAAGAAGAAACTGCTGAAACCTTAGCAAAAAATTTGCAAAAATACTACCTTATTCTCTTAGAAATAATATGACAATGTACATGGACATCATAAAAATGGCCGAACCACGTTAAAAATCTTGTTTTTCTCTTTGATTACCGCTCTTACATTTTTATTCCTCTGTTAATTCACTATTATTAATTTTTTTTTTTTTTTTTAAGTTTTGAAATGCACTATTACTGTATTCATTCATTCTTAATTTGCATTAATTTGGATGTTAGACCAATTTTTTACATCAATAGATGTTTTTCAATTATTTTGGCATGAATATAGTTGTAAGATCCAAATCTTAATGGACCCAGAAAATTTATTCAAACTCAATTTATTGTTGTCAATTTGACCCCGTCTAAGTCTTAGAAATAAAAAGGGTATATGGACAAATATCCTCTTGGTGGACATTTTTAAAGGAAATCAAGAAAGTTGGACATGAAAGAAAAAAGACCATAAAAAAGGTGATGGGTAAAATGCAAAAAGGTAAGTTACAGATTAAGACAAATGGTGTGGCCAAGAGTTGAAAGAGAAAGTTGTGAGATAATGACCAATATATTATTTAGAAAAAGGACAAGCATCAAGGGTGGAAGTATGGTAAATAAGATGATGACATTTTTAAATGAGAAGATGGACAAGTGTCATGTACAAAGTTAATAAGCGAAAGAAACGAAAAGAAAGCAAAAGTGACATAATGAGGTGTATAGCTAGGAAAGTTAAATCGGTGGAGCAAAAAAGGGAAATACACACACACACACATAGAGCCCTTTGGCAAAAAACACACATGGAACTTGGTACAGGAAATAGAAAAAAGAAAAATAGCTGAGAGAAAAGAAGCAAAAAAAAAGAAAAAGAAGAAGAGAGAGACCAAAATATTAGAAAATTCTGTATGGACTATCTAAATATTTGGGTGTTCGATTTATCCAAATAAGTGATTTTTAATTCAATGAGATTTGGAATCCAGAAAATTAATTTTTTTTTTTTATATAAATTCTAAATTGGGTTTTATATGATTTTAGGGTAGATCTAAGCTTATAAGGAATTAGATGAAAATCTGCTTTAAATTCAAAAATAAGTAGAGAAGTTATGTGAGTGGATTATTTTAATTTTAAATTGATTTATTTAATTATAATTGTAAGGGAGTGAATTGAAACCAACCATAAGTAGCCACATGGATGACTAGAAATAGGACATGTGGCGCAGCTAACAACCTTTGTGCAAAAATAAGCGACAATACAAAACTTCCGTACGAATAACCTCTACCTCCAAGAACCATTCTCATAAAGACATGCATCTGACTTGCAAGTTACACTTGTCTGGTATAATACTGAACAAAGTTGACAAATGGAAATGACTCCACATGCATAAGGACACTTGTAACGTAGATTTCACCACTATATAAAGGTAAGTCTACTTTCATTTGAAGGTTAGAGTTAATTTTATGAAAGTATTAAAGTTAACCACTTTTAAAGAGAGAAGTTATTGATGTGGTGACAAAACTCGACCTGGATTCCCTCTGAAGAACCCGACAGTCCTGTTGGGCACTCTACGAAATCCTTCTAAAGTCTAACTAATAAGGCTCAAAGGAATGTCGTGGAGCGTACCCGTAACTATGAAAATTCTCTATTTTAAAATCGCTTTTCAACTTTCTTTCCAAGCAAAGTATAACTAAAAATATTATCATAAATATTCAAGAGTCTTAAACATACATGCAGCGTTATATCATAAAAAGTTTTGCAAGGTTCATTCAAATTACAAGAATGCATAACATATGATAAATATTCGACTCATGGTGTTCACATAATAAACTATGCAACATCGTCGGAATTCTAGCCCACCTAGTCTGAACGCAGCGAACTGATACCCTAGTCTTCCACTCCTGGAAGGTTTTTGTAACATAAAACCAAAAATGTTGTAAGCTATAAAGCTTAGTGAGTGTGTGTGAGTTTTGTTTAAACTATGTTTTATAAAGTACCTCTCGAAAAACATTTTTGAAAACATTTTTTTAAAAAAACAATTTATTTTCTAAATCTTGGATTTTATAAAATGTTCTTTAACATTTTAAAAACTTTTTCTAAAATAATTTCTAAAACGATTTCTTTCTAAAACTTGTTTTTTATGGTATGCTTCTTTTTCAAAAAAAAAAAGAAAAAAGAAAAAAAGAAAAAACTGTACTAATAGGGAATCCAAACCACATGAGCGAATAGACCGGTTCCGCTCAGTATGGGGGGAGGGGGGAGGGATCACATGGCATAAAAGCTAATATCGCACACCGTGACAATACTACAAAGACATCCCGCTACTATGTGATGAAATTACCATCGCACACCGTATAGCAAGATAATACCTCACAAGTGTAGAATGTGACACAATTGACACGACAGACTTGATCCCCCCGATGTTAGTAGGATTAGCCCTCCCAACACTTGTTATACACTGTGGGGTATACCGGTCGGGCCAAAAGCAAAAAGGTCTATCTATCTATAACTTGGGTCGTCCGCTAGTTGTCTAAAAATCTTTTTTGTTCTTTCTATAATTCAAATCCACTTCTCTTTCAATGCTATAAATAAGCTATGTATTTCTAAGGTAGAATATAAAAGTATTTATAACTAAAACATGTAATGGGAAGCTATAAAAATTTGCATAATAAATTGAAAATCATTTAATAAAACACTTGCACACTCATTGCTTGGTTCCCAAATTCACTTGCACGCACTGCTTCAACGACCTCTTCAGCTCGCCTTCTTACCTATCTCAATCACAATTTAAAAATCTTCATTTAGCTCGCAAAACACTTCCATCTTTAATTATTCCTATTATTTCTATAGCTTATAATTTACACGAGCTGCTACGGACTGCAATACTGTTACTCCTAAAATTATATCAAAGCACATTCTCCAATCCAGTAATAGCTTTCTTGATTGATCTGCTTCAAGTATATGTCTTAGAAAGAATTGACATAGAAAGTATATAGATATCAAGGGCATAATTAAGGAGTAGTCATATAAAAAATGAAGTAGTCCAAGCTTTTGTTAGGTATAAATTCATAGATTAATTATCTTTTCATCTTTCTCCATGCAATAACCTAGAAGCCTTACTAGATTTTTATGTTGAAGTTTTGCTACCAGTAACACCTCATTTTTGAATTCTAAGATTATTTGTTCTGAATTTTTTTATAATCTTTTGACAGCTATCTCCTGCCTATTAGACAATTGACCCTGGAATATAGACCGAAATATATTTATATTAGTTTTCAAATTACTAACCATGCTTTAAACATTGTTAGAGGCTCAACATAGAAAATGCATATAGGAGTGAAAAGCTCAAATCAAGGTAAAAGGGACTAAAAGGTATGATGAACACCCAAGATGAAAGTTATAGTTTTAATTGCCAAAGAATATAAAATTTTAGATTAAGAAATTGATTAAAAAGCTTTGCTCAAAGAGAATTTGAATCACCAAAAGTGCTAGAAGATAAAGACAAGCCCTTATTAGTATATAATTGTTGTTATTATAGCAAAGGGAAAAAAAAAATACCTTGTAAACTAGGCCAAAACCTCCTTGTCCAAGTGTATTTGCCGAAGAAAAGTTATTTGTTGCAAATATCACAGTACGTAGTTCAAACATAGTCAATTCTATATTCTCACTTCACCACTATCATTAGGAGAGTCCTTATGTTTAGATGAACTTCCCGCCAAATCCAAAACCAACCTATGATGATGCTTTTGTTTCTTCTTTCCTGTATTCAGGTTATTAATTTACACATGTAGAGCAATTGTTCAACATTCTTATGTATTCTCATGTCCTTGCTTTCTATAGTTCCACATAAATTACTTCTCAGGAATCAAGGGGAAACATTAGTTATATTCAAGGCATAAGTCATTTCAAGTTCTATGTGTGTCCTAACTACAACAAGGACCATGTTGTTCGACTATTCACAAAATAATAGTGATGCAAACCTTAGTCAAGCATACTAGAATAAGATGTATAATTATAGCTAATTTGAATTACCTTTAGCACGCCTTCTCCAGAAGTAATGAAAGCAAACGAGTGCCAGAATGATTTCCACAATCACAGGAAAAATAATAAATGCTAGTCTAATTTTTGTTGCTAGAATGTGTCCTGAATCTTTCCAGGCATCTGCGGTTGTAATTTCAAAATTTTTATTCAGATTAGTTAAGCTTAAGTAATTTCAAACAAATGTTAATTTATAAAAGCCTAAGGATCTATGCCTAGATAAATATTAGGTGATTTAATGGCTTTTGTGTGGTTAAACTACTAATCAAGTATTTGACTAAACTATATCTGATCCAATTTTGAAACCAAACACTAATCAATATAGCTTATACAACATAGAAATAGGCTACTAATATTGAATAAGAGATAAGCAAAAGAATAGATGAATAGATAAAAATTTATGTACCTAGCTCCACAGCATCAACTTCTTATGTAGAAATCTTGTCCATCTTTATAGTCTGTCATATCCTTTAACTCGCTATACCATGTTATGCACCATTGTTCGCTTTCATTACCATCAACAATGGCATACCCTGTACAGTTGCAACTCTTCAAGCACTTTCTTTCACACTCCTGTAAGCTCATATTACTATAAACCATAGAATTTCTGGCGTCTGGTAACTTCACATGTTCCAGTCTCACAAAATCCTCCCCATCACCTTTGCCACAGCCATCTTGTTTCCTTGTTTCCACACATGGTAGGTACCAGCCTTGAGGATTCAAGGGTTCAAACCTAGGCAAACACGCACAACGTGCCAACATATCCTCATTGCAAATCGCATTTGCACCACATCGTGCGTACTCATCACACAAGCTCCTGGGCTGAACCCCCGTTTTCATCCATCCCTGGCTTTCATGCTAGATTAGTCTCTTAATAGTTCCCATTGGCTCCAGAACAGATATGAATAAAGGGGCTCCATTTTTTGGTGAGCATGTAACATACAATTCATTTTCATTGCTCACATATGTGACATTCATAAAATCCACTAAGTTAGAGTAGTAATCTTCGTGGCCTTTAACTTTAACATCAGGCAAGCCATTCATCATGCGACCATTCCAAGGGCCACTGCGCCATATTGGAACCGAATTCTTGTACAAGAAAAGCTGAGGCATACCGTGAGTGTCAAACCTAGTGGAATATTCCCCATGTGTTGGATCATCAATTGACTTCCAAGAAGTTAAGACACGGCTGAGGCCACTATTTCGGTTCAATCCAAATTTCATACCAGGAAGATACGTGTCTATTGGATAATCAAAGCTTTGCCATATGATTTTGTCTTTAGCTACCAGAACCAGATTTCCTGAATCTAATAGCTTGGCAGTGGAGGTGCTTGTTGTCATAGAAACATTGGTAGACCACGAAAAATTGTCCTCAATACCACAAAAAATAGCAAGATTTCCGTCTCCACCTATCTTGAAAACACCAGCAGAATTCTTAATTGGACTTCCTCTGTTAGCAACCCAAACGACTGTATGTACAAAGATTTTGTTGAACCATATGCCAACATAACGAGCTTGAGATTTTCCGGGGCTGAAGAATCCGAGTTTGAAGTTTCCATTAGATGATACAAGACTTTCGTTTTCAGCATCAGATGTGAAGTGGGTTCGGGTAATTGTGTCGAATGAATGAGATGAGCAGAAGAGATTGAATATCAGAAACAGTGCTGAGACACAGAGAGCTCTATTACAGCCCATAAAGATAAGTGTTTTGGACTGTTTTCTAAGGATATACCATTGTAATGTGAATTTAAAGTTTGTCCCCTATGTGAGAGAAAGAAAAGTAAGAGTCGACAAAACGGACTTTGAAATCAAGTTATAAAGATGAGTAAGAAAAGTAAGAGTCAACAGAACAGACTTTGAAGTCAATTGACAAAGATGAGTCTTTAAGGATGCAAGAAATCAACTCTCACTTAAAATAAAAATCACGTGTCAAATCTCAAATTTTAAATACTATAGTTGGATTTTATTCTATTAGTTTAAGTGTATGGATTTGATCGTAACTAATATTGTATCAAAACCTAGAAATCCCTAGTTCAAACTCTCTCTCCCCCTTTTATTTCAAAATCTTCTTGTTATACGTCTGTCATAATCAACTTAACAAGTGTCACTATCATCTGATATATGTTATCTATTTACATTATATGTTATCAACTTAAGCTTGAGGTCTCATAATCACTCGGCTATTCTAAAATTGACTTTGAATGGACATTATCAATACTCGGAAAAGAGAGAATAATATTCTATACTAATAACACGCTTTCTCCAAAGACAAAAATATGTCATTAGTTAAGATGACTTGTGGGTTCGATAATTTTGACTTGTAACCAATCGTGAAATGTGGTTTATGACTGTGAAAAGAAAAAAGGATATCACTGTTTGTTCTTTTCTGTCATTGTTGGGAGTTCGTATGAGGCTCTTTTAATGGCCCACGTTAAAATCTCCTTCTCTTGTTAGTTATTTGCTTTGTTTTCTTAACCATCTTATTTCTCTATATTAGTTCTCAATTTCTCTGCTGCAACATAAGTAGATCACAATATTCCCGTTTGTATGTTTGAGTTGGCAAATTGAAGGTGTCGACTTTTGCATGAAGTAACAATACGTTAGAATATATATATATATATATATTTTTTTTTTTTTGTGCAGTTTCGAGGGAAATCATCCAAACATAACCGAAAGTAGCACACATTTATCATTCTATTTTTAGCCTTCCATACAGCCTCGGAATTTTTTATGCCACAAACATCATTATATTTAAGCAACACTTATTACAGGACCTCAAACCTCTGAATAACTACAAATTAATATGATTCCAATTTTCTATACTGAATATGAATAATGTTAAAATTACTATTTAACATGGCAGATCAGTTTAATTCCTCGTAACAAAAGTGTTTAAAGCATAATTTATTTTGACATGTCTAGGAAACCTAACAACATCAAGCATTATAGGTACAAATTGTTACCTCATTGACAGAACACTTTGTTCCTACAGTAGATGAATCTAGTCTGTAGGATAATCAAAACTTTGCCATATAATAGTTTCTTGCGCTACAAGAATCAAATTTCCTGAATCTAAGAGCTTGGCAGAGGAGGTGCCCGTTGACACACAAGCATTAGTTGACCAAACAGGACTTCTCTCATTACCACAAAAGACTGCAAGATTTCCATCTTCACCAATCCTGAAAATGCCCCCAGAGTTTTTAATTGGAGTTGCTCCACCCAAATGATTGTTTCTTTGCGCTATATTCCAACATAACGAGCTTCAGATTTTCCGGGGCTAAAGAACCCTAGTCTAAAGTTTCCATTTGATGATATAAGGCTCTCATTTTTACTATCAGTAATGATCTTGGCTCCGGTTATTACCTCTAATGCATAGAATGAACCAAAGAGATTGAATATCAAAAAGAGAATTGGTATACGGAGAGCTCCACAATAGTTACAGCCCATGATGATAAGTGTTGTTGGGATGTGCCATTACAAGTGAACAACTTTTATGAGCATGTAGCCTAGTCTCTAATTGTTTAATGTGATTTCCATGTTTTTATGATATATGACTGAAAGAGAGTGACAGTCAACCGATACCAACATCCCCAGTCAACTGAAATTACTGTGTTCTGTGCCATACACGGAATCATCAATTGTTAAATTAAATACGATCATTGCTCATGAATAAAAATTTAATCTTGTTTAAGAATTAAAAAACAAAAAAAAAGGAAAATAGATTAAAAAAAATCAATTGTGTTTGGTATGTGTGATTAGTTAGTCCTAACGTGTCAAGATTATGCAACCAAGGCTTTTATATATATTAAATTTAGTATATACTACGGAGAAATTCTCTAGTTAGCTGATTTTTTTTTTCTTTTTTTTTTTCCCAAATTAATCAGTTCATAATTTTTTGGGTGCTTATATGGTTTTGATGTTGAGAAATCTCTTTTCATTTGTGTTTAAGAAAATTGATGAACAAAAAGAACGAAAAAGAAGCCTTAAGTAGTTTAATAAAATACAAGAGAACAAAATTAGGTTCGAATGTGAATTGATCGACATAATATCTACATATTTATTAGTAAACATTGATTTATTAATTTAATGTTATGTTAGTTTAACTTTAATCAGTTGTATTTTTTTATCAAACATAAAAAAGATAAAATATTTATGCATTTTCACCCATTTTTTGACAAAATGTGTGGCAATTTGAGAAGATTTAAAATTTGCTTTAACTCATGACTTAAAACCTCAAGTTGTGAAAACTGATGCTTGGTTGGTTATCTTGATAATTTAAGCTCAGAATTTTTTAGTTATGGAAGGTCCTTTCATTAGAGATATTTCTTTAATTTTGATTGTATTAAGTAACATTAGGTGTCAATTTACTTCTAGAAGGGGTAATGAGGCAGCTCATTATAAACTTGCAACTTTGATTTTCAGAATTACTATTAGTCAATCTTGGTTTCATAAAGAAGAAAGAAATATAAAAGAGAAACAAGAACACACGTGAAAAAATATAAACATAGCTTTTGGCGTATAATACAAAAAGTGCATAGCTTCTATAAGAAGGGAGGAGGAACTGGGAGACGAGGAAATGAGAAAGAAATTGGAGCTTTGACATGGTGTAAACAGCAGGCTGACTGAATGAGAATATATAGGGGCTGTTTTGGCTTGCACTCATATCATAATTTGCTATTTTGATAGTAATTATTATTCTCAATTCGGTTTCGTAATATGATGTAGTTTTTGTAGTTACATACTTATTTTGTTAATTTGACTTTATGCTGAAAATGTGATATATTCAGGTTCAAATGGAGCAAGCACAAATAGTTTTCTAAGAGTGATGATATTTATACACCCCTAAAATTGCATTGACACCCCAAATTATAATTATTTGGTCCAATGTGCATTCAGGAGTTGAGATATTTAAATAGAGATTTGCAATCCTAATCGAGTTTTATCAATTTTAGGATGATTTCATCAGAAGGGGAGAAAATTAAAAACCTAGTTTTAGTATTATTTATTTTATAAAAAAATTATTAATAGAATTTGGGACAGTTGGATTTTGGATGACTTTTCTCTAATTATACGTTGTTGAGTTGGTAAGCCTAGGGATAGATAATTAAAATTTCAAACTTCAATTAAGGCTTTGTTTTGAGTCAAACTCATTCATCTAATGATTTTTTCTTTTCTTTTCTTTTTTTCTTTTAATATATATAAATGATTTCTCACAAATCAATTGTTTGTAGTTTTAGTCATAAAAATGTTTAGAAAAGATTCGAAGCACTATACTTTAGTTGATTATGTACATAAAATTAACAGTTGAGAAAAAACTGTCAAGGTTTTTTAGGTGATTTAGAGTGTTGAATTGAGCATACAATAAACGATGTTACATTGCATTTTTATGGAACAAGAAGAAGTCAGTTCAAAGACAATTTATGATTTCAGAAACTATTAGAGCTATGTTAATGATCATGTTCGAGGTGTTATTTTAAAGCTTTCCTTGCATCTTCCTCTATTTCTCTGTTTTTATTTATTATTATTTTCTTTTCTTTTTTTTTGTATTGTGCTTGTGCATCTAAAATCATTTTGTTTGAAGCAAAATCATCCAAATATAACCAAACATTATAGAGTTTAAGCAGTTATTATGATTCTATTTTAGCCTTCCTTATAACCTAGAAAATGTTTTTAGCCACAATCATCATTTCGTTTATGCAGTAAACACTAATTATCATGGACCTCGAACCTCAACTTCACAACCGGGTAGCTCGCCAAAATCTACCAAAGGGAAAGCCTCGCATGTGGGCAACCTAACCTGTGAGCAGTTCCACAAGTAGACAACTGACAGGAACTTGCTAAAAAGATCACTCCACAAGTCTGTGACCCGATTGGCAAGCAGCCAATGCTGTAGGCAAGCAATAAGGTATAAAGGCCAGAAAAAAGCAGAGCAGGCAAATACAAAAAATATTAGAACATCATAAGAGACATGCAGAAGGATATTCAATGCAAAATCCAAATTATGTAAAATAAATAAATAATTGTAAGTCCAAAGAGCTCAAAAGCGAGCTATTTGTTCAATCCCCCAAGAAAAGTTAAGCAGCCCATAGGCGAGCTTGTATCAAACCAAATGAAAAGATCGAAGATATGAAGAGAACACAAAATTTAAAAAAAAAAAAAAAAAAAAGGCTAACAATTGTTTTAAAACAAAGAGAAAGCTGTTCAAAAACTAGACCAAGTCTTTTTTCCATTTATAGAAGAAGAAGAAGTTTCATCATTAAGCAACGGGCCCCTTAGAACGATTAAAACCACTCTCACGGTGACCATCCGGCACGTTTGACGATCCCTCGCCAGTAGCCTTCCGGGCTTTAAAGATTCTAATGATTTGGTTAATGTTGTCGCCCAAAAAGGAAAGGTTGAGATCCCTTCTGTGTGACCATCTAGTGTAAAACAAGTCCAGATGCACCGCGTTTTCGATCCTCTCCCTCTCCTGTTGCCTTGCCACTATTAATTGAGCAACCTCCTCTGTTGTCGGAGCTACTTCAACCATGGAATCAGCAAGCATTTTTTGCAAGTAGATCACCTCAACCTCCTCTTTTTTGCTCTCATGCTTGTGCAAGGCCATTAAGGGCTCGAGGCACTTCTTGTGAGCACTAGTTGCCTTTCGCTCGCATTCCCGCAACTCCCTTTGCCTCTTTGATTGCTTTATCTAGAAAGCCTCACTTTGCCTGGACTCCTCCAAGGCTTTAGCATGCTTCTCTCCTTTAGACATTGCATTTGTCAAACAACAGTCATGCTCTTTCTGTTGTTGCATCCGAGTGTGACCTGTATTATTATATTCCATAAGCTTTCATAGTGAGGAGTGTTAGCTATCCAGTTGAAAAAATTAAAAAAAAAAAAAAAAAAAAAAAAAAAAAAAAAAAAGAAAGAAAAAGATGACGTTCACCTTCGAACAAGTTCGACAAGAAAAGGGAGTAGTCGTTAGAATGTTAAGAGAACGAACAAGGCAAGGGAGACCAATGAGAAACTAGAGAAAACATAGAAAAAGAATATTTGTTACAAAATAATGAAAAATTGCCCTCCTCTTCTCTTATATAGCCTCCATAATAACCAACAAATTTGAAGCAATAATAACCACCACAGATCTAATGGTTGGGAAAAGAGCCTTGTATCATGTTTGCATAGAGGAAGTGAAATGGCCCTCGTTCATGCTTGCATTACAATTAATGGGATGTGAAGGTTATGACCAATGGTTGACAATTGTAGACTAATGTGAGCTGCTTGTAAAAAATAAAATGATCAAAGCTTCCGACATGACTAAGGGTGACTAGCTCGCATTGAAAGTTGGAGGGCTTATGTTGTGTTAAAAAATAGCACTCGAGCCACTGGCTTAATGAGGTATAAAAGATTGGCAAGCCCAAAAACCCAACCAGAGAATAAAGCATTATGAAGCATGTTAATTCAAGACACGTCAACGTATCCCATGATAGCAAAAGCATGCAAAGGTCTATTTTTGCTAAGACAATATGGGCAATTCAAGTCAATTGGCTTGCGTATGAACAACTCGAAAGCATAATGGGGCCAGTAACTTGAGGTTTCTTTAAGAAGTGTGGAATTCCAAAACCAGGAAAGATCATACATTGAGCAGAGAATCACTTCAAAAAAGAAATTGTCAAAATTGTGCTTTGATTTGAATATAACACATTTAATGAGGATCAATATAAATTAGGAAAGAAATCTTAGTCTTTCCTATATTATAATGACCTAATTCTATGTAAACAAGAAATCTTAACACTAAAAATGCTTTGTTCACATGTACAAGAAACAACACCAAGAAATTGCCGAAACCCTAGCAAAAAGTTTGCAAAACTATTGTCTTTTTCTCCTAGAAATAAAATAACCGTAGAAATCATAAAAAAGGCTGAACCATGTAAAAAATCTCATTCATCTCTTTGATTACTGCTCTTACATCTTTATTCCTCTGTTAATTCACTATTATTGTATTCATTTATTCTCAATTTGGATTAATTTGAGTGTTGATCAATTTTTGACGTCAACGGATGTTTTTTAATTATTTTAGCATGAATACAGCTTTCTGCTCTATCATAGTTTTTTGACGTTTACAATATTAAACACTTTAAACTTTTGTTAGAAACGACATCACTTCAATGTCATAAAGATGAAGTTCCATTTTTATGACCGTGCTACTATTGAAAATCTAATTTATTAAAACTTCATTTGGAGTTAAATATTCATATCACAAGCACAACATTCAACATTAAACATCTTAGAGAACTATTGAAAAGCCTCTAAAAATATGTTTTATAACAAATAGAAACCGCTTTTATTTTTTATAAGAATGTTCTTCTTTATACTAACGATTTGACTATAGTAGATCACTTGAGATAATTGGAAAAAGGGTAAGATGGTCATTTTCTCTTATTTTTTATTATTTTTTAAAATTATATTAATTAATAGGTTGTTTGGATCTCCACCGTCTATCTAGATAGTAGAGGTCCGTTTAAAATAATTTAAAATTTTAAAATTTATAAAATAAATTAAAAATTAAATGATTTTGAAATTGTACAAAACAATAGAATTCTTCCAGCTTTTTACTTATAATATTAAAAATTATTTTTGATATTTAAAAACAACTTAATTTTTTAATTTTTGATTGTGTTAAAAATAATTTTTTAAGACATATAAACAAACAATTTTTCAACTAGTTTTTTAATTAATTTTTGAAATAAACAAATCATATCTAGGCATCCGTTAGAAGTTTAGTTTTTGTATTCTTTTGTATGCATTGACAATACATTACCAAAGCTACGTGAACAAAATGACCATTGTTCTAGCAGTAAATCCAAATGTGATTTCTGATCCTCACCAACTTTGTGAGGACATTGAAGAATCTCTCCGAATTATTAAGGATGTTGTTGTAGAGAAAACATTAACGAATAAGGATGTTGTCCAGTCATAAGATTAAGACTAATTAATTACCATTTTTTATTTTAAAATTATATTTTATTTATATTGAAGTCTTCATTAATTATTATAGAATTGGAAAAATTAAAAAAGAAAAAACACAAATTGATAAGCACGTCTACTCATAATTCAAATACATATACTCTTTCTACATGTGACTAGAGTTCGAGACTCATTATACCATTCATTGATATGCGTGGGAGGAGTAGAAGAAGATGATGACGATCAATTAGAGAAGAAAATAGAAATCTTAGTTTGCAAAAACATCTCAGATTTGTTCATTTGTGAATATAAAGTGTTTTTTCCTATTGTTTTTGTTTTGTTCTTTTTCCCCAGTAATTTGTAATGCGGAGTTTGCAACGTGAAGTTGAGGTTGGTAGAAATTGAGGAGGTGTGGATAAAATTCTAAATGAAAAATAGATAATTCTCAATCTTACATTACAAAAATAACAAGAACAAACGCAAAAGTAGGCATCACAAAATTTATTACAACAGTGAAATTTAGATGCTGTGGGGTCTAAATTGGGCAAAACTTGTTAACTTTTGTCTTTGAGTTGTGGATACGGTAATTTAAACCAAAAAAGAAATGTGCTTAATTAATAACGAATAATGGAAGAGAGAGAAGAAAGGTTGTGTGTTTATAATAAAACATGAAAGAGAGATATAGAGGAGCTGTTGGAATGGTTTTTGGAGGAGAAAAAGAGTGATTGTCCATGAACGGACTAAGTTGGCTAAAAACATGAGTTAGTGAAGTGTTTAAAACATGGCTAAAAGCATGAGTCATTGGTTAAAAACATGGCTAAAAACTAAGTTGGCTAAGAAGTCAACCAACTTGTTCACGTAAAAATTGATGTTCTCTTTTAGATCTTCATATTTCAAGAACAATATTCTATGTGGCTCTTCCATGCTGGCCTTCCAATACCCTAAAAGGCTAAAATGCGTTCCCCATATCCTTGGACTCCATGACAAACCATTTCAAAAGCTTCATCCGGCGGGAAAGGCTCCAAAGTTTGGTCAAGTAGTCCGAGATAGAAATTGCCAGACAAAGATGAATTCATCTAATGGGTTCCTGCATATATAAACAATACGACAATTAGAAGTTGGTAGGGATGCAAAAGGAACGTGCGTTGAGAGGATCCTTAGTGTAGGAAGTTGTTCAAGAACAAGAGATTGATTTTTCCAATAAGAGTCAATCTCAAGGATAGATATTAGATCATGCGGAGTATTAGTCAGCAAGGGGCCTTCTTCAAATGCATAACGAGAATGGTTCATGATGGTAAAAGTGAGAGCCTTCAACCAACGAGAAAATCTTTTATAGGACATTGAGTTGATGTGGTAGGTTGATGTTGATATGATCTTTCAATAATAATGTGATATATGCTATAGTTTTTTAAATAAAAAACAATATTGATATAACATTTTAATAATATCATATGTATAACTTTTTAAATGAAGATTTTCTTGTAAGAAATGGAAGCTAGTTAGCATTACATCAATGTCTTGTGCTTGAAAGTGTCTCACGAATTAGATCATGCTGTCAAAGAACATAGATGGATACCAAAACCCTTGATAGTGATAAAGACAATGAAGACGATCACAATTTCTCACTCTAGGAAGAATCAAGAGTAGTACTTCATTGCTTGCCTAGGGCCTCTTCTTGATCTCCTATCAAAGGATACTTTGGGGAGTCTATTCCTTTCTCCATGAAAAAGCTTTAAGCTAATGTAAGGAAATGACATGAGAGAAATTGCAATGGACAACATCATTCAGCTTATTATCATGGTTCCAAAAATTGCTACTAGTTAATCGACCAGCAAGGTAGCGGTTAGCGATTTATCAAATATTCGGTGAGTGATCAATAATTAATTGGTGAGTACTATTTCAGGAAAAATTATTATTTTTTGAAATTTTGAGGCTACAAACTAATATTTATTTAAATATTAGGGACCAAAACTTGCATATTATTATTATTTCATCAAACCTTTAGGGGAGTATACTTTTCTGTAATATATATATATGTGTGTGTGTGTGTGTGTGTGTTATATATATATATATATATATATATATATACAAGAAAACCTCAATAGATAATCAACCTCCTCTCTCTCAACTCACAAAAATCATATCGTTTGTGGGATCGATTATTTATATTAGCCTCCTCCACTCCCATGCCCACTTCACCAACCATCGACTGTCCACCACCACTGACCTCTCTCACGTTGCACTGACTTTGCACTATCAAACCCCTTTATTTCTTGCCCCGAATATCACATCTTAACACTTCAACTCAATGAATTCCAAAGAAATCTAGAGAAAGCCAACTCTTGAGTAAGTTTCGATTTTGTTGGAGGATCCTTGTTCTTTAATGTTTTTGGGTTTTGGGTTCAATTTTTTATCAATTTTTGGTGCATTTCTTTTGCCCTCTCTGTTGGTGTTTGATTCATTTTGTATTCAAACTTATTTTTTTTTTTTTCGGGAAATTTTGATTTTTTTCATAGTTTTTGTATATATGTTTTCTTTAGTTGTTTGATTTGTTTTGTTCTCTCAATCAAACCCCTTTATTTTTTATTTTTGTTTTGGGTTGACCAATTCGATCGAATTTGGTCGATTCGATTGAGTACTCGATCAACTCAGTCAATTAATTAGTTTATCCTATTTTGGGCAGCCAATCTCATCCTTATTAGACCCGGTCATTGCCAAAAAATCGCCATTTATTAGCGATTTTTGGAATAATACTCATTATTGAAGTACTTGAAAACTTATATAGCATTAACTAAGAACCTTCCCTTTTGTTTCCCATAATTTTCTTTGTTATTTATGTACTTTCTTGGAATTCCATTTACGCAATCAACTAATTAATTTGTTGACAAAGGATGTGACAACTGCAATTTAAGAAACCATCATGCAAGGTTTATGCAAGTGCACCTAACTTTAGAGTTGTTCTTCTTTTAACGGATATCATCAGTAAAGTGATTCTTTTTTAATGGATATCAACTAATCAATTTAGCTTGATAATGTTAACTACAAATTCTTATATGATTTTTTTTTTTTTTTTTTATGAGGATTAAATTCAAAAAAAATTACTCACACTTTCAACAATAGTTGAATTTGAATCTTTAATCTTTTAGAAATTAAGATCGAAAAAGATGTTCAACCATTCCTATTAAGAGGTGATATCTATGACTAATATAGTTAAAAGGGAAGCATAATCTTATTTAAAACCTTCAGCTATTTGCATTAATACATCATAAATAAAAAATAAATACGTTACTAAGTTTTATAGATTTAAATCTATCCAAACTTGTGACTTATCAAAGTTTTAGATAGAAAAACAAGTGTTATCTGACTATTAAATTAATACAGCTGAAAATGTAAGGAGAGATAATAATACTATTTTTCTAAAAATTTTACCCAATTTTTGCCGATAATGTAATTATATATATTGATAATTTTGATTTTACAAAAATCAGTTTTATAAAAATATATGTATGAATAGCATAGCTCATACTCTAATTTTTTTTTCTAGATTTTCTCCTCAAATAAGGATAAATATGACTTATTGATAGGTTCCCTTATCAAGTGAAATTTTGAGGTTTACTTTTCGTAATTATAATAAATTTAAGGGGTTTGATTATTTTACTGATTAGTTAAGATAACTCATTAACAATAATTCTTAGATATTCTTTAATAATCATTTTTACTACAAATCCAAAGGTTGTTATTGATTATTAATTAGACCTAACAAATAAGATAACCAAACCATAATTTAATTTCATATTTTTGTTAGTCATAATCCAAGAGAGTTATTTTAACTCTTATTTTTTATTTTTTCACTTTCGGTTTGTTAATTTAACTGTCATAAACACATAGTATTGCCAACTTCTTACAAGTCACCCAGTTAACATTACCGAGCCGATTAAGAAAACAAAAAACAAAAAACAAAACAGCATCGTTTTATCGTTATTACTTTAGCACCGAGGAACAACTGAGCAGCATCCAGTGGGGTGGAAATTTTTAACCCGACCCAATAAACCCGACCTAATTGCCGGGTTGAAGCAAAAATGTGTGGGATCAAGCTGATTTCGCGCAACCTGATCCGGATCTGGTTGTGCCCGGTTTTCTCGGTAACCCGATAAACCCGAATCGGACCCCGCAGATATTTACAAAACCAAATATCCCAAACAGCTTATCCCATGTCTCCTTTCTCATTCCGGCCCCCTCACTCTTCTTCTCTCAATTGCAGCCTCTTCTCATCCTCTTCTCCGCCGTTCAACTCCACTTTTCTCTCCATCTCCGACCTCCTTCCCGCCGTTTTTCTCTGCCAAAAGGTAAAAATCTCCTTCACGCCGGTTTTAGTAGTACCATTTGGAGGCAGAGTAAAGGCATCGGTCACTGAGTTGAGGAATCGCGGTGCGGAGTTCGATTCCGCAACTCTCTTTCGAACTCATCGTTCGTTGGTTGTTGTTCGATGAACTACACTAGTGGAGCCGCTCTGACGAGAGCATTCGTTTATTTTAAAGTGGTGAGTGAAATAATGGATGGAGAATTTTTACCTTTTAGCAGACAAAAACGGCGTCAAGAGCATAAAAAGGCAAAGTATATATACACCTTCTAACACCAGATTCCAGCGTCGAAGCTCAAACATACGCAGAAGGTTTCGCACAATTGAGATCGCTTCCACGCCGGTTGCTGGTGTCTGAAATAGTGGATGGAGATTTTTACCTTTTGGCATTACCGTATTTTGACTGTCGAGAGTATAGGAGATCAAAATGGAAAGAAATCGGTGTTTCTGCGCTGTTATGCTCTTTATTTGGTTTGTTTGTTGCCTTCCTTTTCCTGTGGCTTTGTCTTATATCATTATTTTGATTAAGTAGTGGTGGCTAGTAATGCTATTCAAGGAATGTCATGAGATGAGTTTAGCTTGGTTCATATGTTCAATTGACTATCTTACTGATTTATTGGATATTGGGGATACACTAGATTTATTACATTTAGCGAATGAATGATGTTTCTTTTAGCAGCATGACACTAACATATTTAATATTTACATGTTTGTGGAGGAACCCTATGGCGGTTAATCATTATAAGTGGAAAGTTTGTATTTTAGTACTTTGAAATTCAAGCGCTGAGAGTCTTAGTGAAAAAATCATGTCCATGTCACATAACTGTGTTGATTAAATCCAAAATTAGAATACCTGGAAGTAGCTATCTGTTTCTGGCTGTCCTGTTTGTAATCTTTATTTGACATGTATGGTTTTAAAACTATTTTTAGGTCTTGGTCATATGCAAACTAAAGCACTTCTAAGCTTATGCAGCTAGTGGGGCAAGCTAACCTCATAATTCCATTTTTAATATATTAAATTAGGTTTAAAATGTAGTTTTGTCTGTCTAGCTGCTAAAGGGAAAAAGGGTACTTAGCTAAACATGTTGCTATACAATAAGAAATTTTGTTTCTTCCACTTTAAGAATAAAATTTAAAAAAAAAAAAAAAAAAAAAAAAAAAATTGAATGCCTCTGAATGTTGTCCTATTGATGGGCTGTGTTATTATTCTCATGTTTTAATCGATAAGATTCATTGTTGCCTACAGAACTAACGGTGAATTTAATCTCTACATTCTGTATTAATATGATAAAATTCTGCTGTGCAATGAGTACCCTATTTATATGTTTTTGGCCTTCTGATTGCTTCACGAGGGCTGGAGAGAAGCGAAAAGCAGAAGAGATGATAGAACTTGAGGGTCCATTTGGCAAGAGTGATGCTGTGAACCGTGAACTGGTTTGTCTAGAGAGAGAGTTGTCTACACTTCACAAGAATGGGACAATTGATCCTTTTGCTTTGTACTTATGTGGTCTTGTGTTAAAAGACAAGGGCAGTGAGAATCTTGTTCGTACCATTTTAGTGGAGTCTGTGGATAGCTACCCCTGAAATTGTAGTGCCTGGTCAGAGCTGCAGTCCTTGTGCACTACGATTGACATCTTGAATAGCCTTAATCTCAATAATCATTGGATGAAGGACTTCTTTCTTGCCCGTGCCTTATCAAGAACTTCGGTTGCATAGTGAATCATTCACAAAATATGAATATCTTCAAAGCACTTTCAGTTTCACCAATTGCAAACAGGCTCAAATTGCAAAAGCACAGTACAGTTTGAGAGAACATGCTGAGATGAAAAACACTCTGGCTGCTGTTGATGCATGTAGACGTTTCTTGCTACTCATTGCAGAGCCCATAATAGATTTGAAGAGGCAAAGGTGTTTTGTACCCGTGTAATGGATTATACTGGCCCAGTAAGTTTCATTTCATTTCTTGCATTTATGGTTTTTATTGAGATTAAAAACCATTTTATGATCTCCAACACACATTGGTTTTAATCAGAAAAGTTGTTTATTTGTCTCACTGCAATGTGCATAATTGCAGGAGAAAGAAACTGCAAAGAGTATGCTTTGAGGAATGAGAAGGGATCAATCTAGTTTTCCTCCAATGGATGTTGAGCACTTTCCTCCATGACTTCCACTACTGCTCATAGAAGTTAAAAATCCTCTGAAGCAGCTTCTACAGATTCAGTTTTTTGTGTTGCAGGTAATTTTCTAGGTCTCAAATTTGTAACAGGAACACACATGTGTTTGTTCTCCTTTGGTGTTTGCAATGTAGCAATAGGATTCAAAAGTGATTGCTAGAAGCCTCTATAATCATTTCTGAAGCGGGACAAATTGGTGGCTAGACCATATGCCTTATGAGGCATCTGAAAACAGTGCTTCTGTTGTCTGAATTTTTCAAGTTATTTTGATTGTTTTGTTCCATTCACATGATTCCCATTTCGTTCCATTTTAGATTTACAGCCCCATGAATAAACTTGTACCTTGGAAATATGATGAGTGGCAATCCAACCCCTCTAAAACTGTATTTACATCCTTATTTTATTTTATTTTTTTCATAAAATTCCAGTATCACCCACATATTATAAAACAAAGAATCATCGAATTTTGAAGTTATAGAGACATGAAAAAGCTACCTGGTTTGGTAGACACAGAAACGAGAAACTATATGTTTGCAAGAGCATTGGTGTATGTGTGTGTTTATATTGCAGACCAATGAGAAACCTTGGAGTGCTTTGTGCTATGGAGAATCAGCATTCATCACCGGTAAGGCCTCAATCGGATTCTTGATCATTCCTGCAATCAGGTATCGATAACGTGCTGAACTCTTGATAGGAGAGAAGAGAAGAGTGTTGGTAATGTGTGCCATTGCCGTAATATGAAACTGAACTGCATGAACTGAACTGTTTGCTCTGTTTTTGTGGCCGTGTCGCACCCATGTCAGCTGATGCATTGTCGCACTACCTAGAAGCGCGTCCACCAAGACAGCAGGTGCCACCATCGCTATCATCTTGCCAGTGACGTTTATGAGATCGATGATGAACTCGACAGTGAAGGGTTGGTATGCAACAAATCCTGCCACCTCTCCTGCTGCTCAACGGCACTGCTTTGGGTCTTGACTGCACTCCAAATCCTCTCTCTTGACTCCCAAACTCTTGAGCCATTCATCAATGGAAGTAGATCATTACAACCTCCACAATTTTGGGACTCTCATCAATAGAGTTAAATGTGGTGTCAGGAGAAGCAAACAGTCTTATACTATGGATAGAAACTGTGTGATCAATCTAGACTTGATTCCAGACTCCAACTGCTTGAAACTAAGCTGCAACTGATTGAACTTAGAGTTCACCATTTGCATGGGATTTTGTTGAACCGTCACTCCCTGTTTGAGTTGCTCCATGCTAAACCCTATACACACCGCTACAAATCTTAGCTTTTAAGATGATGAATCCTCGATTTGGATCCTCTATATATAATTTATTTTAGTTTTTTATTAGATGTAGTTTAGTTAGTAACTAAAAAAATGAGTAAAAGAATTAATAATATCTTTGATTAAAATTATATTAATAATTTAATATAAGGATAATATTGGAATTTTATGAAACAATTTAAATTAGGGGTGTAAATACTGTTTAGAGGGGTGCTAATATTGCCACTCAAATATGATTCTCTTAGGATGTTTTGTCAGGGTGATTCTTTAATGTTCTTACTTCTTGAATGTGGGAAGTTCATTATAGTAATTTTTCTTTATCTTCTTACATCTTGAACAATTATAAAGGAACAAGCCTTGATCGACTTTGTTGCTGATTTCTCGGGGATAAAAGAAGAACCAACTAGCCAAATGTCAGCTTAGCCAGCTAAAGAGCTCCCTCTTTGGGAGCTGTACATGCACGGATCATCTAGTGAAGGAAAGGCAAGAGCAAGAGTGCTCTTGGGTAGCCCGAACGAATGAAAGATACACTATGCACTCTGATTCAATTTCAAGGCATCAAACAATGCGGCAGAGTATGAGGCCTTATTGGCATGTATAAGATTAGCTCGAGAGCTAGAAGTTTCAAACACTAAAATTTATAATGATTCCTAATTGGTTGGACTACAAGTTAGGAAAGACTATCAAGCTCATGGGATTGGAATGATTGCCTACTTACAGGAAGTGATGAAAATCCTTAAACAGTTTGTTCAATATGATATCCAGCAGGTTTCACATGCTCAGAACTCTCATGCAAACGTTTTGGCAAAGCTAGTCACGACGAAGGATGTCGATCTATTAGACATCGTACTAGTGGACTACGTTTCTAAGCCTAATATCAAAATTGAGGAGACACAGCTCATTGGCCCATTAGTGGTGATAACCACCTCTCTATACTCTTGGATGACCCCAATCATTACTAGTAGCAAACAAGAATGAAGCTTGAAGGTTGTGTGTGGGAGCTGCTCATTATGTCATTTGTAGTGATATGCTATTCAAAAGAGGATTCACTATTCTATTTTTGAGGTGTATGGATAGAGAATCAGCAACGTTCGTGTTATGAGATATACATGTAGGTCATTGCGGAAATCATGATAAGGGGTTATCACTAGCCCAAAAAGCTCTTTGACAAGGATATTATTGGTTTACCATGAAGTAGGATGCTCTAAACTTGGTAAAAAGGTGTGACATGTTAGAAATTCATTATAATACCATGAACTCCTAAGTCCCTGTTATAGTCAATGATCAGCCCTTGGCCTTTTGCAATTTAGGGCATTGCTTGATTGGACTGCTACTTAAAGCTTGTGGAAATTGTGGGCATGCTTTGGTCGTAGTTGATTATTTTACTAAGTGGGTTAAAGCAGAAGCTCTAAGTCACATTGCAACTGAACAAATGGAGAAATTTGTCTAGAAAAATATTATTTGTTGTTTTGGCATCCCACAACAGATTGTCTCAGACAATGGCACTCAGTTTGAGAGTAAAAGATTTAAACAGTTTTGCCAAGATTTAGCTATTAGAAAGAGCTTCTCTGTTATGGATCCCCTTAAGCTAATGACAAGTAAAAGTTGTAAACAAAATTATAAAACATACACCCATGACCAAGCTAGCTACGAAGAAAGGGGCATGCACGGATGAACTACCTAAAGTTCTGTGGTTTTATAGACCTACTAGCTAAACTACCATGGGAGAAACCTCTTTTCCTTGGTCTATTGGTGTGAAACCATGATTCCAACAGAAGTTGATGTCTACACTTTCAAAGGGTGGCGTGATAGAGAGCGAAATGAGGAACTCTTAGCAAGGGACCTCAACCTTCTGGATGAAAAAAGCGAAGTTGGTAGACTGAGAATAGTTGTCCACTGACAGAAGGTAGCTTGATATTACAATAAGAAGGTCAAAGAACAACGGTTCAAAAAAGGCTTTGATCTAAAAGCAGATATTATCCTAATCAAGGGACTTTTGAGAAGGAATGTTCGGACCTAGCTGGGGGGAACCTTATATCGTCACTAAAGACCTTCAAAATGGAGCATACCATCTACTTGAACCCAGTGGGATAGAGGTGCCACAAGCATGGAACACCGAGCACCTCAAAAAATATTTTCCATAGATTAAATATGAACTATTTTAATTATAAACTGTTTTAATAAGGTTCATTGTGTTTTCAACAACTAACAAAGTTTCTCGTTCAAAATTGCATATGAACTATAAACTATGGGGACTCGAAGGGGTTAAAGTTAACTTGGATATGTTTGACTTGTAACATATTTGGCTTGCCGATGATCACTGAAAATAACCACTCTACAGCATCTGAGACATAAGGCTATCCAACAATGAATATACAAAACACTAATTCAGAGGATAGTAGTTTGGTGGTTTAAGGAGGGTATGGTAGTATCCCGCCTTCATCACTGTACCAAATATAAGAGACAGCTCCACAAGTGAGTTGCTCATTTGATTGCTCCACAAGTGGGTGATTCTAGAGTGTGGCTCCACAAGTGAGTCACACCTCTCTAGAATAACAAACTTGTGGGACACCGTGTGGATCAAATAGATATGACAGCACCTCTACCCCTCTACATTCTTACGAGTAAAGTTTTACCTACTATAAATATACATGGCATAAGTTTTGAGGTGGATCCCATGGATCCTGATTTTATCAGCAAAAGTCCGTTGATTACCAGCCAACACTAAGCCAAAATTCAACGAATATTCCATAGCCAAAAAGAAAACGACAACACTCCACCTACGCTTTTCATTTTCTTCATATTCCTTCCTCGTCAACTCGCACTCCTCCGTTGGTGCTTAGCGATTCCGAGAAGTGGGAATCGCCTCGCCCACAATCTTGCTTCTTTAGCCTTGTCCTTCTCGGAAGAGTTGTGTTGGCGCAATGTCAACGTTGATTGTATTTTCCCTTCGGGGAGTGTTGTTTAATAGACTTCTTGCTTTTCAAAAAAAAAAAAAACTTGCACTCCTCCATCTTCTCTTCCCACTGCTAATATATGTGTGTGTGTGTATAAATATATATATATATACATACATACATATTTACCGCACCAATTTTATCTATGTATACAAAAAAGTTTTAAATTTCAAGATTTATTATGTTATTTTATTATTATTATTATTTTAGTGAGGGTCACGTCTGTTTTTTATAAGGAAGACTACTAAAAGTTTTCTTTCATATTTGTTTTTTTTTTTTTTATTGAAATATATTTCATATTTGTTGACCTGGTTTAAAGAGTAATTTTAAATTTAAATAGAACCTTCTTGTAAGAGTTTTAACTGCAAGATTTCCAAGAGTTTTAAATTTTCTTACAGATTACTGTGAAGTCTGTGATAATGTGATTTAAGTTGATTAGACAATAATTATGTTAAAAAATTTGAATAAATGATTTTCCTAATGTATAAAAAGATTTTGGTCCAATGTGCATTCAGGAATTGAGATATTTAAATAAGTAAATTTGTTTGTGTAAGATTTGAAATCCTAATTGAGATTTATTGATTTTAGGATGACTTCAGGATGGGAGAAAAATAGGAACCTAGTTTTAGTATTATTAATTTTATAAAAAATTATTAATAGAATTTGGGACAGTTGGATTTTGGATGGCTCTTTTCTGATTACACGTTGTTGACTTGGTAAGCCTTCCGGTAGATAATTAAAATTTTGTTTTGAGGTTTTGTTTTGAGTCAAACTCATTCATCTAAGGATTTTTTTCTTTTCTTTTTCTTTTTATTTTCAATACATATAAATGATTTCTTACAAATCAATTGCTTATATCTTTTGTCATAAAAACGTTTAGAATACATTCGAAACACTATACCTTAATTAATTACTTGTAGTAAGTTTAAGATTTTTTATGAAGATTACTTAAAATTAACAATTGAGAAAAGCCTTGAAGGTCTTTTAGATGATTTAGAGTGTTTGAGTTGAGGATATAATAAACAATGTTACATTGCATTTTTATGGAACAAGAAGAACTCAGTTCAAAGATAGTTTATGATTTTGCAAACTATCTGAGTTGTGCTAACGATCATGTTTAAGGCTCTATTTTGAAGCCTTCATTACATTTTCCTGTTTCTCTCTTTTTATTTTATTTTATTTTATTTTTTCATTTTTGCATTGTCCTTGTGCATCTATAATCTTTTTGTTTGAAGCAAAATCATCCAAATATAACCAAAAGTATAACATAATAAAGTTTAAGCAGTTATTATGATTTTGTTTTAGCCTTCCTTATAACCTAGAAAATGTTTTTAGCTACAATTATCATTCTATTTATGCAGTAAACACTAATTATATAACAGACCTATGACCTCAAGAATAAATATAAATTATTAAGAGTTTAGTTTTTAGTACATATAGAAATAACAATCATGCAAAACTAAGTATAACACGACACAATTGAAGTTATTGTATAAAAATTATTTAAATATAAATTAAAAAATACATTTGAGTAACCTAACAAATTTATCGAGCACTAAATGTTGTCATTGTTATCTTATTGATGGAACACTCTCTTCTAATAAGAGATGACTTGGATTCATTCTTCCCGATAACAAATGTAGATTTCTTGGGAGAAGGAAGTATTGTTTCATTGCTTAACATGAAAACTATATTCGACATGCTTGGTCTGTCTTCTACGTTATCTTGCACGCATAAGAGTCCGACGTGGATGCACCTCAAAACTTCATTTGTTGGACATGAATCAGCTATGCATGAGTCGACTATCTCTAGAGCCTTACCAACTCTCCAGAGTTCCCATGTCTTATTTTCGATTATACATGAGAATATAAGGAAAAAAAAAAATGTAAGTAGCAAATCAATGTTTATAAGTTGCAAATGACAAAAATTGGCAACAACTTACATATTGTATCAAATATGAGAATGAATCATCATGGGAGAAACTCATTCTCTTCTTGCCACTTATGATCTCTAATATTATGACTCCAAAACTGAAAATGTCTGATTTCGTGGAAAAGAGACCACCTAGTGCATATTCAGGTGACATATAACAACTGCAAATATATAAATTATTGATCTTCATTACAATATATTCCTAGAGTAGTTTTCATTTCATTTTTAGGTAATATAAAAATAATGTTAACAATTGAACAAGTTCAATGATAAGCACGTTTTGTATTAACTTACTAAGTTCCAATAACTCTTTTGGTTTTTTCTTGGGTTTTATCCTCTCCACATATTCTTGCAGTACCAAAATCTGAGATTTTGGGTTTCATCTCTTTATCTAAAAGAATATTACTAGTTTTAAAATCTCTATGAATAATTCTTAATCTCGAATCTTGATGAAGATAAAGAATCCCTCGAGCAATTCCTAAAATTATATCAAAGCGCATTCTCCAATCCAGTAATAGCTTTCTTGATTGATCTGCTTCAAGTATATATCTTAGAAAGAATTGACATAGAAAGTATATAGATATCAAGGGCATAATTAAGGAGTAGTCATACCAAAAATGAAGTAGTCCAAGCTTTTGTTAGGCATAAATTCATAGATTAATATCTTTTCATCTTTCTCCATGCAATAACCTAAAAGCCTTACTAGATTTTTATGTTGAAGTTTTGCTACCAGTAACACCTCATTTTTGAATTCTGAGATTCCTTGTTCTGAATTTTTTGATAATCTTTTGACAGCTATCTTCTGCCCATTAGACAATTGACCCTGGAATATGGATCAAAATATATTTATATTAGTTTTCAAATTACCAACCATGCTTTAAACATGGTTAGAGGCTCAACATAGAAAATGCATATAGGAGTGAAAAGCTCAAATCAAGGTAGAAGGGACTAAAAGGTACGATGAACACCCAAGACGAAAGTTATAGTTTTAATTGCCAAAGAATATAAAATTTTAGATTAAGAAATTGATTAAAAAGCTTTGCTCGAAGAGAATTTGAATCATCAAAAGTGCTAGAAGACAAAGACAAGCCCTTATTAGTATATAATTGTTGTTATTATAGCAGAGGGAAAAAAAATACCTTGTAAACTGGGCCAAAACCTCCTTGTCCAAGTGTATTTGCTGAAGAAAAGTTATTTGTTGCATATATCACAGTACGTAGTTCAAATATAGTCAATTCTATATTCTCACTTTCACCACTATCATTAGGAGAGTGCTTATGTTTAGATGAACTTCCCGCCAAATCCAAAACCAACCTATGATGATGCTTTTGTTTCTTCTTTCCTGTATTCAGGTTATTAATTTACACATGTAGAGCAATTGTTCAACATTCTTATGTATTCTCATGTCCTTACTTTCTATATTTCCACATAAATTACTTCTCAGGAATCAAGGGGAAACATTAGTTATATTCAAGGCATAAGTAAAGTCATTTCAAGTTCTATGTGTGTCCTAACTACAACAAGCACCATGTTGTCCGACTATTCACAAAATAATAGTGATGCAAACCTTAGTCAAGCATACTAGAATAAGATGTATAATTATAGCTAATTTGAATTACCTTTAGCACGCCTTCTCCAGAAGTAATGAAAGCACACGGCTGCTAGAATGATTTCCACAATCACTGGAAAAATAATAAATGCTAGTCTACTTTTTGTTGCTAGAATGTGTCCTGAATCTTTCCAAGCATCTGCGGTTGTAATTTCAAAATTTTTATTCAGATTAGTTAAGCTTAAGTAATTTCAAACAAATGTTAATTTATAAAAGCCTAAGGATCTGTGCCTAGATAAATATTAGGTGATTTAATGGCTTTTGTGTGATTAAACTACTAATCAAGTTCTGAGTGCCCAGTACAAATTTGACTAAACTATATCTGATCCAATTTTGAAACCAAATACTAATCAATATAGCTTATACAACATAGAAATAGGCTACTAATATTGAATAAGAGATAAGCAAAAGAAATGATGAATAGATAAAAATTTGTGTACCTAGCTCCACAGCATCAACTCTTATGTAGAAATCTTGTCCATCTTTATAGTCTGTCATATCCCTTAACTCGCTATACCATGTTATGCACCATTGTTCGCTTTCATTACCATCAACAATAGCATACCCTGTACAGTTGCAACTCTTCAAGCACTTTCTCTCACACTCATGTAAGCTCATATTACTATAAACCGTAGAATTTCTAGCGTCTGGTAACTTCACATGTTCCAGTCTCACAAAACCCTCCCCATCACCTTTGCCACAGCCATCTTGTTTCCTTGTTTCCACACATGGTAGGTACCAGCCTTGAGGATTCAAGGGTTCAAACCCAGGCAGACACGTACAACGTGCCAACATATCCTCATTGCAAATCGCATTTGCACCACATCGTGCGTACTCATCACACAAGCTCCCGGGTTGAACCCCCACTTTCATCCATCCCTGGCTTTCATGCCAAATTAGTCTCTCAATAGTTCCCATTGGCTCCAGAACAGATATTAATAAAGGGGCTCCATTTTTTGGTTCAGACATAATATACAATTCATTGTCATTGCTCACATATGTGATATTCATAGAATAGTAATCTTTGGGGCCTTTAACTTCAATATTAGGCAAGCCATTCAGTGTGCGACCATTCCAAGGGCCAATACGCCATATTGGAACTGAATTCTTGTACAAGAAAAGCTGAGGCATACCGCTAGGGTCAAACCCAGTGGAATATTCCCCAGGTGTTGGATCATCAATTGACTTCCAAGAAGTTATGATGCGGTTGAGGCCACTATTTCGGTTTAATCCAAATTTCATACCAGGAAGAACGTGTCTGTTGGATAATCAAAGCTTTGCCATATGATTTTGTCTTTAGCTACCAGAACCAGATTTCCTGAATCTAATAGCTTGGCAATGGAGGTGCTTGTTGTCATAGAAACATTGGTAGACCATAAAGAATTGTCCTCAATACCACAAAAAACAGCAAGATTTCCGTCTCCACCTATCTTGAAAACACCAGCAGAATTCTTAATTGGACTTCCTCTGTTAGCAACCCAAACAACTGTATGTTCAGAGATTTTGTTGAACCATATGCCAACATAACGAGCTTGAGATTTGCCAGGGCTGAAGAATCCGAGTTTGAAGTTTCCATTAGATGATACAAGACTTTCGTTTTCAGCATCAGATATGAAATGGGTTCGAGTAATTGTGTCAAATGAATGAGATGAGCAGAAGAGATTGAATATCACAAACACTATTGAGACACAGAGAGCTTTATTACAACCCATGAAGATAAGTGTTTTGGACTGTTTTCTAGGGATATACCGTTATAATGTGAATTTAAAGTTTGTCCCCTATGTGAGAGAAAGAAAAGTAAGAGTCGACAAAATGGACTTTGAAATCAAGTTATAAAGATGAGTAAGAAAAGTAAGAGTCAACAGAACAGACTTTAAAGCCAATTGACAAAAATGAGTCTTTAAGAATGTAAAAAATCAACTCTCAGTTGAGATAAAAATCATGTGTTAACCTTGAATCTTAAATATTATAGTTAGACTATATTCTATAAGTTTAAGTTTATAGGTTTGATAGCAATTAATATGATATTAAAACTTAGAGGTTCCTGATTTAAACCTCTCTCCCCTCCATTTCTATAAAAATTTTCTCATTACACATCTTATATGGTAAGGAACGTTTAGTATGTGTCCAATATTTATCATTGGTTCACGTTACACGTTATCAACTCAAACTTATAGGTTTGATAATCACTCAGCTGTTCTAAAATTCACTGTGAATGGACAATATCAATACTCAAAAAAGAGAGAATAATATTCTATACTAAGAACACGCCTTCTCCGAGGACAAAAACATGTCATTGTTACTATTAGTTAAGATGTTAGAGAACAGAGGACTTGTGGGTTCGATAATTCTGACTTGTAACCAATCGTGAAATGTGGTTTATGACTGTGAAAAGGAAAAAGGATATCACTGTTTGTTCTTTTCTGTCATTGTTGGGAGTTCGTATGAGGCTCTTTTTAAGGCCCACGTTAAAATCTCCATCTCTTGTTGGTTATTTGCTTTGTTTTCTTAACCATCTTATTTCTCTATATTAGTTCTCAATTTCTCTGCTGCAACATAAGTAGATCACAATATTCCCATTTGTATGTTTAAATTGGCAAATTGAAGGTGTTGAATTTTGCATGGAGTAACAAAGGGTTAAAAAAATTTTTTTAGTAGTTTGGGGGAAATCATCCAAACATAACCCAAAAGTAGCACACATTCATCTTTCTGTTTTTAGCCTTCCATACAGCCTCGAAATTTTTTTAGCCACAGACATCATCATGTTTAAGCAACACTTATTACAGGACGTCTAACGGAATAACTACAAATTATTGTGATTCCCATTTTCTATATTGAATATAAATAATGCTAAAATTACTATTTAACATGACAGATCAGTTTAATTCCTCGTATCAAAAGTGTTTAAAGCATAATTTATTTTGATGTGTCTAGGAAACCTAATAAATTCATCAAGCATTATATGTACTAATTGTTACCTCATTAACAGAACACTTTGTTCCTACAGTAGATGAATCTAGTCTGTAGGATAATCAACACTTTGCCATATAATAGTTTCTTGCGCTACAAGAATCAAATTTCCTGAATCTAAGAGCTTGGCAGAGGAGGTGCCTGTTGACACACAAGCATTAGTAGACCAAACAGGACTTCTCTCATTACCACAAAAGACTGCAAGATTTCCATCTTCACCAATCTTGAAAATGCCCCCAGAGTTTTTAATTGGTGTTGCTCTGTTGGCCACCCAAACAAATGTTTGTTGGGGGATTTTGTTGAGCCATATTCCAACATAACGAGCTTCAAACTTTCGGGGGTTGAAGAACCCTAGTCTGAAGTTTCCATCTGATGATATAAGGCTCTCATTTTTACTATCAGAAATGGTCTGGGCTCGGGTTATTACCTCTAATGCATAGAATGAACCGAAGAGATTGAATATCAAAAATAAAACTGGTATACAGAGAGCTCCATAACAGTTACAGCCCATGATGATAAATGTTGGTAGGATATGCCATTGCAAGTGAACAACTTTCATGAGCATGTAGCCTAGTCTCGAATTGTTTAATGTGATTTCCATGTTTTTATAATATCTATTTCTATTATATGTATATAAAAAATGGGATGAGGAACCAGGAACAATAACAAATTCTACACCCTCAGAAATCTTTTGAAAAATGAAATTTCTTTTTTGCCCTTCATGTTTGCTTGAAAAGGAAAGGGCAAAAAAGTAATTTAATTTTATTAATTTTATTATAAATGAGATGAAGACAATGAACAATATTGAATTCTGGATTAGATTTATTTGAAAATGAAATTTCTTTTTTACCCTTGGTGTTTGTCTGAAAAGGAAATGGTAGAAAGGTAATTTAATTTTATTATATTTTACTATAATTGTTAATTGACTTTTTTAGCCTCAAAACAAACAATAATCAAATGTGAAAAAGTAAACGTAATTAGAAGGATAAGACAGTAATTAAAATAAAAATTGTACAGAGACAGTAATTAAAATAGATAAGACAATAATTAAAACAGATGAGACAGCAATTAACATAGTGTGTTGAATCGGTATGGTTGGGTGTGTTGGTGTATGGTGATGGGATTGGGATTTTAAAATGGTTATTGAGTTTTAATTTTGAAATTGGAATGCTTTTTTTTTCTGATTGTTTTTCTTTTACATCTTTGTTTCTTTTTTAGCTAGAAGAAATTGGTTTTTATAAAGCTTCAAATGTTAGTTATGTTTGATGATTGGTTCTTATGAATTTTCCCTTATATTCAAATTGCATGCATACTTAGATAATCGTTGTTGTTAAAAATTATAATTTTATTATTAGGAAAAATTATCAAAATTTAAACACTGACTCTTGAATAATAATAATAAATAAATAAATAGTAGTAGAACATCCAAGAAAAATAGAAAATGATATTAAAAATAAGGCAGTAGAACATCCAAGGAAAATAGAAAATGATATTAAAAATGAGGATATATAGAGTGGAGTTGGATAGAAAGAAATGAAGAGAAGATCTAACCTGTGGAATTAGACAGACTTGATCTTGCTGGAGGAAACTATGATGTGATGATGAAGAGTTCGGTGGGAGAGAGAGAAGTAAGAGTGTAACTGATCTGTAAGTGGTTATCTATTAGCAAAATAGGTGTAGTTTAGTGTAAGCGAGAATTTGTAGTTCCAGTAAGGGTTCATGCTCGAGAGAGAGTGAAAGAGAAACAAGAGAATATTGAAAAAGTTAAAAGAGATAGAGAGAGAGAGAGGTCTAATGATATTAGTACAAGAGAGGCAAATGAAGTGTTTATAAAACCAATTCAAGTTGACCATAAGATTTGGAAAGGATATTTTCAATTTATCGCTTGCCAAATCCATATAAATTGTTTTACACCCTAAAGTTTTTGTATTAGAGATTTTACCCCTTACTGACATATATCTCTTAGAAAAACAAATTTTCTGTTGAAGTGCAAAGGGTAAAATAGTAATTGAAAAATAAAAATTTAAATTACCTTTGATTTATTAAATAATAAATATAAAATTTGAACTCACTTAAGTTTTTGGCTCCATACTAATTGATTGAACTATATTTTTATCTCTCTAATTGGACCCTTTAAATTGAAAGTTTCTAATTGAACCCCTTGACTTATTCATATAAATTTTATTTATACTTTAGTTTAAAGCAAGTGTATATATATATATATTCTAATGGATCTAACTGGATTCAAGCATTATAGTAAAAATCCACATAGGCCTAAATTGTAATTTAGTTTGAGATAGATCAATAATTTGCATACAGATCGACTGTGAAGCAGGGCCTGGAGATATGGATAGACCATTTGCAACAAACACACACGACTTTTGTTTCTTAAAGCCACGTTATTGGAGATAGATGGATCCTTTGAAGAGATTTGTTTGCATTCAATGATGAGGCCTACATACCATACAAATTACTACTTCACTTTCTTGAAATTGAAATAACACGGCTTTCCAAGTCTTCTATTCACAAGTCAATCCCACACACTTGTCCGAACTTTCCTTACAAAATTTCTGTCAAGCTAATCTTTTCCAATTCTTGGAGGAGACTTTTGAATTCCCCGTCAATCCAAAAACTGCCTTAATTTCATGGTGAATTAATGGAGTTCAGAAAAAATGGTTGCCCAAAACCCAAAAAAATAAATAAATAATAATTCAGCTCTTGTTGTATCTACAGGTTTTATTTTATTTGAAGAATATATATTGCAAAAATCGGGGAAGAGAAAATCTGTCACTTTTATGAAATTATATCATTTAATAATGTGTCATTTCTATTCTTCTAGCTAGTGAAGTCAGTACGAAAGTTCATCAAAACTTCTTAAAAGTTGGTATTTTCCAACGCTATGAAGATGACTTCCATAATAAAAATGGTCCCCTTTGAATGTACACGTATTAGTCTCTTTATTTTTATCAACACAATCAACATAGAATGATATGTGGTAATGGATTATCCACATAAGATGTAGTGGAAAAGTAAAAGAAAAAAAAAAATCCAAGTTATAAATCACTTTCACAAAATTAAAAGAAGAAGCATTAATATTACTCTACGATGATACAATAATAGGATGAAAGTTCATTAAAACCTCCCTTACAGCTAGTATATACTTTGCAATACTTCAGAAGACTTTAAATTGGCGTCAACCCAAAATTTACCCAAATTATGGTGTCAAAAAAAGAATTATTGACATATATCATAATTCTTAATTTTCATATTCATCACCCATTCAATTTAATGTACATTTGATTCACATATATCATAATTTTTAAGTCCATCCATCATATAGTAAAAGATATTATTTAGATAATCTCACATCTAGTAAAATTTAGATATATTGAAGATCAAACATGTAATGTAGTATTCTTTTAAAAACTATAAGTAAACAAGTTAACGATCAACTGTAAAAATAAAAATTTTTAAGAGCAAATAACATAGTGTAAGGTGTATCCATTCTAATGTTTATCAAATTCTTTTACTTAATTCGAAATTTGTTGCACTCTTCAACCCACTTGTTGTAAGAAGACATTTGGTTTTTGCATTTTCCCTCCTTCAATCCTATACATCTTTGTTTTTTCCATAATCACTACACTAAAATTCTTGTTGAGTAGTTTTTCCCCACATATAATTTTCTCGTCAGTGTAACTTCCGCGTAACATTAATGGTGCACCATATAAAATGATTGATTGGCCTTGATTATTTGCATAACTTGTCTCTTGGGTTCAAGTCATACATTACTAGAGTGACGATGCACATAATTAGAATTACAATCTACATTCATTCATATTGCAAACCTTAATTTTCAAATTCATCATTCGGTTCAACGTGTAATTAATCATCATAACTATTCTTAATTCCATTCTATATTATTGATATATTGTTTGGAAAACTTCCAAACTAATTCAAAAAAATTTTGACATATCCAAGATCTGTTAAGGAATAGCATGGTGCCGTGTCAGTAGCAACGAATCTCAATTAGAAGCCCAGAGATCAAGTAATAAATTGGTTAAGGTAACTGATCATAATCATTACAAGGATCATGATAGTGATTAATAAAGAGTTTGGCAGTTTGTCAAACACTTTTACAATCTCATCAAACACTTTGCATTTTACAAGATCAACATGTAAGAAGAAGAGTGCACTCAACTAATTAAGACTCTCTCAAAAACTATGTATAATAGAACCTATCTCGACTCCTATCTCAAGTCTAGGAAAATCCCATGAAAACTAGGATATTTCTTTTTAAAATCTGGATTCTTCAAAAAATCATTTAGAAAAATCATCATAAATCTGACAGCCACTTTATAAATATAAATTGATAAACTGAAAATTTAGTTAATTAAAAATAATATACACTAATACGAAAATGTTTCTACATAAAAATAATAATGCATTTTGTAATCATCATATGGTCTTTCTCATAATATGTAATAATCTGCACCAACTAGTACTTAGGGGAACATGACAATACATGATGGAGATACTCAATATACACACAAAATGAGAGATAACATCTCGTCATGCACGTGCTGAGTGATTTTATGACTTCCCAGACATCTATCATACAAGTGCTGGATGACTTCCCAGACATCTATCATATGGTCTTTCTCACAATATGTAATAATTTGCACCAACTAGTACTTAGGAGAACATGACAACACATGATGGAGATACTCAATACACACACAAAATGAGGGATAACATCTTGTCATGCATGTGCTGAGTGATTTTATGACTTCCCAGACATCTATCATACAAGTGCTGGATGACTCCCTAGGACATACACACATGAAGTCTATTTGATCGTTAAAGGAAATTATACAACTTTGATGTTCTAAAAATATTGTTATTCATTTCCAAATCTTAAATCATTTTCATATGCAAATTATATAACTCGATTTCTGAATATTAATATTATTATCAATAAATAAATATTCTATAATTAAATAATAAATCATAATACATAATCAATAAATTAATTAAATAATTTTTCTGATAACAATTGAATAAATAAAATCTAAAATATATGAGTGTAAATAATTAATTCAATTTAAATAAATAATTCACTCACTAATTAGATTTCAGGCTCTATTGAAAACTGCTAGCACCCGTATTATTCTTAAGTCTTTTTCCACCTAAAAACAAGACAAAAGCCAATTTAAAATTTAGAAAAATCAAATCAAAAAATTGAATATGAAATTGAAATAATTGCACACCATAATTTACTCCAATTATTTTCTTTTTTCTTTGCTTCATTTTTTCTACTCACGGGTCTTCTTCTTCTTCTTATTTTTCTTTCTTTTGTTTTCCTATGTTGGTCGGTTGTATGTGTGTTTCTTCTCTAATGGATTTTGAATATATATACACATGCATATGATAGTCATCAATATGGCCCACACACACACATTCTTTTCAATCTCTATTTTGCTTATCAACTTGTACATTTGACACTTGTCCAATTTCTTTTATTATTTTGACTTTTCTTTTTTTTTTCCTCAAATGTTCTTACTATCTTTATTTGTTCTTATCTCTAACTCTCTTAATTATATATATATATATATATATATATATATATGTGTGTGTAACCGGGTCCACTCTTTCAATCTCATTTTATTTTGCCTTTTGTCTCATAGGTTGACAATTACAACAAACACTTTTTTTTTTTTTTTTTTTTTTTTTTTGTATATATATAAATATATATATATATATATCTTTTATGCTTGAAAATAAATGAGTGCATTTAGTAGAAAAATGGGCTATATTAATTTTCAATTTGGGCTTATTTAAATTTTGGACTTTATAAATGATTGATTGAACTATTTTTATTACTTCAATTGGGCTCTTTAATTTGAAATATCTAATTGAACCCCTTTAGCTTATTCAGATGAACCTCATTTATGTTTTATTTTAAAAAATATTCTATTGGATCTATTTGGATTCTAGTGTTATAATATAAGCAAATAGTGATTGTGCATATGCACATATCTACGCAATTGAACTTTAATATGGTTTTGACAAATATTTTTAAATACTTGTCCGCCCAATATTGGGATTGTTGTAGGCAACAATATAATGGAAAATGGAAAGCAATGTTTGAAGCAATATATTCTTCACTAATTTATTGAATAGGTTAACCAAATAATTCATGAGGTAAGAGAAATTTCATTGCATATAAATATTGTAGAAAAGATTGAATAAAGAGAACGATGAAGAAAAAGACGGGGAACAAATAAAATCAAAAACAAAAAAGAGCAGTTTGTATACATTGCTGATGGGTTATAAAATTGATTTTTTTTTCCCCAAAACGGTTGTTATCATAGTTATAGTACATCGGTTTATTTAGGATTTTTTTTTTTTAAATAAAAATAAAAATAAAAAACTTAACTCAATTTTTTAGTGTTATTTTAGTTTTTTTTTTTACTTAAAAAAAAAAAAAACTCTATTAGTTTGTCTTAAATCTTTTACACTATATTTTATTATATATTGAAACTCTTCGCCTTTAGATTAAAATATTGGATATCCTCACTAGTTTTTTATTATTTTTATGCAGTTAATTAAGAAAAGCATATAATTAAATTGAGGCATGAGCAATCTAACTTTATTAACCACAAAAATCAAGTATTGTGCATTGACCCTTAAGTTTTAAGAATCAATAAAACAATTCCCTTCAGATTCTTCACAAAAGAAAAAAATCAATAAAACAGATCACTTCGGTATTAAAGTTGGATTACAGAGTCCCACATAAAATAAAATACAATAAGAAATCAAATTAATTAGCGTGTAAGGTTAGGCTTTGAAAGTAACCCAAAATTCAAAAGCTAATTGAGAGGAAAAATCCATAGAGGCCTAAAATGTGATTTAGTTGTCAACTGTGAAGCATGACTTCGAGATGTGGATGGACCACCTACAACAAAGACACAGAAGACTTTTCTTTCATATAGCCAAGTTCTTAGATATAGATGGATCATTTGGAGAGACTTGTTTGTAATCAATGATGAGGCCTAGATACCATACAAAATTAAGGGGGTGTATTCAATCTAAACTTTTAATTACTATTATAAAATTTAAAAGTTTGGGTCTATTGACTAAAGCTACAAGCAATTGATTTGTGAGAAATCATTTATATGTATTAAAAAGGGAAAAAAAAAAAAAAAAAAAAAATCATTAGATGGATGAGTTTGACTCAAAACAAAACCTTAATTGAAGTTTTAAATGTTAATTATCTATCCCAAGGTTTACCAACTCAACGATGGTAACTAGAGAAAAGTCATCCAAAATCCAATTGTCTGAAATTCTATTAATTATTTTTTTTTTATAAAATAATTAATACTGAAACTAGGTTTCAAATTTTCTCCCCTCTTGATGAAGTCATCCTAAAATCAATAAAACTCAATTGGGATTGCAAATCTCAATTTAAATATCTCAACTCCTGAATGGACATTGGACCAAATAATTATAATTTGGGGTGTAAATGCAAATTTAGGGGTGTATAAATATCATCACTCTTAGAAAACTATTTGTGCTTGCTCCATTTGAACCTGAATATGTCACATTTTCAGCGTAAAGTCAAATTAACAAAATAAATATGTAACCACAAAAACTACATCATATTACAGAACCGATTTGAGGATAATAAGTACTATCAAAATAGCAAATTCTGATATGAGTGCAAGCCAAAATAGCCCCTATATATTCTCATTCAGTCAGCCTGCTGTCTACACCAAGTCAAAGCTCCAATTTCTTTCTCCTTTCCTCATCACCCAGTTGCTCCTCCCCTCTTAGAGAAGCTATGCACTTCTCGTATTATACGCCAAAAGCTATGTTTATATTTATTTTCACGTGTGTTTTTGGCTCTCTTTTATATTTTTTTCTTCTCTATGTTTGCATTGGCTGCTGCACTATCTTTTATTTATTTTTGGCTTTGGCTTGGGCTTGGATCTTTCTCTAGGTTTTGTTTTGTATTTTTTTTCTTTTAGGCAAACATATTTTATTTAAGAAACATCTGAAAGTATAATATTATAAGTATAATCTAAATTGACTAAAATTAATTATGAAAATCAAAATTGTAAGCCTATGAGCCGTCTCATTACCCTTTCTAAGATAAATTGACACCTTAACGTTATCTAACATAATCAACATTGAAGAAATATCTCTAATAAAAGGACCTTCCACGGCTAAAAAATTTTGAGCTTAAATTGTCAAGATAACCAACCGAATATCAATTTCCATAACTTGAGGTTTCAAGATATGAGTTAAAGCAAATTTCAAACCTTCTCGAGCTATCACACATTTCGTCAAAAAATAGGTGAAAATACATAAATATTTCTTCTTTTTCATGTTTGATAAAAATACAACTGATTAAAGTAAAACTAACATAACATTAAATAAATCAATCAATATTTAAGAGTAATAAATATGTAGATATTATGTCGATGAATTCACGTTCAAACTTGGTTTTTTTTTTCTTGTATTTTATTAAACTACTTGAGGCTTCTCTTCTGTTCTTTTTGTTCATAAATTTTCTCAAACACAGATGAAAAGAGATTTCTCAACATCAAAACCATATAAGCACCCAAAAAGTTGTGAGCTGACTGCTTTTTTTTTTTAAAAAAAAAAAAAAGAAAAAAATTCAGCTAACTAGAGAATTTCTCTGCAGTGTATACTAAATTTAATATATATAAAATCTTGGTTTGCATAATCTTGACACGTTAGGACTGCCTAATTCTACATACCAAACACTAATTGGTTTTTTTTTTTTTTTCATTTTTGTTTTTTAATTCTTAAACAATATTAAATTTTTATTCATGAATAGTGGTCATATTTAATTTAACAATTGATATTCCGTGTACGGCACATAACACAGTAATTTCGGTTGAAGAGGGGTGTCTGCAGTGGTTGACTGTTACACTCTTTTAGTCATCCTAGGTTTGGCCTCACGTGCAAGGCACGTGTATAAATTTATATTAACGCTTTTTTTTTTCTGTAGGTAATAATTTTAAAAAATAAGAAAGCATGAAGATGCATGATAGTATTTTTATATTTTTCTAACATTGTATGTATATATTTATTATTTTAATCTAATTATGAATGAAAAAAAAAGAAAATCAAATTTTATAGAAAACTGAATTGAAATTTATAATTCTCTAGGTAGAAGGGGAAATAAGTTTTCTTTCACTCCTTAGAATTCTAAATTAGAAAACATACGCTTATTTGAGTCGAAGAAGGTGTAGTAATGGTATAGACATAATTGCACTTGCACATGACATGCAAAAATGTTTAGAAAACATTTGAAGAACTATACTTTAGTTGATTAGGTACTTAAAATTAACAGTTGAGAAAAAACCTTAAAGGTCTTTTAGGTGATTTAGAGTGTTAAATTGAGGATACAATAAATGATGTTACATTGCATTTTTATGGAACAATAAGAAATCAGTTCAAAGACAATTTATGATTTCAAAAACTATTAGAGCTGTGTTAATAATCATGTTCGAGGCTCTATTTTAAAGCCTTCCTTACTTCTTCCTCTGCTTCTCTCTTATTATTATTATATCATGCTTGTGCATCTAAAATCCTTTTGTTTCAAGCAAAATCATCCAAAACCAAAAGTATAACATGATAGAGTTTAAGCAGTTATTATGATTCTGTTTTAGCCTTCCGTACAACCTAGAAAATGTTTTTAGCTACAATCATAATTGTGTTTATATAGTAAACACTAATTGTCACGGACCTCCAACCTTAACTTCACAAGTGGGTAGCTTGCCGAAATCTACCAAAGGAAAGCCTCGCACGTGGGCAACCTGACCTGTGAGCAGTTCCACAAGTAGACAACTGATAGGAACTTGCTAAAAGATCACTCTACAAGTGTGTGACCTAATTGGCAAGCGGTTAATACTATAGGCAAGCAATAAGGCATAAAGGCCAGAAAAGAGCAGAACAAGCAAATATAGGAAATATTAGAACATAAGGAGAGGCATACAGAATGATACTCAATGCAAAATCCAAATTATGTATTTAAAGAAAAAAAAAAAACCAATTGTAAGTCTGGAGAGCTCAAAAGCGAGCTATTTGTACAATTCCCCAAGAAAAGTTAAGCAGCTCATAGGCGAGCTTATATCAAGCCAAATGAAAAGCTCAAAGATATGAAAAGAACATTAATTAAAAAAAAAAAGGCTAACAACTGTTTTAAAATAAAAGGAAAGTTGTGGAAAAATCAAACTAAGTCAGCTTTTGAAAAGCTTGATTCATTTATGGAAGCAGAAGAATTAACGTCGTTAAGCAGTGGGCCCCTTAAAAAGATCAAAACCATCCTCACGATGATCATTTGGCATGTTTGACGGTCCCTTGCTACTAGCCTTCCTGACTTTAAAGATTCTAATGATTTGGTTAATGTTGTCCCAGGAAAGGTCGAGATCCCTTCTGTGTGACCATATAGTGTAAAGCAAGTCCAGATGCTTCTCGTTCTCGATCCTTTCCCTTTCTTGGTGCCTTTCCATTATTAATGAAGCAACCTCCTCTATCACCCGAGTGGCTTCAACCCTGGAATCAGCAAGCATTGTTTGCTAGTAGATCACCTCAACCTCTTTCTCTTTACTCTCAAACTTGTGCAAAGCCACTATAGACTTAAGGCACTTCTCATGAGCATTAGCTACCTTCCGCTCAGGGGCGGACCTAGCTTGAGCTCAGGAGGGGCACGTGGCCCCCTAAAATTTTTTAAAAATTAATTAACTTAACTATATTGGTTATTAGATATTATATATATATAAAATAATAATAATAATTGTCGCACTTTACATGCTTCAACGGACGGTGCTGATGGTTAGCGCGTCCTTGAGTTTCCAATAGCCACCTGAGTTAAAATCCGCTTTTTGGTCCATCAAGAAGATAATGGGTTAATGTTGATATTTCTCATCGGTTTCATATTACATATATTAGATAAATTAAATGCCAAAAACAATCGCAAACCATGAACGGTAGTAGTGGTTGAATCGTGTGGTCCTTTCTTGAATCAACCCGAGTTCGAACCCATTGAAAGGTGCCTTTTTTTCCCCCTCGTTGAAAGGCACTAATTTTTTTACTTTCTTTTACAGCTGATTTTTTTTTTCCATCAAAAAATGGTTTTTTTAGTCATTAATCATATTGTATAAATAATTTTTTAAAAAAATTATATTGTATAAATAATTTCAAAAAAAAAAATTATACTATATAAATAAAACGCTACATACTTTTTCTCATATGTTCTTCCATTATGGTTCAATTTTTTCCCCTATCAAAACATATTGTTTTTTCTCATTTTTTCCAATTATTACAAACTAATATTCAAATTTAAGACATTTTTACTTTGCAAATTGTTATGTTCATTTCAAATTATTTTTCTTATCATAAACTATATAATATTTACATAAACCAGAAAATAAAACATAGAATGTTGTTTAATCTTAATAGGTCTTGGTTTATTCATAATTATTGGTATGAATTACATCTCTTACTAGTTATGTATTTTAACTATTTTTATTTCATATAACATTCTTTTGGCAATTGAAG
Organism: Litchi chinensis; assembly: GCA_019925255.1. NCBI lineage: Eukaryota > Viridiplantae > Streptophyta > Magnoliopsida > Sapindales > Sapindaceae > Litchi > Litchi chinensis. The sequence continues at coordinate 10,452,048 of CM034462.1, read as the reverse complement.
GAAACATTGCAAACAAAATTTCATATAACTTAATTTAATGATGGTATAATGATCATATAAAAGTGTCCCCCCTCATATAGATTTTTGGGTCCGCCACTGCTTCCGCTTGCATTGTCTTAACTCCTTTGGCCTCTTTGATTGCTCTTTCTAAAAAGCCTCATGTTGCCAAGACTCATTTAAGGCTTTAGCATGCTTCTCTCTTTCAAACATTATATTTGTCAAAAAACAGTCAAGTTGTTCTCGTAATTGTATCTGAGTGTGATCTGTATTATTGTACTTCTCATAAGCTTTCATGGTAAGAAGTGCGAGCTATTCAAGTGCAAAAAAAATAAAAAAGAAGAAAAAGAAAAGGAAAAAGAGATAACGTTCACCTTCGAATACCTTTGTCAAGAAAAGGGAGTAGTTGTCGGAATGTTAAGCAGACAAAGAAGGTAAGGGAGACTAATGGGAAACCAGAGAAAGTGTAGAAAAAACATCTTTGTTATAAAATAATGAAAAGTTGCCCTCAACAATAATAACCATCATGGATCAAAGAGAGAGTCGTGCATCACATCTGCATAAAGGAAGTGAAACGGCCCTCGTTCACGTATGCATTGCAATTAATGAGATGTGAAAGTTATGACTAATGGTTGATAGCTATTGACTAACATTTGTTGCTCGAAAAAAAATCAAATGATCAAGCTTCCAACATGACCAAGGGTGACTAGCTCTCATTGAAAGCTGGAAGAGAAGGGGGGGAGGGGTAGCTAGCTTATGTTTATCAAGAAATAGTACTCAAGCCACTGGCCTAATAAGGCCTAAAAGACTAGCAAACCTAAATACCCAAGCATGGAATAAAGCATTATGAAGCCTGTTAATTTAAGACACGTCAACATATGCCATGATAACAGAAGCATGCAAAGGCCTATTTTTGCTAATGTAATAAGGGTAGTTCAAGTCGATTAGCTTATGTACGAACAACTCAAAAGCATAATGGGACAACAACTCGAAGTACAGTAAGTTGAGGTTTCTTTAAGATGTGTGGAATTATAGAAACATGAAAGATCCTACATTAAGCAAAGAATCATTTCAAAAATAAAATTGCTAAAATTGTACTTTGATTTGAATATAATATATTTAATAAAAGTCAATACAAAATAGAAAAGAAATCTTAGCATTTCCTATGTTTTAGTGACCTAATTCTATGTAAATAATAAATCTTAACACTAGAAGAAAGGGTCATTCGCATGTATAAGAAACAACATTAAGAAACTACTGAAACCCTAGCAAAAAATCTACAAAAATATTGTCTTGTTCCCCTAGAAATAAAATAACAATATACATAGACATCATAGAAGAGGTCAAGGATGACTAACTCTCATTAAAGGGGGGGGGGGGGGGGGGGGGGGGGGGGGGGGGGGGGGCGCCTAGCTTATGTTGTGTTTAAAATAGAACTTGAGCCACGAGCCTAATAAGGCATAAAAGACTGGCAAACCTAAAGACCTAAGCAAGTAATAAAACATTATGAAGCTTGTTAATTCAAGACATGTGAACATATGCCATGATAATAGAAGCATGCAAAGGTCTATTTTTGCTAAGGTAATAAGCGCAGTTCAAGTCGACTAGCTTGTGTACGAACAACTCAAAAGCATAATGGGACAACAACTCGAAGTACAGTAAGTTGAGGTTTCTTTAAGATGTGTGGAATTATAGAAACAGGAAAGATCCTACATTGAGCAAAGAATCATTTCAAAATAAAATTGCCAAAATTGTATTTTGATTTGAATATAATGCATTTAATGAAGATCAATATAAAATAGGAAAGAAATCTTAGTATTTCCTATGTTTTAGTAATCTAATTCTATGTAAACAATAAATCATAACACTAGAAGAAGAGATCATTCACATGTATAAGAAACAACATCAAGAAACTACTGAAACCCTAGCAAAAAATTTGCAAAAATACTGCCTTATTCCTTCAGAAATAAAATAACAATGTACGTAGACATAATAAAAAAGGCCAAGGGTGACTAGCTCTCATTGAAAGCTAAAGGGAGGGGGAGAGGGAGGGCGGGGGGAGGGGAGAACGGGGAAAGAGAGGGAGCGCCTTGCTTATGTTGTGTCCAAAATAGCATTTTAGCCACTGGCCTAATAAGGCCTAAAAGACTAGCAAACCTAAAGACCCAAGCAAGGAATAAAGCATTATGAAACCTGTTAATTCAGGACATGTCAACATATGCCATGATAATAGAAGCATGCAAAGGTCTATTTTTGCTAAAGTAATAAGGATAGTTCAAGTCGACTAGCTTGCGTACGAATAACTAGAAAGTATAATGGGACAACAGCTCGAAGTACAGTAAGTTGAGGTTTCTTTAAGATGTGTGGAATTATAGAAATAAGAAAGATCCTACATTGAGCAGAGAATCATTTCAAAAATAAAATTGCTAAAATTGTACTCTGATTTGAATATAATGCATTTAATGAAGGTCAATATAAAATAGCAAAGAAATCTTAGCATTTCCTATGTTTTAGTGACCTAATTCTATGTAAACAATAAATCTTAACACTAGAAGAAGGGGTCATTTGCATGTATAAAAAAAAATGACAAGAAACTGTTGAAACCCTAGCAAAAATTTTACAAAAATACTGCTTTATTCTCTTAGAAATAATATGACAATGTACATGGACATCATAAAAATGGCCGAACCATATTAAAAATCTTGTTCTTCTCTTTGATTACCACTCTTACATTTTTATTCCTCTATTAATTCACTATTATTGTATTTTTTTTTTTTTTTTTGTTTTGAAATGCACTATTACTGTATTCATTCATTCTTAATTTGCATTAATTTTTTTAATATCGATAGATGTTTTTCAAATAGTTTAGCATGAATATAGTTGTAAAATCCGAATCCTAATGAACCCAGAAGATTTATTAAAACTTAGTTTATTGCTATCAATTTGGTCCCACTTAAGTCTCAGAAATAAAAAGGGTATATGGACAAATATTCTCTTGATGGACATTTTTAAAGGAAATCAAGAAAGTTGGACATGAAAGGAAAAAGACCATAAAAAAGGTGATGGGTAAAATGCAAAAAGGTAAATTACAAATTGAGACAAATTGTGTGGCCAAGAGTTGAAAGAGAAAGTTGTGAGATAATGACCAATATATTATTTAGAAAAAGGACAAGTGTCAAGGGTAGAAATATGGTAAATAAGATGGTCACATTTTTAAATGAGAATATGGACAAATGTCATGTACAAAGTTAATAAGCGAAAGAAACGAAAAGAAAGCAAAAGCAACATAATGAGGTGTATAGCCCAGAAAGTTAAATTAGTGGAGCAAAAAAAAGGAAATACACACACACACACATACATAGAGGCCTTTGGCAAAAAAACACACATGGAACTTAGTACGGGCAATAGACAAGAGAAAAATAATCGAGAGAAAAGAAGCGAAAAAGAAGAAGAAGAGAGAGAAGAAAAATATTAGAAAATTCTGTATGGGCTATCTAAATATTTGAATTTTTGATTTATCCAGATAAGTGATTTTTAATTCAATGAGATTTAGAATTCAAAAAATTAGTTTTTTTTTTTATATAAATTTTAAATTGAGTTTTATATGATTTTAGGGTGGATCTAAGTTTATAAGAAATTAAATGAAAATCTGTTTTAGATTCAAAAATAAGTAAGGAAATTATGTGAGTGGATTATTTTAATTTTAAATTGATTTATTTAATTATAATTCTAATGGAGTGAATTGAAACCAACCATAAGTAGCCACATGGATGACTAGAAATAGGACATGTGGCGCAGCTAACAACCTTTGTGCAAAAATAAGCGACAATACAAAACTTCCGTACGAATAACCTCTACCTCCAAGAACCATTCTCATAAAGACATGCATCTTACTTGCAAGTTACACTTGTCTGGTATAATACTGAACAAAGTTGACAAATGGAAATGACTCCACATGCACAAGGACACTTGTAACGTAGATTTCACCACTATATAAAGGTAAGTCTACTTTCATTTGAAGGTTAGAGTTAATTTTACGAAAGTATTAAATCCAACCACTTTTAGAGAGAGAAGTTATTGATGTAGGCATCGAAGGGTGCTTCCAGAGCAAACCTTCGGGACACCCTAACTTAGGTTTGATTATTTTATGGGTGTGGAAGAAAGGGGAGTCCGCACGACGATACCAAACTTAGGTTGGACGACTCTAGCATCAACATTCAGCGTTAGAAGGAAGGCCTAAGTCATCTACCTCTGATTTAATGGATCCAAATCTTGCAAGTCAAGCATTTGATTCCTTAAATCCTCTAACTTTGGATGTTCCTAAAAATTTGGAACCTACGACAACCCAAATGCCAAAAACAGGACAGCCTCCTATTCCAGCATTTAGCTTTGCAACATTGATTCCAAATCCAATGACACCATTGTATGGGCAAATTCCTACATGATTCAAACCAATGCAAGTTGGAGATTTTTCAAGTCAAAAAGCCAAATTTTTCTCGCAATTTAATCAGTCTATGCCAACCTTCGTACCGTTTTGTGACACCTTATGCACTGACGTTTCCACCAACTCCGCTAGCGCTAAATCCACATGCATAAGACTTGATCTTATGAAGCTTGGAAGAACAAATCCATACGTTGACTCAGAATATGACAAGAATAATTAGAATAGCAGGGGATATGAGGAGAGAGCAACAAGGAGAGTCAGAGGCACATTCGGTATCCAGTCAAAGGCAAAGACTCCATAATAGAGATAGGTTTTTACCACCGTAAAGAGAGGAGTCCCCACCCTATAGGATTGAAGTATCAAATTTTAAGGGATGAGGAGAACCAAAATGCTAGAAAAGCACGAAGAACAAGGCAAAGGGGAAGTGGAACCCTTTCTCACAGCTCAAGCCGTAGAAGCAAAGAGGATTCGTACGGGTCAGACGAAGATGAATCATATCAAATTATTATTATTTTTTTAAATATTTGAGGTGTAGGCTCGTCCCTCTCAGAGAGTTCATTCCCCGGATAGCACTTCAAAGTCATATCACAATTGGTTCCGATAGTACCCTAAATTGGTTCGGTAATTAAAAAAAAAAAAAAAAAAAAGGAATGGTAGGTGTAATTACAAAATGAAAGAGAATAAATTGGGAAAAAAAAATAAACTTACCTTGAGAACATTTGATATTGAAATGCTTCTTTTAATTTCTTATTGTTTATACCTCTAAGTACATTGTATCTTTTTTATATGTCCATTATATACTCTGCACGACCATGATCTTGGATGAAGGATCAAGTTCTTGAATCTACTCTAACTTGATAATAAAACTACCAAAACTGTCAACCAGATTATGAAATATCCAAAATAGTAGTATTTTCAGAGAATAATACTATACTTTCCAAAAATTTATCTAAAAATTTTATCTAAATAATATGATAATCTAATTTATAGTTATTTCATTAATTTTGGATGATATATTAATGATACAGTAATTATATATAAATTTATCCGATTATTTAGTTAATAAATTTAGACAAATCTTCGAATACTGTAGCACTACTTACTTTCAAAAGATGTTTTGAGAACCATGGGCGTTGTTGACCACTTAGCGTGTGGATGGTAAAATGGACCGGGTCTATTGACCGGATTTATATCCGTACATATAGTTCTGGTATGACCCGAACTGCGTATCCCAGACCCATGGAGGAACCGGGTCTTAAAACTCAAACTAATAGACTATTAGTAATAGCGATAGTATATGGCTCAACAACCCGTTAGTTAAAAGCCCTTATACCCGTAATGTCCTCTGCCGCTTGATCGATCATCTCTTCGTCTCTCTCCATTTCGACCAGACCTAGCCTCTGCTTTATTGATCGATCAAACACCAGAACTCATCGATTCTTTCTTTCAATCTGCAGCTCCATTTTTGTGGTAAGTTCATTTGACTATTTGCTGTATATTTTATATCTGCTACACTGGACTGGTGGTTTGAAAATGGGTTCTGGGTTTTGGTCTATTTTGTGTGTGGTTATGTTGGTTTGAAGAAGTATTCGTTGTTGCTTCGTGTCTCTGTTGCAAAAGGAGTCCAAACGTTATTCATGGGCACGTGATTGGTACTGGGTTGGAACTGTTTGTGGGTGAATGCTAATGTGAACCGTGGGAGTGTTAAGTATGCACACAAGGTGTTTGGTTTAATGCCTGTTCGAGACTTCGTGTCTTGGACTGCGCTGGTGAGGATGTTAGTTTGCTTTGTGGAATGAAAAGTTTATTAAGCTGTTTAATTTTTTTGTGAAGTTGTTTTGTTGGAGTAATTGTTAACTTTCTTTATGTTAAAGTATACATGCTGTTCTGCTTTGTTTTGCATATATATATATATAAAATGTTAATTGCTAGAACCATTAATCTCAACCGTTCATAGTATTTGAATTAAATAGAAGTTAGGAATGTTTTTAGGAGAGAATTTCATAGCATTTGAATTAAATAGAAGTCAGGAATGTTTTTAGTAGAAAATGTATGAATGACTGAGATGGTTGGTCCAAACAATTTAAAAATTAGGAATATCTTAATATATAGATATATTGTTAACCTAAGTTGTTTAGTGATCCAAAGCATAACGGAGTTTAAACATCCTCAGCTTACAATATATGTTCAGATCAGTGGTCGAACTTGCCTACTAATTCATGTTCAGCTTACAATATTAATTTTAGATAGGTGGTTTTTTTTTTTTTTTTTTGGTTCTGTATTGTAGATGGATTGGCAAGGGCAAAAATTAGCAGAGCAGTTGATGCAGATACTGCTTTTGGCATTTGCTGTGCTGGCATTGGGTACTGGATACACGCTGGGTTCATTTCAGATGATGGTTTTGATTTATGCTAGTGGTGTGGTGTTCACCACATTGGTTACTGTCCCGAACTGGCTTTTCTTCAATCGCAACCCACTCAAGTGGTTGGATCTAAGCGAAGCAGAAAAGCATCCCAAGCCACAGTTGGCTGTTCCTTCAAACAAAAAATCCTCCAAGAAGTAAATGTTATTGATTGGATGGGCGTTAGCATTTTGCTAGAATTTTTATGATGCAGGCTTTGATGCTGAGGTTCTTATGGAAGGATAATACAATACACTTGCTTTGCTTACCAAAATGTTCAAACATTTATACAAAACAACTAAAAAGAATTTTCACAGCATTTATATGTGTGTCCGATGCTTGCTATCTTATTATTAATCTCTTTCTGTATTTTCTTTTTTTCCGTAATTTTGGAGAAAGAGAAAGTCGAGTTCTTGAGAATTATGTTTGAAATGTCTGCCTTCCCATTAATGTTATTAGAAAAATTTGTCGTCCTCCTTAGTGATATCAAGAGAATTTTATTTGATCCATGTGATATGGCATTGCGGTGATTATGTGGTAGTTTCTTTGCTCATGAAGATTACATAGCTTGTTTGTTCAAAAGTTATCATGCCTTTTTGCGTGAAGATGACAGATGTACTCCCGAAATCCTGAAATTGTAGCCATTATAGACTGCGGAAAGTGATTCTTGATGGTTAGAACAAAGAGAGAATGTTGTAGTTTTGTTTGGCTCCACGTAAACATCGTTTTACTGTTTCTGGTATTGGTTCAAATTTTCTTTGAGAGTCTTGTTGACAGATCACTGCAGAAAAGTAGCGTGTTAGTAATTCTTGTTGCTAGATAGCCAATATCAGATACAACCGTTTGCCTGGTTTCTTAGGCGTAAACGTCTTAAGTATTGTTGATTGACAACAAGTTACAGGGAACAATTGATTCATGCGATTAAACCTGACATAAAGATTTATAAGTTTCGAGCTTCTTGTCAACTGGCTGTTCGCTGGGTTTAAGGTTCTAACCATATTTTATATATCAATCTCTTTGATCTTCAGCCTGTACACGTTAGATTTTAGAGCCACTTTTGAGTCAATGATGAGGGAATCAAATGGGCTAAATATTTGGCGAAATAGCTAATTTGAAATGAAAGGTCCACCTAAACGTTCTTCTTTGATAATAATCTTAAACAGAGCCTCGAATAGAACTACATCAAATGAGCCTACATTTAAATGTTACTGCTGAGAAAGACAAGAATTGATTAGTTTCATTTGACAGTCATTTGAATTGCAAAAGAAACGTATTTGAAGTCACATTTTGAACAAAATATAAGCCATCATCAGACCTTCACTTAATCCCTCAGAAGGGGTGGCTCCAGTGATATGGATACAGACTTCTCAATATTTTGTTTACTAAATCATAATTAGTTCACTAGTTTAAAAATTCTGCTACGACATGCAATGCAACCCAGTATAGATAGAACAAGAATGGTGTATCAAAGCATGAAAAATGTCTTAAGCCATTGACATTAGCCTGGTTTTCTCAAGCCCCAATTAGCAGGTAGAATCAGAGGATTTACAAGTAGGAACACTTACAAATCTGATTTGCACTCTGTACGGGTAAATCCAGTTTAACCGCAGTAAAACGAAAACGAAAATGTTAGTCATGAACTACTCATTTACAAGGAAGGTTAGGAACTAAGATACCTTTTACCGGTTTTCATTTCTTAAAGCTCTCAAAATGGGATCATTTTCCAAGTCCAAGTCTTCATCATCGTCATCCAGCTCATCTAGTATCGACTGATTTATCCTCTTGCGAGACTGTCTCCTGTGCTTCTTCAGCTCTAATCGTGGTTCAGCTTGCTGGACACCCATATTTCCCACCTTAAACCTACAGGAAAAATTAACATCATGGGAAGCCGAAGAATGCTAACAACCATTTGAATTACATTTCTAAAAGTTCATCAACCATAAGTTAATTGAACATCATTTACTTCAAAATTTAGATTCAACAAGTTCGTAGATTATAGTGTTTCTATAATTGTTCCACTTCCAATCTACCATACCTTAAATCACCCTCTCTTTTAGTACCAAATGTCCTCAACTGAAACTCTTCTCTGATTCTGATCTCATCGAGAAGTTGAAAATAGTATTGGTATCTTTCCCAATCCCCTTTCACAATGCATCCGGGTTCACCAACATGCAAGCAATCATTGAATGCACATTTTGCAGGCGCATTCTCTTTTAGCGTTTTCTGAATCTGAAAAGAAAATATGGAAAAGGCGAAAACCATCAGCTGAAAAACACAAAACCAAGAGGTGACTGGATATAAAAGAGGCATCACAGACCTCTGGGAAAGCTTCTGCAAGAGATTGCTTTGTTACTTTCAATAAACTTGGCTGGTTAAAACCAGGAGTATCAGCAAGATAACCCCCTGCACTTAACGGAAGCAAAGAAACATGGCGAGTAGTGTGTTTCCCTCTTCCATTCCTCGTTGAAACTTCCCCAACTCGCTGATCTTCAAACCACTTGCTTCCTAAAATCTGAAAAAAGAAATTCACAAAGAACAAGTAAATAATACAACTTGGTTCAAACACAAATCGAAAAGAAAGGTTTTACAAACTTACTGGTTGGATAAAGTTATCCATCAACAACAACTCTTGAATTGGTTATAAAAGTGGTTATTGAAAAATATTTAAAGGTTATTATTGATGGGTAAACCTTACCCAACCTATAAGATAGCCAAATTCCGATTAAAACCACATATTCAAACCCACAGGTTCAAACCAATTCTCCCCTTCAGGATTGCTGGGGTTGCTCCTCAAAGCATTAATGAGACTAGACTTTCCTACTCCACTCGGACCCACAATCACCGTAGTTTGATCTCTCAATTCTGATGCAAGAGAATCAAGTCCATGTTTTGCTTCTACACTGCAAAAAAGCGGTTCATAGCCCCAACTCCGCAGCCTAGTCTTCCATCGAACCAGTGTCTACAGAGCCAAAAGACTTTTCATATCAACACAATTTACACAATAACTGCATACATTATGTTGACTCCACGATCGAGTCAAGATTATGTTGACTCGACAAACTGCCTCTGACTCTGTTGAGCTGACTGTCGAAACAATATAAAACTCGGCTTGACTCTGACAACAAAATCAAACATACCTCTTCATCGACAAGCTCCACTTTATTCAAAGCCAGAGTGAGTGGAATCCGAGTGGACTCAGCCTCGACCAAGAACCTCGTCAATGTGAAGGGCTCGAGCTTGGGCTGGTCCATGGAGAAGAGCACGAGCAAGTGGTCCACATTCGCCACCGGAGGGTCCAGAATCTCCGTACTCCGCTGGAACACATTCTCGATCATGCCCCTGCGATCCACCCAATCAATCGAACCCACCACCACCTTGTCCCCAACCAAAACGCGCCGCTTTATCTTCTTCAGCAGCGCCCTCACCACGCAGAGCAGCTCCACTCCGCTTCCAGAAGCAGCCTCCGACTGGACGATCACGCGCATGAAGTTCGCCTGCGACGCCGCCACCGTCCCCATCGCCTGCGACTCCGTCAGCTCCGGCTTCTCTTCCGGCGACAGAACCGGAGCCAGCGAAGAGTACTCCTTCGAGGAGTGCTGCTTCGCTCTGAGGAGGTTCTTGTTCGCGTTGTAGGGCTTCTGTTGCTGGTGCTTGGCGGCGGCGACGACGATCGGGAGGTGACAGTGGTTGACGCGGCCGAGAAGGTTGGTCAGGATCGGTGACCGGTAACGGAGGAGAGAAATTGAAGGAATCGGCATCGAATCGGCGATATTTTGGTACAGATTGCGTGATCAGAGAAGAGAAATTGAGAAAATGAAACCGTCCTACGAGTCACGAGTTTGTTATTCGTTTGTTTTATCCCTGTTTTTTTTTTTGTTAGGAGCATAGAAGGTGCTGGTGTTGCAGTGTCCAGTAGTTACTTGAGAAAAAAGATGACGCAGTGCAGCGAGTGACTGTGAGAGAGTAACAATTCTGAAACGATGTCGTTTTATTATCAAGCAATGTGATCAATCAGCGCAAAATTTGTAATTTAGTCGACGGTTAATGATGGGAGGATCGTGATGCGTGAATGGATAAAATTGAATCAGACGGCGGCAAATTTAATGGGCACAGAAATGAGTGACTTGATGGATAATGGACTGGGGAAAATAATAGGTTGGATCGGTCAAGGTCAGCCCGCTCCAAACTAAGCCCAGAATTTGTTATGGATGCCCCAAACCCTACTCATACCCCAAATAGGTCATTACTTTCCTCCTAAGACCCATGTCTGATTGGAGGGACTTGCCCTAATTACCCAATTTAATTTTTAACTAATAATATAATTAATATTAAAAAATACAAAAAAAAAAAAAACAATTTAAACTTTCAATAGTTCAATTTAACTGCAACATAATATCACATTTATATAATTGTTAATATAAAATTTGTAAAATACACAAATTTATTAAATACAAATACAAAAGACTTACTACATTACCAATGTTTCATTGCAAATAGCAAAATACTTGTTACATTTATGATAAAGTTTCATTACACAGTTTAAATATTACTATTATATAGTCACTAGAGATGGCAATGGGTGGGATCGGCCCATCCCAAATCCGACCTAAAATTTTTAAAGGCGTTCTAAACCTGTCCTGAATGGATTAGGTTTCCCTAAATTTGGATCGAATTAGGAATTTTTGTCATCTTTATACCAGACCGATCAAAAGTAGTTGTTGTTAGGGCTTTTTGTTTTTAGTTAATTGGTAGTGCACATACAAACATCGTGATTATGGGATTATTGGGCTTTTTATTTTTAGAGCTTTTGCTTGTGAGATTGTAAATAGAGATACTAAATGCATCCCACCTAATTCTAAATCCACCAACCATTTGTTAGGAGTTTTAAAATGAAAGTGTGCAGGAAAGTCGAATTACTCGAATGAAAATATACATATGTTAGAAAAAAATAATTTGTGGCAGAATTTTAGAAGAATTTTTTTATTCATTTAAACTATTATTAGACTGAATTGATGGTTCTGTGTACTAAACCATATTGGGTAATAGTGTATGCAAAGAAATTTAATTTCACTACTTTCTATCAAAATAAATTCCTCAAGTCAAACCTTATACTTATCTATACTGATTCCAATTCATCGGCAAGGAATGTGATTCAAGCCTACCAGTAGTATGAATATTTGAAGATTAAAAGGTCAGTTATGTTTCTAATGTTTATACGTATAGAAATGTTAGTATGGAAGACAAACATATCAGTCAACGCCATAGAATTTAGCAAGTTTTGGCTCCTTTTCCCTCCATTTTTTTAACGGAGTTCGCACCCTGAAATCAATCACACAACAAGGAATAAAATAGTAAACTTAGATTTTGTTAGTGATTCTTATTTCACCAGAGCTGATCATCAACATAATTAAGAGCATGAGGTCCATAGTCATCACTCTGCAGATCATCAACAGTGCCAGCATGATAGTTATGATGTTCACATCACAGATGACCAAAACTGTCATTATGTTGACCATGATGATCATGGTTGATCATCATACATAGAAAGCTTTGGCAGGAAAATCTAGTAGTTAGTTACGTCGCCTCAGTTGATAAAGTATTAGTGTGTATTTAACCCAATAGATAGCTGACAGAGGTTATAGTTTGTGTTGAAGTTAATATGTTATGCTTTATGCTTTTTGTTACTGCTATAATTTATATGTTGATGTATTTAACTTGTGTTAGTTTAAGTTAACTAAGATTGCATTAAGTTAACTTATGTTACATTTTGTATGAATAGAATCAAGACACTTATATGGTGGTCTTAGAATGTAAAGAACCAGTATAAAAACTGGTCTGATAACTCTTGTAAGGAGTTGAAAATATAGGAACAAACACAGACCCAAAGAAAAAAAAAAAGAGGAAACTTCAGGGGTGAACAGCAGAAAACAACACTACTATCCCCTGTTTTTAGAAGCCATTCTTCTTGTTTTTTAGCATAGAAAACTATATTTTTGTGAGTTCTTTTGTGTGTGTCAAAAAAAAAAAAAAAAGCCAATATACTTTGGTATTAGAGCTTTAAATAAAAAAGAAAGATCTGTCAAAAGGTGTGACAAAGCTTGAGTCTTCAGAGGTTTTCCATGGCCGACACAAGGTCTACAACAAGTCCAAATATACCAGTTTAACAGCTTTATGTACCTGTTTTTGATGGGGAAATTACGATATTTGTGTGTAAAATTAAAGACCATCTTTCTTTCTCTTGATCTATGGGACTTGATGGAAGATAGAGTTGCAGAATCAGCCCCCACAACACACTATCAGAGCCTGAATCAGGATTATTGAAGGAGAGAAACAAAAGGATGTTATGTTTTTAGGTAAAATTCGGCAGGCAGTATCAGATACAATTTTTCCGAGAATCATGGTTGCTACAATAGCAAAACAAGCTTGGGATATTCTTCAGCAAGATTTCCAAGAAAGCACAAAGGTACGAATCACAAGACTCCAACACTTGAGAAGAGAATTTGAAAATATTAGAATGAAAGAGAGTGAAACTTTGAAAAAGTTCCCTAATAAATTTACGGAGTTAGTAAATCAGATGAAAGCTTATGATGAGAGCTTTGATGATACAAAAATTACCCAAAAGATATTACTTAATTTTTCTAATAAAAATTTGATCCTATTGTTACCGTGATTGAAAAAACAAAGGATATCTCTACCTTGAGTATTCATGAAGTGATAGGTTCACTAAAATCCTATGAGCAGAGATTATCATGTCACTGTGAAAAATCCATTGATAGTGCATTTCAATCACAACTCAACATTAAACATTTTGACAGACAACCTCTAAATAATAATCAAAACAAAAGAGAGTCCTTTAGGGGTGGAAAAAGAGGTAGAGAAAGTGGAAGAAGCTAGAATAATAAAGGTAGAGGTAAAGGAAACTATGATAGAAGTTCTGTTGAAGAAAAGCACTCTCATAGGCATAATATTTGCAAAAGAAGTAGTCATGCTGAAAATGATTATTGGTTCAAAGGAAAGCCTCAATGCCATTATTGTAAAAAATTTGGTCACTTGCAAAAGGATTGTAGATACCAAGCAACTCAACAAGCAAACAATTTATAAGCGAAATAAATTGAAGTGAGTTTGTTTTATGCTTGTCAAAGTGCACTTGAGCAATAAGACAATGGGTCTGTTTGGAAAATGGGTAGAAGTGCTTATTTTGGCTTTTATAAGCCAGAAGTCATTTTGTTCAAGTGTTTGGATTAGATCTCAAAACAGCTTTTGGCTTTGAAAAACCCTTCCTAAGCAAGTCACAATTTCTAGCTTTGACACAAAGGGCTTCCAACCATAAACACGCAAAGCCATTTTTGAGTTAATGAATCTTTTATAATTCCAATTTTACCCTTACTTGATTGAACAACAAATCAACTATTCCATCCAAATCCTCTCCTTCATCCATCTATACTCATTTTACGTTTCCGAAACAAAAAATTAGAACTCTATCCACCATGAGTTGATGAGATGGGTTCACTCAAAAAGTAGAAGAAATTTGTGTCTTTAGTTTGTGATTTATAATCTATATGATACAAGGTAAAATCTTTCTCTACTCATCATTTATTAGTGTGTGATTTCTCTGCTCTTCTTCATCTTCTTAAAAGTTCTTCCACATAATCATCTTCTACCATTTTTCTTCAGAAGTTTTAACATCTTGAGAGGTCTCCAGATATCAACATCAACAGCTTCATTTGATCTTCTTCTTGTGAAAAGCAAGCAAGGTACAATTTTTCTTCAAAAATTATTCAAGCTTTTATTATTGTAATACCATGTTTGATGTTATTGCTCATGTGGGTCTGTCATGATTTGTTGTTTGATTTTGGATAGCTTTTGTTGGGTTGTGATTGATATTTGTTCTAGTTGTGTAAAGGCCAAGATTTCATTGTTTTCACCTTACAATGTCACATTGGTTTCAGCATTAACATCCTCTTATAATTGTGTTTGTGGTATATATATGCAAATCTAGACTTGGGTGATGTAGAAGAAGCTTTAATGTTAGTGAAGGAGATGATAATTTGTATATATACGAATCTGAACTGTCTTCATCTGATTCCAATTTGACAACAAAAGGCTTGCCTCAAAATGATAATTTGTTGTCAGTGATAGTGTTACAAGACTGTGTTTAGAAAATTCCATTTTGAATCGGTTTTTCTGGGTAGGATGCGAACTGGTTTTGAACCAATTGAACACCAAGTTTGATGCACTAGTTAAACACAACTGGTTTTGCGTCCAGTTATGTACGAACGTTGTAGCGATCAATGCGATGCTTCTGCATTGAATGACTGGTACGTTTGGTGTGCTTTGTTGCGTCAAATGGCTGTGCAAAGGGCTGTGTGAGAGTTTGATATGCAATCCAGTTCAGCAATGCATAAACGGTTTTACGTCTAGTTGCGTACGAGCATTGTAGCAGATCAATGCAATGCTTCTGTATTGAATGGCTAGTGCGTCTGGTGTGCTCTGCTGCGTCAAATGGTTATGCAAAAGGCTGTGCAACAGCAGTCCAGTTCAGCAGTGCATAAACGGTTTTGCATGCAGTTGCGTACGAGCGTTGTAGCAGATCAATGCGATGCTTCTACATTGAATGACTGGTGTGTTTGGTATGCTCTGCTGTGTCGAATGACTGTGCAAAGGGCTGTGCGACAACTTAATGCGCAGTCCAGTTCAGCAGTGCATAAACGGGTAGGTTGTTGCAAGCTATGTGGTATTGCAACTAAGTGGCTGTTCGAATTGTTTTTTTTTTTTTAACCAATTTGGTTGTGTGTTTGACTGAGAAAAGAGATAAAAGAAATGATGTTTTTAAGAACCGAACAAGTCTGTGTTTTTTATACATACCCGGTGTTCCTTACATGCACATATGTGCATGAAAATTGTACACGAGGCAACAGGCCTATATGCAACAGACTGTGCAACAGGGTTGTTGCTATGCAACAGAGCTGTTGCTATGCAACAAGGCATCGAATGGCTGTGCAACCTGTTGCACATAGACTGCTGCCACTTAGCAGCCTGTTGCTGTGCAACAGGGCGTCGAATGGCTGTGCAATCTGTTACACATAGGCTGCTGCCACTTAGTAGCCTGTGAATTGAATATATATATATATATATATATATGTATGTATAGCTAATCATAAAACATGGATGAGAAACCTTCCATGATATTGTGATCCTATATGTTTATACATATGTTTTTGCATATATAAAGATGTTTGCTTATATATTGCAAAAAATATATCCTATTATAATTGTCTTGAGTTTTCTCTGCTATGTCAATGAAATTATAAATTCAAATTATATTAAGGGATACTAATAATAATATAATTTTAATTTTTAACATTTTAAGATACAATTTCACCTAGTATTAAATTTAGCTCTATATCTGGAGGAATTACTAGTAAGGGAGGAGGTGTACTGGCGACAAAGAGCGAGAACTGACTGGCTTATGGCAGGGGACCGTAACACAAGGTTTTTCCATGCGAGAGCCACAACAAGGAGGAAAAAGAATATGATCGCTAGACTGGTGGATGAAGACGGCAACATTGCTGAATCGGCTGAAGATATTAGCAAGATAACGTGCAGGTATTTCCATAAGCTCTTCTCCTTCTCCTCTCCTCTGCCTAATGATATCGATAGGGCCTGTAATAGCATCAAGTCCAGACTCAGCGTGGATATAAGAAAAGCTTTGTTGGCTCCGTTCACGGAGAGTGAGATTCGTGAGGCCGTGTTTGAGATAGGACCTACACGTGCCCCCGGTCCAGGTGGTTTCCAGGCAATTTTCTTTCAGAAGATGTGGGACGTGGTGGGTAGGGAAGTGACAGGGGTTTGTCTGAAGATCCTTAGGGGTGAGATGTCAATTAGAGTTTTCAACTCCACGAATGTGGTGCTCATTCCCAAGAAGAAGAATCCTGAAATGCTGAAGGATTTCCGCCCCATTTGTCTTAGCTCGGTAATGTACAAAATCATCACGAAGGTTATTGCTCAAAGAATGAAACGCGTCCTGTCTGGAATTATTTCAGAGAACCAATCGGCTTTTGTTCCAGGGAGGCTGATCTCTGATAACATCTTGACCTCGTTTGAACTGTTGCACTCCATAAGCAAACGCAAGCAGGGGAAACAGGGCCAAATGGCATTGAAACTGGACCTAAGTAAGGCTTATAATCGGGTTGAATGGAGTTTCTTGGTAGCTGTGATGAGGAAACTGGGCTTCCCGCCTACATGGATCGACCTTGTTATGGATTGTGTATCAACCTCTAAACTATCTCTTCTACTTAACGGACAGGTTGTGGGGAATATTACCCCTTCAAGAGGAATTAAACAGGGCTGTCCCCTATCCCCTTACTTGTTCCTTCTATGTGCTGAAGCCCTGTCGGGGGGTGTGAAACTGGCAGAAAGAGGGGGCAGAGGTCTGGGGATTAGATGTGGGAAAGGGAGCCCTCTAATTAGCCATCTCCTTTTTGCGGACGATAGTATTTTATTCTGCAAGGCCTCGGTATCAAACTGTCAACTGATAAAAAAGGTGTTGTCTGTCTACAGCAGGGGCTCAGGGCAGCAGATTAACTTGGAGAAGTCGGCTGTGTGCTTCAGTCCAAATGTACATGTGTCCATGAGAACTAATCTGTAGGATGTGCTAGGAATGGGGGACTCTCAGTCTCATGGCTGCTATCTGGGGCTTCCCTCGCTCGTTGGGAGGAATAAGACCAAAACCTTCAATGAGATCAAGGAGAGAGTATGGAAAAGGCTGCAGGGCTAGAAAAGCCGTTTATTCTCTCAAGGTGGAAAAGAGGTGCTGGTCAAAGCTGTGCTGCAGGCCATTCCGTCATATACTATAAGTATTTTTCAGATGCCTAAAGGATTGTGTAAGGAGCTAGGCTCTTTAGCTTCTAAATTTTGGTGGGCCTCAAATGGAGGGAAAAGGAAGGTAAGCTGGGTTAGCTGGGAGAGGCTCTGCAGGCCAAAATCTCAGGGGGGGGTTAGGTTTCAGAGACCTGCACCTTTTCAACCAGGCCTTACTGGCCAAACAGGCTTGGCGGCTGTTAATCAACCCCAACTCACTTGCAGCTCGTGTCCTTAAGGCGAAGTATTTTCCTAACTGTGATTTTGTGCAGGTGCCTGGCAAACATGGGGTCTCTCATGTGTGGAGAAGCATCCTCTGGGGTCGTGAGTTATTAAACAAAGGTCTAGTTTGGCAGGTTGGAAACGGCAAAGATATTGACGTGTTCAAGGATCCTTGGATTCCTAGACCCAAGTCCTTCAAAGTAGTCTCTCCACCGAACAATGCATCCTTGATGGTGGCTGACTTGATCCTGCAGGATTCGCATCAATGGAATCATCGGAAGCTCAATGAGGTTCTTTTGCCTGTTGACAGAGAGCAAGTTCTGTCTATACCTCTGAGCTGTCGTAATAATTGTGATCGTAGAAGCTGGTTTTATGATAAAAAAAGGGGTGTACTCAGTTAAGAGTGGCTACCGAGTCGCTCTGGATACTTCCTTGGCCAGTGAGAGTGCCTCCTGCTCTGCACCCGCTCTTCACAAGTGGTGCATGGTCCTTTGGAATTTGAACATGCCCCCCAAGGTTAAAATTTTTAGTTGGAGGGCGTGCCTGAAGGCCCTCCCAACTAAGGAGAATTTAGCTCGTAGAAACATTCTAACTGAGTGTGGCTGTGAGGGGTGTAATGGTGCTGTTGAGTCTGATATTCATGCTCTTTTTAAATGCAGGATTGCTAAGCGGTCTTGGCTCTCTTATGAGAAAGGGAGGAGACTCCTTAATATGAAGCTGGACAGCGTCCTCAGTGTGCTGTTGGGAGCACTCCAGATCGGAGGAGTAAATTGTGTGGCTGAAGTGTGTATGATCTTGTGGTGTATTTGGGCGAATCGGAATGCCAAGCGTCAGTGTGCTGGGGCTGGCTTAGAAGAGGAGGTCTCTAAACGTGCTTTGGAGATGCTTTTGGAGTTTCAAAAAACCAGGTCTGCCCTCTCTCCTAGCCTTTTCACTAGTGCGCCCCTTGTGCCCAGGTTAGGTGCACTCCCTCTGCTGGTGTGTTGAAACTGAATTCTGATGCAGCTGTCCGGCCTGGCAGTCGGGTCGTTGGTTTGGGTTTCGCTGTGAGGGACAGTGCTGGTTTTGTGGTGTTAGCTTCTACTAAGCAATGGCAAGGGATGTTTTCTCCTGAGATTGGTGAGTTGGTTGCGCTCAGAGAGGGGCTGAGATCTGCCCTCTCTTCTGGTTTGAGAGTGCAGCTGGTGGAGGTGGATTTCGTGAATGTAGCCTTTGTGATTAATTCAAGCGAAATCTGTAGGGGGGCCTCTAGTTTCTTAATTGATGATATCGAGGTATTATGTATAGAGTTAGGTGTTTCAAGGTGCTTAGCCATTCCTAGAGAAAGAAATCGCTTAGCCCATAACCTTGCTTCTATTGCCTTGTCCTCTTCGGAGGAGTTGTGTTGGCAGAATGTCAACTTGGGTTGTATTTTCCCTTCCGGGGTTTGTGCTTAATATTATGCTTTGTTCTTTAAAAAAAAAAAAAAATTAGCTCTATATGTTTTAGGTGTGTTCATCAAAGTGTCTTCTTTTAATGAAATGTTAATTTAGTTCTCTTTTTAAGTAATAGGCATATTTAAGTGTCATATGTGTGTATTGTTTTATCATTTTTTATTAGATGACAAATGATGGAATACAAGGAAACACCAAAGCAATATGGGATCCAAGAACAAATAAAATTTGAGTTGATTTAACTGTTGAACAAGTTCGAGCAGGAAATAGAAATGGGACATATTTGAACAAACAAGGATGGAAGAATTTCATTGAAAATTTTAACAAGAAAACCGGTAGACAATATGATAGAAAGCAACTTAAGAATCATTGGGATAATGTGAAAAAAGATTGACAATTATGGGACTCTTTATTGAGAGGAGAAACTGGAATTGGTTGGGATATGGAAAGACAAACCGTTGAGGCTTCAGATGAATGGTGGACAGTTAAGTTATAAGTAGGTATCAGTAGATACATTCTTTAATTATAATTTATATATGTGTCTAGTCTAATTATATAATTATAATTTGTATACTAACTCAAAAATTAAAATAGAAATATCCGGAAGCATCAAAATTTCAAACAAAAGGTTTGGAGCATACCTTCAAGTTAGATGAATTATTTTGAGATGTTACAGCAACATGAGCTAGAGTTTGGGCACCAACTTCTGGTTTGTTACCTCCTTTGTATACAAAAGCACCTACGATAAATGATCACATCGATGATATAACTACTAGTTTAGATTATGATGAGGGTAATCATGATGAGAAAGAAGAATGTAGCAACAGCAACAAAACATCACTTGAACCAAACAAAAAGAAATTCAAAAAAGTAAAGAAAAGAAATTCTATGGCATCAAAATTATCCAAACAACTTGATGCACTTTGTGAAAATATAAAGAATAGGGGTTCATACATTCGTACTGATTCACCTGGATGTAGTGTTGTTTAAGAGGTTGTTGCTAGATTGAAAACCCTTTCGGAATGTCAACCAATGAGTCATCTTTTCAAGGTAGGTACTACTTTGTTTATAAAGAAGGCACATAGGGAGATGTTTGTGGCATTGGAAGAACCTGAATATCAAGTTCAATGGTTGAAAGATCAACAATCTTTAATAGAGAGACAATGAATGGTTAAAGAAAAATGTCTATTTTTTCTATATATATTGACATACTTTTGTGAAGAATCAAATATAGGTTATCTTTTTTGTATATCACTTTTTTATATACTGACACACTTTTATGAAGAAAAATGTCACTTTTTGTATGTTGACATACATGAAAAAAAAAAATGTCACTTTTTTTGTATGTTGACATACATGAAAAAAAAAAGTCACTTTTTTTGTATGTTAACATACATGAAAAAAATTATCTTTATAAGAGATATGACACTTTTTTTTATATGTAAAACCAAATTATATTAAAATATAATGTTATTAATTCCATTATGGCTTTGTATTGTTGAATAACGTGTAGGTTTTGATGATTTGTTTGATCATAAATTCTATAGAATTTTTCACATGTTAGAAATAATATTGGTGTGGAATATGTTATTGCTATAGACTTGTTGATTCCAATTCATTGTGATATAAACAAAGTTTATTGGTTAAAGCTTGAACTCATAAATATTATTTGATGTTTCTTGAAAAAAAAAAAATTAGAATGGATACAGATTCAGAGGAAGATATGGAAGAAGTATTTGATGAAGCTATAAGATATAGTGCAGAGTATGATGAATTTGTTCTTGCAACAACATGAACAATTGTGTATCATCATAATAACTTTTTAGTAAAAGAGCCATGTAGAAATTTTTCTCATACAGGATGGATGTTCATAACAGAAATACTTGAGAGAAATGATCGACGTTGTCATGAGCAATTTCGAATGGAGAAACATGTCTTTGCTAAATTATTTGATAGATTAAAAAGTTATGGATTAACTTTTACTAAAGGAGTTAGGTTTGAGGAGATAGTAGGTATGTTTTTTATGACTTTAGTGCATGGAGTTGGAAATAGAATTATTCAAGAACAATTTCAACATTCGAGTGAAATTGTGAGTAGACAATTTAAAAATGCACTCAAGAAAATGATTCGACTTGCTTTTGATGAAATTAAGCCACCTGAAGATTATAATCAAGTTCCACATTACATTCGAAATAATTGTAAATACTGGCTATATTTTAAGGTAATGTTATGTATATTTAATTTGTAAACTATAAATACATACATGTCAATTTATTTATAAGTAAATTAGACTACAATTTTTTTTTTTTTTTATGGTTATTGATAGGATTACATTGGAGCTATAGATGGAACACATATTCGTGCATCACTTCCTGCAGATGAACAGATTCCATATATTGGTAGGAAAGGATTTCCTACTCAAAATATTATGGCAGTATGTGGATTTGACATGCTTTTCACATTTGTATGACCTGGATGGGAGGGATCTGCGCATGATACACGAATATTTTTAGAGGTATTGAGAAACACTGAGTTAAATTTTTCAAAACCACCTAATGGTATGTTATTTTTATTAGTAATATAATTAATTATATTATATTTTTACTTTGAATAATATTGTTTCATTGTTGAAATTTAAAATGCAGATAAATACTACTTAGTTGACTCAGGATATCCAAACATGAAAGGTTATTTGGCTCCATATAAAGGACAACGTTATCATCTTCCAGAATTTCATAGTAGTGGTCAACCAAGAGGCAGTCAAGAAACATTTAACTATGTGCATTCATCATTGCGTAGTGTAATTGAACGTAGTTTTGGTGTGTGGAAAGCTCGATGGAAAATTTTGCATCACATACCTAATTATAAGTTTGACAAGCAAGTAGTTATTGTTACGACTTCGATGTCTTTACATAATTTCATAAGAAGGGAGGCTATTGCAGATGCTGAGTTTGAATCATATGATGAAAATCAAGATTATGTGCCAGAAGATGAAGAATTAAATATTACTTTAATAATAGATGAAAGTGAGATAGGTGTCGTTCGTGATAGAATTGCAAGAGAATTATTGCATAGATAAATTACCTTTTTATTTTTATCATTACAAATTTATGTAAAACTATTGACATAATTTACACGTATTATTATGCATGAATGTATATGTAATTTTAATTTAATTTTTATTATTTAATTTATTTTCATAATCAAAATTTAGGTAAATATAATTGAAAAAATATGTTACATACATATCTTGTAGTAAATTATTTAGAAAGAGCATATATATATAAATAATATGTAGTGATAATTCGAAATATTTCAACCAAACATATTCAAAAGCTCTTCTAGAAGGGTATAAAAGTCATATCATCATTAAAATAGATTTCAGCAATATACCAACCAAACAGTCACAAAAGCTCTTCTAAATTTAAAAGTTCTTCTGAAATGTATAATCTAAACAGAATCTAAAATGCTTGGGCTTCTATTTCTCTTTTTCTACTGTTAAAAGTCAAAAGTAAAAGTTATCCCAAACAAGCCCATTGTGTGGTTTCCTAATAGTGGTTTTACTAACCACATGACAACAAATGGAAGCATCTTTCTTGATATGGGCACCTTTATCAATTCACAAGTCAAGTTGAGGAATGGTGTTTTTGTACATGTCAAAGGTAAGGGGGCCATTGGAGTTCAAACAAAGAAAGGTGTCAGATATATTTCAGATGTGTTACTAATACCTTACTTGAAACAAAATCTACTAAGTGTTGGACAACTTCTTAAAAATAGATACTCATTTCAATTTAAAGAGAAAGGCTACACCATTTTTAACAAAGAAAAACAAAAGATGGTTGCAGCAAAAATTGAAATGAAGAATCAAAACTTTTCGCTTAGCTTCAAATGTGCAAATGAACTAGCTCTTAAGGTTGAACTAGCTAATGAGTCTTGGTTGTGGCATAAATGGTTTGGGCTCTTGAACTTTCAAAGCCCCAAGTTGTTGTACCAAAAGAAAAT
The DNA here is from genome assembly GCA_019925255.1 of Litchi chinensis. NCBI lineage: Eukaryota > Viridiplantae > Streptophyta > Magnoliopsida > Sapindales > Sapindaceae > Litchi > Litchi chinensis. The sequence continues at coordinate 10,428,689 of CM034462.1, read as the reverse complement.
GGTGCAAGGGCTGCCAAGAATCGAAGAGCAGCAAAATATATATGAAGGGTGTGCACTTAGCAAGCATCATAGACGATCTTTTTATTGATGATTTTTCAAGAATGATAGGCTATTCTTCATAAGGCAAAATCTGAAGTGTTCTCAATTTTTAAAAAGTTAAAAGCCTTGTCGAAAAACAAAATGGTCATGTGATTAAAATCTTAAAAAGTGATAGAGGCATCGAATATAACTCACATGAGTTTAATAAATTTTGTGAAGAAGGATTTGAAAGACAACTCACGGTTGAGTATTCTCCAATGGAGTATCTAAAAGAAAAAAAAAAATCAAACCATTATGAAAATGGCAAAATCTATGCTTCATCAAAGGGGGTTGCCTAAATTCTTTTGAGCAAAAACTATATTTACAATAGTGTATTCGATCAATAAAGCACCAACCAAAGCTCTATTTAATCAAACTCCCTTTGAAGTTTGAAGTGGGAGGAAACTTTCCATTAGACATTTGAAGACATTTGAAGATTTGAATATATTTACAAATGTCCTCTTCCTTTTGCTCTAGATTCCATATCCTATTATCTTTCACGTACTTCCATTCATCTTCATCGATTGAGGAACAAAGTAGGCTACCTAATGTTTCCAATGGCAATGGAACTCCTCCATATTTTGATTCGTGCCAATATTTTTCAAGTGTGGATGTTTAACTTCCCCTTCCTTAAATGCATATTTCATAAATAACGACAAGCAACTTTCACAAGAAACACCCTCTAATCTATACCCATTAGCATATCTCATTGTCCCCGTAATACAAGCAACTCGACTACTACGTGTAGTTACTATGATTTCACTCCCATTAGCACCTCCCAACAATAACTTCTTAAGTCAATCCATTTGCGAGTATTTTCATTCCACACATCATCCATAACAAATAAATATCTTTTACCACTCAAAACATATCTCAAAATATTTTCCAATTGATATATTCCATAGCACTATGTTTTTTATTGCAGAATTGATAATATTTATTATTATCTTTTTCTCACCAAAATCATCCGAAACACAAACCCACATTTTTTAATCTAAATTTTCACCTATCTTCTTATCATTGTACACCAATTTAGCATTTTCCAAGACCTCCAATTCCAACTGTAGGAGCGACTGAGACATTTTCATTATCACTTGGTGTCATTACCTGGTTGGATCAATAGTTTTATGATCTCAAACATCTATAAAAAAGGAGAAAAAAAAAAGTTTTATGATCTCGTATTGATCTTTATCTCAGCCAATAACATCTCAAGCAAGCACAAAAGGGTGTGTCATTTCCCGTTGCTTCCTTACATCTCGAGTGACATTAAGATGAAATTTAACCTTATCAACTGCAATTTTATTTAACCTTTCTCTAATATCATTCATCTGATGTGCAATCAATCTTCCTGATACCATACCAAGCAAACTCCATACCAATGAAACTTCTTAATAAGCTATGAACCCTAACTTATGTAGGACAATTTCAGCAATGGAAGATATACTAATAATTCAGACATGGTTTTTAGGTTGAGGAAAGAGAGTTGCAGGTTATTGTAAGTATGGACTAATTGATTGATGACAATGTGATCATGGTATTATATCGGTTCATACACAAAATCTTCTCTTTAGTTTAACATATTCATCAAAATCCCCCTCTAATTTCAAAAATAGCCATATATATATGAGCCTCCATTGTGAATAAACAGATAAAATTCCCTTCTAATTTACACTAATAGACAAAACATCCCCACTATTAAGTGTATCGGACATTTTAGTAAATGGACAATATAAAATTTACCTAAGGATGAAGATAGTTTAAAGGAGATTGGTCAAGTCTATAAGAAGTGACCAGCTATCATACAAGCTTTGAAAGTGTTTGTATCATACATACAAATCAAAAGAATAAAATCCAACCGTTGGATGATCAAAATTTGCATCCAAAGGTTAGGATATTTGGAAAAAAAAAAGAAAATTTAAAAGGAATAAAAATGGGCAATCGGCTAAACAAGTTAGAAAAGGACACATCCTTTTCCTTCTTCCTCTCAAACTCTCTCTGTTGCTCTCTCTTTCCACCAGACATTTTGTCTAGCTTATTCTCTCCTTTCAGCACCGCCGATCGCCACCAGAGAAGGTTGTTGTCACTACATGCGAAGCGGATGAGGACGCCATCCTCGATCTACTTTCCTTCGATGCCGGTCTTCTCTCCCTCCGTTGCTCCACTGTTGCCACCCCTTATGGATCTGATTCTACTGCATGATGATGGTTCATCTGGGTTTGATTCGGTCCCAGATAATGAACCATCATCATCACCCCCATCTCCCTCTTTCGCCGATCAACCTCCCTCTCGCGACATCAACCTCCATCGACAGTTTCGAAACCCATAACGATTGAAAGGGTTTCCAGTCAGTGTGAAAACTCATAAATGGGTATCGAAACTCATCAATGGCACCTCTCGTACAACCCCATCTCTGTCTCTCTCGACACTGTCATCTCTCCTTCTCTCTAATTTTTTTTCTTTTATTTTGGATTGATGATGTTTGTCTGATGAATGATGAAGGTTTGGGAGACTGATGATTGTTCGAGATCGATGATGGTTTCTGATGATGGTTTGAGTTTCGAATTACATGAATTTTGAATGAAAGGGTGCTGGGTGGACTTGTTGGTTTTGTTGGGTTGTTTGGTGTCTATATAACTTTGGAGGGTCTTTTTCTAATTATGTGGTAAACTGTCATTATGTGTTTGGTACTTTTAAATTTATGTGTCAAAGGAGTAACGTTAACCTATCTCTTGCACAGAAATATAAGAGTTTGCTTTACACTGCTGCAATGACAGGTGAGGTTCTTGGACTATACACCAGTATATATTTATGCATGTGTGTCTTTGGCATATCTTCTGTCTTACTGGAGTTTGTAGCTTCTATTACGTTTGAGGAAAATTTTTTCTGTATATTTCAACTTTGTTGCGGCTATTCTGAAAATTTGTACTTCTTAGGAATTTTATTAATGGTCAATATAATCATCAGTCTGAACAATATTTGTTATAGATGAGGCTCAATTTGGTTTTGTTGAGGGTTTAATAATTAATGTGTGGAAATTTCTTAGAGCTTATCAGAAGCAATTTGTTAATGTATGCATATACTTTATGTACCTTTTCTATGATTATTAACTATGTTTGTGCTACATGATCATTTTGTCTGTGATGTTTCAGTTCCTGCTATACGTGGATTTGAGGAGGTTAGTGGAAGACCAAGTTCGGGTAAGTATATATTTTTAATTAAATCATCTTTCTTACTTGTACTTTTAGCTGTTTTGCTTTATGTCCATGTTCTGATAAGAAGTTATTGTTTTCTTGTTAGGGCTTTACTGAACCAACTTCCGATAAGCTTCTTCCAGATTTGCATCCTGCAGAACAACACGTTTTCACACTCGTTCTGGATCTAAATGAAACATTGCTCTACTCTGACTGGAAGGTAAGGACTCGGGGAACACAGTCCATCATTGATGACTGTAATTTTCACATGCGAGGCTGCCTATCTTACATTAGTTGTTCGCTTCACTCATGTTTAACTAGAAATTATGATTTTGGAGCAGTGGCAACCGTATTTATGTTATCACCCTGTAGATGTGATGTAAATTAGTTTTTGATAGGTTGCACATTATTTTGAACTGAAAAAATATTGAATGTAGGTCATTTTAGGTCAGTATGATGTATGTAATATTATGTATAATGCTAATGTATAGCGTTGTTATACATCATTTTCATTTGTGTAACTCTTTTCCTTTCAGTTGGTTTATAAGTGCTGTATATAAGTTGGTTTGGTAATCTTTTGACTTATACCACCATGATCCCTTCCATGAAAACGTAATCTGGGATTGATAACTGATCTAAAATTGTAAGAGTTGTTCCAGTCCTTGGAACGTACGAGTAATGTTCCTGCTTTTCCTTGTTCTTGTTCCAGAGAAGGCTTCACATTACACCATTACTCATGCTTAAATGTGGAGGAAGGATTTTGTTTTGACATGCTTCATGTTCATGATGTCTTTTCATTTTTGATGTCTAGCGTGACAGAGGCTGGCGCACATTCAAACGACCAGGAGTTGATGCTTTCTTGGAACATATGGCAAAATTCTACGAAATTGTTGTCTACTCTGACCAACTGAATATGGTAATTTGATAGTTCGACTTAATGCCTGCTGAATTTTTTCACACTGAAAAAGTTGGTGTTAATAATTCTTTTACTTGTCCTCCCTCCCTTCTTGTGCATGCAGTATGTTGATCCTGTTTGTGAAAGGTTGGATGAGAACCATTGTATCCGATATAGGCTATCAAGAGGTGTTATTAAATATCAGGATGGCAAGCATTACAGGGTATGCTAAGAAGTAATTGTTTTTTTGAATTATACAAATTCATCAGTGTGCAATAAATTCTTGAACATTTTTAGAACTACTACTTTAATAAAATGGAAAAACGCTAGTAACAAGGTGTTGTTCTTGTTGGCAGGATCTTTCTAAGCTTAATAGAGACCCTACTAAGATTCTATATGTGAGTGGTCATGCATTTGAGTCTTGCCTTCAGCCAGAAAACAGTGTTCCAATAAAACCATACAAGCTTGAGGAAGATGATACGACACTTTTGGATCTTATTCCATTCCTTGAATGTAAGTATCCTTTTACCTTTTACACTAAAGCTCATAATACTAATGGGATATTCAAAAAAAAGTTGGAGTCATCGCATGATTGATGGTATATTTTTTAAGTCATAGTATTTTGTGTTCTCGTATCTATAATTGTTAATTCATGATGTCAAATTTGTTCATAATATGATTTTGCATTACAAAGGGAACCATTGTCCATTTTCAGGTTACATCATGAAAAGCCTTGAGTTGTTCTTCAGCTCGTTTTAACAATAATTTGTTTTATTATATTGTTGGTAAAAAAACTTATCTAAATTCGCGTTAAATGTGGCACTGTTGGTTTGCAGATGTTGCACGCAATAGTCCATCTGATATCAGAGCTGTATTACAATCTTATGAAAGAAAAGATATTGCTAAGGAGTTTCTCGAACGATCTAAAGATTATCAAAGGTAATATATTGCCTTGCGAAAGATGATTTGTCGCCATCACTATGCTTTCATGCACTCATCTTAATGTCGATTAGGAAGCTATTAGGCAAATTGTACATGAAGATTATTTGTATGACATTTTTGGGGTTTTTGTCAAGGGTTGGTTTATGACAAGAATAGGGGAGTGAATTAGTGTTGGGTGTATGTTTTTGATGTTGTTTTGTTCTGTTGAAATTTCAAGGGTTTCAAAAAATGTTGAAAAGTGTTGATGGTTTTGAAATTCTGGTGTTTCGCGTGTAATTTGTTATGGGTTTTGTTGGTTATGCATGTTAGGGGTTTGCATGGTACTATTGCATGGGAAGTTAAGGGTTTTTTTGGTTGGTTTGATGTAAAATGCATTCAGCTAATAGATAAAACCAAAAACATGTCTTCGTAACGTAGCTCTTTCTGCTCTTGTGCATATGGATATGCTCTAAGTTGTAGCAATTCTTGATGCGTGTAATTTGATGTGTTTAAAGTAGTTGTTATTCATTTAATCTATATATATTTGTGGAGAGTTTGTCCATTTTGTTATTCAATTTCTGTCCATGTTGTGCTTTGTATTTCCAGTTATCAGTTTTTGTAGTATTAGTTAGTTACATTAGTTTAATAGAATTTCGTTTCTGTGTAACAGGACTGCTGCTTGTTTGAAGCTTGAAGAATATTGCACCGTCAAGGCAGTTCTGCACTGTCAAGGTAGCTCTTGAAAAGGTATTCATTGTTTTTTGTGTACTGTGTATGTAAATTGGCCACAAGAAGTCCACTTGTCCTCTGCAGGTTTGTTTCCTTATTCAACTTCTTCTGAATCAATATGTTTAATTGAAAGTTTAATTGATTTTTGTTGATTTTGATGTTTGTATACAGCCCAGGGGTGATGGTTCTCAAGCCCAAGCAAGCACTCAAGGACAGGAAACCACTCAAGCACAAGCAAGCATTTCACAACCAACAATTTCTCACAAGAAGCAGAGAATGTATTTTTTATTTTTGCAATTTAAAAAGCAGTACCTGAATATATAATAGGCTGCATTATTGATATTCTCTTTTAATAATCCATATTGATATATTGCATTTCACTGTTTTAGTGTTTTAACATCTGCTGTTGCTCCTAGTTCTTCAACACATGCTACTCAAGAAGCACCTACAAGCACTTCATAGGCAACCCAACATGGCAAGAAGAAAGCTGTTATGAAGCAGAAAACTGCACCAACCAACAGCACCCAACAGTAAATACATTAATCAAATACTGTGAGGGTTTGTAAAAATAAAAACAGCTTCATATTACCTTTTTTTTATTAAGTTTATGTCATTGCAGGTGCCACACATCTCAAGAACAAGCCCATGGTCGTACTTCTTCTATTGCTACTGCTCAGGTGTCTATCAAGTAAGTTTTGTAATGGGGTTTGAGCTTTTTCAATGCTTTAGTTAATATAGAATGGTTTCAGTGCTCACTTAATGCCATATTGCAGCTTACAACCTCCACCAGGTGTCAGTTTCAACGAGGCAGGAGCAAGTGGAACTGAAGTTAGTTACAATGATGCAGGAGCAAGTGGAACACAAGTCAGCTCCAATGATGCAGCAGAAAGTGGAACACGGGCAACACCAATTGATGTTGATATTTGCTCACAGATAGATTCCACTTCCCAACCTTAAGGATGACATTACATTATATTGGTTACTGTTAATTTATGTTAGTTTATGTGGGTTTGTGTTAGTAGATGACAACAAAGTGGCATATTATATTAGGTCATTTTGCAGGAAACTTTTTCAAATTTAGTGAACTTGTGGTATTAAATTCCTATGCAAATACCAATCAGCAAAAGCAATATTTCACAATATCTAGGACATACAAGAAGGAAATTTATGTTGTTGATAGCAGATTTAAAGCTTAAATAGCATTAATCGGGTTTTTATGCTCCTTCACTGTCCTTAACTGGTGCGATAATTGTGATATGCTAATAGCTCCTTGACCACACTAGCTTATCAAAATCTTTTATCTCCTCTGAATAAGTTATTCTTGTTGAAACTGACTTTACCCTCCTTTTGTTAGGTTTCAACATATAGATACAACAGTTTATCACAAATAATCATGCGATGGAAATTGAAATAAAATTTAGGCCAGTTTACAGGTCAATAAAGGCAAAAAAATCGGTGTCGTTTTTACTGCGAGCAAGTTTGAAGAAGAATGTAGAAGTTATTGGCAGAAAAAAGATAGTTAAGCTACTGCTATAGTTGCATCTAATTTAGTTACAATTTTCATTTCTAAATCGTGAATATGATCAATCTTGTTGATTGATCCAGAGTTAAGTATTTGTTATGTGTTTAGAGATATGAACAAATGATATTATTTGTGTTTCTCGACTTTGGTTGAATTATATCTTTCAGATGGCTTTTCACTGAAATTTTCTTCGGATTTAATCATTTAGACTGAAAAATATTTCTTTATTACAGGCTTGGTGTTTCACCCACTGGATGGGATATTGCAGGTAGTGCCACATGTTGTAACACTATTTTTAGTGCCAACCCATTTTACTACACACATAGCACTCTTATTCCTTGAGGCCATATGGACAGCAAATATCCATGACTGCATTCATGGCAAGCTATGACCTGTAATGGGTGCCGGCTACCACACCATTCACCACACAACATACTGTCATAATTATGACCATTATACTATATGGATGGATTGGATGCATGGAACCCTTCATGATCCTAGTAATGATGCTTCGGGGAAGCTGATGTGAAGCACGTCGCTGCTTACTTGAATTGTTTTGAGGAAAAATTTGGTAGTTTTTTTCAATTAAACATTATAGTTTTGTTGGTTTTCTTCTGATATATTCAGTCTTGTGCTTGTAAATGATGTTGATTGTTGGTTGCTTAATTGGTTCTAGATAAGAAAGAAGATTATCTGGATGTTAAGAGAAGATTCCTCCACATGATATTGTTAGGATTTCAGATATTCAGTTTGGTCTAGTCCTAAGATTAATTATATAAGTTTTTATTGTACATTTCTGGAACATATTTTGAGTGCATATATTTTTCTCTTCATTGGAAGTATGTTAATAAAAAGTTGTCCTCACAAAGCATGATTGCAAAGTGGATCAAAATGATACATTTTTCATGGTGACTAGATGTGAGTACTAATAATAGTGGTGCAGCCACGCACCAACACTGAAGTAAGCATGCGACCGCACCAAGATGTGAGTATAGCCACGCAGCCATGATCCATAAAAAGCTTACAGTAAATGGGTGTGTAGCCACACTAAAATAGTGGTGCGGCCGCACACCAACACTGAGATCAATAAAAAGCTTGCACTGTTATTAGTGCGCGGCCGCGCTGAGACAATGGTGCGGCCGCGCATCAAAACCAGTGTTGGTGCGCGGCCGCGCTGAGACAATGGTGTGGCCGCGCACCAACAAGCGGCCACACCAGAATTTGAGTGCAGCTGCATACCCATGATCAATGAAAGCTTGCATTGGTATAGGAGTGCAGTAGTATTAAAACGATGGTGTAATTGCACACCAATATTGGAATAAGCACGTAACTATATTATGATGTGAGCACAGTCACGCACCTATGACTGGTGGAAGGCTTCCGCTTTAGAATTATGAAAATTTGACATTTTAAAATTTATTGATTAGATATGTGTGAAACTAAAATTATTATATTAAAAAATTAGAAAGAATAACTAATTTAAAATAAAATGAAGTTATATTTATTAATTTAGAACATAAGAACAGTTGTTTTTGAAATTTTAACTATTGTTAAAATATATCTCATTTGCTTGGTTGTTATTATAAATTTTTTTCTTCCTTGGGGTGTGGATTGTATGTCAATAATAATATTCTTGTTTTGTACGAATAATAATAATAACTATACTTAGTATTGTTTGAGAAAAAAAATTACTTAATAGAAAATGTTAAAATCAAAGTCCAAAATAATGAGTAATTTAATTAATTTGTAATTGCACAAAAACAAAGATAAATAAATAAATAGATAATTATAAGTAGTTGGGTCAAAAGTTCTAAGAAAGCCAAAAAAAAAAAAAAAAAGTGTGATAGGAGACCTTCTTGTTACACTTTTGCCATGAAAGAAGACTTTGCTATCATGTGTGTTGTGACAGAAGACCTTATTATCATGCCTATAAGTGATAGGAAGGCTATAACAGAAGACTTTACTATCACACTTGGTCGTGACATGATGTGAGAGCCTCCTATTACGCCCAAATGAATTGTGACGGGAGAGCCTCTGATCACGCCCAAGACAATTGTAATGGGAGGGCCTTCTATCATGTTTAGACCTCACGGGAAAGCTTTTCGTCATGTTTGGGAGTGACGAGAGGCTCTTCTGTATTTATTTATATGTGATAGGATAATTTTCAATTTCAGTTATGATATTTTACAATATTTTAAAATAAAAATTTAAAATATAATTAGATTACATTGGTATAGATGAATGACCACACTAAAACAGTGGTACAACCACATACCCATGAGTGGTGCAAGCCTTGGCCGTGATGGGACGGGAGAGCCTCCCATCACACCTAAGGCAAGTGTGACGGAAGACTCCCATTACACTTAGACATGACGAGAGGCTATCTTATCATGTCTATACATGACAAGAGCCAAACATGTTAGGATAGTCTCCCATCACGATTCCCCTGTTATCATATTTTTAAAATTTTACTATAACAATTTTTAATTTTTTTAAAATAAATTATAAATAAATTACATTTTAAATTCGCATTCAAAAACAATTCTGAATGAATTTACAATTCAATAACAAGTAAGGATTTTAATTTAACAAAAAATAAAATTACTATATTTTAGTTTCATCATACGCTATGTTCAAAAATTAAATTGTAAGGGTAACTTTTTATATAAAAATAAAATAAAAAATACTTTTATATATTTTTAAGAAATAAATTTAACAAAATTATTTTATAAAAAAAATATATATTTAAATAATATTTTAATCCATTTAAAGTTATTTTATATAAAATAATTCCATTTAAGTTATTATATTTTTCTATATTTTAAAATTAAAAATTAAATTGGATAGCATTAGTATAAGTGTGCGGCCACGCTAAAGTAGTGGTGCAGCCGCGCACGTACACTGGTGTTGGTGCGTGGCCACGCTAAACCAATGGTGCGGCCGCGTACCAACACTTAGCCGTGACGGTAGAGCTCTCTGTCATGGTTTGTCGTGATAGAAGAGCCTCATATCATGGCAAACGAATGAGTCAAGCTTAGGCGTGATGAGAGAGTCTTATGTTACGGTTGGCCGTGATATAAAGGTGCGGCCGCGCTAAAGTAATGGTGCGGCCGCTCACCAACACTGGTGTTGGTGCGCGGCCACCCTAAACCAATGGTGCGGCCGCTCACCAACACTGGTGTTGGTGCGCGGCCACCCTAAACCAATGGTGCGGCCGCTCACCAACACTGGTGTTGGTGCGCGGCCACCCTAAACCAATGGTGCGGCCGCGCTAAAGTAATGGTGCGGCCGCTCACCAACACTGGTGTTGGTGCGCGGCCACCCTAAACCAATGGTGCGGCCGCTCACCAACACTGGTGTTGGTGCGCGGCCACCCTAAACCAATGGTGCGGCCGCGCTAAAGTAATGGTGCGGCCGCTCACCAACACTGGTGTTGGTGCGCGGCCACCCTAAACCAATGGTGCGGCCGCGCACCAACACTTAGCCGTGATGGAATAACGTTTTATCACGGCTCTTCCGTCACGGCTCTTTATGTCACGGTTGGCCGTGATATAAAGGTGCGGCCGCGCTAAAGTAATGGTGCGGCCGCTCACCAGCACTGGTGTTGGTGCGCGGCCACCCTAAACCATAGGGTGGCCGCGCACCAACATTTAGCCGTGATGGAATAACGTTTTATCACGACTCTTTCGTCACGGCTCTTCCATCACAATTGTTCAATTTGAACAACTTCAGATGTTGAGAGAAACGTTTAACTTGTTTACTGAACAACTTTGACATTGGCAGGAACAAGTTAACGTTACGTACTTGTTCAAATAGACGTCGAAGTTGTCTTGGGAACAACTTTGACGTCATACATCCGTTTTGTTCAATGTACAACTTCAGACGTTGCTCTAAACGTCCAACTTGTTAAATAAACAACTTTGACGTCATGGTGGTCATCTTTTAAAATTTCGTCAGTGACGGAATAACTTTTTATCACGGCTAACCGTGATGGAAGGCTCTTCCGTCACGGCTCTTCCGTCACAGTTGTTCGATTTGAACAACTTCAGACGTTGAGAGAAACGTCCAACTTGTTGATTGAACAACTTTGACGTGGAACAAGTTAACGTTACGTACTTGTTAAAATATACGTTGAAGTTGTTTCGGGAACAACTCTGACGTCATACATCTATTTTGTTCAATGTGAACAACTTCGACGTTGTGCTAAACGTCAAACTTGTTGCATGAACAACTTTAACGTTGGTGGGAACAAGTTGACGTTACGTACTTGTTCAAATGGACGTTGAAGTTGTTCTCTGAACAACTTTGACCTTATCCGATGTCATACATCATTTTGTTCAATTTGAACAACTTCGACGTTGTGCTAACGTCTAACTTGTTAAAAAAACAACTTTGACGTTGGTGGGAACAAGTTGACGTTACGTACTTGTTTAAATCGACGTTGGAGTTGTTCGGGGAACAACTCTGACGTGATGTTGATGTCATCTATCATTTTGTTCAAGTTGAACAACTTGAGACATTGTCTAACGTCAAACTTGTTAAGGGAACAGATTTCACGTGGTGGGAACAAGTTGACATTACGTACTTGTTTAAATGGACGTTGGAGTTGTTCCCCGAACAACTCTGACGTTATGTTGACAAATATCATTTTGTTCAGGTTGAACAACTTCAGACGTTGTGCTTAACGTCAAACTTGTTCACGGAACAACTCTGACGTCATGAATAGTGTCACCGTGATAGGATAGTTTTTTGTCACGGTTTCATGTCTATCACGCCTTACGTACTTGTTTAAATGGACGTTGGAGTTGTTCCCCGAACAACTCTGACGTTATGTTGACAAATCCATCATTTTGTTCACGTTGAACAACTTCAGACGTTGTGTTAAACGTCAAACTTGTTCACGGAACAACTTTGACGTTATGAATAGTGTCACCGTGATAGGATAGTTTCTTGTCACGGTTTCATGTCTATCACGCCTTACGTACTTGTTTAAATGGACGTTGGAGTTGTTCCCCGAACAACTCTGACGTTATGTTGACAAATCCATCATTTTGTTCACGTTGAACAACTTCAGACGTTGTGTTAAACGTCAAACTTGTTCACGGAACAACTCTGACGTCATGAATAGTGTCACCGTGATAGGATAGTTTCTTGTCACGGTTTCATGTCTATCACGCCTTACGTACTTGTTTAAATGGACGTTGGAGTTGTTCCCCGAACAACTCTGACGTTATGTTGACAAATCCATCATTTTGTTCACGTTGAACAACTTCAGACGTTGTGTTAAACGTCAAACTTGTTCACGGAACAACTCTGACGTCATGAATAGTGTCACCGTGATAGGATAGTTTCTTGTCACGGTTTCATGTCTATCACGCCTTACGTACTTGTTTAAATGACGTTGGAGTTGTTCCCCGAACAACTCTGACGTTATGTTGATAAATCCATCATTTTGTTCACGTTGAACAACTTCAGACGTTGTGTTAAACGTCAAACTTGTTCACGGAACAACTCTGACGTCATGAATAGTGTCACCGTGATAGGATAGTTTCTTGTCACGGTTTCATGTCTATCACGCCTTACGTACTTGTTTAAATGGACGTTGGAGTTGTTCCCCGAACAACTCTAACGTTATGTTGACAAATCCATCATTTTGTTCATGTTGAACAACTTCAGACGTTGTGTTAAACGTCAAACTTGTTCACGGAACAACTCTGACGTCATGAATAGTGTCACCGTGATAGGATAGTTTCTTGTCACGGTTTCATGTCTATCACGCCTTACGTACTTATTTAAATGGACGTTGGAGTTGTTCCCTGAACAACTCTAACGTAATGAAATAGTATAGCGGTGATAGGATAATTTCTTATCACGATTTTGCGTCTGTCACGTCTTAGCGTGACAACAAGCTTTCTTATCACGGTAATCTATCAAATAATAATATAATATAATATAAATAAAATATTATTATATTTATTATAATATAATAAAATATTAATAATAACTTAAAATACTTATATTATTATTATAATATAATATTTTAATATAAAATATTATATTAATATATTATTTAATTAATAAATTATTATTTTAATATTATTTATTATAAAACTAATATTTTAAATATGCAGCAACCGGTTGAAACCGGTTGCTGTAGGTTTAATTAACACTCTTTGGCTGCCAGTTGGCAGCCAAAGTGTGTTTGCATGGTACAAACAAAAATTTGTTTGTACCATAGCCAATCCCCTATAAGAAAGGACACATTGTGTCAGCTTAATTATACTAACATGACCTTACTTACTTAAGAACAGGAATATTGTTCCATGTATGCCCTTCGGTTTATAATGTTTTGGAGGTTATAATTTAGAGCCCAATGCACAACTTAAAACGATAATTTCTTTGTAAAAAAATCGAAAATACCAAAAAAAAAAAAAAAAAAAAACGAGCGGAGTAAAGCATTGGGAGCCTCACTCTTTTATTTGAATTAATTGATATAAGTTCAAATTTCCTAAATTTGAAAATAAAAAAAGATGCTAGAATGAGATTGGTAACCTAAGAATAATAGTGTGATTGTTTATTTATAGAATGTTATTTTATTCATCTAAGTGTGTTATCTCTGTTATAAGAAATAATTTGCACTGAGTTGTGGAGATATTACGCACAACATATATAATTATGTGTGAATGTTGGCAAGGTACATTCTAGAAAGAACTAGTGTAATGGTACGGAAGATAGGATGTTTATTAGTAATTGTAAGAGCAGAAATCAAACAACTTTATAATATTTCTATATATTATTTTCAACCCAGAGAGCATGAGCACTACTTTGTTTAACACAATAGAACAACCTAAAAATCCTTTTTAATAATCTTCTTCTTTCAAATTGTAAAAGCAAAAAATCATACATTAAAACAGCTAGGAGTATTAGTAATAGTATATCAAAAAATAATTTAAAAAAAAAAAAATCTGAAGGAATATATATATTAGGTGCAGAGAGAAGTTGGATGTGTAAAAGTGGACGATGGACAATGCTTGCAGCGGGTCAAGGCCCAAGATAAAACCTAACAGACATCCCATATAATTTTCGAGTAAACGTCGTTGCAATCACTTGGGGGTGTAGCTCATATGGTAGAGCGCTCGCTTCGCATGCGAGAGGCACGGGGTTCGATTCCCCGCACCTCCAATTGTGTGGTTTTTTAAATGATTAGACATTTGAAACGTCCTACGCAGCGTTTTTGTCTCGTAGTAATAGACGTCGTCATGGCAATATATGTTATCATTATAATTTTATTTTATTTTATTTTTTTGAGAATATGATTGTTATTATGTGATCGCCAAGTTTATAAAATAAATTAATTATTTTCGTATATATTACCACCCATGCCAAAATTGAATGGGGATTTGCAAAATGCTAAATGGGAATTTGCAAAAGTAACTATTTATGTTATTGATTGTAGATTCTATATACTATAATTATAATGATTCCTCAATCTTTTTTTTTTTTTTTAAATATAGTAATTTATTTAATGGAAGCAAGGATTCTTTTGATATCATTTTTTATGCTAAATTTTTAATAATTTAATGATATATCAGCATAAAAAAAATAATAGATAACTAAGATTATTTTATTTTTTTCCTCTTATACATCACTCAAACTTAACATTTTCTCATAAAAAGCTTAACACAAACAAAAAGTTAACAGAGAATTCTTATTTATTTAATGGAACCTGTTTTTTCACTACTAAGATTTTCCAAAAGCTAGATCGTATTTATGATTGTAGGCATCGCGTGATTGATAACCACACTTCTCATTAAAATTGTGGTTTCAAGCTCATATTCTCCATTCTCTAATTATTAAATATTATTTAAAAAAAAAGGCTTGGTTGTATTATTTTTCTTTTTTTAAGTTCAAAGTATATCTAAATTTGATTAAGGTTTGAATATATATGTTCTCAATTATAAATCTAGAAAATATATATATATGTGCTTGTGTGCGTTTTTCTTGATTTTGTTTCTACTTGCAAATTTAGAGGATCGTTTATATTTTACACTTGTGACTTGATGGTGCTGAATTGCCTTTTTAATCATTGGAGACTAATTCTTTTGAAAATTCGCCAATGTAGGAACATTGGGAACCTTTCACGGGAATTGAGCAACTTGAAACTTTCCCTTGCCTTCTCAAGCTTTCCATCATAAATTGTTCTAAACTCTCTGGAAGAATACCTGATCTTCTTCCTTCATTATAGAAACTAGTGATTGAGCACTGAAACCAGTTTGAAAATTGGTTAACGCATCATGAGCACTTACAGAAAATAAAAAGTCTGAATATTAAAAACATGGATGACGGATTGTAAGCCGCTCATGACTTTGTGGCAGTTAAATGAAAACGTTCTAGAGAGGCCGTTTCATCAGTTCCAAAACCACCTTGCCTTTCTTAGAGAGTTGTGCATTGTAAAATGCTCAGATCCTGTTTCACTTATAATGGTTTGTTTCCTTTCACATTTGAGTAACGTTGAAATTAGAAACTGCAATACTGTAACTTCATTACTTCATGGAATGAATCACAAAAATGCATCTGTTGAAAGTTTGAAATTTTGAACATTGCAATTTTCTAACATTTATTGCAAAGAGGTCTACCTTCATGTCTAAAAACGCTTGCTGTAGGTGTTTGTCATAAATTGGAGTGTTTATGGGACGACAAGGAGGGAAGTTGTAGTTGCATGTTCTTCTTCAATGGTGCAGAAAGATAATATTACCATGCTAAGATTCCCACAATTTGATATATTTATGGCACCAAGGTTTTCAAAACCTTACTTCTCTTGAATGTTTGTGGATTAATTGGTGAATGCCCAAGTCTCAGATCCTTTCCAGTGCAAGGTCTGCCACCCTCACTTTTGAAGTTGTATATTCATGCTTGCGCAAATCTAAAATCATTGCCAGAGAGTAAGGCTTGCCATCCTCACTTTCGCATATAGTCAATCACGATTGTCCAAATCTCAATTCCTTTCAGATGGAGCGCTACCATCCCAACTTACACAATTATCTATTGGTGGTTGCACGTTCCTTGAAGAAGAATGCGAAAGGTATAAAGGAAAAGAGTGGTCAAAGATATGCTTCCCACATCCCCTTCATTGTGATAGATGTAGCTTCATTTACAATCCAAAGGACGTAGAGAATGAGCTTTTTGATCTATTTTGTAAATGAGAAATTACCTCATTCCATCGTAGTTATGATTTTCTAAGTTAAATTATATCAGTAATTACGATACTGCATGGAGGTTTTAATCCTTTAGTTTGCTTTTGTTCAACCGTTAAGATTTCATGGTTTTCAAAGATCTATGCTTAATAAAAGACACATTTTGTTCTATCCATTAGTGTACATTTACAAACAGCACTAGCGTACATTTAATAGTTGCTTGTGTAAAAATTCTTCTAAATTGTTTCAATTCAGATTCCTTTTAACTGCTGCAATTAATGCAATTCTTATCAAATGCCTAACTGTGAATTTATGAATTTCATCAAGGAATTAATCTTGTTTTTCCTTACATAGAGTACTGGACAATTACATTGATATGTTTTTCTTGGTTTTCATGATATCTTCGATGACAATGTAAGGTTTTGGCTATAAAGTAGCTCATGCGCTCTAATTTTTAAGAGGACAAACAGAGTTGTCTTCTTGTTGCTTTGCATCTTTATTTGACAGCATCTTGTGATATGCATATATTATTTTTTGAAATAGCATCTTGTGTTAGTTTTATGTTGGTCCTGAAACCATATAAAGTGTTTTATTCTTATTGATGCATAGGTAGCGGTTGGAACAGTTGTGCTCACATATTACTTGAGAGAACACTTCTAAGCAATTGAAGCACATTGCCCTATAAAGTTTTTCACCTTTCTATATATAGACTTCTTTTATCTTAGCATATTGCTGTCTTTACTATATAGAATGTCTAACTTATTTTGTTTCACTTTCCGTTTGGGAAAAATCTCATCATTTCTAGAGAAACAATGCACGACATTAAACTTCGCGACGAAAGCTCTCCCATCTAATGCCTATATGCATGTTGTATTTCCTTTCCTGCAATAGTTTTTGGAATGAACAGAAATAAGACAAGGAGAAGTGGGGACTAAGACTGTAATTTGGCCGGTTCTTTTTTTTTTTTTTCCCCTTCTTTTTTCTACCTAAAAGCGTGTGTTTACATTGTGTTTCTGGTGTAGTTTGGTGACAATCATGCACAAATTTGATTTCTGGGAGTTTGAATTTGGATGTTGCTTTATGCAGTTTTTATACATAGATGGATTTCATGTATGAGTGTTACAGTCCGGTTTTTGTTCCTTACATTTTTCGCATTCTTGGTTTTGCACTTTAGAAAAGGGAGATTTTAAGTATTAAGTCAAACTATTGGGGAAAACACTATTTTCCTTTTAATTCTAGGCGAATTTTTGATCATCTGCTCTCTGAATGGATTATTATTGTTACTTTTTTATATTAACGCATATCAAATTGAAGTATTTCTGATTATTTAGAGACAATTTTGCTTATCGAAACCTAAAAACTGGCTTCACCAGAGAATTATGGTGACGTGAATTAGAACATTTCATAATTTTTTTATTTTTCGGTTTGAGATTACAACATTGATACAATGACATACAGAATGCAGTGATATTTGTCAATGTATGTAGAGAAATTTACACAAAGATGATGCACTTGGACGAGGTATTTTGATAAAAATAAGATCATACATAAAATTAATTATAGTGTTAATCTGTGCCCTTAAGACACAACCTAATTTCCACAAACAAACAATTAATGAATGCAAGAGAAAATGAAAAATGAAGACAAATAAATGAATGAATAAATTCATTGATTATTTATGAATTTAATTTCAATTTTTTAGGTATTAATCTGTACCCTAAAGGTATAAGTTAATACTACCCACCTAGGATATTTAGGACTGACAGTGCCATATAGTTGAAATCATATAACTATAATATTGCAATGGATTTTTTTTTTTTTATTTTTAGCACTAAATAATTGAGAGCATGTTTTATTAACACCAAAAACTAAACTAATGTTTCCTAGCACCTTTTTACTGTTTATTTATTTTAATGACAAAACTTCATTGTTTTAAAATTTTAGAAAATCTATGTATATTTTAAATTTTCGGCATCAAAAATAGAGTGTGGGTCGTGCCTTGATCCTCCCATAAGGAGCAAGTCACCCTATAATGCGCGGATCCACCAAAAAGGGCACAGATTGCACACTATAAAGCACGGGTCGCACCAAAGAGTGTGCGGATAGTACCAGAAAGGCTATGGATGGCACCAAAAAAGGAGCAGACCGTGCCCTATATTGCGCGGGTCAAATAAATCACGTTGTAAGAGAACACGATTCAATTCGTGTCCTAATACATTTCATCCATTCAAATGGGATCTTAATTCAACAGTGTTCAACAACATCAACCATTTATTTCATTTATGCTCCCACAACATCATTAATAAACATCCATTAACAACATCCAAAAAACATCAACTGACTTTATCATCAACCATCCATTCTCCCACAACATCAACAATAATATCCAAAAAAAAAAAAAAAAAAATTGAAAACATGGGGCACCATCGAACCAAAACCCAAACCTAAAACCAGATGGTTCTTGACTCAAATTAAACCCGAAATCATCTAGTTTCCAGGTTCGAAACCTCATATCCAATGGTTCCGGGTTCAATTTGAATCCAAAACCATCTAATTCAGAGTTAATTAAAATGACTCTGAGTTTAATTTCAACCTAAAACCATCTGGTTCTCGGTCTCGAACTTGAAAACCAGATGGTTTTAGGTTCAACTCGAATCTAGAACCATATGATTTTTGGGTTCAACAAACCCAAAACCATAACCAAATAAAATTTAAAAAAAAAAAAAAAAAGATGAAAATGCGATTTGTTGTCGGCGATGAATGATGAAGTTTTACTGCTGCTAGTCGCTAGTGATGGAGGAGGAAACGACAATGAGATAACAAGAGAGATAGAGGAGTGAGAGAGAGAGAGAGAGAGAGAGAAGTGATATATATATGGAGAGAGAGAGAGAGAGAAAAACCTAAGTTATAATTTTAAAATATATATAACTATTATGGTCTTTTTATTTAGAGAGATGCTAAAAAGTTTATTTAGTTCTTTAATGCTAGTTAAAGATAATACCAGTTTTTTTTCTACTATTTGACATTGTTTACTCTATTATTGCAACTTTAAGGCCTTCTTAAAAATGATCGACTTCAAAACTTTTATGTCTGCCCTTTTGAACGAAGTAAATTAGGGCCATCCCAGCAATTCAAAAGACCAAATTACCTTTCATGACTATAAAGTTTAGTCAATTGTTAATCAAGTAATAGTAGAAAGTGTAGCTGCTATAATTATGGAACTTGAGGGGAAGCTTTTATAAATATGGTTAAAACTCATATACGCTTATAAATTGTAATTAGATCAAAAGTCAAGGATGTTATTATAATTATTTTCTAACTTTTAAGGAACGTTCTATTCTAAAATTTATATGATAATTACAAATCAATATTCATATTATTTAGAATGAATTTTGCACAGTTAATTCGGGCTGTGGAGCACTATTCATTTTTCTTTTCGGAACAACTATTCGGAGTTGATGAATCCATAAATAATAATAATAATAATAATAATGGGGTCTAAAATATGAATTGAAGTTGGAAACATAAAGATGGCTATCATATTCATTGATTTCCAATTTCTTATACAGTAGTATGGGAAAGCGATAGATTATTTGTTTGAATTGAGAGAGCAGTCGAAATGAAATTTGATGTCTAATTTATCTAAAAGGAAAGCGACATGCCATCTTAATTAGAGACTTTAATAGGATTCTATACTTATATTAGGTAACAATGACTTCTCATCAAATATAACATTATCGTCACCATCCAATGTAGTTTCATAATATTTGAGGTTTGAATTATTACATCATAAATGATATTTTATTCACTTTAATAATTAATAGATTAATTTTACCATATAAACGATATTTTAAATATATATACATTTATATATGTATGTAACATCATCAATAACAACTGTCAAATTTGTTCAGGTTGGTTGAATCAATCGCCATTTCCAATTAGCATTTCTTCTAATAAAAACGGAGTCCATACAATTGAATGAGTGTCAATTTTTGGAATTAGATTAGATAAACTATGCGTCATTATTTGTACAGCCAGTAAGTCACAAATGTATATATATTTTTTATTAATAATTAACATTGTCTTAAGACCAAGGGCTACAACATCTGTCTTACCCATGATATAATTAACAAACTTGATATAAATTAGTGATTTTCAAAAATTCTGTGTCTCAACCCACTTCTATGCACATAAAGTCTTGATAAGTATAATAAATTATTAATTATAGTTGTTTATCAATAAGACCTTTATTTTTTGTTGTCTTTTAAACCCACACATAAATTAAATGAGCTTTCAAAGAAACCCAAATATAATACCGTAAAAGAGATTTGAATGATTTCCTAATAAAACAAGATCGACCACATGGTGTACTTCTTTTATAAAGCATTATCAATAATTAAGTGATTAAGACAATCGGCATGAAACATGTTTTAATTTAATATGTCAAATTTTATTTGCTGTATATAGAGATAACGCGACATGTTGGTCTTTTTCACGACTTTGGTGACATTGCAGGCAACGTTTTTATGGATTTATTGAACCAGTTGTGCCACCGACAGCCCATTGTGATCTAAATTGATTTCAAATCTCGAGGAAATTGATTGGACATGAAAGCTCCACCTGAAAACTACGTCAACTCATGCACCACACTAGATCGTATAAAGTTGATAAATAATATGCACACAAGTTGAGAAAATGTTTAGTGTTATTTACACAAATTGCGGAGACATATATATATATATATATATATATATGTAATAAGATGAGGCCCCAACAAGAGGCAACACTAGCTCCATTAATGGAGGTCAATTCAAAAAATTATGAACTCTTTAATAGGAAAGTAAAAATCATTAAAAAAATAAAAATTATGGCCCCTTCATATCATAGTAAGGCTTGGCCATTGGTACGAACTCAACAATATAAAAGAGAGATGAATAGCTAACCTAAACAATTGTTGGTGTGGGACTCTCCATATGAATTATTGTAATAACTTTTGGTCACTATAGTGGCTATTTGTGCGAGATTTGATCTTGCTCCCAAAAAAGTATGGTGGAGATTGACCTTTCTTGAACCACAAATTAATTTGAGACAATACAAAACAAAATGCAAAGTAAAAGGTAAAGTGGTATTCTTAAGATGATCTATAGATATTTTGGTTGTAAATCCGATATCATCAAGATGATAATACTAAATAAAGACAATTTTCTCCTGAACTATTATATTTATGAAATATTAAAATTAATTTTATATAAACTCTAAATATCGGGATCTCCGATAACATGGACACTTAGAATACAAGTTAAAAAGGCTCAAATTAACATGACAGAGAGAGCTCAGAAAACTTATCCGGCAAGAACCAGCAGGAAACTCATCATATTTGGTCCCTGTCCAATAATAATAGCACCATAAAGTTGACAGACTTGAATTTGTTGTGACAATTTAATATATTCACATGGGCTCTCTTGTCCCTGTCCAATATCACTTTGACTAGGATGCTACAAGCAGTGGTGACGATAATTGCAAACCGAATGTGCACCCTTTTTCTTGTGTGTACCTCATTAATATTTTCAAATTTTTGTAGTTTGTACGCATACTGATATGTTACCAAAATTATCCTTTCCTCTAGCTTTTGTTATATTTTATAAACTAATAAATTATAAAGTTGATAATTAATACAATAAATAATGAGTAGACTAGAAACTAGGAAAGGCACAACTTCCACGATATGTATGATAAACATGACGGCTGCTTGCTATAGCAATCTAGACAAGCGTTAGGAGTCACTTGTTTTTTCTACTTAAGATTTAATAGTATGAATTACATCCATTAAATTATTTTTTTATTTTTTTAAGTGATAAAATTATTTAAGGTTTTAAAAAACAACTGAAAAAATTAAGTAAAATTTTTACTTAATTGCAAATCATTTAATAACATTTAAAAATTTTTATTCCAAATTTATTCTCCTTAAAATAACAAAATTTCAAATTTATTATAATTTTATATTAGTCAATTTTCTTTTTTCTTTCTTTTTTTTTTTTTTTTTTTTTTGCCTTGATACTTACAAAAAATATATTTGAAAAAAAAATCTAAATATATTTCATCTCAAATTATATTTTCATCTCAAATTATCTTGAAATTAAATTAATATATTTTAATTTACAATTTAAACATTCATTTTCAATTTGTTTTCTTAAATATATTAATATATTTAAATATATAAATATGGTTAATACTTATATATATTTTTAATCATATTTTAATTATGAATAAAATATTATTATTTTGTACATAAAAAATGATTTGGAATTTATTAAATTATTTATTTTCAAATGTTTGTAGTAAATTAATTAAAATTACATAACAACAAATAATTAAATGGTATATATGTCAAAGTGCTAGTTTTCAGATAATTTTAACTTTAAAAAATAAACAAGTTTACAATGTATTCAGAGATAAGGAAAAAAAAAAACATGTTATTCAGATTTCAGATTTTAATCATTATTCAGTCTTTAGTATTCAACAGCACTGTTCAGTCTTCAAACAAAAAAAAAATAATCCCTTAGTTTTTGAAATTAGAACATTCTAGTATATCCTAATCATGTGTATAATTCTTGAAGAGTTTTTAATCAGGTACATTCATAGTATTATAATAAGTAGCACTTGAAGATTGGAAGGGATAATACGACTGATCTCAAATTTCCTTAACAAAGTGCAACTTCTCCTATGCACCTCCTTATTTAATTTAACAATTTGTCTTTAAAGTTACTTAATAATTAAATTCAATAGTTTTCTTCTAAAAAAAAAAAATCATAGTAGATTCTCAATATTTTTTTAGAGAATTTTTTTTTTTTTTAAATATTTTTGAAATACTATCTAGTGCATAGTCACTCAAACTTAAATTATAGCCAATTTCTTAATATTTTAAATTTAAATAATCACTATGTAATTTTTTTAATTAATAAACAAGTAATTTGTTTCAAAACAATAGTTAATATTTTGATATAAAGATGTAATACATATTGAAAATATTAAATATGGTATTATTTTGACATAGAGGTTGTATATGTAATCATTTCAATAATTGTGCTTAAAGTGTCACGTTGAAATTTAATAAATAAATATAATTTAAGGTGTATTTATAATTAGGGATGTCAATAAGGGCAAATGGGGGCAAGGTTGGATTCTCCAATTCCCATCCCCATTGCTCACCTCTCTCCCTATTTAGGAGAAGCGGGGATGGGGATATTTGGGGATGCGTTTATCTCTCCCCATCCTTGTTTTCCAATTTTCCCTAACATCATTTCTTCTCATTTAACCCAATTTTTTTAAAAAATATATATATGTATGTTTCACAAAATAATTTCATAATGTTTTGACAAAATTAAATTTATAATATCTCAACCTACGAAATCTATAACATTAAAAAACATGGATGTGTGGTGTCTAGGGCTAACTAAAGTGTATAATGAGTTGATGTATCATGTATGACCGACTAGAGACTATTAGAAATCTGGACATAAATATCCATTTTCATGAACTATTTTGACTAGATTTTTATTTTGATTTTGATATATCAAAATAGGTTTATGTTCTTCTATATAAGGACATTGAATTGATGTAATTATAAATTCAAAATGGGGCTTGGATGAATAAAAAATTAAAGCTCAAAGATAACTCGTTGGAATAAATTAAGTCGTTGTCCTACATTGGAAAAATAATAGAAACACTTTTTGTATATAAGGAAGTGTGTGGTAGTGGAGAGTAAACTCCTCTTACATAGAGGCTCTCTTTGCATACCCACAGGGTGAGTACAAATCACGATCCAACCTTAAGTTTGAAAGATGCGTGTGCACGACCTATGTACATGAATGCAATCAGAATTGAAGCCTTAGGGGTCATTTTTTTTTTTTTCACTTAAATGTTAATAGTACTTAATTGCACCTATTAAATTATTTTTATTTATTTTTTTAAGTAGTTAAACCACTTCAAACTATCAAAAAAACAATTACAAAAATTAAGTAAAATTTTTTAACTTTTTACTTAATTGCAAATCATTAGTTTTTTTTTACAAATCTATCTTCCCCAAAATAACATAATTTCAATTTTATCCTAATTTCATATTATTTAAATTTTTTTCTTTTTTTTTCCCCATGATTCTTACAAAAAATATATTTAAAAAGTAAAATCTCAATACATCTCATCCCATGTTATCTTGGAATTAAACTAATATATTTTAATTTATAATTTAAAATAAATAAATATATTAAATATTTTCTTAAATATATTAATAAATTTAAATAAATAAATATTGTTAATATTATTATATTTTTAATCATATTTTAATTATAAATAAAATATTATTAATATGTATATAAAAATGTTTTAAAATTTATTAAATTATTTATTTTCAGATGTTTGTATTAAATCAATTAAAATTACATAACAACAAATAATAAAAATTGTATAAATATCAACTTACTAGTTTTCAGATAATTTTAAATTTAAAAAATAGACAAGTTTACAACATATTTAGATGTAAGGGGAAAAAAAATATGTAATTCAAATTTTATATTTTAATCACTATTTAATCTTCAGTTTTCAGCAACACTGTTCAGTCTTTAGATAAAAAAAAAAAACAAATGACTCCTTAGACATGTATGTATGGCACCTTCGTTTCGCTATAAAAAATTTTATTTTTTTCATTAAAAATCATTTGAATTTGAATTACCATTAAGTATTTCATTTGATTGAAATAATAATAGAATAATTGCAACTGATTTCATTCAAATGATATAATAAATAATTACAATTATTTTGATTAATAACTTAATTATTTCATTTAAGCTTTCGAATGACATTAATAATTACAATTGATTTCATTGGAATGAAATAATGAATAATTGTAATTAATTGGATTAATAACTTAGTTATTTCATTTAAGTTTTGAAAGAAATAAATAATTACAATTGATTTCATGTTAATGAAAAAAATGAATAATTGCAATTTAGTTTCAATAATAAATTAATTTTTTTCATTTAAGTTGTGAATGAAATAAATAATTTAATTTAAGTTTTTGAATAGCAATTTAATTATGGTTTATACCGGAAAATATGGATTTATTACTCAAATAAATTTGCAATTAAAACCTCACATTTTTTTAATGATATATATTGGTGTCTATATTCTGATTTGGTCACAGGTTGGTTGATATCCTTTCATTGCTTTCCTCTCCATTTTTCTATTCTCTAAAAGTTAATCATTAATTCTATGTGATTAAGTTTTGATACAAGTTGGTTCGTCGATTCACGATAGTCGTTGTATCTTGAGAAACGGATGCACAACACAGATGATGGGATGCAATTATGTTTTAAGGACATTTTTAATTTTATAAGCCTCGACTATTTTCTTTTTTTTTTTTTTTTATTTTGTATTTTCTTTTATGTTATATTCAATTTTGATTATGCAATTGTGATGTAAATTGGAGTGTGTTACAGTTCACTTATATTTGTTCTTGGTAATCTCTAACAGAAACTAGGGTTTATCAGTGTTTAATAAAGTATATTTTTAAAAATTATTGAAGTACATTTCTTTATTAAAATTTAAATATAAATATTTTTATCTTTATATGTTATAATTTATACATGGGGGAAATTAAGGAAAAGGAGATGAAGGAAGCCATCCTCATCACCATCCCAATCTGGATTTGAGAGTGGACTTCCATCCCCACCCTTAGCCTTAATCTTCGAAAATCCCCAAAACCTCCCAAAACGGAAATGAGAATATGGGGCACCACTAACATCCCTGCTTACACTTTTAGAAGGTTGTAAATATCAATACTCAACCATAGAGGATAAGGCCAAAGAAACCAAATTGTAAGCCATACAATTCACATTTCTAGAGATGACCTGACACTTACATAAATTTGGTTTCTTGCATAGAGCCTTGATATCTTCTAACAGTAAGCCAGCTTTGCCATCTAGAGTAGAAACTAAATTGAAACCAACAACAACATTGGTTGCATCCACTTCAATGAGTTGTACTTGGAGATTCAATTGTTGTTGTAGTCACAAACGTTCCCTAAGAGTAGGCAGTTCAACAATCTCTAGAGAGAACAATCCAGATAGAGGTTTAGACACTATTGCCACCACTAAACCAGCATGATCTTTGATCACATTGCCTTATTTTTTATTTTAAAGTTTTTTTCATATATTTAATAACATATTTTTATATTTTTTGTTTTAATTTAATTAAAATAAAAATAAAATAATGAAAATCTACTGCAAGTTAAAGTATCTATGTTCAAAACTCAAATATTTATTTAGGTTGTTCAAACCCAAATCTTCATCTAGATTCAACTAGATTTTTATTCTTCAATTTTTTAATTTTTTAACTTTAATTTACAATGTTTAATTTTTTAATATATTTAATAATATATTTTTATATATTTTGTTTTAATTAAATTAAAATAAAATAACGAAAGGTATATTGGTTTTTTACATATTCTGTGATGGTTGATTGTTAGTTTTTTTGTTCAAATGGACCAATTTAATAAATTTTTAAATGTCAGGGACGATGATGATTGAAAAAGCATTCGTGATTTAAGAAGTAATATTTTACTAAAACTTAGCTGCTACAGTGATATTTCCTCAATTCGAAAAGAATTTAAAAAGAGTAAATTGGTATAATTAGCTTTGGGCCATGCCAGACTGGGCCCAAATCAAAATAGTGCAGATTGATTTGTAGGCTTTGAGCGGATTGACGTGTTTCCTTTCAAGGACCAGGGTAGCCAAGCCCATGTTAACGAGTGTATATATATATATATATATATATATATATATACATATATTTTTTAAATCTTTAATATTTTATTATTTTGAGTGAGATTCTATACAAATCGTTTAATTTTTCAAAATTTTATGCGAAAAAAATATCCTTATGATATGTAATAAGGATTTAAAAATAAATAAATAAATTATATGTTTTTAATACATAGAACAAATAAATTAATATAAATTTTTAAAAATATTTTTCAGTGGCAAATGACCCATTTATAAGACCTTTAAAGTTTATCTTAAAATATTTCTGAAAATTGCTCTCGATGGCAATCAAATGTCATACTCTATATCAAGTAAATTTAATTAACAAATCTTTTAAAGACAATGACAAGGTGTAGGATGGTGTGTCCAATCACCACTATTGTAATTGTACGTAATCACATGTAATTTCATTATTAGCAGAATCCTTATTTTTTTAAATTTAATTCTTAAAAACTTCTTTTGAAATTATACAATTTTTCAAAAATTCTTTAAAATCTTTTATGATAATTTGAAATCTTATTAAACTTTCTTAGTGATACATATTAAGGGGGGGGGGGGGGGGGGGGGGGTGGGGGGGGGGGGAAGAGATGATAGATCAAAAGGGTGCAAATCATACTAAATAATAGTAAGAGTTGATGAACAGGTCAAAACAAAATCTGTTTTGATGGTAAGCTAATAAATGAACTGAAATTGAAGACAAAACATTATTATTATTTTTTTTTTTCCATTTTTCCATTTTTTGTTTTTGTTATCTAACACCTTATATGGGTTAGACTATTATCGAGATCAGTTTAAATGAAACTCTAGTAATATAATTTGAATCACTACTCCTCGATATTGAGAGAGAAAGAGTTACCTACATAAATGGTGCGACTGTTAAAAATTGAACCTACCACTTGAGGAGTAGGCTGGAGATGACTTACTATGCAGCCGTCTCGCTTTTCTTTCTTCTTTTTTTCCCCCCACCAACTCATCCCACCCCACCTTAACTTTTATATAAAATTATATTAATGTATCCTAAGATTAGATATTAAATATTTAAAAAAATAAAAACTACATTAGTCTTTTAAAAATATAAAAAACCATATGTTACTACATTAATAAATAAATAAATATATTTTTTTGAAAAAAATTACATTTATTTGTTAATTTAGTCATTTATGGTTTTCTATATTTTAAAAGAAAAAGATTTGAGTTCCTTATTATATATTCGTAGACTACGTTAAAAGCTTCGCTTGAACATGTATAGTGATAAGCCGATAAGGGAACGTGATAGGCTCATTGTTTTAAGTGGGAGAACAGTTGAAAAGGAATTTGATGTCTACTCATGCACTCACGCTTGTCTTGAAGCAAAATAGCACAGATGCCATCTTAATTAGATTATTAGAGCCTTTGGTTTGGGGATTATCTACATTTATAACATGACAATGACTTCTTCGGATGATATAGTAACTCAAACGATGAGCAATAAAGCAATTATAAATCTATCTGTTCTCTATCAAAATCCATGTACATCATCAATAATAATACTAACTAATATTCACCCATGACTTTTATCTTGATAGATAATTTAACAATTGAAATTATATAATATGTGATGAGTGATCAGAGAAAATATTAATTGATATATAATTAGTAGAATACAAAAGGTATAGGATATCTATAAATATATATTGTGAATTATATCTTCTGACACTAGATCAGATGTCTATTAAAACCTACTAATCTACTTGATATACGGCTTGAAAATCTGCTTTCATGATGGAAAAAGACTACTCACGATTAGTGAGAAAAATCTAGTATTACTATTTTATTGAATGAATGTACAAAATAATGATATAAAAGTTTTATTCAAAATTTTATGAGATTACACATATATAGCATATCCATTGAATAGTTTAAGTGGTTAGTGCAGTTTATTTTTTATTTATGATATGGATTCTAGTGTCACTATAAAGCATTTATCATTATTATATATGAAGAGTTTTATCTTCTATTCTTCTTATTATTAGAGAGATATCTTTCAATCGAAGAATAAATTTTCAGATTACGTATATAGTTTCTAATCACAATTTATTCCAACAATATCCTGAGTATATGTAGTATAGTTTTTTTTTTTCCTCTTTTTAACGTGCTAGCTAGAGCTGAAAACAACTTGATCCAAACTTATAGCAAGTTGGAAAAAAAAAAAAAAAAAAAGCTTTTGTGACATTATCAATGCCCTCATATAAATTATATATTTATGGAAGCAGACATATTCATTGACAGCTCAATGTTCGCGAGTTAAGAATTTATTTGATTGGCCACCAGAAAATTAATCATGTAAACTCATATGCCGTACAGTAGATTATATATAAAGTAAATAGGGATCAATCTGCACAAACTTTTAGGAAAATGCCAACTTATGATTGATTCCAATTCCACTGGATTTAGAGGTGTCTATGTCAAAGGAAATAATTGAATCTTGAGTAAATCGATCAAAATAATTGGTGATGTAAATGTAACAAACCAAGGAGAGCATGGTGAAAATATTAGACAATCAAGAAATTCATCGTCTATTTCAAAAAAATAAAAAATAAAAAGAAATTCAACGTCAAACAAATAAAAAGCTGCCTTTATATCTAAATACAAAAACATAAAAAGCTTCAATTAGACAAGAATTAAAATGAACCTAACTGCATGGATTTTTTTTTTTTTTTTTTAATTATCTGATATCTTTTACTAGTCAAACTACTATCAAATCAGTCGAGATCAAACTACTATTAACACGAGCTTAGATGAAACTCTGATAATATGACTCGGAACACTACTATCAGATACCAAGAGAGAGTTGTCTACATAAATGGTGAGACTACTAAGATTTAAACCTATCATTTGAGTGATGAGGCAGGTGAGAAATGCTTTATCATCAGGCCATTTCACTTTTCAAGATAATTATTTATTATAAAAAAAAAAAAAAAAAAATATAAAGTATGTATATTTTGAAAAAAAAAAAAAAGTGTAAAAGAATGTCTTATATGGAGAATTAAGAATAATCTTTAAATTTAATTTATAATTAATTTTCATGAGGTTGTGTACCCTATTCAGCGGACAAAACACAAAACTCAAGAATAATATATTGTAGTAGTTTTTAAGATTGTTTTTCATTTCGGGAATCAATCGTATCTGATTTACTATTGCTTTATATAAGTTTTTAGTTATAATGTTTGGTGAGGTACTTTCACTGATTTTCATATACTTTTTCTTCATGTCTCTGCAACAAACTGCTAAGTTATTTGAAGCGTTAACCCATCTTAAGGGGCCACCTTTTTTTGTCCATGACAAAACTTTTGAGATCCCAGTAGTTTCTCAAGATAATAAAACATTAGTATCCACAAATTTGAATTATGTTGTGACAAGCTAGTAAGCATAGTCACATGGGCTCTCTAGCTGTTTCATATATATACCTTTCATTAACAAGAAAGTTTTGGACAGAATGGAAACTCTCCAACTCTCTTACCCAAAATATACTATGCAGCTTGAAATTATTATATAATTTTTGAACAAACATACTCTCATTACGGGCAATTAGTATATGATTTTAGTTAGACAGGACATGTGGCTTCTTTTGAGTGGGCAGGCAGGCACATATGGGTTCTTCCAACTAGGGTTACCTGTTGATTAAGATACCAAACGGAATGATTGACTGGTTGGGTTGTCTACTTTAGAATAACAAAAAAGGTTAAGAAGCCAATCAAAATGTGCGAACTACTTGTGGTTCACGCACTTAGTGGTCCATGCATGGACTTGTATGCTACCACTTTTTCTTCCTTTTTGGCACTTTTCTTGTTGATCCATGGTTCACGACTTTGACCCAGAGGAACATAAAAACATCCAATTTAATTATTTCAATAAGATAATTGATTGTGTCTGTCAATTTCAAAACCCATTTCCAATGAATCGTCACCATGCATTACTTATAAAGTCGGTTGTGGTGTCAACATTTCGAATAGTATATTTAACAGGATTAATTAATAAGGGTATTGCTATTAATTATAACCAGAAACTTTTCGTTAAAATCTTATCCAAACGATGTTATAGGTGATGCATAGCTATAAAATTAACCCTTGCATCACTGGCATGATTTACATGGATGTTAAAAGCTTGTCGATCACATCGTTTAACTAAGGATTTTAGACTGATTCTTGGGCTAATTAAGCAGCAATACTTGTATATATAGAATTGTCTTATTCATTTCAGATTTAAACGTTTCAAGTTTAAGATTTGAAATTTGATCAAGTTTATTTATTTGATTGAATTTCATGCACATTTAATTTCAATAATAGAATTGATAGGCTACATAAAATCTAGAGAGCTCACAGAAAGTTACATATATATATATATATATAACAATTAGATTACAAGCAAAGTAATTAAGTATATTACAGTCATATGAATTTATACACATCAATAAATAAAAATTTTAGAAAATAGAGCAACAATGGTATGAATTTTCCAACTAGCACCAATAAATTAAAATAAGTTTTTTTTTTATACTATCAATGTTCATGGATTACAATTCGCAAATGAAAGCAATGGTTTCGTGAACAAACAACATCAATTATAGTTTTTTTTATTATTTGTTTGCGAAAATTATAGTGGTAAAACCTTTTTTTATGCTACTTTTAAAATTCATAACATTTTAGTTGTGAAACAAAATTATGAGCGAAAACAATATATAACCATTACATATTTTACAAAAGGAATAAAAAATGATCATCAATTATAGGATAAAGGGAAATGGATAATGTTGTTGCATGATTTGCGGTATGATTTACACTAATGATTTGTCTTGCAATGATGATTACAACAATAATAATATCGATCATGTCTGATTTAGTTAGTAACCACAGGATCTAGCAATAGTCAGGAGACACATGTTGTCAACAAAATAAACTTTTACTATAATCATTTAATTTTAGTTCTGAAAAAAAGAAAAAGTTATTATTGTAAGAAGTAAATCTACTTAACAAGTAGAAGTGGTACAACATCATCTATGTATCTGCTTACGCATATCATGCCATAGGCATATGTCATCAAATTTAACATTCAAATATTATATATAATGGATTTATAATCAGATATACCCGATTTTAAAATGTAAAGATCAATCAAATTCATTCATTACATTTGCTCTCATAAAATAAATTCTCTCTTCTATTTAATTAAAATACAATATGGATTTACTTGGTTGATACAAGTATTAGATATATGTATATATATATTAAATATGTTCAAGTAAGGGTGTAGATGAACAAAATATTCTGCCATGTTAACATGTAATTATTGTAGCAAAATCTTTTCTAATATTTAAACCCATACATAGTTTAGATTTTTAACTTGAAGCTGTTTGATGGGGAACAAATAATTCTGAATTAGCCATTATAGTAGTGCTTGGTTTTTCTATGATACTAAAATTATTCTTCAAATTATTTGTAGAAGTTTCCATATCATGAAAAGGTTGGGAAGGAAAAGTTAAAATTGATTGTTCCAAAATATTGCTAAGATTGTTGTATGACATTTATTTGAATAACATACAGATGTATGTGGAAAGCGAAAATGCGTCTATATTAATATCAACTCTGCAGTTTTTGTTGTCCATGCCTTTTTAATGCACACCTACTTCATCTAAGAACCGCCAAGTAGCCAACTATATACTTTTCTGGCATTCCCGTGGACAAGAGAAAGCCATAATCAAGCTTCAAATGAAAAAGGAGAAAGAATGATGCTTATATATATATATATATATATATATGTATATATATATGAAATTACAATTTAGCTATCAAGTTTGAAATTATATTTAGATGGAGCAAACTTTTTTTGTTTTATTAAAAATAACCCACCTACTGTTAGTCTATGTTTGTTAGAAGTAATAGTCAACAAAATAATTTCGATTAAAAGACCAAAACATTGATCGAATTGACTGTTTTTGACCAAATAAAAATTAAGAAAAAAACTATAATACCCTTAAATTAAAAAAAAAAATTAAATTTAACTAAAAAAAATGGAAAATGAAAAATGAAAAATAATAATCTTCATCATGGACACAAACAACACTCAAGTCTATGAAACACAAACCTAGATGAACCTTAAACAACCAAACATAAACACAAGCACAAGTCATCGCCATCTAAGATCTCCACCCATCTATATCTCCAAGGAGATTGAAGATCCAAGATCTGGGTTAAAAAAAAAAAAAAAGATATTCTTCAAGTGACAAATTCTAACATCTTCATCTGAAACCAACCTAGATGAACCTTAAACAACCAAACACATCAATACTGCCAAATTCCAACCAAATTCCAACTTTCATCTGCCAAATTCCACCACACCCACGCACCACCACCATAAACCACCCTAAACAACCAACATCAATGTTGCCAAACATCATCAATCGTCAAACCCAACAACCAACATCATCAATCATCAAACCAAACATAAAAAATCATCAAACCCACAAATTAAAAAACAAATGAAAAATCAATATTGAAAAATTTAAAAAAAAAAAAAAACGAACAAACAAACGAACGAACCTTCAATCCATTTGAATGATTTCGAAACCTATTTCTGGGTCTTCACGACTGGAAACTTGGAAATGAGTTTTGAAATTATAGTTTAATTAGGGGAAGAGAGAGAAATAAGAGGAAAGGAAAGAGAGAGAGAAGGAAAAGAAAGGGAAGAGAGCACCAACAGTTAAGAGAGTGATGGATAAAGATCTGGGTGGTGATGATGGAAGTGAAGGAAGAAGAGATTGGTGATTGACAATGGTGGAAGTGGAAAGAGAAGAGGAAGACATCAGTGATGGGGAAGTAGAAGAAGTAGTGATTGTAGAGAAGAAGAAGACCGATGATAGGGAAGGAGGAGTTTGGTGATGGGGAAGAAGCAGAAGTAGAGGTCACAGGGAAGAAGGTGAAGAAGTAGAGTTAGGGAAGAAGAAGAAAAAGTGAAAAACTTGACTTTTAATTTCGGGGTATTATAGTTTTTTTCTAATTTTTATTCAGTTAAAAGCAGTCAACTGGGTCAATCAAGGGTATATTGGTCTTTTAATCGAAATTATACTATTGACTATTGCTTCTAATAGACATAGACTAACAATAGGTGGGTTATTTGTAATAAAACAAAAAGTTTGCTCCATCTAAATATAGTTTCAAACTGGGTAACTAAATTGTAATTTTCTCATATATATATATATATATAGAGGCAAGAATAGGGAACACAAATTTTAACATAATTTGTTGACTATTGAATAATGAAGATTTTAATTGTTTAGATCTACTTATACATTTATAAGTAATTTCATTTTATATTTTAATTAATATTAAAAACTCATCTTCTCTCTTTTCATTATTATATCATCCCATGTTTCTTTCACTAATATTAAAAGCGCACCAATTAAATTAAATTATTTTTATATATCTCTTCTCTTTCATTCATCGTATATGGAACAACGAAAGAAAAAGTAATAATACTATATATATTTTTTGATCTTTTAGATCTCTATCATGAACCAAATAAAAACATTATAAATCCAATTTTTATTTAATCTTTTCTCTCTAGTAAATGAACCAAATCATGTAAATAATATATAAATTTAAAACTCTTAATATAAACTTTCAAATAAAATCTATGTTGTATATGTGTAAATAAGCATACTCATTTCAAAATTAAAAATCAATTTTTTTTAAAAAAAAAAAACTTATTTTAAATACAAACATGATGTCTTAAAAAATGATAAAAATAATAAATTTTGAAAATGAATATTCTTCTTACCCAACCTAATTTTTGAGTCTTTAATTTTTTTTAATTCATTTTCGAATTATATTATTTTTATCTTTTTTTAGACATCATACTTATACCCAAAATAAGTTTTTTTTTTGTTCTAATTGATTTTTTATTTTGGATTATTCTAATAAATATGTTTATTTAAACATATACAATATTAATCTTATTTGAAAGTTTATGTTGAGATCTTCAAATCTATATATTATTTATGTGATTTGGTTCACTAAATAGAAAGAAAAGATTAAATGAAAATCAGATTTATAATTTTTTATTTCTTTGTGCCATGTATTAAGAATGAGAGAGGAGAGAAATGTAAAAATAATATAATTTAATTGGTGAGCTTTTACTATTAATGAGAGAGAAGAGATGATATAGTAATGAAAGAGAGAAAAGATGAGTTTTTAATATTAATCGGAGTGTAAAATGAAGTTGTAAATAAAGTTGTAAGTAGATTTAAGTTATTGAAATCTTTATTATCTAATGGTCAGCAAATCGTGTCAAAATTTCTGTTAAATTTTGTGTCTCTCGATCCTACCCATATATATGGACTAATTTTTTATTTTAAATTAGTTCTTATTCTTTCTAATTTTTCTAATATTTAATAATTTTAGTTTGATATACAAGCAATCAATAAATCCTTAAATGTCAATTTTTAATTTATTACATTTAATCAATAAACCCTAAAATCTCAATTTCTTTTCATAAATCTAATAGTTTTAATTTTACTTAATTTAATGAGGAATACATGATTGAATAGAAGCTTGCTTATTTATGTGGAGACATATATTTTTGATAAAATTGAATAAGAGATTATAATGATTCAAAATAACTAAATAAGACACTTGGTCGATAAACATTATAACGATATAAGATATATGTTGTTGTTATTGTTGTTTTTTTTTTTTTTTTGTTAATATCTCAGTTAGGACTTCTTTAGTGTTAGACTATTTAATTCATCTAAATTGAATGTATTATTTGTTATCTGAATTCCATCATGTTTAAATTTTCAACATTATTGTTATTATCTTATATAAGTGCCCCTTCTCGTAAGAATTTTTGGGTCTATCACTGATCATCGATTGAGACAATACCAAATATATCAAATTCAATATAATCAATTAGGAAGTTTTTGATTTGTGATCTAAATCAGTTTTCGAAAACTAACATAAAACAAAAAGAAATTAGTTATTTCTTTTGTTAGAAATGACTTGGATAACTCCAATGAGAAGATACAAAACATAAAACAGCTCATTGTTCCCTTCTCTTTGAATATCTTTAAATAATTAATGATTCTATGCAAGACCCTTTTCTAGTAATTTTTTGCTTCTAAGTTTCTAACACTTATATTTTTCATCATTTTTTAAGATTCTTTCTTTACACAACATTAAGCTTAGTGAAAATTTTGAAATTAACACCAAACTATAAAAATAAATTTTTTATAGTACTAAATAGTTCATGTACAAAAGATAATATAGTTGACCAAAAAAAAAGTTTGTAAACAAATAATGTTATTAAAAAAAAAAAAAATCACTTTTTATAGTTTCACGCTAGTTTCAAAATTCAATGTAATTTACTGCTATTTGCTGAAAATTTTTCATTTTTCACGACTTATGACTATTGCCAAAAAAAAAAAAATCTCTATATCATATAAGTTTAAGACACATGCATGTGAACAGAATTTGTTATGAAAATATT
This sequence comes from Litchi chinensis, assembly GCA_019925255.1. Taxonomy (NCBI): domain Eukaryota; kingdom Viridiplantae; phylum Streptophyta; class Magnoliopsida; order Sapindales; family Sapindaceae; genus Litchi; species Litchi chinensis. The sequence continues at coordinate 10,391,820 of CM034462.1, read as the reverse complement.
CGTACTGACACTAAGATGCTTCTTACAAAACCTTTTAGGTGGTGGCAATGACACGTCAATATATTTCATATTATTGGTTCGTTAGACCTTAAATATTATTCTTGACGCGTACTTAATTGTTTTATTTTTTGAGTTGAGTAAATAGTAAAACAGCTTATCACTAGGCTTAAAATGTGATATATTCTAATTGTTAGAAGAGATTTTTATTTTTTGGTTTCTACCCAAAAAAAAAAAAAAATCTAAGTTTTGAAACTAACATTAAGATTATAAATTTACTGCTTTTAACACCGATAGTTCGTGCACAAACTAATGGTGCTAAATAAAATTCAGTTTATACTTTTGATATTAGTCTAAAAACTCGTACTTTTTTATTATACTACTTTATATGGGATTTTCACTTGTTAGAATAAGTACATATTATTAAATGCTACAAACATTTACGTGTAGTGCAGTACATAGGTAGCTTCCTGCCTTAAAAATACGAGTAAATTAGTTGAGGATTGGCCTTTTCGTGTGGGGAGGATATTTACTCTACATTAAAGATTTCGGTTGAAAGGGTGGTTATTATATTTTTATCACATTGAATGTCCATTGATTGATGGTGGAAATCCAATTTAAATCTCTCATTTTATGGGTTCTCTTTTTTTTTTTATGGCACTAAAAGAACTGGTAATTTGTTTGACTAGTATCAAAGAACTTAAACGAGTTTTAATAACATCATTTCATTGTTCACAAAATTTAATTAACAAAAATACCCTTATTTTAAAATCGGCACGAAGGCACTCTTAGATAGCGAACACTAACAATTACTATGTTCACTATCTATTGATTGATTTGTTTACTACCTATTTATATGTTCACTATCCATTGTTGAGTTCGTTATTGATTTCTGTGATGCAGAACTAGAAACAGAGATACATGGTAATCGGTGTGGGTGATGGAAAAAGCAACAGAGAGACATGGTGGCCACGAAGGCGATTGTTGTGGCCGGTGATGGAGAACCATCGATAGAGAGACATGGTGGCCAGCGTGGGTGATAGAGAATTAATAAGAGAGTGTAGTTGAGATGCAAGATTGTAAAACTCATAAGTCATTAAATAAATGATAATTTTAGCTTTTCACGATCAATAAGTGCTATTAAAATTCATTTAAGTTTTTTGGTGCTAGTAAAAAAATATCCAGTTCTTAGGTACTATTTCCTATGATTTAGTCCTATCTTTACTTTCACTTTTATTTTTATTTTTTTATTTTGTTAAATTATTTCATTTTAGGTATTTGACATAAGGTTATTTTAACATTTTTAATTATTACATTAGGCTTATTTTTATTTTTAGATAATCAAACTCGGTCAACAATTAAGTAATTTTGTTAGACTTTAACTAATGGCATCTGAGGTCAATCTCAAGTTTTGAAAAATTTACTTTTACGTGAATGCCAACCTCATAAAGTTTTATTGTAATTTGATCTTTTACTTAATTATTGTATTTGAACTTTTTTTACAAAGTGATTTCAGCTACATTTAAGTCTTCCCAAATTTATTCCAAAATTGCCGATAAACATTTTTAGGATTTGAATAATTTCTTGAATTTGAATTCGCCTAAATTATTTTCGCATAAATTATTTTAGGTATATATATATACACATATATCACAACTTTCTTAGTTGTATAAAATATTTACCAAATCAAATCTTATCTCATTTTTTAGAACACAAAGAAAAAAAAAAAAATTTTTTTTTTTTTTGAAATATTATAAACATGAGATTTTGGGACAGTAAGATAACTAAAATTCACAACCTATAGGGTGTAAGTGTGAAGGATTATTCCTCAATCAAACCTGTCTTATCATAATAAAGACCCTTTTTATGTTTGTTGAAAACCATAAAGACAGTCTTTTTTTTTTTTTTTTCCTTTTCTTTTTTTCCACTTGCAATGTACTAATTATTAAATGTCTTGAGTAAATATTCAAAATTAAATCTCAATGTATCATTGCATAACATGAAAGGGCGACCATGACAACTGGTGTTTGCTTTCTTAACAAGTACGTTCATCTTTATAGTATCTAATTAAGTGAACACTGGCCAGGTAGTAACTTAATCTCCTAGAAAAAGTGAAAAAGTTGTAATGATTACAATTATAATTATATTCGGAAAAGTAAAGCCAGTATTGTTATAAATTTCGGTATCAACATTTTCTTAAGGGAAAGGGCATAATTAGGGCTTCGCTAATTTTTACAGACCATTTTAGGCCCTTGTGTGCCCCACCCTTCATTGTTTATGATTTTGTGTCCTCTGCCATCAACGAGGTTTTTTAAGAAAAATCTCATATTCTCTAAGAAGAGATTTTTTTTTTTTTTTTTTTTTATATATATTAAAAAAAGATGGATGTCTAAGTTTGATCAATTTTAGCTAGATATCCATGATTTGATCTGCACCTGAGACTCTTGAGTTGAGAATAATTTTTCCTCACGATGTGGGTCATTCTTCCCCTTTTTAGAAGCTTTAATTTAAACCATATATCATAAATCCTAATTAAAAGCATTCGGTAACTTATAAGATATGTAAGATATAATAAATAAATAAATAAATATAATATATATAATAAATAAAAAGGAAAAAAAAAGGAAAAAGAAAATGCCACGTTTATTATCTAGTATTTATAAATGGATAGATATAAAATATTTTTCTAAGTAGATAAATGATTAACTAAAAATATAAAGTAATATTATATTATCGAAAACATTTTTCAAACAATATAGTAAGGTAATTTATAACTTTCATGTAAAGATAATAAATGAACAATTGCTCCCATGAAGGATTTGTATTTTTACTAGATAGTTCAAAACTATGAAAGTGGCGAGATCTTAACTATCCATTTTTCTGGCTTTTCTTTTCTTGTTTCCTTTCATTATTTTGGCTTTTATTTTAATTTATTATTATTGATTTTTATAACATTATAATTAATGATTTTGTAATACTTATTTGTATGTATTTAATGGTTTCAACTTTAAAGGAATTTTAATATTTTAAGTTCTTAGGATCCCAGTGGGTCAACAGCTAGATTTTAATAAAACATATATATCAACCATAGAAGAATTGTGTGGTCATTGTCTCAGACTTTGTTTCCATATGTAATTAGTTTAACCTCAAAGAAAGGGTTATTAATATTATTATTATTATTTTCATAAGGACTCAAGTGACCAAAAATTATCATATCGGCTTTGTCCTGATTTTAAAAATTTAGTTTGATTTTGATAAGAATAATGTTAAATATCCTACGTCCTGTATTCTACTTTCATTCTAATTTCACTTTCATTATGACCCATGATGACTTTGCAAATAGCTTATGGACACTCATTTATAATAATTTATTTAAGTTACATAATGTATGCATTCATCATTTGTCACATTTTGGTTGTGATACAAGTAAGATACAATAGATATGATATCTAGAATTATAGTTTTGATAAATAATGTAAATATCTTGATAAAATCTCACATAATCTTGTTGGTCTTGATTAATAATTTTCAAAATTCACAATAAAATCGTAAAAGTTATGATTTTAATGGACTTTTCACATCATTGATCTAGACTATACTAATTTCCTCCAAAAGCATATAGTAGGAATGCACTACCAGATAAAAACTAGTTAAGTGACATACAACTAACAATAACAATTTTTTTTAAAAAAATTTTTAAGTAAAAATAACATGTTACATTACGATAACAAAAGTTGGTATATCTTGACAAGAAGACACAGCAAAGGGCAGCGTGACTACCGAGAAGCTTCGATAGAAGCCGGAAAATTGAAACCTTTTATGTGTAGGAAGGCAACTTCTGTCGTTTCTTGTTAGTATCATCCTTTTAACATTTTGTGATGGATTTTTGTTATGGATTTAGATGCCCTCGTTTATTGGGGTCCCAGCAGAGAAGCTGCAGGTTTTGTGAAAGGTCTTTGTAAGTAATTAATCATCCAAAAAATCATCAACTTCCATTTGCTTAGGCCAAATTTTTAGGTACTCGAGTCGGCTTTATTGCTTTATGATTTCAGTGATCGATTGATAATGCTTTAATTTTTTTCCCCTTTTCTTTCCATATTATGGGAATTGATGTAGACAACTGAAGCCAATTTCACTTGGACTCATTAATGTTACATTATTTCTCACTATTTAACATGTGGTAGTTGTATTGTACTCTTAACAAAATTGGAATCATTTTCAATAAAACTGTATTGACACTTCAACTAAAGCTATGTTATATGTCAAGCTTTTAAATGGTTAAAGTGGGCACATTTTAAATCTTTTCTCCAACTTTGGAGATAACTATTGTTAGTCCTTTTATTAGTTTTGCATGAGTTTCATGGAGGGACGGAGCTAGGGTTTTGGCTTTAGGGGGGTCAAAACAAAACAAATATTTTAATTAATGCATTATAATTATTTTGGAATAATCCCATTTTTTCCCCTATAATTTGATGAAATAGTCAAAATTTCTTAATATTTTGAGAAATTGTTAAATTCCCTTGTTGAATTTTGAAATAGACAAAAAAAATTGCAATTTATCGAAATATCCAAAAAATTTTCTATTGTCAACTTTGACGTTAAAAATTAATGTTTAACTGTTAGTGTGAAAGGACAAAACCGTTAAAGCAAGATGAAATAAAAAAATAATATTTTAAGAAAAGGAAAATTCAATATTTAAAAAATTTGAAAAAAAAAAAAAGATTAAATCTCCACCATCCATTTCTAATATGGATGGTAGAGATCAAAAGTAAAATTTAAAAAAAAAAATTAATAAAAATAAATTTAAAATTAAATTAAAAATAAAGAAAAATATTAATAATTTTTTATAAAATTTATTGTGAGATCTCTATTATCTATCAGTTTGATGGATGACGGAGATCAATTTTAATAAAATAAAATAAATTAAAAAGGGAAAAAAGAATTTTGTAAGTGTGAAGATCCACTCATCATCCTCCGATCATCATCCCTAACCACCTATCTGAAGGGAAAATTGGATTTTAGATTAATGTGGAAATGTGAGTTTTAAAAATTTTTCGAACAAAAACTTGGCAATCGAAGCTAATAAAATCACAGTAGCATGAAGATTGATTGATCCCTTTTGATTTACAAATTCTTCACCATTTGATATTTCTTGTTATGACTTTTCACCAAAAAACTGTGTGTGGGCACGATATTAAGAATCACGATCATTTTTCCTTTTTCAAAAGAATACTTGCAACAAAAGAAAATGGTGAAGGCAATAACCAAATGAGGATTCAACTAATCCTCTTCTTTTTGAGATGGTGTTCAGCCAACTCTAAACTTTTTGAGCTTTGGTATTTTCTTTTGTGTGTTGAACAGTTAGAGCATATAAAAATTCATTCAAATCAGGTCTTTGATTCCAATATAAAACATCTTTTATATTGATCAATTTTAAGTTTTCTAATTTAATAAGAAAAAATTTTCCTCATTAAATAGAATATTCAATTTGAAGTTTTTTAATTTAATGATAGAACAACTTACATCATTAATTAGAAATTGAATTCAAAATTTTCTAATTTAAGGAATAAACAATTTACTTCATTAATTAGAATATTAATTTGAAGTCTTTCTAATTCAATGAAGAAATTCACTAATTAGAATATGAAATCTTAAGTTTTCTTACTTTAATGAAGAAACTTCTTACTACATTAATCAAAATATTACAATATTAAAACTTAAGCTTTCTTACTTTAATGAAGAAACAATTACTTCATTAATTTGACTTTAACTATTTAAATCTCATGGCTATTTAAATAAATTAATTATTTTAGTATCCATATGGATTTGAGCTCATAATATGTTTGGATGTATAATTAAATAATTATTAACTATTAATTATTAATTAAATAATTATTAATTCAAATATTCAATAATATTTAAATCATGTGAATATATTTATGCTACAGGTGTAACACATAATTGGATACTCCAATTAATTCTTCTATTTTCTTGTTTCTTATAGTGAGCGTGAGCTAGCAAGGGGATTAAATGGACCTACAATTCTGAGCTTCAATAATATCGAAATTATTAATTAAAGTCTTTAATTAAATAATTCACTATTATTAATCTTAGAGTTACTCTACTAAAAATCTAAAGTTGCACTCTCAAAATTATAGATGTTTTACACAATCTGAATTTATCAGTGTCCATCGATCTAATCATTTCATATGATTCGATCATCCACAAGTAGTTCATAATTAGAGCTAAATCATAAAGTCCGTTATATATCTCTAATTATATCTTGTTCTATTAGGTATCATTGATTCTTTAATTAATAATATATTTATAACAACTTTTGAATTTTATCTTTTTATTTAATTATAAATAAAAAGTCGAGATCTCTTATTGTTCAAGACTCGAATCAACACTTAAAGAAATTACTTATTTACTTCTCATAAAAAGAAATGGATTCCATTATTATGTAGAATGCTAACAGTCCATTATTTAAATTATATCTCCAAATTACTAAGCTTATTAATTGTAAATATATAACAGTTTTACCCATGTAAATCAAAAGACACGACTCAACAGATAGGATTTCATAATATACTTAGAATTAAAATCAATCTATATATAATCATCAGGTCAATAAATATAAATTTCTTTATTAATAGATATTAATAAGAAATTCATCTTTATAATGATCCAATCCTATATAATCTTCATTATATAAGGTGCCTTCATTTCCGTATAATTACATGCAAGATCCCAGATAAGATCATTATCTCAAATCTAAAATAAACCACAACGGTAACTTTATCATAAATTAAATACCCAACTTTTTTTTTTTTTTTTTTTTTACGAACTCTTTAGATTATTGATTTCAAGTTAAATCCTTTTGTATAATATTTATATACTTAATTTGAGACTATATAAGTAGTCATAGATATTACATAATATTTATATGATGCAAAAATTATTGATTTCAAGCTAAATTCTTTTGTGTTTAACACTTATATACTTAATTTGAGACTATATAAGTAGTTGTGGATGTTACATAATATTTATACGATGCAAAAATTTTATAAATGCACATAAATTGAATAAAATAAACATATTTTATTTATTATTTATTTCAAATATTTACTAATTATAAGCTCTTAGAATATAAACCCTAACAATCTCCCATTTGCCTTTAAAGTAGATGAGACATGTCTAGTAATCCTTAATCCTCTAGATCATCAAACATTTTAGCTATTAAGGTCTTCGTAAATGAATCAGCATGTTTATCTTGTAAAGATATCTTCATCACTGACACGTCTCCTTTATTTACTATCTCTCTGATGAAATGGTACTTTCTTTCTATATGTTTCCCATGCTTGTGGCTTTTTAGTTCTTTAGAATTAGTCACTACACCACTATTATCACAATAAAGTGTAAGTGATTTATCTATATTTGGAATAACTTCCAAATATACCAAGAACTTATGGAGCCAAACTGTTTCACAAGCTACTATATATTCAACTTCCATGGTGGAGTCAACAATACAAGGTTGTTTAACACTACTTTATACTATGGCTTTACCACCTAGGGTGAATACAGACCCAGACGTGGATGTCTAAGAATTCTTGTTTGATTGAAAATCAAAATTTGTATATCCCATTGGAATCAAATTCTTACCGAAATACACAAGCATATAGCTTCTCGTTTTCTGAAGATATTTGAGAATACATTTTACTACCATTGGTAACGACTAACTATTCCTACTAAATAACATATATCAGGTCTTATGCATAGCATAACATATATGAGACTACCTACTGCGGAGGTATAGAGAATTCATCTCACATCCTCAATCTCTTAAGGTGCCTTAGGACAATTTTCCTTAAAGAAGTGAACTCCATATCGAGAAAGTTAATTACATTTCTTGGAATCTACATCGCAAAGCATACAAAGATTTTATCAATGTACGATGCCATAGATAGTGCTAATAGTTTGTTCTTATAATCTCATATAATTTGGATCTCAAGAACATAACTAGCCTCTCCCAAATCTTTTATTTGGAATTGATTAACAAACAAGTTCTTTATATCAAATAATGGTCATATATCATTCCTAATTAGTAGGATATCATCGACGTAAAGTACAAGGAAAACCACTTTCTTATCAATGATATGCTTATACACACAAGGTTTATTGACATTTTACTTAAAACCATAAAATTTGATCGAAGTATCAAACCTAATATTCTAAGATCGAGAAACTTGCTTAAGTCCATATAAATATACCTTCGTAACTTGTAAACCTTTTACTTTTGACCTTGGGTCACAACTCCCTCTAGTTGCATCATATAAATACTTTCATCAAGATTGCGATTCAAGAATGCAGTCTTAACATTCATTTGCCATATCTCATAATCAAGACATGTAGCAATTGATAGAAGAATATGAATGGACTAGCATGACTACTTGTAAGAAAGTTTCTTTATAGTCAATTCTCTCTTTATGAGTCTAACCTTTTGCCACTAGCCTAACTTTGAAGGTCTCTACTTTTCTATCCACTCATCTCTTCCTTTTGTAGATCCATTTGTATGCTGTGAGTTTTACTCCATCTGGTTGATCCATAAGTTCCAAAATGGAGTTGGAGTACATAGACTCCATTTTGAGATTCATAGTTTTAAGTCATTCCTCTTTATAAGAGTCTTCCACTGCATCCCCATATGTAAATGGATCATCTTTATTGTCGTCAGAGATGGCAACTTATGCCTCTCCAAAACCTATACTGAACTGGATGTCTTACAATCCTCTCAATATGACAATGTGGTAGATCACTCCAATGGGAATCTATCTGATGCTCATGCATGGTCCTAACTATGTTCTTATCAACAGTTATTGTTGATAAATTATTGGTCGAACCGGATAATAACTCATCGAGTACAACCTTACTTTGAGGATTGCATTCTTTTATCTAGCTATCTTTAAGAAATGTAGTGTTTGTCGATATAATCACTTTGTTATTTTAAGGATCATAAAAGATTTCACCACTAGTTTCTCTGGAGTAGCCTACAAATAGGCAAACTTGTGAACTTAGTTCTAGCTTGTTAGTCTTACTTTTTAGCACATATGCTGGACACCCTTATATGTGAACATGTTGCAAACTTATTTTGCATCCATTGCATATCTCTAATCGCCTGGAATAGACTTTGAAGGGACCATACTTAAGATATATATTGTAGTCTATAGTGCATATCCTCAAAAGAAACTAGGTAAAGATGAGAAACTAATAATATATATTATCATATCCTGTAGGGTATGATTTCTTCTTTTTGCAACATCATTCTGTTATGGTGTTTCATAAGCCGTGAGTTGGGATACAATCCCATTTCTCGATCAAGTAATCCTCGAACTTTGAATCTAGTGACTCTCTTCCATGATCTGATCATAGAGCTTTTAATGTTTTACTTAATTGATTTCAACTTTGGCTTTAAACTCTTTGAACTTTTCAAAAATTTTGAACTTACATTGTATTAAGTAAACATAACCATATCTTGAATAATCATCAATGAAAGTGACGAAATATTCATAACCACTTTTGGCTTTAACATTTATTGGACCACATTTGTTCGTATGTATAAGTTCTAGTGATTCTTTGGCTCTATAACCTTTTATCATAAAGGGCCTCTTGATTATTTTACCTTCCAAATAGGATTTACAAATAGGAAAAGTGTTGATCTTTAACTCACTTAAAGGTTCACTCTTTATTAGTCTATCTATTCAATCAAGATTAATATGTTTAAGTCTTAGATGCCAAAGATAGGTATCTTTATTAGGAGAAATTTTTTATCATTTTGTTTTAGGTTTTTCAACTTTAAACAATTTAGTATTGAGTAGTGAATTACGTGTTAATAACCTTAACATGTATAAATTGTTTTCTAATATTCTAGAACAAATATTCAAACCATTTCTAGAAATAATAACTTCTTTATTATTAAAAAAAAAATGAATAATTATGTTCTATTAATTTAGAAATTGAACTAATTTTTTTTTTCTAAAATTTGGATTATAATAAACATTATTCAAAACAATAAAACAACTATTTTGAAATTGATGTCTAACTTCTCCCACTGCTCTAGCTTAAACGATATCCCCAATACCAACCCACATGGTGAACTCACCCTCATCAAGCTCCCTCCAAGAATCAATCAATTGTAAGGAAGAACAAATATGATTAGTGGCTCTTAAATCAATTATCCAAGTGAATAAATCATCCTCCACTAAACAAAATTTAATGATCAATAAATCATATTTACCATTCACTTTCTTTTTGTTCTTTAGCTCTTCGAGATACTTTGGATAGTTCCTCTTCTAATGCCCTTCCATATCATAATGGAAATATTTTCCTTTAAGTTTAGAATCTTTAGAGCCTTTCTGCTTCTTCTTTTGGGTAGCCTACTTTTTAGATTTTGCCTTAGTTTATGGGTGGTTATTTTCCTCTTCTTCTAATTAAAAGTAGAATTTTCAGCAACACTTGTTTCACCAAATTTAGTCTTGTCATTATTCATGGACTCATAAGTAGTGAGTTCATTGAGCAATTGAGCAATATTATACTTCAACATTATACTTCAGCTTGTTCATAACATAATTGCTTTTAAACTATATGAAACTCTTCGAAAGAGCTTGCAATATCATTCTTACTTGGTTAGGCTCATCAATCACCTCACCATGAGTTTCAACTGTATTAAAGTAGGTTATCATGTTCAAGACATGCTCTTAAACTAATGCCCCTTCCTTCATCTTAGCAGTTATAGCAATACAAACAGCTTCATGTCATTGCTACTTAGAATTTTGCCCAAACATCTCTTATGATGACTCCAACATCTCATATGCTATTGCCAGTGACTCATGCTTCTTAGCAAGCATGTCGAACAATCCTACTAATAGGTAGTAATAGACCTTTTCATTAGCCTTAACCTAGTTTTGGTAGGGTTCACATACATTACGTGTGGAATTTTTCGATGGCTCAAAAGAACATTCCTCTGTCAGGACAAATTTTAGGTTGTCATAGACCAAAATGATGTTCAAGTTATTTTTCCACTTAACGTAGCTATCCCCATTCGGTTTATCATTGGCAAGTATGGTAACTAAAGGTGATGACATTGTTTAAATAAATAAATAAAACATTTTATTCCAATTGCATTAATATAATATCATAAGTTTTGGCATAAAATTAAATGTGATACATGATACACGAATAATGAATTAGAAATACTCTAACAAAAATTACTGTGCCCTGATAATTTAAGATGCCACAAACAAAAGCAACCTCAGGGTAAGTTAAATATTTGTATGTTGGACTGAGAAAATCTTAGTCAAATAATATAACATAATAACTCTTATTCATATACTATCTAACTATAGTTTATATCGGTCAAGGAATTAAATTGCCAAATAATTAATTCTTTTTTTAATGTAACCTATCATTTCAAGTCTCCAAGACTAAACTTGAGAGTTACCGGCCTTAAGGTAGATCAATCTTAACATACATCTAGAAATCTTATCCATTAGAAAGTCAACCTTGACATTGACCCAAATGGACACCACCCTTAGGAAGACAAAAACAAAGTCGTCTTGAGGCGTCATTCAAATCTCAAGATGTTGAACTAACGATGGAGATCGTGGGATATATTGTCATATATCCCTCTCCCATTCATTATTTTGGGATTAGGGTAATCTACTTTATATTCCTAGTCCTCATTTTAGATTATAAAACAACTAAGAAGTATGATCTAAGTTACCACGAATTAGTGTGTTACTAGAATCATCATCCTATCAACACATAATAAATTACCATATTTTTAATTCTTAAAAATCTAATTTATTATGAATGATCTAATCTAGAAAGGGGCAATGATGTAAATAAAGTAATATGGCAAGGGTATTTTGAGAAAACCTTAAAGTGTAGAGATAAAAATGACACATGGGTAATTTTTGAGATATGTGAACTAGTTAGTTTGTATTTGGTTAGAATGGAATGAGTGATTAGATTTCAACCAATCAAATACTTTCATTCCTAACCAATGACAATCTTGTAAATATGGACTTAGTTTAGGGACAAATGTTAAGCAAATTAAAGGTTTATATATAGTTGAAGTGCCATGAAAGATAAAGAGAAAATTAAAAAGGAAACTTGAGAGAGAAGGGTGATAGATTCGGCTATAAGGAGAAGAACAAGGGTGAGGTTGTTTTGATCAAATTTTCAAGCTAAAACCATTGATTCCACCCAAATTTAGTGTTAAGGCAAGGTTTGAGCTAAGAAGGTGAAGTGGAAGTGGTAAGCTTACTTGAATTTTCATGGTGGTTTGGATGATTTCTTAGATAAATGATAACTTGATGAATTGATGTACTCTTTGGTATGTTTAGCAGTAGATTTACTTGAATTCAAGTGTGAAATTGAAATGAGACTCAAAGAAGCAACTAGACAAGTAAAGGATCAAGGTGAGCATTATAACATTCTAGGGTTTTATGCAACTTTTCTAGAAAACTTGAATTTGATTTATTTTAGGGCATTAGATGAGTATTTGAGTGATTTTGATGTATTTGATGACCATGAAAATGAAAAGAAGGATGTTGAAAGTTATGTGGGGTGATTCAGTCAAGGTGGAGGTTGGATGAATATGTGTTGATTTTATTGCTTTGATGTGTTTGTTTAATGTTTTACATGATTTTAAGTTAGTTTGTATCAAGAAAATGAAAAGGAAAAGGAAAAGTTTGGATTTGGTTGTATAATGTATTCGGCCAAGTAGGGGTTGGAATCCATATGAGTTGATCTTGATGTTTTGATATAATTACATAATGTCTTACATGATTTTAAGATGATATACACCATGAAAATGAAAAGAAAAAGCATGGGAATGGAAGATGTCTATATTCGGCCGAGATAGGATGTTAGAGATGCATTTTATATTTTTGTTGTTTGAATGAATTAAGGTGATGATGAGATGAAATTAAGATGATTAGTGTATAGAAAAATCAAAAGATTTATATGTATGTAAAGGATAGTGTAAATAACCTAAATGAAGGACATATTAGTTTGATGGTAGAATTAAGTGAACTAGTATTGATTTTAATTGACGCGATGATGAATTTTAAAGTAGAATGTGCATTGTATTAAAAAAGGAGCAAAGGAGAATTATTAGAGAGTATTCTAGTGGATTGGAAACAAGTGAGTGTAATCATGTTTTATAAATATTCAATGCATTATTAATTTACTTTTCAAACATTTTATAAGTTACTTTATAAATTACTAGCAAGAGTACTAGTTTATGATTATCTCATTATTTAAGTTAAAAGGAAACATTTTATGTATGAAATTATAGAAGTGATGAGTATTTTGTGTTTTAGCAAAATAGCATGAAATATGTTTCCATATTTTCATGTTTTAGAATGAAAGATTTAACATTGGAATATATATATATATATATATTTATACTAAGAAAGTTTTTAAAGGCTAATGAGTTATCCAAATTTATAGACTTAAAATTTATAGTCTTATATATCCAGACTCGGTCAGTATACCCTGTTGTGTATGACAAATGTTGGAATGACATGTAACTAACATCGAGGGGATCGAGTCCATCCTGTTTGTCATGTCGCCCTCTATGCATGCGGGGTATTATCTCACTCTACATATGCAATATATGGACCTAAATCTAGGTTGCGTAGTAGTGAGATGTCTTTATAGCATTGTCACATTATGCGGCGCTAGACCAGTCACCATGTGATTATAGCTTCTTTGGGTTCCATTAGTACGATTTTAGAAAGAATGTACATTACTATTAGTAGTTTTAGAAAAACAATAATTAGGCTATTCTACGGAAGTTTATAAAACCTTTTAACATCTAACGATTTTATTTTAGAATGAAACTTCATGATGTTTTATACACAATTACAAACTTTTAAAATCACTTATTAAAACTGTAAAACATAAGGTTTTAGATATGAAAGTGTTTAAGAATTAGAAAACTTGTTTAAATATTTTTGGGAGGTAGATTTTCAGGAAACAATTTAAAAAGAAAACCAAAACACTCACCGAGTTCCGCTAGCTCACTTTTCTTTGGTTTTATGTTTTAAAAAGCTCCCTAGGTATAAGGATGAGTGATCTAGGTGCTCGTTCTCCTACTGCAGATTAGGTGGACTAGATGTGATCGATGCTTCTATGAAATGCCATTTATGCATATTTTGATTTAGATAAAATCATTGGCACTTTCATGTTTTTGGTTGTAAATGAGATTGTAAAATTTGCCACTTTTGTAGTAAGGTGTTGTATCAAATTAATGAAGTATTTGATGACTATATTTTTGCATGATGTGTACTTTTAAACTATGTACAAATACTTTTGTTGGCATGTATGAAAATGTATTTTCAAACTTTGAAATGATTTTATTGATTTAGAACATTTGTGGCTAGGTTGTGCATTGAGATGGACTTGAGGTCCAAATTGGAAGTATAGAATATGTATGAAATTTTAGAAGTGCTTATTGTTCTTGTTACATGACGACATAGCTCAATAAACAGTCGTTATGCTACCGAAATTTCATTAGGAAAACCTTAAATTTTTAAAAAAGGAAATTTTAAAATTTCATAAATCTTATATTTAATATTAATCAAATTTTTAGGGTTCACTCCATAAAATTCTTTTGGTGATGCTAGCTAGAGTCCAGAAGGGATTCATGAAGTGTCCGACGGGATCACTTGGATTTCAATAGAGAGAGTTCGGAGTGGGTCTCGTTAGTGAGATTATCCAATTTTAATTCTTAAAATCCAATCCAGATTATGAGCCAATTATGAAATCTTTTATTTTTAATCATATTAAAACATATTTCCAAAGGATTTACTAATCTAAAAATATTAAACTCTTTAAAATTAATTAGATTAGTAATAATGTAAATTTTGTTATGAAATAAAAGCCTAAAAGCAATTAAATTAGAACATCAAAGAAAATAATAGAAAACGAAAAGCACAAGAGAATCAGAGAGTAACTTTCTTTCTATTAGCGATTTTGCAAAGGTATCTCAATACACACTCATACACCCTTTATTTATAAGTTAAAAATTAAATAGAGGTGTGAAAAAAGACACAAGTTACACAAGATAATAAGAGGCTATTAAGGAGATCATTATTTGGGAGATAATGATACGATAGCAAAGGGTGGCATCCATTAATTTGCAACACTTCCCGTTAAATGTCCACCTATACAAAGAATATGTTTCATTAAAACCTTATTAGGAAAAAATCCTATGGGAAAAATTTTTAGTATAGGGAAAAAGAGTACATAATTGTTATTGGATTTGCGCTCAGAATTGTCTCATTAGAAACCTTGCTTAGAAAAACCCAATGGGAAAACTATAGCTACCAAAAAAAAAAAGAGTACATCACACAGTAGTCTCCCTCTTATGTCAATGCATCTCTTTTATCAATTTCAAAAAAAAATATCTCTTAGTTGTCATAAATAATATCCTTCAAGGTTCTCGGATGTGCCTAAATGGTATCTCATTAAAAACCTTATAGTAAAACTTAGTAGGACAAAACTTGGTCAAGCGAAAAAAAGTACAATGCACATATGCCAAAAATAAAGAATATTCTCCCCTTAAAAAATATATAACTATCACTCTTGTAATTCCTCGAAGATATCAAAAATATATTCGATTCCGTTCCAGCATCTTCGAGTTGGTGTAAAATTAAATTTTGCCAAAAGATTTATTAAAAATGCAATATCTAGTTTTGTGTATTGTGTGAAGTATAATAAAGCACTAATGAGATTAAGATGCGGTACTTCTAGACCAAGTATCATTTCACCATCATCTTTTGGTGAAAATGAATATTTCTTTGGGTCTAAAGAATGAATATCATAGGAATACTTGAGGCATATGCCTTATTCATGTTGATCATTTTAGAATCTTTTCAACATAAACTGATTGATGGATTAGTATTCCCTTTTATTTGTGCTCGATCTTCAAGCCGAGATAATATCTTGTTTTCCGAAAATCTTACATCTTATATTTTCTTTTAAAATATTCGATAGTTCTTAAGAGCTCTTTAGGATTTCCAATTAAATTCATGTTATTGACATATACTGTTATAATTACAAATCCAGATTTTGATTTCTTTATGAATACACATGAACATATATGACCATTACTTTGTCAATTCTCATAGATCAATGTTCATAAAATTATTTGAATCAAATAGTAAGGAAGCAAATCATATGAATAAAATCTCTCATACCAAATTCATGCTGATAACATGATATAAAATAAAAGCCTTAACACAATGAAATTAGAACATCAAACAGGTTACTAGAAAAATAGAAAACACAAGAGAATAAGAGAATAACTTTCTTCATTTCATTTACTTTTCAAAGGTATCTCAATACACACTCATACACCTTCTATTTATAGGCTAAGAATTAAATAGAGGTATGAGAAAAGACATAAGTTACGCAAGATAGTAAGACACTATTAAGGAGATCATTATTTGGAAGATAATGATAGGATAGCAAAGGGTGGCATCCATTGATATATAACAAATGACCCAATTTTAACTCTTAAAATCTAATCACAAGAATACCAATTATTTGAAATATGTTTATTTTAATCACATCAAGACTATTATATATTTCTAATTTGTGAACATAGGATTTTCAACTAAAATCTTAACAAATTAAAAAATTGGTATTCTATGTATTATTATCTCTATTTTAACTAATAAGCCATTTAATAGAAAAAATAAATAATAATACATGTATGTATGTCATGATATAATACAACGAGTAGGCACTTTCTATTATATATGATATTTTATGCATGATCATGTTATCTATAAATTATTCATTCTTCACATGATAAACAATTTAAATTAATAACATGTAATTGACTAGTTTCTTTAGCTTTGATGACCTAAAACTAATTTTTAAAGATTACAAAATTTTCCAAGGCATTTCTTGGTCTTCAATTGTAATCTTAAAGGTTTTGATGGGCTCTCTTGAGCTCAAAATTAAATCAAATTTAACTATCAAGAACATCTATCTAATGGATCGTGCCATAAAGCTCTATTGCTTGATTTTTGGACTCAATATGTGTTGCCTCATTTTGTTCTTCACGCTTGATCTTCGGACAAAATCTAAATATATTATGATTTTACAATGAAAAATAAATGCCACAAATGGCTTATAAATTTAATGAAATTGAATTAACCAAAGAACTATACTATTAACGATCAATTCATGTAAAACTCATTAATCAACATGAATGAATAAAATATATGTATATTAACAAATAATTAGTGCCTACTCTATGACATATCAAGAATCATAATCAAAGGGAAATTACTAATTACTGAATTAATCATTAAACTAGCAAAACCAAGGCTCTGATATCAATTGAAGGGAAAATTGAATTTTAAATTAATGTGAAAACATGAGTTCTAAAATTTTTTCCAAACAAAAAACTTGTCAATTGATGCTAATAATAACAATTTAATAAGTAAATTAATGAGATCAAATCTTATATTGTATGAAGATTGATTGATCCCTTTGATTTCGTAGATTTTTCATCACTTGATCTTCTTTATTATAACTTTTCACCAAGAAACCATGTGTGAACACAATCTTGAAGAATCATGATCTTTTTTTTTTTTTTTTTGTCCCCAAAAGAATACTTGCAACAAAAGAAAAAGATGAAGGCAACAACCATGAGATGATTTAACCAATCCTTTTCTTTTTTAGATGGTGTTCAACCAACCCTAAACTTTTTGGATTTTGGTGTTTTCTTTTGTGTGTTAAACAGTTAGAGCATACAGGAATTCATTCTAATCAAGTCTTTGATTCCCAATATAAAACACTTTTTCTATTGATCAATTTTAAGTTTTCTAATTTAATAAGAGCGCAATTTTCCTCATTAAATAGAATATTCAATTCGAAGTTTTCTAATTCAATGACGAAACAACTTACATAATTAATTAGAAATTGAATTCAAAATTTTATTTCTAATTCAATGAAGAAATAGTTTATTTCATTAACTAATTAATTTGAAGTTTTTCTTATTTTAATTAAAAAAACAACTTACTTCATTAATCAAAATATAAAAATATTAAAACTTAAGTTTTCTTATTTTAATGAAGAAATAGTTTACTTCATTAATTTGACTTTAACTATGTAAGTCTCATGACTATATAAATAAATTAATTATTTTAGCAACCACATGGATTTGAGCCCATAACATGTTTGGATGTATAATTAAATAATTATTAATTATTAATTAAATAATTTTTAATTCAAATATTCAAAAATATTTAAATCATGTGAATGTATTTATGCTACACTTGTAACACATAATTGGACATTCTAATTAATTCTTCTATTTTCTTATTTCTTATAATAAGTGTAAGCTAGCAAGGGAACAAAATAGACCTAAAATTTTGAGTTTCAATAATATCGAAATTATTAATTAAAATATTTAATTAAATAATTCGTTATTATTAACTTTAGAGTTACTTCACTAAAAATCTAAAGTTGCACTCTTAAAATTGCAGATGTTTTGCACAATTTGAATTTGTCAGTGTCCATCGATCTAATAATTTCATATGATTTGATCTTCTATGAATAGTTCATTATTAGAGCTAGGTCATAAAGTCCGTTATATCTCTTTAATTATATCTTGTTTTACTAAGTACTATTGATTCTCTAATAAACAATATATTTATAATAACTTATAAATTTTATCTTTCTATTTAATCATAAATAGAAAATTAAGATTTCTTATTGTTTAAGACCTGAATTAACACTTAAATGAACTATTTATCTACTTCGCGTAAGAAAGAGTGGATTCCATTATTGTGTAGAATGTTTTCAGCTATATATTTAAATCATATCTCCAAATTATGAAGCTTATTGATTGTAAATATAAAACAGTCTTACTTATGTAAATCAAAAGACACGACTCAACAAATAGGAGTTCATAATACACTCAGGATTAAAATAAATCCATATATGATCATCAAGTTGATAAATATGAATTCCTTTGTTTAACGAATATAAAAAAATTCATCTTTATCGTAGTCTAATCCTATATAATTTCTATTATATAAGGTGTCTCCATTTTCATATCATCACATGAACAATTCTAAATAAGATCATCATATCAAATACAAAATAGACTGCAGCTATAGATTTACTACAAATAAAATATTTGATTTTGTTTGCTTTATACAGACTTTTCATATTGCTATCTCAAACTTAATATTCTTGCATTTAATATTTATATACTTAATTTGATATTACATAAGTAATCGTGGATATGACATGATATTTATATGAAGCAAAATATTTATAGATGCACATAAATTGAATAAAATAAACATATTTTATTTATTATTTATTTTAAATGTTTACTAATTATAAACTTTTAGGGTACAAACTCTAACACCACCATCATCTACCTATTAAATCAAACTAGACTAGACTTTCTCTCTTCTTTCTCTCTAAAAAAGCAAACCCAACATTATCATCATCCACATCTATCCTTCTCTCTTTTATCCATCTCTCGCTCTCGACACCTCTTTCTCTCTTTTATCTCTCTTCTGTCTCTGAAAAACCGAACAAACCCAAGCGACCTAGGTTTGTTTAGCTTCGAACGGTCAACATAGATTTGTTCATCTTTGAAGGAACCCACGCTAACCCTTGTAATCGTAAAAAAGTAGGTTTTTAAGCTATAGGCCTAGCAAAAGAAAAATTGGGATAGGATCCTATAGGAGACTTGGGTTTGTTCAAAGATTGTTCATTTTATAATGAACCTAAGTCGTCTAGATTTGTTCTCTAGTTTTGAAACTAGAAGTCGACAATTTGGGAAGGAAACCCAGATCGTTGACAATTTTCATCTTAATCTAGTTTAAAGATAAAGATCTTCAACCAAATGAAGATTTTTTTTTTTTTTTCACGTTTGTATGATCACGAGAGAGAAATTGAAGAAGAAGAGCTTGATTTTTGTATGGTCACGGGAGAGAACTGGAAGAAGAAGTGTTTGATTTTTTTTTTTTTTTTCATTTCTGAGTTTGATTTTTGTATGGTTGAGTTTCTTATCTGGTGATGGTTCTTAGATATGATTTTTGTATGATTGAGTTTTTGATTTGGTGATGATTTTGAGTTTGGATTTGGTGTTGGTTTCAAGATAAAAATCTAGGTTGAACTCAAATCTTCAACTCAAATAGACCCTTTCTCTCAACTATCAACTCAGAAACACTCAAACCGTAGCCATTGACCAACTTGATTTCGTCACTATAACTATCATGTCTCGTCTCTCGTCATTGTCACTACCAGTTGTCTCTTGTCATTGTTACCATCAATCATCTCTCATCTCTCATGTTCTTTTACTGAAAATGATATATGAATTGGTTTGTTTCTACTATTTTTTTGGGTTTATTTCTATGTTGTGTGCCATTAAATACACAATATCAATAGTAAAAGCAATCACTCATTGGCCAGTTTAAGGTTGTGATTGTTTTTGGTTTGTTCTGCTTTTAGGTTTGTTTTATTTTTGGTTCGTTTGATATATGCAGAACAATAATCAATTTGATTATACTCATATTTACAAGCCCAATTATAGTCTTAAACCAATATAAAACGACCCAAACACTACAAGAAAATAGCCCAACCATACCGGGTCGGGCGTCCGGCGTGCTTGCCCACGGTATGGATATTTCAGTATCCATACCGGGCGCTCAGCCGAGCGCTCAGCCGGTATGGATATTGAAGATCCATACCAAGCTTGATCCGGTATGAATATAGTAGAACGAGTCGACCCATTTTGTTGGCCTGAAATATCCATACCGGGCTGCCCGATATGGATATTTAATATCCAAATATCCATACTGGGCCCGACCCGGTTTGAATATTTTGTATCCATACCGGGCATTGGCTCGGTATGGAAAACCTTTAAATTTAAAAAATATATATTAATATAAATTAATTAATTTATATTAATATTACTTTAAAACAATCAACATACATAGCTGCTACAAATATATAATATTTAATGTTAATACAACATTTTAATTTGCATAACCTAAAGTTAAACGTACATTATAAAATATTATATAATAAATACTCGGTACATAATACTAAATTACAATATATTTTACTGGCAAACAATAAAAGAATTTAAGGCATCTTCGCTTGTTAGGAGCGAAGCCACCCTTATCACCAACATTTGTTGCATCCTGACCATACTTCTTTTTAATAACAGATTGAAAAGAAAATAAAAGTAGTTAGCAATTGGTAGGCCAACTAAAGGGCAGAATGAACTTTATGGGTATGCAGGAAAAAAATAAAGAGAAGCATTAGATTGTAATCCAGCAAGCTAAAGCCAAAAAAAATAATCCTCTAAAGTGAAGATCGCAAGCAACCTTCAAATGTTGGTATACTTCCACACCCATCTTCATGGCTTGTTTGAAGCAGGAAGCTCCAACAGGAAGGATCACAAACTCCTGCAAAACAGTAATGCATCAGATACTATATATAGAGAAACATAAAAATCCTTATAATCATAAAATACCTAAAAAAAATGTCAAAAAACATACTTGCATAGCAAGTTTGTTTCCTGCATGTGATCCACCATTGATCACATTGAAAGCAGGGACAGGCAAAACCAACTTGCTATTACCAGCAAGTTCAACAATATACTGCACTCAAAACATCAAATTATCAATGCTAAAAAATTCCAAATAAAATATCGTAATCGTAATAAATCAAACAACGAATTTAAATACAAAAAACAACCTTGTAAAGAGGAATTTTCTTGACATGGGCTCCAGCTTTGCAAACTGCAAGAGAGACTGCCAGAATGGCATTGGCTCCAAGCTGTAATAACCACATCAAATGCAATAGTCAATAAACAACAAAATATGTATATAAAACAGAAAAAACTAAAGAAAAGGAAAATCAATCAGACACCTTTTGTTTGCACCAAATCCACTCGTTTACAGTTCCATCAAGTTGTTGAACCATGTAATTGTCAATGTCGCTCTGCTTAGTCGGGTCCTTACCAACAAGAGCAGGGCCAATGATAGCGTTAACATTCTCAACAGCCTACAAACAATGAAAATCACAAATCAAATTAAAAGGAACTATAACAACGCTTATCAATCATCACACTAACAAGCTGAGCAGGATATAATGTATAAAGCAAAACAATGGGCCCAAAGCCTGAAAATTAACAAAAGGAAAGGTGGAAAAAATAGAAAAAGAAAAGGAAAGATTGTTAGTAATCATTACTCTCATATGATATATTTTACAACTAAGATAAAAAATGTTGTAATCACATATGTTGTCGTTGAGAAGAAGAAGAATCGAACATAGTAGCAACTTTCAAAATTATTTTTCTATAATTAATATGATTAATTTTCTTTCAGTCTCCTACAAAAGAAAAGAAAATCAAAAGAAACAATTTGCGATAAATTCTCGTCATCAAGACAGTAAATCTTGTGCATCCATCTATATGTGAGCACCTAGACAAGTAATTAAAGTTCGAACATAGAAAATCTTGTAAGTTCATCTATAAGAAATATATTGCTCATACCATTCTGAACCTTCTTCGACATTTGCAATTGAGAATACGTCCAGTGATTCTGAAGGGATGTGTTTATGGACCATGTCTTTCCCATAATAGTTCACTGGAAGAATAAGAAAAAGGCAAACAACAGAAGCAATGCAGAAGATCCGAATACTGCAGAGAAAAAAAAGAACTAGCAATTAATAAAAATTGCAACAATTGATATAGGATACCAATTCTTAAAACATGGAAGTGAGGGTGAAAGCCCACATCCTTATTTTGTGAACAATTTTAAAGCACTTCAAAAACTTTTAAATAAAAATGCACACTTAACTCAAATTTCAATTTACGGGTAGTACTACCTAACTTAGTTAATATAGTCTCTTGTTGTAGTATGATAAATCTTGGTTCTACTCGCTCACACCATAACAAAACAAGGGGTTCATTTTACATCAACAAAAGAAAAAAAATTATAAAATGCAAATTTAAAACAGAAACATTTCTAGCACATATTGAAGCCAAAATTGTCACAGAAGGTAAATTGCAAGTACACACACCACAAGTATTGTGCTTCAAAACTACAATAGAGAATTAAAGTATAAAGTCTGTCACAACACTCTTGTGCAAATAATTGCACTAAAATAAGACAATAACATCAAAAACATTAAATTGACAGGGAAAAAAAAAATTCAAACAGATATAAACCCTTCCAAGTTATAAGAGGAGTTAAATCACCTGAAAACAATTATCTTGAGAAAAACCACGGCATCAACACCACCCAAAGCCAATATCTCATCATCAGTTGTTTCCCAGGCCTTCAGTATCCAACTAGGGATATAAAGGAGAGCACAAGCTGAGCACACTAACAAGACCTATACATCAACAATACTTCCACTTTCCACAAACAACACAACCGAAACATAATTCCCCCTCCATAATGCTTTCAACCACCCCCCCACCATTAAAAATCACCATCTCCAGAGGAAACCTTCAAATTTTCCCAAAAACACATTATAGGTCAAAACAAAATTCTCTCAAATCTCCCACACTAATAATCAACTACCAGTAACTTTTCCCATAAACCGAAAAAATAAATCTTTCTCTATACAAACAAAAATTAGTTTCGAAAAACAAACAACACAAAACACAACATAACCACCAACAAACATTAACAAACATGTACAATAAACACAATGAGATATCAAACAAAAGAAAAATAAGGGTCTTTGAAGTTGATAATACCGTATTGGATTGTATAGACAACTCAAGGAGCTGCTTCTGGAGGGAGATACAATTTTTGGGCACTGCTGCAACAGAAAAAAATAGTGTCAAATAATATGCAAAAAAATGACAAATGAAAGTGACGGCCGGACTGCCACCGCGCCGGCGACGGTCCGACCGTCGCTTTTTTCTTTCAAAAAAACCCTAAACAACATCACCAATAAAATGAGAAGAAGAAGAGAAGAAGAAGATAAGAAGAAGAAGAAAATGAGAAGAAGAAGAGATGAAGAAGAAGAAAATGAGAAGAAGAAGAACAAGTGGAGATCTAGCGTACCGGCGGCAGATCGACGACGGGGAGGGACAGCGACAACGGCGGAGATCGTCGGACGGAGGACCAAGTGAAGGTGGGACGGCTAGGGTTGGGTGGAGAGTTGATGTGAGAGAAAATGATAAAGAGAGAAATAAAAGAAAAAAATGAGGAAAAAGGAAGGATCTCGAGCGAGCAAAAAAAAATGACCCAGATTATCCATGTCGGGCAGGTAACCCGCCCAGAATGTATAATCCGATTTTTTAATTTTAAAAAATAAACCAATTTTTCACACCGGGCGCCCGACCCGCCCGGTATAGATCTGTGAATAATTTATACCGGGCGGGTCGAGCGCCCAGTATGTAAAATAAAAATATATATTTTTGTTTTCAAATCATATCCACGCCGGATACCCAATCTGCCCGGTATGGATATTGTATTTTTTAAAATTTTTTTATTTTTATATTAATTTGCATACCGGATTTTTAGAGGCCCGGTGATAAGCTGGTATAAATAACCGTTTTTCTTGTAGTGAAACCAAATAGATCAGATCAAGTTAGTCCATATCAGTTTCCAGCTCATTTCAATTGAGTTTGATTTTCAATTTTGGAAACCGACTTAAGCCGGTTTTCAGTGTCACCCCTAATTGCAACAATTAGAGTGTCATTCATTTAGTAAAGAATCCTATTTATCTCTCTAGGACAAAGCATATAAAAGTTCAGTATCACTTCATAAGATCAACTTTAAAGAATGGAGTCTTAATACCTAAGAAGATTCAAAGGAGTCACAATCCAGTTGATATGTTGATGAAGACTATGATTATTGAAAAACTAGAGATGTGCGCAACTTCACTTGGACTTCTCTGCCAAGGATTAAGGAGTCGGTCACTGTAGGGAGAGACAGTTGATGATGAATTAGTCTCCAAGTGGGAGATTGTTAGGATATGCGGCGCCTAATTAAAAATTTATATGTAAGTTTATTTAAAGTAAGGGTATTTTTGGGGTTTTCACACATGTATTTGGTTGCCCTAATTATGCTTTTATTAAAGCGGCCATTTTTTGAGGCGTGATTATAAGAAACAGCAAGATAGGAATTGGCAGAGTGATCTAGAAAGGTTGTGGGCTTGTTATTGTAATTTCTCTTTCATTATAGTTAAAAATCTACAGCGACGGCAAGTGGACATAGCTCTCACATTAAGAGTGAAGCACTATAAATCTTCTACGTTCTTTCTGTTTTGTTTTTCCGCAATTATTATTATCACTTTCAGTAATTAGGATTAGGGCTTTAATCCCAACATCATAAACATAAAAAATCTCATTTCAATTAATTAACCACTGGTGTAAACCTCAAGTTTCCTCCCCAATGCAGAACTTTGTTATATATATATATATATATATATATATATATTACTGATCCATCAAACATGAGTGCATTTTAAGTTTCTTACAATTGGAACTTAAATTAATTAAACAAATCTTGACAATTGGTGTAAACCTCAAGTACTTTTGCATATAAAAAATCAATTTGTCAAATACCTTAATAATTATAAGAGCATATAAGATTCCCAGATTGATAATGGTGAAGATAGATGAAGGAATTGTTCTAAATCCCATAACAAATCATGTGATTTGTATAGGAGCATTTGGCCCTATTGTTCCCCACCGCCATGGAAGCTACCGGGCACGTGCTCATCTATTAATTTGTTAGTTGGGTTAGCCATTGATTTGTGGCATATATGTATGGCTCCCCTTTATACATTTGGGGTGTAGGCGTAAATTTGATCATCTACTTAATCTGAACTTTAAAAAATAATAATAATAAATTAAAAAAATAAATTTTTATAATATGTGATCATTATCATTCATTATATGAAGCTTAATTGTAATTTTTTTAAGATTAAATTTTTTTTTATGAACTTTTTCATCATTTAATATACTCCTTTTATTTTTTGTGTTTATGCAAACAGTTATAGTGCAAAAAAAAAAAAAAAAAAAGAGACAAGGCCATGTGTTGCAACGCGCCATGGTGGACGGCATAAACCATATAAATAGGTTGTCCAAGTCATGACTTAATCTTCTAAAGGTTGCTTTCAATTCATGCCTGAAGATCAACGTCTACCACTCCTTATTTAGTCAACTTAACAACTCAATACATTAAAAAATCAATTTTATTCACTAAAAAACATTCAATTTTGTAACACAAAAACATTATTAAATAATTTACAATTTTGTACTTTTCATTCGTTCCTTCTTCTTTATTAATAACCAATTATAATCTTTAAATTTATTGAAGTTAATGTTAATTTTTCAACTTTTTTTTTTTTTATTAATAACCAATTGTAATCTGTAAATGTGTTTTTCTATTAATAAACAATTATAATACATAAATATGTTCAAGTAAAAGCTAATATCAACATTTTTCAAAAAAACAAAGCTAATATCAACAGATTCCTCCTTGTAATCTATTCAACTTGCTTTATTTATTTATATATATTATTTGTGATGGGATGACTCGAACCTAAAACATTGTCAGGATTAAATGAGGGCTCTTTACCATCAAGACATGTTGGGCTTTGGACTTGCTTATTAATATGAAAGAATGTCACACTTATTAAACTATCGGTATAATATATTATTTACATGATTGCTCTACTCAACACAAACTTAATATGTATAATACCATGTTGATATAATTGAGTTTAGGAGTTTAACTTAATTGTGATTTAATAAATTCATGTCAACTTATTTTGAGTTCTCTTTTAAATAGCGCTCTTGATTAGATGTGGTTTATTCTTGTCACTAAATTATTTCTTTGAGTTTTAATAGCACCTATTATGTGTTTAAGATAAAAATGTCCTTATATGTAAATTGAACCAAAAAAAAAAGAGTTATAATCTGCAAATAACCAATGCAACAAGATATAAAAATGCCGAAAAAAAAAAAAAAGAGGTCAGAATGTTGAATTTGGAAATATGATAGGAAAAACTTAGTTCTACTCATCAAAGACGATTTCAATAATATATATATTATAGGCTCAAATTTGACATTATTTACCCCTTTATAAAAGCTTTTCGAAAATGTTCTATTAGTCCAAAAAATATGTTTTGAACAAAGGATCATGTGTGTGTGTAAGTACCAAATAGAGGGAATAGTTCCTAAATCAAAAGATAATAGGTCTCAAAAGGAAAATTGGACCCCAAGAAATAAAAAGAAATTGGTCCGCATAAAGAAAATAGGCCTTGAACAAAGGAAAGAAGCTTTGAACAAAGAAAATAGTCTTTTAACAAAGGAAATTAATCCCAAATAAAGAAAAATATATCCCGAAACATCACAAATTTAAATGCAAAACGTTTTCTCTTCAATGGTTTCCTCACTATCCAATTTTTATTCAATTTCAACATCTAAACTTACCTAATATAAATTTATGTCATTTTACATTTTTGAAAATCAAGAAACCCATATTTATTTATTAAAACAAAAATTTCAAAACCCTCAACTTTTCTTTTTTCCAAATTGTCACACATGACAAAATGATAGAGAGATTTGAGAAGATGGAAAGGTGAAGAAAGATAGAGAAGCTTTATTTGTTGACTCCCAAAACTTAATTCGTGATTCCACATTCATAAATCCAAAACTTGAATGACAAAGAGAAGAAGAAAAAAAGTAAGAAGTTACAATTTTATATGCTATTAAAACTTAAACTATAAATTAAGTAACACGAATCATGATAAAAAGGAGAGGAAGTGGTGTTATTTCACCTCATTTTCACTATATCCAACCCATCAAATGAAATGTTTAGATTAATTCATATCCTTTCACATTCTAAACTAATTAGCAAGATTTGAATATCATCAATCATATTTAGGAAAATGAAGTCTCAACCCTAGATGTGTTCTATGATACATCACATAATCTCACAATTTGAGATGACAATACATGCATGTAGTGGCAAAGTTAGGTTGACTTTGATAAAATATTATCTGAGGCTTAGGGGATATATATATATAGGGCTTTTATAATTAGGTATACCTGATTTTAAAAAATTATAACCAACCAATAAAATTCATCTATTACATTCTTTCTTCTAAAATAAATTCTTTCTCCTAGTTAGTTCAAATACAATAAATGAATTTGATTTATTGATTCTTATTTTTTAAAATCACATATACTCGATTTTAAAAGCTAAATATATGTATATATATAAGAGTAAACCTAAAGATGAATCGAAGTGATTTCTCTTAACAATGCCCTAGCTCCTACTTACTGGCTCCAAGATGTTATCTTTCATAAGTACAATTGCACAAACCTCCCCTTGAGTTTAGTTCTAATTGCAGCTTATAGAGCCTCTTAATTAAAATTGCACAAATCACTACTACTGTTAGTGGATGACCGCTAATAGTTATAGAAAAAGGGTAAAATTAATATTTTCCCTTGTAAAAATAATTTATATAATAGCTAATTACCTCAAAAGATTTGTATGGTTTTTTTTTTTCGTAAGGGTCTCTACGATTTTTGTTTTTTGAAGATTGTATGATTTAACTATTTTGTAAAATCTTCATGGCTTTTTTCCCTAAGATCTGTATGATTTTTAAAAATTGTTTTTTTAAGGATTTTTTTGGAAGCTTTGTATTTTTTTATTTTTTATTTTTTGAAGTTCTGCGCGGATTTTTTTTTTTTTTAAAGATCTATATGGTTATGATGTAATATTTTTTAGTAATAAACTTTTCTTAAATAATTAAAATATTTTAAAAATAACTAAGTAATAAAATAAAATATCTTTTTATTGTATTTAAATAAGCAAAGATAATATTAAAATAATTAAAAATTAAAAATATATAACAAAATGAGTAAATAAGGGCATTTAGGCACCATCCTCAAAAGTTGATCAACCCCTAGATTGAAGCCGGGGATATGCACAGTCTGCCCTTTTTATGTTTGGTAAAGTCAACGAAAATCGCATTTTTTATCTGCCAATGCTTTATAAGGTACTGGACAAAGCGTTAGAAACCGAGCCTGATTGCTATCACACAAACTAAGAAAGTGTTTGAGCCCGACAATAATTGATGCAGGTTTTGTAGTCTCCCTATATATACAAAAAGGTATATATCTACCTTCCACTCATATGATCGGATAATAATTCAATAAAGTACAAATGATTATTTGTTATGAGAGATTTCTTATAAATTTAAAAGACAAAAAATGGTTCTGATAAAAAAACCATATCTAAAATTTTCTTATATGAAATTGAAAACATAAGGAGGTTCAGGTTCTTTAAAAAGTATATTATTTATACTAAATAATATAATGAGTTCTTACTTTTTTTTATTTAATAATTAGAAGATTAAAAAGATATGTTAAAATATTACTTTGAGGCCGGTATCTTCCTCCATTTCAGAGTCTTTCAATCATGAAGATGAAGAATCTCTTTCTCACATGAATTGAAGGATGTGTTTCTCCACTACTTATACATTAACAATGATATAAAATAATAATTAATAAATATACAAATAAAAGGCCGGTATCTAATCTACCTAACTACATTTGAAGGTTTTTTTTTCTTTAATTATAAAAAAATAAAGGGTGATAATAAATTGTTACTACTCACTACCAATAATATTTGTTGATACAAAAGTTTTTATATAAACTCAATAAGATAAACCGTTGATGTTGGCTGATATTATCCATCTTTGATACACTTATACTAACCCATAAAAGTGTAAGAGCTTTGTCACCTAGCTAATGTACCTATTATTTAATCTAACTAGCAGGAGCTTATTAAAAATGTTCCTCAACTTTTAAGGGATTTTTTTTTTTTTTTAAATTTCTTTGCAAATGTGATCAACAATAACTATCCTCTCATTTAATAGAAAAATTAATCATTAGTCTTTAGACCTGCTTATGTATTCCATATATTCAAGATACTTTTCTCGTATGGGAATATTTTTAATATACAAAAAATTTGGTAATTATTTTTCTAAAATGGAAACGGACATGAAAGAAAATTACAAGTCTAAATCATTAGAATTTCATAATTTTCAACTTAGTTACTTAAGAAAAAGAAAATTTGAGCGGTGCAATTTCACTTATAGCAGATTATGTGATAACAATAGACATACATAAATGTAGTTATCCATGTAAATACAGCTTTACATCACTTGACATCATTTAACTGCGACAAGGGCAATACAACCATGAACTATCTCACTGAAGGTCTCTAAATTTCCAATCACATTAGATGTTATTTGTGACCATTCCAACTAAGATTTTCTAGTAATTTGCAGGCTATTTTTGTTGAGTCAAATTAAAAAATTTCTATATAGCCTAACAAAGACAAGTACAAATGCATGACATAAGCCAGAAGATCGTTACAGTTTAAGTACATTAATGATGGGCAGCAGAGAGAGGCTCTAAGTCTGACAAAAGTCGAACTGATCAGAGAACATGCAAGAACCACGACACAGCATTGAATGTTTGCAACGCACCGTTTGACAAATAAAATATAAATACAAGACATTTCGTAGTTACTTTTCCTGCCTATCTTTTTTAATATTCGGACAACACAACACTGTCGGTGGATTCTCTCCGGGCGGACCCATGTTCTATTATCTTCAACACCTTGTAACTTCACGTCAATTTATGTTTCTACCCTTTGTTAGGTGTAACGGATTTTATTATCTCTATTATGCAAAAATATTGGTTAAACAACATTAAAATAACATACAACTTTCAATAAATAAATATCTAGAGCCAACCTCATTACCATTTTTTAGGGAATAGAAAAAGGATGCAGTTGTAATGAAAGATGTCATGTGTTAAGAAATCGGTAAAATAAAAGTGGATATTAATCGCACATCAAAATAGAAATAAGGGTGAATGAATTTTCAAACCTATATGAAGAATCCAAGAACTTTTTTTTTTTTTCAATAAAAAATACTTTAAGCATTGTTTAATTGACTCGTATTAAATTTATGTCTTGTTTATCTTATTTTAGAGTATAGAAATGTATGAATTAATATATGTTTTGAAAGTGTGAGCGCATTGAGATAGTAAGATTTAAGATAATAGTCTATGTGATTATAACAATTTTTTATCTAATGAATTTCTTTCCAAAGGTTGTGATTTTTCTTATATTTTAAAGTTTTCCATGTAAATTATTATGTTTTAATAATTTTTATTATTTTGAAATTTTTTATGTAAATTTTTTTGTTTTAATATTTATTATTATTTTCTAATTTATTTTTCTATTAATATTCTTATGTAAGACAGGTTTCCAAAAGAGGATTTGGGAGCCAATTTTCCCAACATCGTGATGCTTTTATCTTGGTGGTTCTAATTATGATACCATTTCAAGACCACAAAACTTTGTTCAGGGTCTTTCAATGTTGTATTAGCTTCTGTAATCGGATAATACCGAGCTGATAATTTTTATTAAAATATAAATAGCTTTAATAATTTTTATTAAAATATAAATAAATGATCCGATTAAGAAACAATAGATTATAGTATAGCAGTTATAACAGAAAGTTAAGGAATAGAGAATGTTGCTGATTGAGCTCGTCTTGACTTCTTGAAAGATTTTGTAACATATAACTGGTCTTTGCTATAAATAAATAGTTTAGATCTGTTACTGTTCTTATATAGAACCAATTCAACTACCAACCATAGTTTCTATTATTATATAATTAAATACTGATAATTTATTGAGCTCTAATTTTCAAAAGAAAAAAAAATCTGGTATGTTATTATTTGGAGTTTCTTAAAGTATAAGAAATTCCACAATTTTTAAGAACAAGACGAATATTTCTCACTGATCACCCACGTAAATGCTTTTTCATATAAATGCCTTTGTTCTGTCTTTTAAATCCTTAAAAGTTGCAATTATTCCCCATCAAGTTTAAAGATATGATTATTCTAAAAATAATAATAATAATAAAGGTATGATCTTTTACAAGAAGTTAACCAGCAATAATGCAATCCTCTTTGGAGGTTGAATTAAAAGATATTAAAAGAGAAATTAAAAAAAAAAAAAAAAAAAAGCCCAAAAATGCTTTGGAAAGGTGAGAATAAAAGAGAAAAAGAGATTGATCACAGAAAGTGATGGCAAAATGGAAAAGAATCTCAACCCAGCTTTCTTTTGTGCATGAAAAGCGAGAGAAATCATTTAAAAAAAAAAAAAAAAAAACGAAGTAATTAATTATTAACAATCAGAATTCAACTACTCCGTGATATTTACTTAAGTTTCCAGTAACACGTTCCACTTTAACTAAACTTGTAATTAATTTGAGTTGCAGATATAAAAAAGGTGCACCATATATGCTACTTTCTCACCTAATTAAATTTTCTGCCTTTAAATAAAGTTATAACTAGTAACTACTTTCTGAAAAACAAAAGTTCAAGAATCTGCCAATAAAAATATAAATACGAAATAAATTGAGGAAAAATTCTGAAAAAACACTTAAAATAAAAATATTATCACTGAATTTCATTTTTAAATATTAAAAAAATTAGTGATTTTATATTAATTTCATTTTCAGAAATATTTTGATAATATGCTTAAATTTTGATAACAAATATAAATACTATCACAGACCGAACTCGAATAATCACCTCATAACAACATTGCATTCAAAACCATACCTCATAGCTACTACAAAAGATTAAATTCTTCATTAGATTGCAAATAATAATATTTTAAAAAGTTATCTATTGTTTGTTCAAAACTATATTTCTTAATTTAAGAACTTGATCAATCTTAATTTATTATAGAGAAAAATCATTTTGAATGAAACTGATCTTTAAAACTTAAAATTTTGAGTTAATAACCAAGTTATTTCTTTCCATTTGAATCTAATGGTCAAATTCAACAAGCATGATTTTTAAAAGTCCTTCAGTTTATTCTTATATAATTAATTTTTAAATGAAATTTTAACAGTACGTAAGTTTGTGATGTACTATTACAGGTCTACTCCTGTCCGGATCAGGATGGTGACATAGTTACAGTATAGTTGATTGTTTTATTAGCTGCCTTTGATTTCAACTTTCAATTAATTATTCTGATGATTCACACAAATCATTACTTCTGAATTGCATGTATGTATGTTCATAGATCAGTATCCCAATTCCAGCCGTACTATCACCTGTGCATGTGGTAGTAGAGACAACAGTTTTTGACTATGGACTTTTTCGAATTTAAATCTGATAAAACAATAATATTTATATTCAAAACATGTATACATCTAGTAAGAAGTCTCAAATCAAAGTTGTTTCTATGGTTTTTGGTGTTGAAATTTGAACCATTTCCTTCACTGTTAAAATTTTTGTTTTATGACGATTTGATTATTCTATCTAAATGGTAAATACAGTGTAAAATTAAAATTAAGATCTCTTATCTAGATAATGAATAACGCACTGAAAAAAATATAGTAGTTAATTGAAAGTAATTATAAAAATTTTTAAAACTAAGAAAAGGTGTAAAGTATTTTTCCTTAAAGATATTTAATTAAACTTTTCTTAAAAACTCTTTAGACTATTATAAAAAAAAAGACTCCAAACTTTTTTTAAAAATTAATAATATTCTTTCAAATCTTTAAGACAAAGGTCCTTTTCTCCAAACCGGTATGCAAAGATATGCTTTCTTTTCTTTTCTTTTCTTTTTAATTCCCAAACAAACTTGTACTCATACTTAAAAAATAAATATCGATTAGATTTTCTATTTTTCTTCATCTCTTATGAGAAAGAAATCTTTCCAATGCAATTAAATCAAATCAAATCAAATCAAATCTAACTACATTTTCATATTTTTCTCTTATCTCTTATTAAGAAAAGTCTCCTCGACACATGACCATAATCCAAAACCAATACATAATTACTAATATATAATAATCACAAAAAGAAACTCCAAATTTTTTCCACACAATTAAAACTTCCCACCCAAGTTAGTGAACCTTTTAAAACGCCTTTAATTAATTTGGATTTGAAGTACCTGCCTACCTTTACACTCTCATTCATATACCTATAAAATAAACAATTTAATTATGTACACTTCAATAATTACCTCCTTTTTCACCCTACACAAAATCCCCAAAAAAGAATTAAAATTGTTCATATATTTCTATATAATATTATTTTTCTGTTTTCATGATTTTTTATTTATTAAATTATTGTAATTATCTTATTTAAGAGATTTGATTTTCTTCTATATCCTATCAGTATACTCTTCACTGTAAATTAATGTACAGTGATTGTAAATAAACGGATAGGGAAATTCTGGATTAATTCGTATTCTATCGAAAACGAAATAAAATAAAATGAGAGGGATAGAAGTTTCTATCTCTTTTATATCTTCCCACTGAAACAACGCTCCCAATTACGCTGTTGCAGTAGAGTACAGCTAATCCCTCTCGATTTAGACTTCACACCAACCATCCTCTCTCTCTATTTCTCTCCCTCTCTCACTCTCTCTCACTCACTCACCCCCACACACCACCACCACCTCCTCCTCCGTAGCCGCCACTATTTTTATAAGCACTCCCACCTATATACATCACACACTTGCATTACTTTAACTTCAAGTTAAAAAAGTAATAATAATAATAAAATAAAACATAATGGGCTACGGCAGGCTCGGCCAGTCCGAACCAGGAGGCTCGTCGCGGATAGACCAACTGGACGGTGCCACGTCACTGCCACAACCGCCACCACCGACACGAAATAAAAGGAAGATAATCTTGCTCTCAGTACTGTCTATAGTGCTGATAGTGATCTCGGTGGTCTCTGCAGTGCTACTCGTCGGGCTCCGGGCCAGGGCGGGCCAGCCAGGCTCATTGCTGGCCCGGAAGCCAACCCAGGCCATCTCGAAGACTTGTAGCAAGACGCTCTACCCGAGTCTCTGTGTCAACTCGCTGATGGAGTTCCCGGGCTCAATCACGGCCTCGGAGCAGGACCTGATCCACATTTCCTTCAACATGACGCTCCAACACTTCGCCAAGGCGCTCTACGACACGACCGGAATCTCCTACCTCCAGATGGACTCACATGTACGGTCAGCATTCGACGACTGCCTCGAGCTGCTTGATGACTCCGTGGACGCGCTCTCACGCTCCCTGGGCGTGGTCGCTTCCCTGCCTGGAGGAGCCAATGGTGGTAACTATAAGGCGTTTAATGGAGAGGATGTGATGACGTGGCTCAGCACGGCGCTGACTAATCAGGACACCTGTACGGACGGATTCGAGGACGTGAACGGGGACGTGAAGAATCAGATGGCGATGAAGCTGAAGGACTTGTCCGAGCTGGTCAGCAATTGCTTGGCGATCTTCTCGGCGACTGACAGCGACGATTTCTCGGGGGTCCCGATACAGAACAAGAGAAGACTGTTGTGGGAGGAGGACGGCGATATCTCGGGACAAAACGGCGAGAATTTCCCGATATGGTTGGGGAGGAGAGAGAGGAGGCTGTTAAGTCTGCCTGTGTCGGCGATTAATGCCGATATAATCGTGTCAAAGGACGGCAACGGGACGGTTAAAACGATAATGGAGGCGATTAAAAAGGCGCCTGAGAATAGTGATCGGCGGACGATTATTTACGTGAAAGCAGGAAAGTAAGTTCACGTAGATAATTTTGTTTTTTTAATTTTTGGTTGAATTGACAAAAATATCCCTGTCAATTATAGAGACAATTTTGTTTATTTGTTTCATACTTGAGTGATTGCTCCTTTGACTTCACTGGAATAATCATGAATGTGTGTGTGTGGTGTTATTCACGTCAATTACTTTTATTTGTTGGTGTCAAAAAGTTTACTTGTTTGCTTTGAATTTTTTTGGTCTTCATTCAATTCATGTGCTTCGAAATCATTGGAGCAATATTTTTATTATTTTAATGTCTTTCATACAAGAAAATTCATTTCAACATTTTCAATTTTTCACTTTTTTTTTTCATCATAAAATTTAGTGTCACTCTAGAGTGAAGGGAGAAATGATGTTTCAAAAGTGACAACAATTAAAAAAAAAATGTTAATAGGTGTCCTTTATACGTACACATTAAAGTTTTAAAAAAATAAAGATATATAAAAACATATATATTTATCCTTCCAAGATGTAAAAATATATATTAATTTATTAAAAGAATAAAAATAATTATTTATTCAATTTTATATCCATAATTAAATGTGATCGTTAATTGAAATTTTGAAAATTTTTATGGTACAAAATAATAATTGATACAATACCATAGCATTACTTCTCAAAATTTAGAATTTGACTCTGGATTTTTTTTTTAAATATTTGTTTAATTTGATTACAAAATTTTATAACTAGTTTTGTTTTGTTTTTTTTTTTTTTTCCTCTTGGTTATTTTAACGTATTTAAATTAATTGTGTTTTTTTTTCAAAAAAAAAAAATGTATTCCAAGTTTAATTAATTTTGATTAATTTTCAGGTATGAAGAGAGTAATTTGAAGGTGGGAAGGAAGAAAAAGAACTTGATGTTCATAGGTGATGGCAAGGGTAAGACGGTCATTTCAGGTGGAAAAAATGTAAAAGAGGGAATGACGACATTTCACACTGCGTCCTTTGGTTCGTTCCCATTCCATCTATTTTTTCTATGATCTATTTATACGGTACAAATTAATAGAAAATTATAAAATTAGTAAAATAATTATTAAGTTTTATTTTTTACTTGATATATTTTCTTTTATGATTGCTGTCTTGTTTTAAATAAATCTTTATTTTGTTTGCTTAATAATTGAAAACGAATTTGCAAATGTTTTTTTGTAGAAGACAAATTAATTATGGCCACTTTTAAGCAAGCATGAGAGCCTTCATGATGTGAAAGTTTCATGTGGCCTGTCACTGTTGACTGTCCATTATAGTCATCCAATTTGCATAAACGGTTTTTTCACGCGGACAAAATTCCACACACACCACACAACCATCACCACCCCCCAGTCATGAGAAAATTAGGTGGCAATCTGTGTTATCATTAATGCTGTCATATTGGTTTAATGTTTTGTCAATTTAAACTCTAACCTTGGAATTATTTATGTCAAAATCCAAGATTTTAACAAGTCCAATTTGCTTTGTACTCTTTTATCGTAGTAAAAATGATCATATTCGTATTTGTGTCAGCCTAATTATAATGTGTTTAATTTAATTTTAATGGTATAGATATATTAATTCCATTTGTATATTTCTATCAACACCACATATATTTATGGATATTATCTGAACATGATAACA
The DNA here is from genome assembly GCA_019925255.1 of Litchi chinensis. Lineage (NCBI taxonomy): Eukaryota > Viridiplantae > Streptophyta > Magnoliopsida > Sapindales > Sapindaceae > Litchi > Litchi chinensis. The sequence goes on along the minus strand of CM034462.1, from coordinate 10,354,483 downwards.
TAACATTTTGTCATATTTGTGAAAAAGTATTGGATAATGTTGACCTTATAATTAATCCATCGATGGCAACAATTTAAAGAAATAGAATCACATTGTCGGAGGTGCCTCACGTTATTAGCGCTTGAATAAGTCACGTATTTAATTGGGTCACAAATCAACATAGCTTTATTTATTTTTAATTTAATTTAATTTTTTTTACTTTTCAATTTAATATGTAGAGTTCAATTTAATTCCTTATGAATTTTTTTAAATTAATGGCCAGCTGCAACTGGAGAAGGGTTCATTGCAAGGGACATGACATTTGAGAACTATGCCGGACCATCCAAGCACCAGGCGGTGGCTCTCCGTGTCGGGGCCGACCACGCGGTGGTCTACCACTGCAACATAATTGGCTACCAGGACACACTCTATGTCCACTCCAACCGTCAGTTCTTCCGCGAATGTGACATTTACGGCACCGTGGACTTCATATTTGGTAATGCAGCTGTTGTGTTGCAAAACTGTAGCATCTATGCCCGAAAGCCCATGGCCCAACAGAAAAACACCATCACGGCCCAAAACCGAAAGGACCCGAATCAAAATACGGGTATTTCGATCCATGCATGTCAGATCCTAGCCACCTCAGATCTTGACGCATCAAAGGGTAGCTTCCCTACTTATCTAGGGAGGCCATGGAAAATGTACTCTAGAGTTGTGTACATGTTGTCATATATGGGTGACCACATTCATCCTAGAGGGTGGTTAGAATGGAATGCGGATTTTGCCTTGGATACTTTATACTATGGTGAATATATGAATCATGGACCGGGTGCGGCAGTCGGACAACGGGTAAAATGGCCGGGTTATCGGGTCATTACGTCCACAGTGGAGGCGAGCAAGTTCACCGTGGCACAGTTCATTTATGGGTCGTCGTGGTTGCCGGCCACCGGGGTGGCGTTCTTGGCCGGCCTCTCGACTTAAGTTACTTAAGGTACGCAGGTATGTATGTAGGTGATCGCAAGTGTCGAAGTAAAAGCTATACGTGGAAGATTGTTATTCTTCTGTCAAATCGTATGAAATACATATATATCTATATATATAGATATTTGTATAATTTATGTTTTAATTTTTTCCATAATGTCGTAATAAGGACTGTAACTGTTTCTATTATTGTTAAATGAAATGATTTTATTTATGGAGGCTTATTCTTCACATTTAATTTTCTTGTCTACAAGTAGCTAGAGAATAGCATGATAATTAATGAATTTAGAACTGTAATATATATATTTTAATGAGTCATTCAGTTTTGCCCATTCATTTTTTTTTTTAAAAAAATATAACTCTTGTAAATCCTAAATCATTATAGAATCTATAAACTAATTAATTTTTTGCTCTTTCTTCTAATTTTATTTAGAGGTATTCAAGTCATATAATATATATATATATAAAAGAAAGGGTGTAAAAATCATTTTTATAGATGGTAATATCAACACCCTTAAAGTAATAATTTGACATGTGGGCAATTATATATTACTAATTTGAAGATCAAAATATATTTTTATTATTATCATTTAAGAGTGCGACCACATCATTTCCTAACTTAGATGTTTGAATATCTTTCTATCCATATTATCGGTGGGATTCAAGCTCATTATATATATTTATAAGCATGTATAAAGAATTTTCTCCTCTTATTTTAGGATTTCATATCTATCCATAATAAGAGTGGATACTAGGACCATGCGGGTGTTGATTAATCTTAGTAAGTTTTGATAATCCTACGACCTAACTCATTCAATGTTATCTTTAAATGAAAAGGAGTATGATCAATTGTCAGCACTTTGATTTTACTAATATAGTATTATTCCATATTTTGTGTAATATGACAATGGACAAAAAAAGTATACTTTAAGTTTGATCTGATTTGGTAGTTATCTGTTGGCTTCATTGGTTAAGGCGCCAACAGCATCTTGCCAAGAGGTATGATTTTATAGCCGCTAAATACAATGTCTCCACCAATTGTGTGGACAAACCCTCTATTTCTGTATAGATTGACCTCTTTCTTATGGGAGCATTTCCCCGGACTATATCATTAGTATTTCTCATGGTATCAAAACTTGGCCAAGTTAGTCGAGCTTTCGTCGCTCGGTCGGTTTTCGATCGGATAACTCCCAGATCGGGGGGTTCAACTTGGATCCTGTACAAAATCGACCCAACTCGGGCCGACTTGGCTAAGCTGAGTCGGCCTTTTTTTAAAAAAAAAAAAAAAATTCAACCAAAACGGTGTCGTTTTTGTCAAGCCAAAACGACGTCGTTTTGGCGTCAAACATTTGTTTTTATATTAGATGCCAAAACGGCGTCTGATATAACATAGATCGAGGGTTCTCTTTTGCCTGCACTCTCTGGTCTCTCTCTGCTCTCCGCCTCTCCTGACCCGATCTGCACAGCTTTCTACACTTTTGTTGTTGGTGCGTGGTGTGAGTCGTGACAGTTGCTACCGTCGTCTTCTCGCCGTCGTCCGTCGCAGTCGCCATCTTCGTTGTCGTCTAGCGTCTCCGTCCGTGAGTTTTTTTTTTTTTTGTTTTTTTTTTTTTTTTTCTTTTTGCTTTCATAGTTTCACCACTCTTTTTTTATTTTTCACATATATTTGTTTAGGTTTAGAGGTGGATGATGAATTGATGATTGATGAATAATGATTATACAAATTAGATTTGTTTAATGTTTTAAACATTTGTTAAATTGATAAGAACATGAGATTATACAAACTATATTTGTTTAGGGGTTGTTATGCCCATTTTCTGGTTCGGCCCAACTAGCAACAGTACACGCCCATTTAATTTGAACAGAAGCAAGGGCCCAGAAAGCCCAAAGACAGAGGCAACGGTTACAAGTCCAGCTCGCGAGGCCATCCAGGTCGCGAGCCAACAACAGTTCTTCAGCATGTCACCTGCCAATGCTTTCAGCCCGAGGAGCCCGCGAGGTCGCGCCAATCGCGAGCTCGCGAGCTCGCGCTAACCTCCAGATCGCCTCACCTCCTCTCCAGCATACATCTGGCTGACCAGAAAGTCCACCTATAAGAAACCGTGTGCAGCAAGTTGTCAGAACTGCCAACCCCCATGATTTCCAGCAAGACACTGTTTACACAATTACCCAGAAGCATTTAATGAAGTGAAGACTTCTTCAGGTGTAATTAATGCAGACTTGTGCAGGGAGGAAATCATCATTACCTTTACAATTAATGCAGCATGGCAATGTCAGGATTAGTTGAAACTAGCCATGGCCTATAACGTGTAAACTTTTCCTTTGTATTATTTTATTGTGAGCTCCCTTCCTCTATAAAGAGGGGAGACATTTTCACTGTACAACAAGCTTAATACGAGAGAACCATCACTCTGCCGGAATTATTCCAGAGTGACCGTGGACGTAGGTGCAGTCACCGAACCACGTGAAAACCCCTGTGTTTTCTCTCTTCCTTTCTCTCATTTCCCTTAATTACTTGTTCATCAGTTTATTAACTCCGACCAACTACCAGGAGCAACATTCCTCCACCTGAATTAATTGTCACCAACCTAGCATCCCATTAATACGCCATTTACTACCTTTCGACCAGTACCAATCAATCCTTAATTACCAAGTCCGCCGTCTGGGCCCCAGAATCTCTGGTTGACCGTTTCCGGACGTCAACAGGGGTGGATGATGAATTGATGATTGATGAATGATGATTATACAAACTAGATTTGTTTAGGGTTTTTAACATTTGTTAAATTGATAGGAGCATGAGATTTAAATTATTGTGTTATGGCCTTAAGTCCTTAACATACTTTCATAAACTTTCTCTTTTGATGACTATTTTATTCTTGGGTTTTTGCTATGTTATTATTTACATATTATATATGATGTTGGTTATGTATTTATGTTTGAGAATGAAAGAAGGATGGGAGGCTTTAAGTAGTTTAGATATGATAGATTTTTAAAGTGTTATTATTTTTGTGTATTACAGATGGAATTGTTGAAAATATAGTAGTTATATTGCCGAAATTTTTAAAGTTGTAATTATGTAATTATGTTAAAATGGATTTGGAGGTTGCATGAGATTGATTTTAAGAGTTTTTATGGTCATATGATTATATTTTAATCATATAGAAAATGTTTAAATTTTATTTTTTATAGGTTTGACCGAGTTTGATCGTGGATCAACGGATTGACCGTTGATCGACGGTCAAACCGAGTACTCTCCGAGTTGTCGAGTACTCGCAGCTCGCTGCCTTGCCAATCGAGTAACAAGTAGCGAGTTTTGGAACATTGGTATTTCTATCTTGATTGGTCTTGGTGATCCCTTAGACTAATTTCAGTCTTCAAAAAAAAAAAAAAAAAAAAAGGTTTGATATGGTGTGAGGCTAGTTAGTATTGAATTATATGATATTAATATTTAAATAAAATAAAATTCAATCAAGTAGAAAAAAGATACTTTTTAAATAAAACTATAACTATCTACAAATTTAAACTAAATTTTAAAGAAAACAGAAAACTTAATTACTTTCAAAAATAACTAAAACTGATTTGATCTACTTTTGAACAAAATAATATATATTTAATCAATGATATTAATATCGGTAAATAATGTAAAGTAAATTTTAAATATATTAGATAGTTTTATTTATAAATGATTTAATTAAACAAATAACTATTTAAAGAGAGAGAGAGAGAGAGAGAGAGAGAGAGAGAGCTATTAGACTCAATAGAGTCGCACCGTTTGTGAAGAGACTAATGAGTCTTAGCACAATGGGATAAAATGATCCCATTCTCCTGTCCCCTGCAAAGTAAAAACAAAGGATTGGAGTAAAATTAGTCCAATCTTAGTCTAATCCAATATGTCTAGGATTTATTTTCTTTGTACTTCATATATTATTGCTTAACTTAGGATATACATTTTTTTTTGAAACTCATGTTATTTGCATTTATTATTTTATTGGATTATTGATATGATTTTGATAAAATTATTTTACTGGTTGTAACTTTTATATTTGTTTATTTTAATTTGTTCTAAGTTATTATAAGTTAATATAGTTTGACATGAAAACGATGAAATTAAATTATTAAGAAGTATATAAGTAATTAGAATTTAAAGATATCACATAATAATTATGTTTCGTGTTTATTTTTCTAGTGCCAATTGGTACATTTGAAAAAATTGTTTTCATATATATTATTAAGACTAAAATTCATATACAAGAGAGAAGATTACAACCTCTTTAATTATGTATATTGAAAGGGAAATCATTAATAAATTTAGTGTAGTTACATAAAAAAGTTCGAGATTTTTTTTTTTTTTTTTTTTTTTTTGAGATAGGAACTGTATCTGGGATAAACCCAGGGAACATCCGGGACCTTGAACCGAGTAGAGCACTGGAGCACGGCCCGGGGGACAACTCCCAAATGGGGAGGGAACCACCCACACAGAGGTGGGGGAGAAACCCGCATTAGGACGGGAGAGCAACCCACACAATTGGTGGGAGACAAGTATATTTATATATATATATTATTAGTATTAGTATTATTATTATTATTATATTATATTAGAATAGAAGAATATATATATATACAGCCTGGTGTCGACCCCTGCCCCTGACAAAGGAGGCAGGGGTTGGTTGCTGGCGCTACCAACGGCGCCAGCAACCAAATGACTCAAAAATGTTCGAGATTGAAAAAGAGTAAAGAGTATCATTTTGATTTAAAAAGTTAGAGTTTATAATATTAATTAATTTATTTTTATAATAAAACTACATGGTATTATATACAGTTTTTCAATTACTTATGTTTTGTATGTTAGTATGCTTGTTTTGCATAAACTTTTATGTGTATGTGAGACACAGAACTTAATAACTTATGAAAATCCAAATGTTTTCAACTTATTATAAACCTAAATCTTGATTTGTATTAAAACAAAAGTTTACATACGGAATATCTATGTTGGTCGATTTAAGGGGCATAGCCAGAAAATATTTTCAGGCCGTACTAGAAAATAATGCTACAAAACTATTACTTATTTACATTTTTTTAAACCTATTTACACATAATGTTTTGTACTTTGTTATGTAGTATCTTTAGATATAACAACACTTCATTGATTGCTTTAAATAAATTTATATTATTTGAAACTATTTTTATGTTTTAAAAGGTAATATATATAATTCTCATGTAATAATATTTGAAGATGATAATTTTTACGTAAATGATTATCAAATCAACCACTCATTTTTAGTGAATTCCATCACATTTACGAGATTTGCAGAAAATAAATGGTCATAAAATTTTAGAAAGACCTTATAAGAAAAGAACCATATGTGTGCGTGCGCGAGAGAATTAAAAAAATACATATATGTTGGTGTTTTTCTGGAGGCACATGCATCCACTCTTGACTGATATGATGCTTGATGGTACTTGGTACTTGCTAGATTAGGAGGATGATGTAATTCATTTATTTATATGAGTTTCTGTCATTCGATCTTATAGGCTGTCGTCTTTCAAATTTCAAGAACCGTTAGGCCATGATCAAATTTATAATTCATTGGGCGCCGGTGATTTATTTGTACTAGTTTGACATAAATGATTGGACCTACTAGCCATGAACCGCATGCGTCTTCGATTTTTTTTTTTTTTTAAATTTTTTTTCTTTTGGTTTGTTTTAATCAATTTGTAAAGTCAACAAAGCAGAGCTCATAGAGATGGAATCTTTCAAGCCATTTATAAACCCCCTAGTTGTTGCTATCTTAACCCAGGATATGTACACGGTCCACCACTAACCACCAGCTCTGAGATTGGATTCTTTTTGTGTTTGTCTAAGCACATGGTTAGACATGAATTCTATCTGTGACACAGAGAATTACTATATTTTTCAAATAAGATAAATGTATATTTAAAAGGATATAAATTAAGGATTCTAAAAATATCTAGGTTAAAAGTTTATGGAGATCAACCAAGGTTGTGGGGAGTTGTCCAATCACTTCTGCTAAAATGTAATGTACATATTTAATATGTATATTTGTATTGACATATGTTATTAAAGTCAATAAAAGATTACTTTTATTTTCAAATGATATGCTACTTCGCTAATATCCTGTAACGATACAACAAATTAAAAGTTAAAAAATTAATTATTTTGAATTTAATAATTAATATGTGGTTAATTCTTTTTTTTTATTATTATTTTTTTACATGTGGCTAAATGTTGTTTTCATATAATTGTGTATTCTTTTTTGCTAATCTCTAAATCTAATAACAAATATTTAAATCTATCATTCTCAAAAAAATATATTTCTAAATTTGTCCTAATTTTATATTACATAAATATATTTTAAATGTAATTTATGAAATATTAAAATGATTAAAATATATATTACTTTACAATTTTAACTTTTGTTATAATAATAATTCAACTTAAAAACATTTTGTTTCTTTTTATTTAAATATATAAATTTAATTTACTTTACTATGATAATTTATTTGTGTATATACAATTTTCATAAAAAAATACTTTACTATAATAATTAATTATAAATAAAAAAATATTATTAATATATACATAAAAGTGTTTCAATATTTGTTAAATAATTTATTATAATTATTTGTATTATATTAAATAAAGTTACATAACAACTAATAGTAAAAAGATATTAGTGTCAAATTACTACTTTTCAGATAATTTTAATTATTTTTTTTAAAAAAAATTACTATACATTTAGAAGTAAAAAAAAAAAAGAAACAATAGTAAACATATCATTCGGATTTCAATTACTATTCAATTTTCAGTCTTCAGCATTGTTGATTATTCTGCAAACAAAAAAACAAACGACCCCTTAGACTTATACAAATATATCTATTAAGTTTTTAAGGATTACTCAAAAGAATATGTATATTCAAACTCTGATTGTACTAAACCATATTCAAATTTCAAGTGAAAAGACCAACAAAACTTGAACTCTAATGACATAGTCATTCGGAAAAAATCTATTTACTTCAACATGTTTAATACGAACTATTCTCACAAATTTTCTAGTATTATAACTTAATAAGTATTTCTCTTCTTACACACCACTCTTTAATAAAAGCTATTGAGTATTTACCTTGACCTTAAAAGGTTAAGAGTTCAAATTTTATTTTTATCTTTTAAAAGATAAGGTGTGAGTTATGAGTCTTCTCTCGATAGAAGTTCTCTTCCTGGTTATGAAAGTGATCATTCAGACCGTGTTATCAATAATTAATCTCGATAAGTTTTATTATCTGACTCGTAAGATATCGATGGTTATATATATATATGTATATATATAGACACATACACATACTTGACAAAAAAAAATACGTGATTATTTTTAAAATGTGATTATAATTTATTATATGTGATTACAATTAAATATATATAATTACAATTAATAAATATAATCATATCTATTGATTATAATTAAATATATTTAATTATAATAATTTATAATAAATTATAATTTGTGACTATATATATATATTTTAGGCACTAACACTAAACGTGCCAAACTTACCAAAAGAGTTTCTTCAATTACACTAGAAATGACACATTGACACTGTTAAACTCTAGTAAGTAGTGACAATGACATAAAAAGCTGCTTTTGGTTTTCCATTTTGTTGAATGGTCAATCAAAGGGGGGGCCGCTTGGCCGTCCTACAGATTAGAGAGTTTGGCCGATTGGGATGGAAGTTGCGGCCAATTGAGGGCATGGCCAGCTGTGTTGATATAGCAATTGTCTTGGTCAAGTCAATTAGCACATGATCCTATCATGTCTTTCATTTATTGGCCATTAAAGATGACTCCACCTTCTTCGACTTTTCCAATGGATTTCAAGTGTACATGCTAGAAAAGGAGCAGCCCACCTTGTTTTGTTTTGTTGGTGTGGCCTGCTTGTTGCAAAATCACTTTAACTACTTGTTTGATCCCAAAATCGATTTCTGAAACAGTATTTCTGAAGTCGGTGCTTAAGAAAATAAGGGTGTAATATAGTTTTTAAAATGGTGTTTTTAAAAACTATTTTTAGAAATAACTTTTTTAAAAATATAATGTATTTGGTTATTTTTTTTAAATATTTTCAAAATTTTAAAATAATGTAAATGTATTTGATATTATTTTCGAAAATGAGTAAAATAGTTGTTTGGAGGGAAAAATAATGATTTGATTTGAAAATGATGAAAATCATAATTTTTTTTTTTTTAAAAAATTTAATTGTAATTGGGAAAAAAAAGGTTATTTTTTATCTTCAAAAACATATTTTACAAAATATCCATTCAAATACATTTCTCTCATTGTTTGTTTATGAAAATGAAAAACCATTTTAAAAAATAGTTCCAGACACCACCTAAGATTCTAATGATAATTATAACTATAGTTATTTTTCAAACATGAAATATGAAACAATTCCACATAATTGCATTAAATTTACATTTGTAAAACTTAACTGTATATATATATATATATATATATATATTTAAAGTACAACTTAGAACTGCAAACAAGAAAAAGAGTGAAATATTGTGAGTAATTTGTTAAAGACAAATATTCTGTCTCTCTTTTATACATCTTCAACCGCTCACTACAAATTAGATATAAAACAAAATTGTTAGAAGGTACAAGTATGTTATTTCCGAAGGGGAAGAAAAAAATTGGACAACTGTTATGCATATTTTTCGGACTCAGTAGTTGGGCTGGTAAAAGTCCAATTTGGGCCCATTTAAGACCCGATAAGAAGACCCAATGAGGTCAATGTAGTCAAAACCCATCAGATGAGGCCCAGTATTGACTCAAAGACCATCAAGATTTCCAGCTGGCATCAACAGACCCATAAGTGTAGCCAGGTCGCAGCTCGCCGCCTGCGCAGCTCGTCTCTCAGCGAGCTCGAGATTGGGATCACCATGACACGTCAGCTCGCTCAGACACGTGATAAGCATCATATCTTCCAGAGCAGGCAGTTACCAAGTTCAAACGTGATTCTCTCTCCAAATATGGCAATTGTCCAATCAAACCATGATTCCCTCGTCAGATATGGAGATCAATTCAAATTCAAAATCAAGTCAACATTATCTTGAGATAATTATAGTAATTTCTTAATATTATCTAAAAATATTAAGAAGCATAATTAATTTATAATTCTTTTCCTTATTTTTCCCAATTGTTTAGGGAATGTAATTAATTCAGGATTCTCTTCCTAATTTGGCTACAATCAGAATTGTAACACTTCTTTCCCTATAAATAGGGATCAAGATCATTGTAACAGGAGGACAATATTGAATAATATACTGTCACTCTGCAGAATTAAAGAGACAGACAGTCGTGGACGTAGGCCAATTATTGCCGAACCACGTAAAAGCTCCGTGTTCCTCGTTTGATCCTCTGTTTCTGTCTTTGTCTTTCCTTGGTATTTGTGCTTTCTCACATTGATTGCAGGTATTGGGCATTGATTACTCGTCGACTGAATTCCAACGTCGACATTTTGGCGCTAGAAGGAGGGCCCAGACTGCAATCTTTTTCATCTCAGTTCATCAACTTCTGACGATATGGCAAAGACTAGATCAAACAGGTTCCTTGGAGATGATGACCAGGCAGAAAGTCACATGAACCAATCTCAGCAGAACTTACAGCCTGGGCAAGATGCAACCACGCATGCAGCAGGCCCGTCCCAAGGACAGATACTCGGGGCTGCACCAGGCATCCCTCCTCTGCCTCACCGTCAAATGGTTCCAGTCGCCCCGATGGCCGAAGGACAGAATGCGTTGTTGCAGAGACAAGAAGCTTTGGAGGATACGGTTAGACAGCTCACACAAGCCGTCAACATGTTGGTGCAGGCCCAGGCTCAGAACGTGACTAGGGTGGAAGTTCAGGCACCACAGGGAGTGCCCCAGCCTCCTGAAACGGCGCGAGGACCTGAAAGGTTAGCAAGGGAAGTCCCGCGACCTGCAGACTCGGCTCGCTCATCTAATGCACGTTCGAGGGCCGGAAGACACCCTGTTCAACACGAAAGGGAGGTCGCACGTCCTGACAGCCTGGTAGCAAGAATGAGCCAGGATGGAAACAGGCGGATAGAAGTTGGCCAAGGCAGAGTCCGAGCCGTAGCTCGTTATGTCGATGAAGTGGATGGGCAGCAGGTAAGGTCCCATCATCATGAGGACCAATTCGAGGAAGACGAAAGGTATGACCCCGAGCATCCGGCTCCAAGTCATGATCACAGGAGGAGATATGAACTCCGAGACCCCTAGGTAGAGGAGCTCCTCCGAAGGGTCCGGCAGTTGGAAGCGCGACCTGGAGTTTTGGAACAGCGTGGGCTCTACGGAGATAGGACCCCATTCACAAGGGAGATTGAGACACAACCTCTCCCTCCAAGGTTCAAGATGCCAACCATTCAGCAGTACAATGGGGACAGTGACCCATATGACCATCTAGACGCATTCAATGTTCAGATGGACCTGCAGACAGGAAGTCCGATGGTGAAATGCCGAGTATTCCCCGCTACATTGGGAGATATTCCAAGGACGTGGTTCAAGAATCTCCCAGCTCGCAGCATAGGAAGTTGGGAGCAATGCCAACAGAAGTTCGTTGGTCAATACAGGGCACTGAGAAGGCAGCTCGCTCCATCCTGCCACCTAGCTACGATTTTTCAGCGTCAGGGTGAATCACTGAAAGAATATATCACCAGGTTCAGACGCGAGGTCGCAAATGTTGAACATCCATCAGATGAGAGCATTCTGACAGCGATCTCAGCTGGGCTGCGCAAGGATGGAAAGTTATACGAGAGTATTTACAAGACCCCAGTGAAGGATCTGAGAGAGTTCTACGAGCGAGCTGCGAAAGAGATCAGATGGGAAGAGACCTTCGGCCCGAAAAAGCAGAATCAGAAGAACGAAACGGGCAGTTCCAGCCAGCCAAAGAGGAGAAACAATGGCAGGAACGAAGAAGGAAGGAATAACGGCTCAAGTAATCAGATCGCCAAAAGAGCGAGGAGAGAGCCAAGATATGAACGACCTCAGCGTTGGGGTCGCCAGGAAGAATACAGCGTCCTGACGACATCACCGGACAGGATTTATGCTGCGGAGCGGAATAAGGAGGATTTCGGGAGGCCCAATCCTATAAGGGCTCCCATTCAACAAAGAGATCAGAACAAGTTCTGTGCCTATCATAATGAGGTTGGGCACAGTACCTCAGATTGCTGGGCGTTGAAGAACGCCATTGAGAAATTGATCAGGCGAGGTCGCCTGGGGGAATATGTGGCAAGACCTGCTGACTAGCGACCTCACCAACAACGACCTCAACAGCAACAGCCAACACACCATCAACAGCCTCAACGAGCTTCCGAACCAGACCACGAGCCGGCGGTAAGGACCATTTTTACCATTTATGGTGGCCCTCATATCGCAGGTGATTCCAACAGATCGCATGAGAGGTATGTCCGAGAGGCGAATCATTCTTTTCAGCTCTATGGATCCGAAGGACCTGCGAAAAGGGCAAAACCGACCTCGGACGAGATTGTGTTTACGGACGAAGATGCTAGAGGAGTAGTCTGGCCTCATAACGACGCGCTTGTTGTACGAGCTAAAATTAGCAATGCGGAAGTTAGGCGCATTATGATCGATACCGGGAGCTCGGTGAACGTGATGTATAGGAGTTGTTTCGACCAAATGGGGCTGCGAGAAGAGCAAATGAGACCATCCCCGGAGCCTTTATTTGGATTCACTGGAGATGCTGTGGTACCAGTGGGGCAGATTAAGTTGCCATTGACTCTGGGAGAGGCAGGTCGTCAGGCAACAACCTTGACAGACTTCTTGATAATCAACTGCCCATCAGCGTATAATGTGGTCCTCGGAAGACCTGCTATGAACGAGTTGGACATGGTTACGTCGACCAGAACTCTGACAGTGAAGTTCCCAACTCCTAATGGCATCGGATGTGTTCGAGGAGAACAGCACCTAGCTCGTCGTTGCTATGAAGATGCTGTGAAGATGGGTGTAAAGGGAAAGAAGGTGAACGTGGTCTCAAGAGGCGAGCCACGAGCTATGACCGAGAAAGGAGTCAGTCACGACCTGGACCCTCGCGAGGTAGATGCAGACCAAGCTACCGGTCCAATTGAGGAGTTAGAAGATGTACCAGTCAGCGAGGTAGATCCTGAGCGATGCTTGAAGCTGGGAAGGGGATTAACTCCGGAACTGAGAATCCAGCTCGCTGACTTCCTGAAGGCGAACTTGGACGTGTTTGCATGGAATCATGAGGACATGGTGGGAATAGATCCAGAAGTGATGTCTCACAGGCTGAATATTGATCCTCATTTCAAGCCAGTTCGTCAGAAAAGAAGAGCAATGACAGGGGAACAATACCTAGCACTAAAAGAAGAGGTAGACAAGCTTCTGGTTAACAAGTTCATCAGAGAAGCCTACTACCCGACCTGGGTGGCCAACCCTGTACTAGTAAAAAAGAAGAACGGGAAGTGGAGAACTTGCATCGACTTCACCGACCTAAACAAAGCATGCCCCAAAGACAGTTTCCCCCTGCCAAGGATAGATCAGCTCGTGGATGCTATAGCTGGCCACGAGCTCCTGAGCTTCATGGATGCATATTCGGGATATAACCAGATCCCAATGAAGCCCGAAGACGAAGAGCACACCTCGTTCATAACTGATCGGGGGTTATACTGCTACAAGGTGATGCCCTTCGGTTTAAAGAATGCTGGAGCGACCTATCAACGCTTGGTGAACATGATCTTCAAAGAACAGATTGGAAAGACCATGGAGGTCTATGTTGACGACATGCTGGTGAAATCCAGGCAGATCGGTAACCATGTTAGCGACCTGAGAGAGATGTTTCAAATTCTGAGGAGTTACCAGATGAAGTTAAATCCGCTCAAATGTGCATTTGGAGTAGCTTCAGGGAAGTTCCTGGGCTTCATGGTCAATAGTAGGGGAATTGAAGCAAACCCCGAGAAGATCAGAGCACTGATTGACATGAGGTCGCCTACCAGGGTAAAGGACGTACAGAGCCTCAATGGCCAGGTCGCAGCATTGAGTAGGTTTATTTCAAAGGCAACAGACAAGTGTGTCCCTTTCTTTGACATTCTGAAGAAAGCAAAGAGCTTCGAGTGGACTGAACAATGTGAAGTAGCCTTCCAGCAGTTGAAGGAGTATATGGGACGAGCTCCACTTCTTTCCAAGCCCAGAGAAGAAGAAAAGCTGATCTTATACTTGGGAGTGTCGGAGCAGGCTCTGAGTGCCGCCCTGGTGAGGGAAGAAGAAAAGACGCAGCTTCCGGTCTATTATGTGAGCAAACGGTTACAGGATGCTGAAACCAGATATTCGCAGATGGAGAAACTGGCTTACTGCCTGGTGATTGCGTCGAGGAAGCTGCGACCTTATTTTCAAGCTCATACCATCGAAGTCCTCACCAAGTATCCGTTGAAGCAAGTCTTGCAGAAAGCAGACACCTCAGGTCGTTTGTTGAAATGGGCAGTGGAGCTCGCACAGTTCGACATCCAATTCAAGCCAAGGACGGCTATCAAAGCCCAAGCTCTAGCGGACTTCATTGCGGAGTTTACAGGATCTGTAGATGACGAGGCTGAGTCTTCCGAAGGTCCGGCTTGGGAACTATATGTTGATGGATCAGCCAGCGAGCAGAAGGCTGGAGCTGGAATTCTACTAATTAGTCCTGAAGGCCACAAAATCCTTTGTGCCCTAAGGTTTGGCTTTCAAGCGACAAACAACGAGGCTGAGTATGAAGCCTTGCTCGCGGGTCTACGTCTGGCTAAGGAGATGCGAGCTGAACGCTTGAAGATCTTTAGTGACTCGCAGCTCGTTGTCGGCCACGTATTGGGGGAATATCAAGCCAGGGGACCAAAAATGGCCCTCTACCTCCAGAAAGTTCACGAGCTGCTAGGTGCATTCCACAAGTACGAAATGAAACAGATCCCGCGAGCTCAGAACTCGCATGCTGATGCACTAGCTCGCCTCGCGACTACACGAGACACAGATTTCCTTGGGGCAATCCCAGTTGAGTTTCTACCAGCTCCAAGTACAGAGGAAAAGAATGTGACAATGGCCATCATTGTGCAGCCTGACTCCTGGATGAGCTCGATACTCAGCTATTTACAGGATGGAAAGCTACCTCGTGACAAGCTGGAGGCTCGGCGTCTTCGAGCTAGAGCAGCCAGGTATTGCATCTATGATGACGCGCTGTACAAGAAAGGGTTCTCAGCTCCACTGCTAAGATGCATTGATGGCCCTGAATATGAAACAGTACTAAGGCAAATACATGAAGGCCATTGCGGGAACCACGCTGGGGGGCTGTCTCTAGCTCAAAAAGCACTTCGGCAAGGCTTCTACTGGCCTACCATGAGGCAGGACGCCATCAATTTAGTAAAGAAATGCGACAAGTGTCAGAGATTTGCTCATATTCCGCGAGCTCCACCTGCTTACCTCCAACAGATGGTGAGCCCATGGCCCTTTGCTATCTGGGGGATGGATTTGATTGGACCTCTACCAATGGCTCGGGGAAGATGCAAACATGCGGTGGTCGCGGTAGATTACTTCACCAAGTGGGCGGAAGCGAAGGAGCTAGCTGAAATCTCCACAACAAAGATTGAGAAGTTTGTATGGAGCAACATTATTTGCAGATTCGGAGTCCCACAGCAGATTATAACCGATAACGGGACCCAGTTCGCTAGTGACCAGTTTCTCAGGTTCTGCAACGACCTCAAAATCGTTAAGAGCTTCTCAGCAGTGGATCATCCACAAGCCAATGGCCAAGTTGAAGCAGTGAATAAGATCATCAAGCAGACCCTGAAGATGAAACTGGAAGCAAAGAAAGGAGCATGGGTAGATGAGCTTCAAAAAGTATTATGGTCCTACAGAACCACAGCTCGTAGCTCCACTGGCGAGACTCAATTTTCAATGGTATACGGATCGGAGGCTATGATCCCGGCTGAGTTTGAAGTCACCTCGCAAAGAAGAGCGACCTTCAATCCAAATGACAATGATCAGCTACTTGCAACAAACCTGGACCTGCTTGAAGAACACAGGGAAACGGCCAGGCTAAGGGTAGCTGTTTATCAGCAAAGAATAGCGAGGTACTACAATAAGAATGCTCGGGTTCGCCGATTCAATGAGGGAGACTTAGTCCTACGCCTCATTCTACCAGGAGCCCGCAAGCCAAGTGACGGATCCTTAGGCCCTAACTGGGAAGGACCGTATGTTGTCAAAACAGCCTTGGGAAATGGAGCTTATCGCTTAGCTAATGTAAATGGGGCAGAAGTCCCCAGAGCTTGGAATGCCGAGCATCTCCGCCCTTATTATCAATAAGTTTTTCATTATTTGTAATATGGATTAATTATAAATGATAGCTCCATTCTTCCCCTGTTTTTGATTCAACTTTCCTCACCAGGCTAACGGGCTCCGAATTCAACAGTTCAAAGAACAAATTAAAGAGCCTAAAAAGCAGGTGAGGTGACGACCCCTGCATAGCTCGCTATAAAT
Organism: Litchi chinensis; assembly: GCA_019925255.1. Classification (NCBI taxonomy): domain Eukaryota; kingdom Viridiplantae; phylum Streptophyta; class Magnoliopsida; order Sapindales; family Sapindaceae; genus Litchi; species Litchi chinensis. The sequence goes on along the minus strand of CM034462.1, from coordinate 10,337,977 downwards.
GAATGAGCCTAAAAAGCAAGTGACTAAGTGTCCTTGCATAGCTCGCCTAATGAGCCTAAAAAGCAGGTGAGGTGACGACCCCTGCATAGCTCGCTATAAATGAATGAGCCTAAAAAGCAAGTGACTAAGTGTCCTTGCATAGCTCGCCTAAAGAGCCTAAAAAGCAGGTGAGGTGACGACCCCTGCATAGCTCGCTATAAATGAATGAGCCTAAAAAGCAAGTGACTAAGTGTCCTTGCATAGCTCGCCTAAAGAGCCTAAAAAGCAGGTGAGGTGACGACCCCTGCATAGCTCGCTATAAATGAATGAGCCTAAAAAGCAAGTGACTAAGTGTCCTTGCATAGCTCGCCTAAAGAGCCTAAAAAGCAGGTGAGGTGACGACCCCTGCATAGCTCGCTACAAATGAAAGAACCTAAAAAGCAAAAGTGACTAGGTGTTTTTGCATAGCTCGTCAAAATTTTAACGTTTCAATTACTGTTACTTACCAAATTTTATTAATTGTTGGATTAGGCAATTACTTTGATTTAAAGCTCGTTGACAATCAGCTTGCAAGGAATATGGTAACTCTAAAGATGAAAGGCATGAAATATGTTATGCACAGAAAATTAAATACATTCAAACACAGGAAGAGTAATGAAAGAAATTTCATTAAAAATAAGAACTGGCTACAAGTATAAAGCTGAAGAGATAGAAGTAAAAAAGAAAAACAAAATTTTCAGTCTCGAGCTGAAGGGCCTGGATCAGTTGAAGGTACTTTGCGCGGAGAAGCAATGGGCTCAGCCTGGGAGGACGTACCAGGAGTATGCTCTGAAGGGACTGGACCGGCCGAGGACAAGGTGGCTTGTGATTTAAAATCTTCAATAATTTCAAGACCTATATCCCCAAAGATAGAAAAATCCATTTCTGGGTAGGACGTCCACAATGTGAAGAGAAAATCACGACCTGTTCTTTCCTCAGCCTCGTCCTTTGCATCTGCAACCCGCACTTCCAGTTCTTGAGCTGCTTGCTCTCTGAAGACCGACAGCTCTTCGAAGGCATTATCAGCGAGACGATTGACGACCTCAGCCTCTTTCTTCATGTCTTCAATACGTTGCTCCGCAGCATCAGCTCGCTGAATGGCCTCCGCCACCTGTTGCCTAAGCACCTCAGCTCGATGCTCAGCCTCCTCGGCACGCTTAGCCACGGTTGCAGCCTCCTCAGCCCGTTTGGTTGCAGCCTCCTCAGCACTCTTAGCTGCAGCTCCCATTTCATCAGCTCGTTTTGTGGCTTCCCCAGCCTGTTTTTCAGCAGCTTCAGCCCGCGCCAAGGCAGTTTCAACTTGGCGATGAAGCACTTCGACCTTTTCTTCTGCAGCTGAAGCCCTCTGCTCGTCCAATTCAGCTCGCTGCTCGGACTGCCTCAGGTCCTCTTTCACCTTGAGAAGCTCGTCTTTTAGCATGATATGCTCGTGTTCCATCTTCTTTAGAGCTTCCTCAAAGGCTTGACTTGCAGCGTTCGCCTTAGCGATCTGAGCTTCCTGACCTTCTATTCTGCCCGAGGTTAAGTTAGCTAAATCCTCAGTAGCCGCCTCCAGGTCGAATTCCAGCTTCCTCATCTCATCCTTGGTAGCCTTTGTCTCCCTTTTTCGCTTCATTGCAGCAAGGGCACCCTGGAAATTATGAACGGATTAAAATCTAGTCAAGTAAGGGAATCAACAGATGAGGAAAAATAACTTACCAGCATGCAATGGCGAGCCGCGAACTCATCTAGGTCCTCGCCCTTAAGACACCTATTTTCCAAGACATTCGCGTGATTGAGCATAATTGTTGCCCAGTTGTCAAGAAAGGCATTTAAATATCTTCCTCCAGGACCCAGCTCGATGTCTGATCTGGTTGGGGAAGGAGTTCTCTCGCGCTCCGGGATATCGCGTGCATCATCATAAGAACCACCTCGTCGCGATACAACGGTACGCTTAGTCGCATGTCCGCTGGGGCCAGCTCGGGGTGACTGGGGAGCAACCTTAGAAGGAGCATCACCTTTCCCAGGCTGCGAACTGGAAGTAGGAGGTGACTGAAGATTTGCAAACACGTTTGAGAGAGGCACCTCGTTAGGAGCAACAGTTGAGGAAGTAGTGGCTTTAGCAGCATCATGCACCTCGCTGGGAGCGGCGGTCGCAGGGGCAGTAGCTTCAGCGACAACAGGCGCTTCGTTGGATGCAGCAATTGCAGGAGCCTGGTCCTGGGCAGATAGTTTAGAGCGTTTTGAGGGTGCTGCTGGAGTGGCCAAGTCTTCGGCAGGCCGTTTTGTTGAAGGAGTCGAGGAAGCTTTAGATACAGAGGGACTTGCAGGAGGAGATTTCATGAGTATAAGTTTCCTCCTGTTGGCTGGGAGTTTCGTAGAAGAAGGAGCAGTGGCTGGAGCACGAGCTGGGGATGGCAGCGAAACCCCTGGGGTAGATGTGTGATGTGGAGAAGATGATGGGTCAGCCTGTGCAGTAGAAGCTGCAGGGACTGGGTCTGATCCTGTCCGAATTGGAGCAGGAATTGTAGAAGAACCTTTTTTAGACGCACCCTTTGAAGGGTTGCGAATTGAAGACGGCTTCGCCTTCGTTGGTGTGCGAGCTGAAGATGATCTTGCTTTAGACGAGGTGCGAGCAGGAGCACCTCGAGATGAAGTCTTCCGAGGTGGAGAAGGCGAGCGAATGTTATCCGAGCGAATAGCATCCTCTGATGATGAAGAGACTGCTGGCGGAGGTCGGGAAGTAGACGCATCCTGAACAGAAACCTCAAAAACAGAAGGAAGTCTAGGCCTGTCACTCATCTTGCCTATATCTTCCCCAGCTCGCAGAAGATGGGAGTCCGTAAGAGGAGCAAGCTTGTAAGCTCTAAGGATAGCATCGTCGAATCTGCTGCTGATGCCCGCGTTGCTCGATTTGGCGAGCTTGTCAAGAGCTCGTTCCTCCCCGCTGTTAAGAGGAGACTCGTCCATCTTCAGCACTGCACAACAAATGGTCAAAAAATGATAAGTAATGAAGATACAAGACAAAGTCAGCTCCCTTAAATTTTCTTATGAGTACCTGGTTTTAGGACGAAGCTGAAGTTTCGGAGATCTGCAAGAGATGGGCACGAGATATAAAACCAACTCGTCTTGTACGGCCCAACGTTGGATTTGCCTTTCGCTTCTCCTTTGGGCAAAAGGTCTTTGTATTGCGACTGGCGAGCTGTGAGATAATAGATGCCATCCGGTTTCTCTCCATCTCCCGCAGACACGGCCTTGAAAGAGTAAAACTGCTGAATAATCCTCGGTGTAGGGGCATGAAGGCCATTCCTGAAGAAGGCTACAGCCAGCGAGATCAACTGCGTATAAGAGTTGGGAGTCAGTTGAAATGGCGCGAGCTTGACTTTGTTGAGAAATTCGACCAAGAACGGTGGAACGGGGAACCGTAACCCCTGCTCGAGATGCTGGGTGCTGACAGCGATGAATCCCCTGGGTGGATAGCATGCATGATTGTTTGAATCAGGCAGCAGTATACGGCAACCGAAGGGAATATGGAATTGCTTGACAAGTCCTTCCACCTCAGGACGTTTTAGCGATGTGGGATGACGAGCGAATGCTTCACGAGCCTCTCTTCCCTGAATAGCATGAGTTCGGGCTTTGTCATGCTCACGAGCTTCATTGCTTGGAATCATCCCCTTGCGAGTTCCACTTGAAGACATCTAAAAATAAATAAATAAATACATATATATTATTGCAGGAACAACAATGGTGATGGAGCAAGATGAACCTAAAACAAAAAGTTTTGAAGAAAAAGAAGCCTCACCTTGAACTGTTGACGAGATAAAAAACGGCGAGAAAAGCTGATGATTTCGAGAAAGGATTGTGGGTCCTGGTTGCTTGAAAGCTTGAAACACTTGTTTGCTTTGGAAGAAAGTGACAGATGAAAGAAGAAAATGGAAAGGGGCCAATGGCTTATATAGACAAGCAAGCGTGAGTCCCAACCGTTAGATTCTTGGAAAGTGTAACCGTCATAGATCTGACGGTGCAGCGCAGAACGGGGCTTTGGAAATCATGCAGTCGTCGGTTGAAGGACGTGCGCATTAAATGTACGTGTAAAGAACGTGCAGACGTCGTTTCAATTACCACCTGCATGATCGCCACGTGTCGCAACTGAAAAGGTGGAATTTGAAAGTGCACAGAGGCAGTTACAAAAGTAAGCGTGACAAGGAAGCCAACTTTTACCAGCAATTCAAGCTCCCAGCTCGCTAAAGCAAATTGAGAAGCTGGGGGGCTAATGTTATGCATATTTTTCGGACTCAGTAGTTGGGCTGGTAAAAGTCCAATTTGGGCCCATTTAAGACCCGATAAGAAGACCCAATGAGGTCAATGTAGTCAAAACCCATCAGATGAGGCCCAGTATTGACTCAAAGACCATCAAGATTTCCAGCTGGCATCAACAGACCCATAAGTGTAGCCAGGTCGCAGCTCGCCGCCTGCGCAGCTCGTCTCTCAGCGAGCTCGAGATTGGGATCACCATGACACGTCAGCTCGCTCAGACACGTGATAAGCATCATATCTTCCAGAGCAGGCAGTTACCAAGTTCAAACGTGATTCTCTCTCCAAATATGGCAATTGTCCAATCAAACCATGATTCCCTCGTCAGATATGGAGATCAATTCAAATTCAAAATCAAGTAAACATTATCTTGAGATAAATATAGTAATTTCTTAATATTATCTAAAAATATTAGGAAGCATAATTAATTTATAATTCTTTTCCTTATTTTTCCCAATTGTTTAGGGAATGTAATTAATTCAGGATTCTCTTCCTAATTTGGCTACAATAAAATTGTAACACTTCTTTCCCTATAAATAGGGATCAAGATCATTGTAACAGGAGGACAATATTGAATAATATACTGTCACTCTGCAGAATTAAAGAGACAGACAGTCGTGGACGTAGGCCAATTATTGCTGAACCACGTAAAAGCTCCGTGTTCCTCGTTTGATCCTCTGTTTCTGTCTTTGTCTTTCCTTGGTATTTGTGCTTTCTCACATTGATTGCAGGTATTGGGCATTGATTACTCGTCGACTGAATTCCAACGTCGACAACAACCAAAATTAGTAGACTTTAAACCAGCTCACACGTCACTATAATAAAGAGTACTTATTCAATTTGATAATGTACCTAAATATACAACACCTATTAAATTTACAAATAGAGAAAATTTAAATATTTTATTTGACGGTTAAACGTTCAAATCCTTGGATAAAGGTAATTTGAGATACCAGCACATATTGAAAGAGCTAAAATTTCATCTCAAGGATATGGAAGCAATTTGATGCCCTACCATGATTTTTGTTTTTCTTTTTTTGACTGTCTGACACTAGATCAGATGGCTGTCGAGAACTAACTAAAATAAAACTCTAACATACGACTCAGATTTTTGCTCGTAAAAATTGGGAGAGGGCTACTCATACAAAAATGAAAAAATTATCCATTCAATGGAAGGACAAATAAGTCAAACCCGTCACTTTGAGATGTGTGGTGGGTGGGAATGTTCTTTCCACTAGAGCAAACCACTTTATATGACCTACCAAGAATTGATATACTGAATATAAGAGGATTCAATATCTATAAAACAATAAACTGCGGTGGACAAAAGTTGACGTAATCCATATTGAGCTTGTTAAACCCACATCAATAAAATTATGATTTCCAATCATATCTCCATCTCTTAATTCCTAGATTTGTAGTTTTAAATAATAATAATAATAATAATAATAATAAGGGGAAATTTCAATTAAGTCCAAACGTTTAGCAAAAAAATATATATTTTTACTCATTTATGGTTTTTGAATACCCATTATCTCAAATGTTTTAGAAATTCATCAATTTAGTTCTTCTATTAGTTGACTATTAATCAAACTTAAGGGTTTGAAAGACATTTTAGTCTTTTTCTTCCATTGACCATTTAAAATTAATTAAAAAAACTATAGATATCCACCATCGATCAAGGTTGTGATGAATAGTAGAGATTTAATGAGTTTAATTAAAATAAAATTAACACTAAACAATTAACAAAAAATTATATAATTCTTATAGGAAAAAAACAAAACAAAATCTCAAATTTTTCGGTTAAATTAGAAAATTGAAACAAAATGTTTTACAACTCACACTTGTCTCTCCGCTTCTCTTCTCGCTCACCCCCCAAATTAACAAGGTTGCTTGGGATTCTAGGTTGTGGTTCTAGGTTCGCTTCTCTTCTCTTCTCCTTTCTCTTCTTTTCTGTCTCTGCTCTTCTCTCTTACCCCCAAATGAAGTTCTAAGTTCAATTGAACCCAGAATTGTTCTGGTTCTAGGTTCGATTGAACCCATGCTTAAGTTGAAGTTCTGGGTTCAATCGACCCTTAAACTTGAAGTTCTGGGTTCGATTGAACCCTAAACATGGAGATACTAGAACATTTTCATGTTCTAGGTTCGATTGAACCTAGAACATGAAGTTGTTTATCTGTAATGCCCACACCACCAATCCTAAGAACACAACAACTCTTGCCCCGTCGACTACCTCCCTCGTTAATCTCTTGGTTTCCATATTTATGTTTGGTTTTTTTGTGTTTGGTCTATGTGTTTACGTTTGGGTTTTGTGTTTGTAGATGATAAAGATGGTTTTCTGTGTTTAATTTTGTTGGTTTTGTTAAGGTTATGTGTCAGATTAGTGATGGTTTTGTTGGTTTTGTTTCTGTTTTGTGCATTTCAATTGATGTTGTTGTGATGGTTTAACGTTGTAGAGTTATTTTCTAGGAGATCTAAAGATCTAAGTTCGAGCGAGAAGATTTTCAAACATTGAAGACTTTCCTCTTTTTTTTTTTTGTTTTTTTTTTTTTAATTTTTGCGACTTTAGTTTTTAGTTTTTATTTTTTAAAATTTGGTTTGTTGATGAATGAGATGAGGTGTGTGTGGAGATGAGGTTAAAGATCTGGGTGTTGGAACCTAGATCTCAAATTGTTAAAGGTCTGGGTTCCAACTTAGATCTTCACCCCATTTTTTTTTAAAAATTTTAATAATTTTAATAATCTATTTTTTATTTTTATTTTTTTCATATTTTAATTTCATTAAAATAAAAATAAAGTGATTAAGGGTATTTTGATCTTTGTATATATTCTATCATGGTTAACTGTTAGTTTTTGGTTAGAGAGACTAAATTGATGAATTTTTAAAACATTGAAGATTATGAGTATTGAAAACGTATAAGCAAGTAAAAAAGTAATATTTTGTTAAATGTTAGGGATTACATTAAAATTTTCCCTAAAAATAAACACTTCGATGGTCAAGCTTAAGGGTGGGCCTTTGGGTGTTCGGTTCGGTTACTACTGGAATCCAACTGAACCAATAAAGCCATCGTTCCTCATTTTGAGAATTGAACATGTATATTTGGAACATGGAAACCGACTTAATCTGAACAGGATAAGTCAACTCAAACTTCATCAAAACTCAAGCAAATTAGAATTCAAAACTCAATCAAACCAAACAATTAAAAACTCACCACATAATAAATCCTCACCCCTCGCCCCCGTCCCCACCCCCTCCCCCCCCCCCCCAAAAAAAAACAAAACAAAAAAACCACATCAAGATGGACATGATTGATTGACAACAGAGGCAAAAGGGATGAGATCGATCGACGACAAAGGAAAAGAGGGACGACATTGGTGACAGAGGCTAAGCGGGATGAGATTGGTGATAGAGATGACATTAGTGACGTGAACAACGACTTGAATGACGACGTGAATGGTGACTTGATCGACGATGAGACAAGGAAGAAGATGGAAGAAGAATGGCAAGGAGATCGGTTGACTTTTGAATACTCTAAAGATGGATTCAGTTTATATAGGGACACATGAGAAATTACGCATATGCACTCATAAATTATATAAATTATGCATATGTCCATCTTAAATTAGCATATGCCCTCATTTTGAGTGTTTCGTGGGTTAGATCAGTTCTAGATGTTTAGAACCAAACCGATTCATGAAAACATGGTATTTTTTGAGCAAGAGGTCCAAACACCCTAAAATGGAACATGAAAATCGAACCGAAAAGCTGTTGATTGGGTCAAATTGGGTTATTCGGTTGGTTCCATATTTTTATGCTCACCCCTAGTGACTCAAGCCAATATCAATTGATTTAATTTTACTAAAGTACAAATGTCCAACTAGGAGATTAAATAAAATTGGATCCGACCATATTTTATTTGATCCAATAAGTCAGACTGTATGAAAGTGGGCCACTTTTTGACCACCTGGCCCATTTGACATTTCTAAATAATATCTTCAAGAAACCCAGAATTAGTCGCCTACCTCATTCGATACCCAGTGTCTTTGTGACATTTCAAAAGTCTGCTCCTTTACGGAGACAAACTTCCTAAACATTATTTAAATTTTAATTAAAGTAATAAAAAATCATTTTAGTGAATAACTTTTAATTGAATCACTCCAACCATTCCCTCTATTTTGACTAAACAAGTACAAAAATTCATACAAATTTATTTTTTAAAATAAAAATTGTTTACTTTATCATTAATTAAATATTAAAATAATAGGAGAGAGTATTTGATTAGAATTCTTTTGATAACAATATGAAGAGTTATTAGAGTCAATAAAATGTCACATGATTAGTCTTTTTGACTAAAAAACAATAGATTGCTAATTGTTTAGAGAAGGTTAGAGGTGCTTTTAAACCCGCACGGCTACTAAGACATGTAATTGTCACTTATACTACAGAGCCAGCCTAGGATTCCTCCGCATTGCAGAGGCACTACAGCTTCCTACTCATAGAGGCTGCCTTCAACTGCAATATCTAAATTCTATAAACTTGTTCTTCTTCATAAACAGATTACCTTTAGTAATATTTTTTCTAGTATTTTTTTTTTCTTTTTTTTTTTTAATTATCGAAACCATCTGTCATAAAACTCTAAAGCTCACAAATGGTGGGAATTGAGATTGAATACCACTTGAGATGTGACAAAAGGTGGGAGTTGAGATTGAATGCCACTTGAGATGTGACAAAAGGAAAATAGCATCACTACCAGACCATTCCACTTTTCTCATTTTTTTAATAAACTTATGACCTTATTTTTCAGTAAATTAGATTGACAATCCATTTGGAAATGTTATTATATTCTCCGTTCATTAACTGTTGGCAAAATCAACTAATTATCCAGAAAAAAAAAAAAAAAGAGTCCACTATGTTAAATTTTTAGAAAATGATGTGAAGAAACTAATTCGATATCATTTTCTTTCGTCTATTCTAGCTTTAGTTGTTTTTCCTGTACACCAACTAAGTTTCCTCTCCAGACACATTAAAAAAATTTCAAACAACAAAAACTTCGAAATTTCACCAAAAGATATTAATAAACAGAAAAAACCTCCATTTCAACTCAAGCAAAATCCCTTAAATTTGTCATAGAGTTGATAATAACACCTTATCAACAATCTTTCAAATCAGAAATCTTATATGAACTATAAACTAAGCCACACAAACTTCAGATTAGAAGTCTTATTGTTTCTTGGACACAATTCAATACACAATTCAATCATTGTTTGTAATGGTCAGATCTTAATACTGAAACAGGTTTACATATCAAAAATCAACAAATCCAAATCCTAACTTTTTTGTAAATGTTTAACAAGAAGTTCAGGTAATGAAGTTGGAGTGGGGATTATAGATGCATATGACTTGGAAATATAGACAAGTTAACACAAACAATGAGAAACAAGTTTTGACTATTAAAAGAAAATGATAGACGAGCACTATCAACCATCATACATGTACGTTGTGATAACAGATGCACATGCACTACTTTATACCTTCGCATTGTGCTCTATGGCCTTCTGGGGTGAGCCCATCAAGGTGAAGATCCATGATCGATGCAACAGTTTCGAGAAATGCATTTTCACTTGATCCTGGAAGCATGGCTTCTTTTGCTTCTTGAATGATCTGCTCAATCACGGATTCCTCCTTCAGTGTTCTCCGACACATGATGCTTCCTATGGCAAAGGGAGTAAGTCCTCTCTTTGCACCTTTCTTCAGAAGCATGGTGGATATACGGAAGACACGGGCACACTCAGGCGGTATGTCCCAACCATGAAACTTCAAAAGCTCAATATCCTGTTCAGCATCCAGTGATTTGATGTAGTCAATTGTGTCAGGGGAGTAAGGTTGTTTAGCTTGTGGCCAGTACAGCCAGTCGAATGTGCAATCTTCAAACTGCAATGAAGCAAAGCAAAGATGAGAGATGAATGATAAACAAACATGGATGCCAAGAAGCCCAAACTTCTTGCAAAAGAGAAAGCAAACAATACATCTAGACAGCCATGATAGAACAATCTAATAAGATTGTTCCGCTATTTGAGTTCAAGCCCTGGTCAGCAAGACGTTGAATGCATAGAATCAACATCTAATCAAGTGAGATTGCTTAATGGCATTGAATCAGAGCAAGCACAGCAGCTTAACGCCACAGATATTTGATGCCTTAGTATAAGCATCAATTATCTGTCAGCAAATGAAACAATATGCTAGCAGAAGGATGACAGACGATTTTGGACATATAGACCAAGGAATGAAGGAAACAATCAGTTGCCTTCAAGCAATAGCATCTACGGTGCCTAAAAAGTGAAACATTGCTTGAGCTCGTAATCCAGCAATCAACAAAACAGCAATAATCAAACCAGCGACATACATTACATTCATACCAGGAACATTTCAACATTGATAGAAAAACACAATGTGAATAAGCAATCAAAAGAAAAACATTGCAATGGAAAATAAGGTAATCAAAGAACAACACTGCACAAACAGAAGAAAAGTAAAGCACTTACGTTGTCAGGTAAGCAGTATCCATGATCAATTGGAATAAGCCTGATCTGACCATCTTCATGATCTTTGCTGACCAATATGTTCCCAGCATGCCTATCCGTATTTGCCAACCTTATGTCAAGCACGGAGATCTTGTGTACCTCGTCTATTGGGAATGCACGAGGTCCCATATCCTCACAACTTCCAATATTCCTCATAAACATCTGCAGTGATCCAATCTTAACATTCTTGAGACTGTTTGCATAACCTTCAGGATGATTGAATCCTTTGTGCAAGCACTTCACCATAACCGTTGGGGGGACCCCAGCAAAGCCTCTCTCTTCGTTGTAAAAAGAGAAGAATGCACCCCTTTGACGATGATCTAAAATGTATGCTGCTACTTCTCGTAAAGCTCCTTCTCCTACTCGCATGCCTTTCTTCAATCCTTCACCATCCAAAGACAAGGGTAATCCTCGAGGGTTGTTCACAGCCATGGGCTCCTCATCAACTGGCTTAAATACGGAAATATAATTCTGACCAGATGAATCTTGCATGAAATAAGCTCCTCCTGATCCCTCTAACGAGCGAATGGGATCATTACCCTTCTCTAAGCCATCAAAAGTAGAGCTAATTAGCTTTTTAACCACTAACGGCAGTTCAGTATTGGAATTAACAAGAGGTTCCAAAAGGACATTTCTTGGCAACAATGCATTCTCTCTGGCTTCACATCCTAAAAACAGGCTTCCCAACTGGTATTTTCCTGCAAGATCATCTCCCTTTTCATTGAAGCTTACATCATCAATGTAATCTTCAAATTCTTTCGCAACAGGTTTGGCCCCAACATCGATGGAAACTTCAAATTCCCTCGCAACAGGTTTAGGCCTTACTTTGGCAGATTTCCGAACCAGCAAATGAATCACAGCATCATCACTTTGACATATATCAGTTATAAGTTTCTGATCTTCAAGCTCCTCACCATCACATATCAGTTTCTGATCTCTAAGATCAACCAACCCTTTTCCCTTCTTGGCAATTTGCTGCTTCACATACCCCACATTTCTCCCCCGCTCAACCTTAAACTCAAACTCCTTCCCGCAAACAGTCGTGACTCTGATTGCTTGAAGATCCGAGAACCTAATCACCAAATGCACCACATTCCCATCCGCGAGTCCGTAGTCCCGAACAAGCGAATTGCTCCTCGCCAGTTCCCTCCCTTCGAAAACCAACTTCTGCTTCTTTACAAAAAACCCTTTGAAAGACTGAATCCTCAGTTTCACCGAAGCAATTGAATCTGATTCCATAACACGCATCGGAATAATCGAACCACCAACACTCAGAAAAACCAAGATGGAATCACTCATACGTAGACCGTGCTGATGCCCGAACATCTCAACGAAATTATGAGACTCTTCGAGCATCGGACTAAGCGCTACACTTGCAAGCGACATCCTTTCCCCTACTGATCTAACCAATCCCCTATCTACTATATCTCAATATTCTATTTCTAACTAACTATAACTCCCTAAACCCTAAATCAACATTCAAGAATTTCCCACTCATATCTAAATCAATAAACACCAAAGAAGCTGTACACAATACCGATTCGTGTCACCCTTTTCGAAAGAGTGACCAAAGTGTCTCTGTGGCCCTCAAACTCCTAATATTAGGAGTTTGGCAATGCACTCTCCATCTTCTTCATCTTCACAAATTGTTTCTCCAAAACAGTAGGGGCCTTAGAAGCCTGACCACAAATTCCAGTACAAAACCCCCTAAATATAAAAAAATTAAAAAAAAAAAACACAAAAAAATATTCATTCAATCAGATGCTACAAAACATTAATATATAAACAAGACATAAATTACAAACATTAAAAAATATATATTTATGCATATTACAATCAAAAATGCATTTTAATTTGTGTTTTTAAGATGATGATGATGATAATAATAATAATAATAATAATCATAATCAAAATTCAGAGGCTGATTCAGACCAAAAAAAGAGATCTTTCTTTGCTATTCAATTTAGAATTAAAAAAGAACACACAGAGAGAGAGAGAGAGAGAGTTGTACCTTGGAGAAGCAAGAATGGAAGAATGGAAAATGGAGATGTGTTTTTATTTTGCGAGAAAGTGGATTTTTCTGGAGAAAGAGACCGAAGAAATTGGAAGGGAGTTGTTCGTGTTTGCTGTTGAAGTTAAAAGCGCGTTGAATGACGTGGGCGAGTAGATATATTGGGGTTGAGTTGACGGACTTCGACGAATGAGGCTTGGCGGCCAATTCACGATCTTTTTAACGCCGTTAATTATTGTTATTATTTTTTCAAAGGAGAATTGTTAATAATCGTGGTCTTATATGAAACTCTCCTTATTTTATTGGTGACGGTGGTTACGTTTGACGATAATGACTCTTGACCAATAAAAATGATTTTTATCCAACGAAAATGCAACATGGAGGCTGCAGCAATTCTTGAGTTTGGAATGAAGGAGTTTTATTTGTAGAAAGAGAATTTGGAATTAAAATGATTCTGAGTGGGATTTCTTTGTATGCTTTACTTGGTGAACAAGAAAAAAAAAAAAGGCAAATTTAATTAGACTTCCCTTTTTTTATTGTTTAATGTTAAACAGAGTAAAAGATTTATTGAAACCTATTGAAGGCCTGAACATCCACTATTTTACATGTGAAAGATAATTATTTCCACAATAAGAAGACAAAATTTTCCACACATCTAGCAATATGCAAAAAGTATCTATTAATGCATAGGTGATCTATTAATGCATAGGTAATGACATTATGTGACATTGGTTGAGCAAACTCAAGTTTAAAGACAGTTGTTTACAACAAGCATCATTAAGCAGAACAACAAGGACAAATATTCTTCTTGACCTGGTTCCGTGTTCTAAGTAACTTTCTTTAACGTTATCTTTTTAATACATTTTTTTTTATTAATTAGAATTTCATTTTATTAAAAGGTGTTTTCTTTGGAATAAAATTCTTTGATAAATTTTTGGAAATTATCCTTGGTTTTTAAAAGATTAATCTCTCTTTTCTTTTATTGTAATACTTGAATTCAATTAGATCCAGTAGAATATATACATTTTTAAATAAAGTATAAATAAAGTTCATATGAATAAGTTATGATGCTTAATTAGAGATTTCAAATTAAAGCGTTCAATTGAAGTGATAAAAATAGCTTAATCAATTATTTATGGAGCCTTAATTGAAGACTAGTGCAACCCATTTTTCCCACTAAATACACTCACTTACTTTTAAGCATAAAAGATATGCATACATAGGGTGCAAATTTTGGTGGGCATAGAAAGGAAGAGAAAAGAAACATGTGTTGGTTGTAATGGTCAACATATGAGACAAAAGACAAAAAAAAAGAATCAAGATGGAGAGAGTGGGACCGGTCCACAACCACAAACACTAACACAAATAATTGGAGAAAGTTTGACGGGCCTCTTTTCCTTCTATTAATAGGCAGCCCGTTCGGTGACCTCACGGTAGCCTTTCAGTTGAGATCTGCTTCGATTGAAAGGTTCCCGTAAAACTAAACCTTTTACTTTTTTTGAAAATCTTTTTAAATACTTATAAAATTCTGTTCGAATGAAAATGGATGGAAACTTATTATTATTATTATTTAAAAAAGTGTTTGCAAAACAGGTCTATAAAAATTTCGATAGCATAACAACTATTTTTCCCAAAAATCCTATCCTACAGAACAAAATAGAAAATCTATGCACTTCAAAATTCTCACAAATCTTAACTTTCGAGCCTCAAGCTCTCATTCATTTTACAACTAACCATAAATACGATTTCAATTCAAAAGATAGTTCGAAATCATTGAACTTGAATGAAGCATCATGCACACATAAATTCCAAAATATAGTACAAAAGCATAAATATGCATGTCTTCTCAAAATAATGCTCACAAAACATGCGTTAAATCTTAAAAGATAAGTACATGATATTCAAAGCAACAAACTAGTGCAATAGCGAAGGGTTTTCAATCAGCTTGCGTGATCGATAGAGCTTCCTCTGATTTCTGGCTCTTACCTGCACCTAGGGAGGATTTTTATAAAAACACGAAAAGAGTGGTAAGTATTAACTCAGTGAATGAGTAACTTTTAGATTTTTAAACTCATTATTGAAATTTATATACACCTCCCAAAATAATTTGGAAAACTAATAAATTATCTCAACTGATAAAGTATGAATCAAGCATATATCATATAAATATTTTTACTTGAAATTGCTAATAATTTTCATAAATTGTAAAACTTTCTAGTTTTCTCAATCTCATATCAAATGACGTGCTTTTCTTTTTGAAACTTGCCTTATAAGATAACCTAGGGGAACTCTTCCTCAAATGATTACACGTCGACACGTTACGAAACTAGGACTAAGGAATACTACCTGTGTAGTCGCACGGATGCAGGAACTCTAGGGTTGTGTATCCCCCTCTAACATCCTACGAGCCTACACTACCATATGCGTGCAGAGAGTGACACCTTGACTCAAATCCCTCAAGTTAATGACTCTCCCAACCAATCTATCATGCATGCACATAGTACTACGATCGGGTATAACTGAGGATTAGGGTAAACCGAAAGCATCTTTAAACTTTCAATATGCTTAAAGTTTTCTTTTCTTTTTAATTTAGCTTGGAAGTATATTGAATTTAGTTTGTAAACTTTCATTTCTCAAATATACAATTTATAACCGAAATATTTCTTTACTAAGGCAAAAGCCTAAAACATTTCGAAATACCTTAACATGCATTTTCTATGTATATATTTCATTTAAACTTTCTACTTTGCTTATTTGAAAAATAAATGCACTTTAACATAGATTTAAGAAACTATACATGCATTACAATAGAAACATTAACGTATGATAAGCTTGCTCCATAAACGTATTAAAACGGATACTAAACATGGCATAACAATTATAAATACAAAATTCATAAAATTCATAAAAGCTTATGAAAATCCACATTCACAACTTGCTTTCTGTCGACGTTGGAATTCAGGTGACGGGTAATCAATGCCTAATACCTGCAATCAATGTGAGAAAGCACAAATATCAAGAAAGGACATAGACAAATATCGAGAATCAAACGAGGAACACAAAGCTTTTACGTGGTTCGACAATAATAGGACTACGTCCACGACTGTCCGTCTCTTAAATTCTACAGAGTGACAGTGTATTATTGATTATTTTCTGATCATGTTACAATGATTTTAATCCCTATTTATAGGAAAAGAGGCGTTACAATTCTGGTTGTAGCAAATCAGGAAAAGAATCCTGAATTAATTACACTTTCCAAATAATCAGGAAAAATAAGGAAAAGAATTGTAAATTAATTACACTTCCTAATATGTTTGACTAATATCAGGAAACTGCTTCCATAAAATCAGGGATGATGTTGATTCAGTTTGAATTTGAATAGACTTCCATATCTGACGAGGAAATCACGGTTTGATTGGATAATTGCAATATTCGGAGAGAGAATCATGGTTGAATTAGGTAACTGCCTGTTCTGGAAGATACTGTATTCATTACGCTTCTGAGCGAGTTGACGTCTATGGCGATCTGTGGGCTTGAGCTCGCATAGCGAGCTACGCATGAGGCGGTTTGTGGAACGGACTATGCTCTGACTGTGGAACGAGCTTATTGCAGTGAGCTGACAGGATACTGCGATGAGCTGTACCTTCTGTTGGGCCTGGAGTTGATATCTGGGCCTCGTCTGATGGGCCTCGTCTGATGGGCCTTGACCGGGTTGATTGTTATGGGGCCTCCTTATCGGGCCTAAATTGGGCTTTTACCAGCCTATTTAATGAGTCTGAAAAATACATACAACATTAGCCCCCTAGCTCTCAGTTCGTTTCTGCGAGTTGGGAGCTCGAGCTTGTTGGTAAAAGCTAGCTTCCTTGGCACGCTAACCTTTATAACTGCTTCTGCGCATTTTCAAATTCCACCTTTTCAGTTGCGACACGTGACAGTCATGCAGAAGGTAACTGAAACGACACCTGTACATCCCTTACACGCGCATTTAATGCGCACGTCTTTCAACTGACGGCTACATGATTACAAGGCCGTACCTCACGCTGCACCGTTGGATTAATGACGGTTACATAGTAGACAGATCTAATGGCTAGGGTTCAAGCTCGCTTGTCTATATAAACTGATGGACCATTTTCATTTTCTTCTTTCATCTGTCATTTTCTTTTAAAGCAATCAAGTATTCAAACATTCAAGCAACTAGGACCTACTGCCTTTTCACAAAACCAACATCCTCATTCGCCGTTTTTCAATCTCATCAACGATTCAAGGTAAGGCATCTTTTTCTTCAAACTTTCTGTTTTTGGTTTATTTTCGTTGAGTTGATATTGAGTCGTACTTGTATCTGATCATCCTTGTGTATGTGATGGTTTGAATATGTTATGTTCTTGATATCAAACTGTTGCTGTTGCTTGAATATTACTTGAACATAGCATGTTTGTTGTTGTCGAGTCTTTCTGATCATTGTTGAATCTCGTTGCTATAGGTTCTTTGTTTGAACGTGACTTTTCAACTTCTGTTGGTTGGATCTGGTTTTTTACTTGTTCATGACTGGACTACTGTTTGTGACTTGTAATGCATACTTGACTGTTGACTTAGGATTGTCGTAGTCTTGTTAGCTCGTAGGTCATTGCTTTTGTTGACTGAACTCTCCATTGCATAGTCTGATTGTTTTCTTTTGTTCAGATGTCCTCAAGCGGAGCTCGCAAGGGAATTATTCCAAGCAGTGAAGCTCGCGAGCGAGATGAAGCCCGAGCACATGCTATACAGGGAAGAGAAGCTCGGAATACATTCTCTCATCATCCTTCATTGCTAAAGTGTCCTGAGGTGGAAGGACTTGTCACTCAATTCCACATCCCTTTGGGTTGCCGTGCATTGCTACCTGATTTAAAGAATCATGCATGTTATCCGCCAAGGGGATATGTCGCCGTCAGCGTTCAACATTTCGAACAGGGACTACGGTTCCCCATTCATTCGTACTTGATCGTATTTCTCAACAAGGTCAAGCTCGTGCCATTCCAGTTAACTCCAAACTCCTATGTGTAGTTGACCTCGCTGGCCGTGGCCTTCCTCAGGAACGGCTTTCGTCCCCCTACTCCAAAAATTATATAGCAGTTCTACTCCTTCAAGGCTCTGAGCGCAGCAGAAGGAGAGAAACTGGAGGGCATTTATTACCTCACAGCCCGTCCGTCGAAATACAAAAATCTGTTGCCCAAAGGAGATACGAAGGGTAAGTCAAATGTCGGGCCGTACAAGACGAGCTGGTTTTACGTCTCCTGCCCCTCTCTCGCAGATCTCCGAAATTTCAGCTTCGTCCTGAAACCATGTATGCAGGATAATATATTGCGAGCTGAACCAAGTTTGTTGTTTTGTTTTCTAAAAATGTCTTGCTTTGCAGTGCAAAAAATGGACGAGTCTCCTCTCAGCAGCGAGGAGGAACGAGCTCTTGACAAGCTCGCAATCTCAGAGGACGTAGGCATCAGCAGTAAATTTGACGATGTTGTCCTTAGAGCTTACGGCCTTGCTCCTCCTAAGGAATCCCCTCTTCTGCAATCTGAGGAGGACATAGGCAAGACTAGCGATAACCCTAAACTTCCTTCTGTTTTTGAAGTTCTAGTTCAGGTGGGGGACACGCCTGCTTCCCGACCTCTGCAACCAGTCTCTACACAAGCAGCGGGTACAACTCGTTCACCTTCTCCAGCTCGAAAGGCTTCTACCCAAGGTGCTCCTGCTCACGTCTCACCTAAGGCGAAATCGTCTTCAGCTCGCGCCCCATCAAAGGGCGCATCTCGAAAAACTACTTCTCCGACTCCTGCCCCAGCTCGGACAGAATTAACTTCATCTCGCACTCCCTCAAAGGGCGTATCACAAACAACTTCTCCAGCTTCTGCCCCATCTCGGATAGGATCAGATCCAGCCCCTACTGCACAAGTTGACTCATCCTCTTCCCCACATCACACATCTATCCTAAGGGCTTCACTGCCATTTCCAGCTCGTGCTCCAGCCCCTGTTCCTTCCTCTGAGCGAATTCCAGCTAACAGGAGGAAACTTGTGCTTTTGAAATCTTCTCCTGCAAGTCCTGCCGTATCTCTAGCCTCCTCGACTCCTTCAACGAAACGGCCTGCTGAGGCCTTAGCCACTCCAGCGGCCCCTTCAAAACGCTCAAAATCATCTGCCCAGGACCAGGCTCCTGCGGTCGCTGCTTTCAGCGAAGTGCCTGCTGCTGCTGAGGCCACTGCTCCTTCAACCGCTGCTCCCAGCGAAGTGCCTCCTGCTGCTGGTTCTTCAGGTCTTCAGCTGACTCCAGTTTCCAGTTCGCAGCTTGGAAAAGGAGACGCTCCTCCCAAGGTCGCTTCCAGGCAACCCGAGATGGCCCCAGCGGGCATGTAACCAGGCGTACTGTTACTTCGCGATGTGGTACTTACTCAACCAATGTGCCTGATCTCCCAGAGCGTGAAAGAACTCCTTCCCCTACAAGACCAGAAACCAAGCTCGGGCCTGGGGGAAGATATTTGACTTCCTTCATTGATAACTGGGCACCCATTATGTTTACTCATGCAAGAGTCTTGGAGAATCAGTCCCTTCAGGGTTTGGAGTTGGATGAATTTGCAGCTCATCATTCTATGCTGGTAAGTCATTTTTCTTTATCCTCTAGCCTCTTTTTCTTCATCACATATTAACTCGTAAAATTTTCAGGCTGCCCTTGCTGCCATGAAGTAATGGAGGATGACCAAGATCAATGAAGATCGAATAATGAAGCTGCGAAGTGAGCTGGAGGTCGCTAACGATGAGATAGTATCCTTGGCTGGTCGAACCATAGAGAATTTTGAGACTCAGATGGTTGCGGCGAATGAGGCTAAACAGGCTGCCGAAAAAGCTCTGCTGGAAACACAACAAGAGCGCGACATGCAAAGAGAAGTGCTGGAGCAGAGTGACCAGCGGGTTGAGCTGGCCCAGAAAGCTGTTGAGGATCTCAAGGCACAGTTAACTGCAGCAAGAGAGGAGCTGAGGCAATCCGAACAGCGGGCCGAACTGGCTGAGCAGCGAGCTACAATCGCAGAGGAAAAAATAGAAGTGCTCGATCGTCAAACTGAGGCTGCAGTGACACGAGCCGAGACTGCTGAAAAGCGTACTGAAGAGGTGGAAGCCGCTGTTAAACGTGCTGAGGAGGCTGCAGTAAAACGAGCTCAAGAGGCTGAAACCGCGGCTAAACGTGCCGATGAGGTTGAGCATCGAGCTGAGGTGCTTAGGCAACAGGTGGGGGAGGCCATTCAGCAAGCCGAGGCTGAAAAGAAACGAGCAGAAGCCGTTCAGAAAAATGCTGATAACGTTAACCAGCTTGCAGACAATGCCTTCGAGGAGCTATCGACCTTCAGAGAGCAAGCTGCTCGAGAATTGGAAGTGCAGGTTGCAGACGCAAGGGATGAGGCTGAGGAGAGAACAAGCCACAACTTCCTTTACACACTGTGGATGTCCCATCCAGAGATGGATTTTTCTATCTTTGGGGACATAGGACTTGAAACCGTTGAGGATTTTAAAGCAAGAGCTACCTCGTCCTCAGCTGGTCCAATTCCTTCGGTAGAGGAGGTTCATGGTACGACCTCCCAGGCTGAGCCCGTTATTGACCTCGATCCCCCTAGCGCACTTCCTTCATATGAAGAACCTTTGACTGGCCTAGATCCTCCAGCTCAGGACTAAGAGCTCGTTTTCTTTTCTTTTACATGTATTTTTTCAGCTTTTCAATTTGTAAACAGCTCTCACACTTAATGAAATTTCTTTCATTATTTCTTCTGTGTTGAATGCATTTCAGGCTATTGTGTATAATATATTTTATACTCTTCATCTTTAGAGTTATCATATTTCTTGCGAGCTGATAGTGAATAAGCTCAAAATCTGATAATAATTAAAACAATTACTTAATTCAACAATTAATAAAATTTTGTAAGTACAAGTAATTGGTCTGTCAGAATGTTTGAAGAGCTATGCAGAGACACTTAGCCATCTGCTTTTTTGGCTCTTTTTATTTTAAGCGAGCTATGCGGGGTCGTCACCTCGCCTGCTTTTTAGGCTCATTTGACGAGCTATGCAGAGACACTTAGTCATCTGCTTTTGAGGCTCTTTATTTGTAGCGAGCTATGCAGGGGTCGTCACCTCGCCTGCTTTTTAGGCTCATTTGACGAGCTATGCAGAGACACTTAGTCATCTGCTTTTGAGGCTCTTTTTATTTTAAGCGAGCTATGCAGGGGTCGTCACCTCGCCTGCTTTTTAGGCTCATTTGACGAGCTATGCAGAGACACTTAGTCATTTGCTTTTGAGGCTCTTTATTTTTGTAGCGAGCTATGCAGGGGTCGTCACCTCGCCTGCTTTTTAGGCTTATTTGGCGAGCTATGCAGAGACACTTAGTCATCTGTTTTTGAGGCTCTTTATTTTTGTAGTGAGCTATGCAGGGGTCGTCACCTCGCTTGCTTTTTAGGCTCATTTGACGAGTTATGCAGAGACACTTAATCATATGCTTTTGAGGCTCTTTTTATTTTAAACGAGCTATGCAGAGGTCGTCACCTCGCCTGCTTTTTAGGCTCATTTGACGAGCTATGTAGAGACATTTAGTCATCTGCTTTTGAGGCTCTTTATTTTTATAGTGAGTTATGTAGGGGTCGTCACCTCGCATGCTTTTTAGGCTCATTTGGCGAGCTATGCAGAGACACTTAGTCATCTGCTTTTGAGGCTCTTTATTTTTGTAGCGAGCTATGCAGGGGTCGTCACCTCGCCTGTTTTTTAAGCTCATTTGACGAGCTATGCAGAGACACTTAGTCATCTGCTTTTGAGGCTCTTTATTTTTGTAGCGAGCTATGTAGGGGTCGTCACCTCGCCTGTTTTTTAAGCTTATTTGACGAGCTATGTAGAGACACTTAGTTATCTGTTTTTAAGGCTCTTTTCATTTTAAGCGAGCTATGCAGGGGTTGTCATCTCGCCTGCTTTTTAGGCTCTTTTGACGAGCTATGCAGAGACACTTAGTCATCTACTTTTGAGGCTCTTTATTTTTGTAGCGAGCTATACAGGGGTCGTCACCTCGCCTGTTTTTTAGGCTCATTTGGTGAGCTATGCAGAGACACTTAGTTATCTGCTTTTGAGGCTTTTTATTTTTGTAGCGAGCTATGCAGGGGTCGTCATCTCGCCTGCTGTTTAGGCTCATTTGATGAGCTATGCAGAGACACTTAGTCCTCTGCTTTTGAGGCTCTTTATTTTTGTAACGAGCTATACAGGGGTCGTCACCTAGCCTGCTTTTTAGGCTTTTTTGGCGAGCTATTAAGCTCAGAGCTCGTTAGCCTTAGTGAATTTAGTTGAGTCACAAGCTGGGAAAATAGAGCTTTCATTAACTAAAATGATTTTGAATTACATATTACAAAGAATTCACTGATGATAAGGACGCAGATGCTCGACATTCCATGCTCAAGGGACTTCAGCTCTATCTTCATTAGCTAAATGATAAGCCCCATTCCCCAAGCTTGCTTTGACAACATATGGTCCTTCCCAGTTCGGGCCTAAGGATCTATCACTTGGCTTGCGGGCTCCAGGCAGGATGAGACGCAAAACTAAGTCTCCAACATTGAATTTGCGAATCCGAGCATACTTGTTGTAGTACCTCGCTATTCTCTGCTGATAGACAGCTACCCTTAACCTAGCCGTTTCCCTGTGTTCTTCAAGTAGGTCCAGGTTTGTTGCAAGTAGCTGATCGTTGTCATTTGGATTGAAGGTTGCTCTTCTTTGCGAGGTGACTTCAAACTCAGTTGGGATCATAGCCTCAGATCCATACACCATTGAGAACGGGGTCTTGCCAGTGGAGCTGCGAGTTGTGGTTCTGTAAGACCACAATACTTTCTGAAGCTCGTCTACCCATGCTCCCTTCTTTGCTTCCAGTTTCATCTTCATGGTTTGCTTGATGATTTTGTTAACAGCTTCAACTTGGCCATTGGCTTGTGAATGGTCCACTGCTAAAAAGCTTTTAACAATCTTGAGGTCGCTGCAGAACCTAAGAAACTGGTCGCTAGCGAACTGGGTTCCATTATCAGTCACAATCTGCTGTGGGACTCCGAATCTGCAAATAATATTGCTCCACACAAACTTCTCAATCTTTGTTGTGGAGATTTCAGCTAACTCCTTTGCTTCCGCCCACTTGGTGAAGTAATCCACTGCGACCACCGCATGTTTGCATCTTCCACGAGCCATTGGCAGAGGCCCAATCAAATCCATCCCCCAAATCGCAAAAGGCCACGGGCTTACCATTTGTTGGAGATAAGCTGGTGGAGCTCGTGGAATTTAGGCAAACCTCTGACACTTGTCGCATTTCTTCACTAAGTTAATGGCGTCCTGCCTCATGGTGGGCCAGTAGAAGCCTTGACGAAGTGCCTTCTGAGCTAGAGACAGCCTCCTAGCGTGGTTCCCGTAGTAGCCTTCATGTATTTGCCTTAGTACTGTTTCACACTCAGGGCCATCAATGCATCTTAACAGTGGAGTTGAGAACCCCTTCTTGTACAAGGCATCATCATAGATGCAGTACCTGGCTGCTCTAGCTCGTAGACGCCGGGCTTCCAGCTTGTTACTTGGCAGCTTTCCATCCTGCAAATAACTGAGAATAGAGCTCATCCAGGAATCAGGCTGCACAGTTATAACCATCGTCACATTCTTTTTCTTTGTACTTGGAGCTGGTAGGAATTCAACTGGGATTGCCCCAAGAAAGTCTGCATCTCGGGTGGTTGCCAAAAGAGCTAAAGCATCTGCATGCGTGTTCTGAGCTCGTGGAATCTGCTTCACTTCGTATTTCTGAAATGCACCTAGCAGCTCGTGAACTTTCTGGAGGTAAAGGGCCATTTTCGATCCCTTGGCTTGGTACTCCCCCGATATGTGATACACAACGAGCTGTGAATCGCTAAAGACTTTCAATCT
The DNA here is from genome assembly GCA_019925255.1 of Litchi chinensis. Lineage (NCBI taxonomy): Eukaryota > Viridiplantae > Streptophyta > Magnoliopsida > Sapindales > Sapindaceae > Litchi > Litchi chinensis. The sequence continues at coordinate 10,314,136 of CM034462.1, read as the reverse complement.
TCAGCTCGCATCTCTTTAGCCAAACGCAGACCCGCGAGCAGAGCCTCATACTCAGCCTCATTGTTTGTTGCCTGAAAGCCAAACCTTAAGGCACAAAGGATTTTGTGGCCTTCAGGACTGATCAGCAGAATCCCAGCTCCAGCCCTCTTCTCGCTGGATGAACCATCAACGTAAAGTTCCCAAGCTAGACCTTCAGAAGATTCAGCTTCATCATCCACAGGTCCTGTAAATTCTGCGATGAAATCTGCCAGGGCTTGAGCTTTGATGGCCGTTCTTGGCTTAAATTGGATATCAAACTGTGCGAGCTCCACTGCCCATTTCAACAAGCGACCTGAGGTATCTGCCTTTTACAAGACTTGTTTCAATGGATATTGGGTGAGGACTTCGATAGTATGAGCTTGGAAATAAGGTCGCAGTTTCCTTGATGCGATCACCAGGCAATAAGCAAGCTTCTCCATCTGCGAGTACCTAGTTTCAGCATCTTGCAGCCTTTTACTTACATAGTATACTGGAAGCTGCGTCTTTTCTTCTTCCCTCACTAGTGCAGCACTCAGAGCTTGCTTTGACACTCTCAAGTACAAGATCAGCCTTTCATCTTCTTTGGGCTTGGAAAGAAATGGAGCTCGCCCCATATATTCTTTCAGCTGCTGGAATGCTATTTCACACTGCTCTGTCCACTCGAAGCTCTTTGCTTTCTTCAGAATGTTAAAGAAAGGGATACACTTGTCTGTAGCTTTCGAAATGAATCTGCTCAGTGCAGCGACCTGGCCATTAAGGCTTTGCACATCTTTCACCTTGGTTGGCGATCTCATGTCGATCAATGCTTTGATCTTCTCAGGGTTTGCTTCGATTCCTCTATTGTTGACCATAAAGCCCAGAAACTTCCCAGAAGCTACTCCAAACGCACACTTGAGCAGATTCAATTTAATTTGGTAGCTCCTTAGAATCTGAAACATCTCTCCTAGGTCGCTAACATGGTCACCTATCTACTTGGATTTTACTAGCATGTCATCGACATAGACCTCCATGGTCTTTCCGATCTGCTCTTCGAACATCATGTTCACCAAGCGTTGATAGGTCGCTCCAGTATTCTTCAAACCGAAGGGCATCACCTTGTAGCAATACAACCCCCGATCAATCATGAATGAGGTGTGTTCTTCGTCTTCAGGTTTCATTAGGATCTGGTTATATCCCGAATATGCGTCCATGAAGCTCAGGAGCTCGTGGCTAGCAGTAGCGTCCACAAGCTGATCTATCCTTGATAGGGGAAAACTGTCTTTGGGGCACGCTTTGTTTAGATCAGTGAAGTCGATGCAAGTTCTCCACTTCCCGTTCTTTTTTTTCACTAGTACAGGATTGGCGACCCAGGTCGGGTAGTAAGCTTCTCTGATGAACTTGTTAACCAATAGCTTGTCTACCTCTTCCTTTAGTGGGAAGTATCGTTCCCCCGTTATTGCTCTTCTCTTTTGACGAACTAGCTTGAAATGAGGATCAATGTTCAACCTATGAGACATCACCTTTGGATCTATTCCCACCATGTCCTCATGATTCCATGCAAACACATCCAAGTTCGCCTTTAGGAAGTCAGCGAGCTGGGTTCTCAGCTCCGAAGCTAATCCTCTTCCCAGCTTCAAGCATCGCTCTGGATCTACCTCGCTGACTTGTACATCTTCTAATTCCTAAATTGGACCGGTAGCTCATTCTGCATCTACCTCACAAGGGTCCAGGTCGTGACTGACTCATTTCTCAGTCATAGCTCGTGGCTCGCCCCCTGAGACCACGTTCACCTTCTTTCCTCTTACACCCATTTTGACAGCATCTTCATAGCAGTGTCGAGCTAGGTGCTGCTCTCCTCGAACACATCCGATGCCATTAGGAGTTGGGAACTTAACTGTGAGAGTTCTGGTCGAAGTAACCACATCCAACTCGTTCATGGCAGGTCTCCCGAGGACCACATTATATGCTGATGGACAGTCAATTATTAAGAAGTCTGTCAGGATTGTTGCCTGACGACCTGCCTCCCCAAGAGTCAATGGTAGCTTAATTTGGTCCACTGGTACTACAGCATCTCCAGTGAATCCAAATAAAGGCTCCGGGGATGGTCTCATTTGTTCTGCTCACAGCCCCAACTGATCAAAACAGCTCTTATACATCACGTTCACCGAGCTTCCAGTATCAATCATGATGCGCCTAACTTCCACATTGCTGATTTTAGCTCGTATAACCAGCGCATCGTTATGAGGCTAGATCACTCCTCTAGCATCTTCATCTGTAAATACAATCTCGTCCGAGGTCGGCTTTGCTCTTTTGGCAGGTCCCTCCGACCCATTGAGCTGAAACAAATGATTCGCCTCTCGGACGTACCTCTCATGCGATCTGTTGGAATCACCTACGATATGGGGGCCACCATAAATGGTAAAAATGGTTCTTACCGCAGGTTCCTGACCTTGCTCGGAAGCTCGTAGGGGCTGTTGCTGCTGTGTTGGCTGCTGTTGCTGAGGTCGTTCTTATGAAGGTCGCGAGTCTGCAGGTCTGGCCACATAATCTCTCAAGCGACCTCGCTTGATCAATTTCTCAATGGCGTCTTTCAACGCCCAACAGTCTGAAGTATTGTGCTCGACCTCATTATGATAGGCACAAAACTTATTCCGATCTCTGTGCTGAACCGGAGCCCTTATAGGAATGGGCCTTCCAAAATCTTCCCTGTTTCTTTTTATCAGCATAAATATTTTCCGGTGAAGCCATCAGGACGCTGTATCCTTCCTGACGGTCCAGGCGCCGAGGTCGGTCGTTTCTTGGCTCTCTCCTTACTCTTTTGGCAATCTAATTGCTTGAGCCACCATTTCTTCCTTCTTTGTTCCTGCCATTGCTTCTCCTCTTTGGCTGGCTAGAACTGCCCGCTTCATTCTTCTGATTTTGCTTCTTCGGGCCGAAGGTCTCTTCCCACCTAATCTCCTTAGCAGCTTGCTCGTAGAACTCTCCCAAATCCTTGACTGGGGATTTGTAAATGCTCTCGTACAACTTTCTATCCTTGCGCAGCCTAGCTGAGATCGCTGTCAGTATGCTTTCATCTGATGGGTGTTCAACATTCGCGATCTCGCGTCTAAACCTGGTGATATACTCCTTCAAAGACTCACCTTGTCGTTGGAATATGATTGCTAGATGGCAGGATGGAGCGAGCTGTCTTCTCAGCGCCCTGTACTGACCAATGAACTTCTGTTGGCATTCTTCCCAACTACCTATGCTGCGAACTGGGAGATTCCTGAACCACGTCCTTAGAATGTCCCCCAAGGTAGCTGGGAATACTCGACACTTTACTATTGGATTGCCTGTTTGCAAATCCATCTGGACGTTAAAAGCGTCGAGGTGGTCATAGGGGTCACTGTCCCCGTTGTACTGCTGAAAATTTGGCATCTTGAACCTCGGAGGGAGAGGCTGTGTCTCAATCTCCCTTGTAAATGGGGTTCTTTCTCCATAACGGCCACGCTGCTCCTAGGCTCCAGGTCGCTCTTCCAACTGCTGGACCCTCCGGAGGAGCTTCTCTACTTGTGGATCTCGAAGTTCGTATCTCCTCATGTGGTCGCGGCTTGGAGAAGGATGCTCCAGGTCATACCTCTCGTGCTCTTCGAGCCAACCTCCAGGCTGATGGGACCCCGCATGTCGTCCATGCACTTCATCAACTTTTCGAGCTGCGGCTCTAACTCTTTCATGCCCGACCTCTGCTCGTTGGTGTCCATCTTGGCTCGGCCTTGCCACCAGGCTAACTGGACGAGCGACCTCCCTTTCTTCGCGGACATGGTGTCCGGCTCTGGAACGCACATTGGAGGAACGAGCTGATCCTGCAGGTCGTTGGACTTCCCTTGCCAGCCTCTCGAGCGCTTGCATCGCTTCATGCGGCTGGGGCACGTGCCTTGGTGCCTGAACCTCCACCGCTGGCACGTTCTGTATTTGAGTCTGCACCAGCATGTTGACGGCCTCTGCGAGTTGTCTGACCGTATTCTCCAGCGCCTGTTGTCTCTCATGCCACTCCTGTTGTCCATCAACTACTGGGGTCACTGGAACGGGCTGACGAAGAGGTAGAGGAGGGATGCCTGCTGCAGCACCGATTGCCTGGCCGTGGGACGTGCCTGTTGCATGTATGGGTGCGTCCTCTACCTGCTGCGCATCACGTTGATGGTGACTGGGCTGGCTATCTACCTGGTCGGTCCTTGAGCCCACATACTTGGTTTGTTTGGTTCTTGCCATGTTGTCAGAAATTGATGAACTGAGATGAAAAAGATTGCAGTTTGGGCCCCTCCTTCTAGCGCTAAAATGTCGACGTTGGAATTCAGTTGATGGGTAATCAATGCCCAATACCTGCAATCAATGTGAGAAAGCACAAATACCAAGAAAGGACACAGACAAATACCGAGAATCAAACGAGGAACACAAAGCTTTTACGTGGTTCGACAATAATAGGCCTACGTCCACGACTGTCCGTCTCTTAAATTCTGCAGAGTGACAGTGTATTATTGATTGTTTTCTGATCATTTTACAATGATTTTTATCCCTATTTATAGGGAAAGAGGCGTTACAATTCTGGTTTTAGCAAATCAGAAAAAGAATCCTGAATTAATTACACTTCCCAAATAATCAGGAAAAATAAGGAAAAGAATTGTAAATTAATTACACTTCCTAATATGTTTGAATAATATCAGGAAACTGCTTCCATAAAATCAGGGATAATGTTGATTCGGTTTGAATTTGAATAGACTTTCATATCTGATGAGGAAATCACGGTTTGATTGGGTAATTGCAATATTGAGAGAGAGAATCATGGTTGAATTAAGTAACTGCCTGTTCTGGAAGATACTGTATTCATTACGCTTCTGAGCGAGCTAACGTCTATGGCGGTTTGTGGGCTTGAGCTCGCATAGCGAGCTACGCATGAGGCGGTTTGTGGAACGGACTATGCTTTGGCTGTGGAACGAGCTTATTGCAGCGAGCTGACAGGATACTGAGATGAGCTATACCTTCTACTGGGCCTGGAGTTGATATCTGGGCCTCGTCTGATGGGCCTTGACCGAGTTGACTGTTATTGGGCCTCCTTATCGGGCCTAAATTGGGCTTTTACCAGCCCATTTAATGAGTCCGAAAAATACATACAACACTTTCCAAGTAACCACTCTTTCACGTTCTCATTTTCATTCATCGCTTTACCTACACTTAAATACAAGCGCGATTTTTGTTTAACACTTAAACACGTATTAACGATAACTTCTAATTACTCGAGGGTATCGAAATACCCTTTTCTAAGCCATAACAACTTCAATCATTCACATACAAATTCCATTCGAAATTCCTAACACCTAAGCACGAAAATACGCTAATTCGAAACTAATTTTATTCTAACGCATTAAACGTATTCTAGAATCAACTTGGCCTATGATAGCCGAATTACCATTAATTTTCATACCATCATTCTTATTCGATTTTTCTCATTGAAAACACATTCGAACACATATAATATGATATAGTTTCAATTTAAATCTATCAAACATCACATTGATGAAATTACAAACATATTTAGTCATGAAATGACTATTTGACGTCCAACACAATTCCTTTCGATTTTAAGTTAACCCTATCATTAATATGACCCATGAAATCATTCAAATCATCCAAAAATAATTACATAACACTTTAATACACCCAATAACAGTTCATGGCAGCTTGCATTCTAAGATTTTTACTTCAAATTTCCAACATCAAATAGCTTCTAATATCATTCAAAATATCCGAAACAATTTCTTTATTAACTTTAACATCAAGACAACCCATGTCCACACTTTGCTTCAAATTTTCAACATCAAAACAACCCCTTAATATCATTCAAATATCCAAAATAATTTTCTTATTCAATTTAACATTAAGACAGCCCACAACATTCCATATTTTCATCACAACATCATCATATATTATGGCAATACATTCAAGCAAAAGTTTAAACTATAATACCCCTGTTTGTTGAACACAACATGCATTCTAACATCAACTTTTCTTCACATCTATACTTACACATCACAAACTAATCATAATTCATGGTAACACAATCAAATAAAATTTAACTACAAAAATCCTATCATGGTCGAAATCAACATGCATTCAACTTCAATATTTCCTTTAAATCTTTACATGAAAGCCACATGCAATGTAAGCTCTTAGTCTCGATCCTACACTTCTTAGTGTTAAAAGCTAGACTATGAAATTAAAATGATAAATCTTGCCAATATTAATTTAATTCGGAACATCAAATAGTTAATGACTATTGTAGAACCATACGATATTGGTTTGAGTAAGAAAAAGTCAAAGAAGGGTAAAATCGTCTTTTACAAATAAGAGATAATTTAGTAAGTGGCAATACGGTCATGTCCAAAATAAGAATTTTATGTATAATTATCTATAAGTATTAGTTATCTGTCCCTTGGTTGGAAACTAAAATTTTAATTATAGTCAAAGTAAGTCAAAGAGGGACATGATGGTCATTCTAGGAAAAGTTACATATATATATATATATATATATATGAGACACTTAGAAAATTTTGAAGAAAGAAAGAAGAAGAAATCGTGAGAATTGAGAGAGGGGAGGGTGTGTTGGACGGCAACAAAGGGAGAAGAAGATGTCAAGCTTTTTCAACCAAATCTAAGGCTCCAAAACAAGCTTTTGTGTTGATCTAAGCTAGGAAAGCAAAACCTAACCAAGATTTAGGTAAGTTATCAATTCCTTATATAATTTTGATGATAGTTGGAGTTGTATGAATATGATGATAGTTGTATTGGTTGTAGTGTGTTGTGATGAGTATTTTATACTTAAAACAAGTGTAGAACCCTAAGTGTATGATATGGAAGCTTAGATGACATGTTATAGTGTATAAATGTTAGGCTAGGGTTTATGAATGGAAAACCTTAGATTGTGAATTAAGAAAGTGAAATGTCAAATAAGTTGTATATATGTTGTTTGATAAAATGATTGAGAGAGATTAACATGTAAAATTGAAAAGAACTACACATTTAAGTGAATGGATGTGTGTCATAGCCATGAAGGGCATTGTGATACCTTTGTGTTTTGACTAATTTGAACTTAAATCTAAACATATTTGAGGTTAAGAAAACATATAGAAGTGATGGAGTTATAAAAGGAGAAACATGGAGTTAAGTTGAGAATCCCAAGCTATATGAAGGGGCTATGGTGACCTGCACTCTTTGAGCTTAATTAAGGTTGTTCTAGACCTCAAAACATGTCTAGGGGTCATAGCAAATCATAGAAATTGAAAGAGAACGATTCCGATAAAAATTATGGAAGTTATAGCTAAAATAGTGCACGTATGTAGTCGTAATGTGAAATGTGAATATGAATTTGAATGTAAATGCATTCTTCGATGCATGAAATGTATATAATTGATCATAATTAAGTAAAAGAACCTTAGATATGAAAGAAATGACATCGTCGCTTGTTTCATGCAAAAATGTGTATAAAAAAGTGTTGAAAAATATGCGTTTTTCATAGGTTTCGAACTTCGATATTTAGAATTTTTCGAAACCGTTTTACGGGTGACCTAAGTGTGAGTTAGGAAGATGATTAGAGTAAAAACTGAGCGAAGAAAATTGCTAGGATGAGCCCTAGCATAACCTCGATTTTAGGGGATCCAAAAACAATGATTTTTTGTTCTGGGCCTCCGACGACCATTTTAAGCATTCCAGAGTATCCCTAGATGATAATAAATAAGGCTCGTGCAAAGAAATCGGAATTAGAGAGTTTCGATTGAGTTAAAATTGAGTTAGAAAGGTTATAGTATAAAGGGTTGTCAATAGAGAAAATTTTATTAGGAACGTTATTTTAAGTTTTAAGTTATGTAATTGAGCAAGTGATAATAAGAAATTGACATGTAGGTGACCAGCGAACGAGTGAGGCACGACAGACTCGTTAAGACGCTAGACTTGAGTTTACGTGGATTGAGGTAAATGTTTTACCACTTACGTTATTTCGATTTCTATTTTGAGCCTTGTATTTTGTTGTTAAACAAAAACAAAAATGATTTTCAAATTATAAATCCAAGTTTTAAGCATGTGAGTTCCTTATGGAATTCACAAAGTGAAGGAATAACACAAAGTCGATTTCAAAATATTCGAATCGAGAAAATCTTAAGAGTTGAAAAGTAAGAGGTTTTGTGCTTTTGCACTTAGCGAAAACAGTTTCAAAACTCATGTATATACCCTCAGATTACCTGAGATTTAACGCTACGTGACGATGCAGAAAATTCCATTCGTAGTCGCTTAGCTTATAGAATAGTTAGCACTACGTGACGATGCAGAAAATTTCGTCCATAGTTGCTCAGTTTTCTAGAGTATCTAGCGCTACGTTGTGACGTAGACAATTCCACACGTAGATGTTTAGATTCATAGTTTGGCACTTCGTCGCGATACAGCATATTCCACTCGTAGTCGCCCAAAGTTATAACACTATAATTGTGATGCAGAAAATTCCGTATTGTAGTTGCTCAGATGTGAGATTGTTTCACACTACGTTGTGACACAGTAAATTCCGCATCGTAGTGGTCAAGATATCTCAATAGCTTCACAATGACATTAGTTAAAAATCGCCCTGTGATAGTTTAAGTACTCTAAGGGTATACATGGAATTTTTAGAAAGAAAAACTTTAAAAATCAAAAATTTTAAGGTTAAGTAAATTTATGAATTATTATCTAATTATATGATTATATTACATTGTTCTGTTGTACTAATGTGTTTACTTGTTGTGTAGCTTGTACATACTATTAGGTGCTATTGTAGGTGACGGTGGGACAGAGAGATTACCGTTACATATATAGGTAGGCGTTAAGTAGATGATTTGCATAATTATTGAACATATTTTGGCGTTGTAAATAATAAATTTAAAAGACTTCATGATTGAGAATTTATAGTATAATTTTTGATATGTATATATAACTGAACACTTACACATGATACACACTTATCACTTGATATATCTATATTTGATGTATGTGTTGTGCAAAATTTTCAAAGCGTGTGTAACATGCATGTTATGAAACTTTTGTGTTTGTGAATAAAGTGTGATGTGAATTGAATTAAGAAAATGTATGTTTGTGGCCAAAAGAAGTTGGAAGGTGATTTGATATAGTTCAAAGTGTTTTTCTTTACAGGTTAAATTTTGAAAACCTTAAAAATACAGCCGTTATGCTGCTTAAATGTAAACTCCTAGCTCCGACTTCTAAAGTCCCAACGTTAGAAATTTAGTTAGAGAGATAATATATAACTCTCTACGTTTAATTGATTTAATTTCATAGCCTCCGAAATTTATTCATTTAGAATACGACGAAATTCGTCGTATTAAAAAGTTTAGTAATGTGTCAATGAAAATGTAAGTTAGGAAATCAAAGATTTTAGTAAATGGTAATCGAATTAAAATTCGATTAAAAAGAGAGAGTCAAGATCAAGGAAACAAGCTCAGCGTTTGTAAAATAAATTCTAACGAAACGAGAATTTAATCAAGTAGTGGAAGATAAATGGGCTAATAGGAGAATCAAGAGAAAGAGATGAGAGTTAGATAAAATTTAAGAGAAATGGGTCCAGATGAAATTATGAGAAGTTGAGTAGTATATAAGCCAACACATAACTGATTTTTCAGCAGAAATTACAGCCCATTCAGTCATCAACAGTCACCAATCGAGAAGAGTCGAGAAGAACCGTGAGAGAAGAACCAAGAGAAGAGAAGTAAGGGTCTGTTGGTCGAGCAAGAAGGCAGCAGCTGAACCAAAACAGTCCAGACGTGGAAGCAGAAGCAGAACCAGACGCGCAGGACAGCTCGCGCAAGAGTAGATCGCGAGGGAAGAAACTCCTGGCCGTGAGCTGCAGCAAACTGGGCAGCAAAGGAAGAGTAAAGGGAGGAGACACGAAGGAGAAGAAGCACCAGCTACTGGTCGAGCAGAAACAGAGCAGAAACGGACGCAAACAGCAAGCGAAACAGACCCAGACGCGAGTCAGTCAGAACCGCGACAGGGTGCAGCGAAATGGGCGACCAGCGGAAAGAAATGAGGGAATAATAGTTCGTCCAGCCCTCCTAAGCCTCAACCCTCCCTTCTAAGACCCTTCTCAAACCCCTAAGCTAAGAACCAAGTAAGATTTCAACTTGGTTTCTTTAATTCTTTGCTGAAACAGAACCGAAATTGATGACAGCCTCTTGTTGTTGTTGTTGATTTGGTGGGTTAGATTGCATTTAAATCTTGTTAGAACTTTATGTGAGTGTTATGGAATCTTAAAGGATGATTGTTGTGTGTAATTGATGCCATAAAAGATGTAAATATGGGCTGTCATATGTACAAACGAGATAGAAACCGAAAATGGTGTTTATGCACACCAAGTGGTTGATAGAAGTTGTGACTAAAATTTGAGCATTTAAATGATCAAATTAGATTTATGTTTGTATTAGAGACTTGAAGGACAGTAGTTAGACCTTGAAATTAGATGGTTTTGAAACCAATTTCAAGCCTTAAAGAGGTTGGAAAAGTTACAGAAAAGTTAGAGTTGCAAAAGGGAGAAATTTGACAATGTTGGTGAACCCGAGCTCAAATTTGAGCTAGAGGAGACCTGACCATATTTGGCTTATTTGGGGGTGTTCTACACCTCAAATGATGCCTAGGAACCATAGAAAACCATAGGTTTTGGAACGGATCGAATCCGATAAAAATTGTGCAAGTTATGCACAATATAGTGCCGTTAGAGTTCTGAGAAGTGAAACGGTTAGCTTAATGCAATTTTTATGGCACGAAATGAGTTTAGTTAGTCATTATAAGTTAAATGAAGCTTAGTTATGGAATAAAATCTAGCGTCGCTAATCCGAAACCAAGAGTTTACAAAACGTGCATTAAATTGCGCCCGAAAGTGTCCAAAACGGACGTTTTCCTTAGATTTGACATAGCAAACGATAATATTTCTCAATGAAATTTGTCGTGTGACTAGAATGTGATATAAGTGAGCCATAGGAAAAAGAACGAAGGAAAACGGAGCGCCGAGCAGCAGGTTATCGTCTGTTCTGTCAAGGGCTGTCCATTTTAAATAAAATTGTGATTTTTCGTTTTAAGCCTCCGACAAGTAAACGGACCATGTGGGGATATCCCTAGGGGTCCAAAACTAAAAATTTTTCATAAAAATTGGGATTTGAGAGTCTCGGTTGATTTAGAAACGAATTAGGAGCTATATAGAGAGAATTAGGCATAGTTGAGAATTCCTAGCATATAGTTGAGAAATGGAGGTTTTTGTTAATAGTAATGATGAGATCATGTTGTGTAGGTGACGAGCGCGTGAGCGGCGCCCAGGAGCCTCGTCGAGACGCTTGACGCGGCCTTGAGGTAAGTGGTTCGCCACTTGACTTCTTTTACAAGTTTATGAAATCGCTTGATGTTTGAATATAAATATAGTAGTAAGTAATAAAAGAAAATGAGAATGCTTTCTTATATAAATGTCAAAATGTGAGTGTATAGGTTCCTATGGATCCTATACGAGAATAGAAATTGACACTCAGTTGCTGTTAAAAGAGAATGAAAGTAGAAAAGTATTTAGAGGTTTTGAAACTATAGAGTTTTGTGCTTTGGCACTAGAAGAATTTATAATAAAACCCATGTGTACACCTTAAGAGCTATGAGATTTAGCGTTACGTGACGACGCAGAGAATTTCGTCCGTAATCGCTCAGTTTATAGAAAAGCATAGTGCTACGTTGCGATGCAGACAATTCCGTAACGTAGTTGGTTAGTTGACAGTTAGCGCTACGAAGCGATGCAGTAAATTCCGCTCGTAGTCGTCTAGAGATTTAGCACTACATTTGTGATGCAGAGAATTCCGTATTGTAGTTGTTTAGTGAATAGTTTAGCGCCCTACGTACGATGCAGTAAATTCCGTAACGTAGTGGTTGAGATGCATTAGTAAGCTTCACGTTGGCGTTAGTTAAAATCGCCCGTGATGGTTAGAACGAGTCAAGGGTATACATAGAGAGTTTTAAAGAAAATTTTAAGACTTGTAAATTATATGTTAGTATGTATGATATGATATCTTATGATGTTATCGCACTAACTTGCTATTCGTTTTGTAGCTTGTTTGTTTTCATTTCGCGCCACCGCCGGACGAGACCGACTTTTGCTTTATATATATAGCTATAGGTGGGCAATCGCAAAAGATGATTATAAACATTTTGTATATGTATTTAATCATGTATATTTTGAATTTGAATGATGTTGAATTTGAAAAATGTAAGTATATTCATGCATACTACATATATATGATTCATATATGTATACTTGACATTTATTTATTGTTGATGCTTATGTAAATGTGATGAGTATTGCATGATTGTGGATAAAGAAGTTGGGAGGTTTTCAGAAATAGTTGAAGTGTCATTTTATTCACAGGTGAAATTTTTGGTTTATCAAAAACGCAGCCGTTATGATGCCGAAATTTTTAAAATGAAATTGAAATAGAATTAAACAAAAAGTTTATCCCTCTCAACCAGTAACAGATAAAATCAAATCACTAAGTTTTAATGAGTAAACCAGATACAGAAAGATAGGGTTCGCTTCCCGGATGTCTTCGATCCGATGAGTCGGTTTCGAGGAATCCGTTGAAGTGTCCGGCAGGATCCTCCACATGAGAGCTTAGATAAGGTCTAGGAAGGGTTTTGTCATTAAATTTCTATAAAATCGTTTCAAATAGAATTGTGAAAAATTTACACCAATCCAACTATTTTAAAAAGAAAATAAAATCTTTAAATTAAAGCAAGTAAACGGGCTAAGTAATTCAGAGGTTCGCTTCTTGGATTTCTTTAATTTGACAAGTCGGATTCAGGAAGTTCGCTTAAGTGCCCGACGGGATCCTCCAGACAAGAGCTTAAAGAAGGTCTGGTTCGGGTCCTGTCATGCAACCTCACAATCATCATTTTGAGACCTTAAACCTTCAAACTCCAATACAAAAATCACAACCAGCCATTCACAACAAAATCCAACATTTTATAAAACAAATTCTATGAAAATTAAGTTGTTACCTCTTCAAAATGATATGCAAGGGTAGATTTTGCTCCTAACCTTGTATGCAACCCCTCTTGTTATGAAAATGATTCACAAGTCACCTTAAAAAAGCCATGCAAAGTTACTGCCCTTGATTTCCTTTCTTGACCAAGAGCCTCCTTCTTCCTTGAGATGGTTTTGCATACATTAGAATCACTCTTAAACAACTCAAAAATCAATAATAGTAACATACTTATCTTGGTTCTTTTTGTTTTTGGTCAAAACACCCTTTGTGTGAGTTGAAATCACTCAAAAATCACTTCAAAATGACCAAGATAGCATGCTGCCCCCCCTAGTTTCTTCCATAGCCATTCACACCCCTTCTTTGACTGTGCATCCTTCTTTCGCCTGAGAGCTTTACCTCTCTCTTTTTGATTTCTTTGTTCAATCTCACTTATATACCTCTTACATCACCTTTCCATATGGCACTCATACAAGACTCCATTATATGCATGAATTACACATGTCAAACTCTTACACACGTCAAAATCTTACACACTAGGCTCATTCATGGCTTCTACATGGATCCAACATGTCCTACTTTTACATGACATACTTTCCATATGTACATCATACATGAGTTCTCCTTTCCACATGTACATCATGCATGAGTTCTCCTTCTCACATGTCACTCATGCATGAATCCTTTTTCTTTCACTTGACCCACATGTCCTCCATGCACTCCTTTTTCATGCCAACTTATCAAGCATTCAAATCATACTTTTTTAATTCCTAAAATATCCTTACACTTGTTCTTTAAAATTAGATCCAACTATACCATTTTTGGTAATTTCTTTTAATACTAAATTTTATTCTAATCCTTATTAAATTTTCATGCTCATTTCAAATTCAAAAATCATTTTTGATCCATCCGATAATTTTATTATCATTAAATCGATACCTCCAAAAATTCTAAGAGAATCTGATTATGCGTTCTAAAATTCCATTAAAATCCAATTATGCGTTCGAATCCGAGAATTATACTAGTATTCGATCCAAGGATTTCTAGTCTTTTCGGGGATGGTACTAGAATTTAATTTATGCTTCTGAACACTTAAATTCACTTCATTACTTTATTAACAATCAGAAGGGCGTTTTCATCCGTAAATTTTTAAATCACTCAAAACCTATTCGAATAGACTTATTTTTGTTCCATTTCAGTTTTTCTCAAGTCTAAAACTAATTTCGAAACTTTTGCTTCATGAGGTCTTATTCAAAAATTACTATTCATGTGGACGGTTTCCGTCCAAAAATACTATTCATCTGGAAATTAGAAACCCTTCTCCAAAAGTTATGATTTCGGGGTCCATTTACCAAAAATCATTATTCACTCAAAAATACTATTCATATGGAGATACTATTCATACCGAAACACTATTCATCAGAAGAATAAATTATTTTTCGGAAGGTAAAGTTTTGGGTTTTATAATTGAGATAAGAACAATTAAGAAAAAGATAAAAAGAAAAAAAGTCAAAGTGAAAAAGTAAGAAGACAAGTGTCAATGAATGGACTGGCATGCAAAAAAGAGATTGAAAGAGTGGATATGTTGGCCACATGTTGTTTGTGTATATATGTTGATGTTCAATTTAAAAAAAAAAAAAATACCATTCACACACACAACAGACTCACATAGCAAAACAAAAGAAAATAAAAGAAAAGAAAAAGAAGAAGAAGACCGTGAGTAAGAAAAGGAATGAAGAAAAAAAAGAAAAAAATTTGAGAGCAGATTTTTGATGTGCAATTATTTAAGTTTTAGATTCAATTTTCTGATTACATTTTTATGAATTTCAAATAGGTTATTGTGTTGTTTTTAGGTGGAAAAGGACTCAAGGATAATACGGGTGTTAGTGGTTCCAAATAGAGCCTGAAATCTAATTTGTCAGTGGATAGTTTTATTTTAATTAAATTAATTGAATTGTGTTTATTCATATTTCAGTTTTTATTATTTATTGGAAATAAATTATTTGTTTCATTAATTGATTTTATAGACTATAAATTATGTTCCATGATTTTAGCATGAATTTATTATAAGAAACGCTTAGAATATTTTTGGTAATATTATGTTATGTTATGAAAAAGAATGTTTGGTTATGTGCTTAGAAAAATATTTGTCAATATTATGTATAGTTGTATACCGAAATAATTTGATATTTGAAAAAAATTTAAAAATAATAAAAATATTTTTAGAACACCAAGGTAGTATCCTCCCCTCTAATGGTCAAGTAGATTTCACGTGTGTAAGTCTAAGAGAGTCATCCAACTCGTGTGTGACAGGTGTTTGAGAGTCATTAAGTCACTTAACATGTGTATGACAGATGTTATCTCTCGCTCTATATATGTATTAAGTATTTTTACTATGTATGACAGATTTTTCCCACGTATTAGATTGGTGCAGATTGAGATTTTATAAATATGCAGAAATGATCCATATAAATGTTTTCAATTGATTATGATACGAAATGATACAGATGTGGTTTCAACATTATTTTTAGATATGTTTGAATATGAATTATTAAGACTTTATATTTCTTACTAGTTTTATGTTATGTTAATTATTATCGAAAATGATTTAGTTTCGAAAGTTATATCTATTCACTGGATGTCAGCGCTCATCTTTTTCTATATTAAAACCAATTTCTAGGTAACCATCAGGTTTTAAAAGAAATCTCCAATCAGAAAAAGGTAGGCCACTTGATCAAATGATGCAAGAAAATTATATTTTGACATTGTATATGTATTTTGTATGTTTCCTAGTATCTAGTCATGCGATGGTTTTCTTATACTTTAATGTTGTAAAATATTTAATTTTTCGTCAGTTTCGTTCATGTTTTTGTTTTTGAGTCTACAAATGATATAAGCATACATTATAATTATGTTTTTATATGAAAGCTAGTTTAGCTTATATAAATTTTATATGATGCTACTTGTGTCGAAATAAAATTTGAAAAAGGGACAAAAGGTCCTAAGTAGTTGAGATTTTGAAATGTTTTAGAAGTATACATTTCGTTTATTATAAGGTGGAATCATTGGATAAATAACTATTATATTGTCGAAATTTTTATAAAACCACCCTATATATTATTAGAATTTTTAAATGATTTCTATCAGAAAGTTTAGAACCATATATAGTTTTTCAATTTTCATAAGATCTTCTTGGATTCAAGATATAAAATCTAGGAAGGTCTTGTCAATTTGGTATCAGAGTGTTTAGTTTATGATTTTAAACTATTGCATAGTTATTTGTATCTAGTTTCATGTATTAAACACTAATTATATTTTTTTACAAAATCATGCATCAAGTTGGTTGCCCATGTAAAAAAAAACTGACGACAAACTTGGATAGAAATATTGCACTTGAACAGGGTAATGAATCAGTGAATGAGATGGTGTCAGAGTCCCATCCTAACCCCTTTTGTGCCTCAACCTCAAGTATCATAACTAAGGGAGGAGCCTATGAATAGAATAGTTCAGATTCTGACTGCTTTAGTTCAGTAACCGCGTGCCCCAGAAATCACTATAGAGCATGCACATAATATTAGAGCTACATCTTTTGATGGCTTCGGGGATCCCGATAGTGCTATATCGTGGTTGAATAATGTGGAGCTTGTATTTGGGGTTATGGGATGCTCAGATGAATAGAAACTTACATTCTCCATATTTTTATTGAAGGATGGAGTATATGATTAGTAGGAATTGATTCGATGACAAAATGCTAGGGTGATATCTTGGAATGAATTTAAAAGGCAATTCGATGCTTATTATTATTCAAAATTCTATCAGGATGTTAAGAGGAATGAATTTTTCAAGCTAGTGCAATATTCTTTCTGTTGAAGCTTATGAGAAGAAATTTGTAGAACTTTCCAGGGTTGCCTCAAGTGTAGTGAAGGATGAAAAAGATAAAAGTAGGAAGTTTGAAAAAGGCATTCGACATAAAATCAAGATCTATGTCTCTTCTACTGAACATACCAACTATGGAAAGTTAGTGGAGTCTACATAGTGAGTAGAGAAAATTATTCAAAAGGGTCATAAGTTTGAATTACAAAGCAGAAACGTGGTAATCAAAGTTGGTCAATTGGAGGCTCCAACACAAGGTACCTAAGATAGGTGGTGATTTTACTGGATAGGTTAGAAGTTATCGACAAAATTATAGGTTTAGTTCTACTAATGTTCCATTAAATCACCAATAGTTCAGCAAGGCATCAACATGAGCAAGGGTAAGCAACTTTAGTGTCAGAGATGTGATAGACATCATAATGGAGAATGCCATTAAGATGTATCAGGTTGCTACCATTGTGGGCAAGTTGGACATTTTAGAGGAAATTGTCCTGAATTAGTTTTGGGTGGTAATATGGAGCAGTAATCAAGTTCTTAGATGCAAAGGTAAGGACCATATATGAAGGATTCTACAGCTTTAAGTCCAGCCAGTGGAGTTGTAGCCGAGATTAACTAGTCGAGAGGCCAATCAGGCAAACCCAGTACTTAAGCTAAAGTTTTCACCATGACCCAGCAGGATGTAAAGCCCATCCCAGATGTTGTCACAGATACTTTAACCATTTTAGTTGTGATGCTAATATGCTAATAGATCTTGGATCCACCCATTCTTTTGTTTCCCAATCATTTGCAATAAATATAGATAAAAAGTTGGAACTTTTAGAGTGTAGTATGGTGGTAATCACTCTTATAGGGAAATCTTTATTAGTAGGGGGTGTGTATAGAGATAGCAAATTTATGGTGAGTGAATATGAATTTCATATTAATTTGATCCCATTAGGTATACATGACTTTGATGTTATCTTGAGAATGGATTAACTTGCTACATATCATGCCACGATAGATTGTTTTTGTAAGACCCGGAATTTCATTTCCCTGGAAGAAATAGTGTTTCCAGATGAATAGTGATTTCGTGTGAATAGTGTTTTTGAGTGAATAGTGATTTTCGGGAAAAGGAAGGTTTCCTTAAGTTTCGTGAAATAGAAAATTTTCGGTGAATAGTATTTTCGGATGAATAGTGTTTTCGATGAATAGTATTCGTGTGAATAGTGATTTCGGAAAATGGACCTAGATATCAAAAGCTCCAGAATATGAATTGGAGTTATTAGAAGCTGAAACGGAGTAAAGATGAGTTCGGTTGAGTGGATTTTAAAGGTTCCGAATATTTATTGATAAAAATATCCTCGTAGGAAACGTTGTGAATTTTAATGAGTTTATAGTCGATTGAATTTTTTTTCAAAGTATGGAATTGGAAGTTAAGACATCCAATTAGAGTATTGCATGGTCAATTTCATGATAGGATGATCATGGAATATTTTTTTGGGATTTATTGGTGTTAAGTAAGGATTAAAATTTAAAGTTAAATATATCATCAAATGTGTATGAAAGGATATGTATTAAAGAAGCACAATCCATGTGCTTGGATGAGAGCCAATGAGGTTAAGACATATTTAAGTCAAAAAGTAATTGATTAGTTGAGATCAAATTAATAAATAGCATGAGTTGTTAGTATTGAGTTGGATGAAATAAATTAACCAATCAAAGGTATTCATTTCAACTAGTGGCATTGAGGTGATTTTAGAGTTAATTAATGGCAATTTTGGCATGGAATAAGTGTGAATATTTAAGTAAAAGCATGATGTATGATTGGAGGATAAATAAGTCGGTTGGACAAGCTGAAATCGTCCAAAGCAAAGCTGAAACCGTGCCAGATCTGAACCGAGAGAAAGAGAGAGGGAAACCGTGAGAATAGAAGCAAAGCCGAGAGGGAGAGATAGAGGGCTGGAGCGTGAGCAGATCTGGAAGAAGAAGAAGAAGTCTGCAGCCGTGAAGAGGGAGAAGCAGACGTGAAGAACAAGCTGCACCTGTGAGACCCAAATCAGAACCGAAAAGAGAGAGGGCTGGACGTGAGAAGCTGGAGCCATGAGGAAGAAGTAGAAAATTTGCAGGCCGTGGAGGAGGAGAAGAAGAAGAAGAGGTGATCTAACCTTGTAACCTCTCAATCTCATCCATCTTTATCAAGAAAAATGAGAGTAAGTGAAAGACTAGTTTATGTTTAATTGATAGACTTTTAAGTTAATGAATTATTTGAGGTTTTGATGAGTTATGTGAACAAAAATCAAGGTTGATCTTCATTAATCCATGCTTGGAAAGGAAGAAGAGGATTAAGGAACTTTGGATTAAAGATTTGAGAGGTAAGGGTTAGGGTTTGTTGAATATAAATTGATGAAATAAATTTATGTTTAGTTCAAGGTTGTGGATATGTTGATTGAAAGGAAATCTTGAAAAGAAAAGCAAAGAATTAAGTTAGTGAATAATTATATTAATGCTTGAGCAATTGTTGTTTTCATATATGTTGAGATTGCTTTAAATAATTAAATGTGTTGAATCTAAACTGAATAAATTGTGGATAGTTGAATGAGTTTAGATATAAAGAGTTTGGGTTAGAAAGTGAGTGGAAGATTTTCAAGGATATAATATGATTATGTATTGATGTATGAGATTGTAATGAAGTGAAATTGTAATATCTTTTGAATCCTAAACCAAGATTGTTGGTTGGAGTATATTGTAGGAGAGTCTCAAGAAGCGAAAAGGAGTGTTGGAGAGGTGGTGAAGAAATTAGAAGTGACTTGTGAGTGGTTTTATTTTTAAAGCATTTATGAATTTAATTCATAAGAATTGAGTTATTTAATTATTGTTTTAGTAAAAGAGGTTATTATGCAATTTTCAAGTTATTTTAGCATGTTACATATTTTATATGAGTTGCATGAATATTTTCATTAAATTGCTATTATGATCATTTGAGTATTAAAGCAATTCAGTATATTGAGTAATTATACTCGAGAATTTTACATGCTAAAGTTATATATAAACGATAGGCTTCGGCCTTAGAAAAGTAAGTTTTATTCCAAGAAATCAAAGAAAAGAAAAGTAAGATTTTTATTATGAAAATATTTTAGATGCCTTGGGTTTACCCTAGCCCCAGTTAAGTGCCCAGTGGAGTACCCTATACGTGTACGGTAGATGTGAGAGAGTCACTAACCAAGAGTGGAGTCTGGACGACTCCTAAGAGAGAGAGTCAGTTGAGTCACCCTCTGCACGTATAAGGGTAGTGTAGATTGGACCGATTGCGAGAGAATAATGCGCGCCCAGAGTTTACGCATCGGCAACTAAACATGGCAGATTCCTTCATTCCTAGTGGCATGCGAGAGAGTTTATGCTGCCACGACAGGAGTAGTTTCCCTGGGTTGCCCTTGACGAGATAAAAGAGAAAAGCACGTCCATAAACGTGAAATTTATTAAAGTAGAAGTTGTTTCCAGTTTTCAGAACTAAAGAAAGATTTATAAGAATTACTCAGTTTTGTAATTTTTATAAATGTATAGAAAGATTATTAGTTTACAAGGTATTGTGAGTAGAAATCCCATCTCACCAAGTGTAGTATCATTAAAGTTTATTTAATGATTATTTATATTTATTAAGTTGTTGTAATTAAATTGCATATTTTTGTTCTATCAATATTCTATTATATGAGTTTTAAGTTAAGTATGTGTTTATGTGATGAATTATCAAGAATTAACGTTTTTAGGCGTATCGTCTTAAAAACGAGTTTACTTAAGAATATTGAGAAAAAGAATTTTTATACGCCGATGGTTTACCCTAGCCCCAGTTAAATACCCAGTAGAATGCTCTATACGTGCATGGTAGATGTGAGAAAATACTAAGAGAGAGAGAGTCGGTTGAGCGACCCTCTGCACGTATAGGGTAGTGTAGTTCAAACCGATTGCGTAGGGGTAACGCGTGCCCAGAGTCGCGCATCGGTGACTGCATCGGGTAGATTCCCTGATTCCTAGTGGCTAGCTAGAGATTTATGCGGCCACGACAGGAGTAGTTTCCCTGGGTTACCATCAAGGCGAGAAATGAGAAAGTTTTCGAAAGAAATTCAAATTGAATTTCAGAAACAGTTGTATTTGAAAAACTAAAAAGTATTTCAGAAAAATACTTTAGTTTATGAAATGGTTTAAGGTTTACCTCACTGAGTTTTATACTCACCACCCTATTTCGTATTTTATGAAAATCCTCCCCAGGTGCAGGGACGAGCCGTCAACCGGAAGAGGCTCCATCAGACGCGTAAGTGGCCTGACGCAACAGCATCACTGCATAGGTTTAGTTTAAAAGTATATGTCATGCATTCCACGCACTCTTAATGAGTATTCGTAAATTATATTTTGAGTTGTATATAGTACTTTGTATTTATAAAATTAAGTTTTTGATAAATTAAATTATCTATTTGTCTTGAATAAAATAGAAATATATTTATGGATTTCATATTGAAATGTTTGTGGTTGGATTATGAAAATATATTTGAGGGCCTGAGGCCCAGTAGTAGAGAAATGTTTGTTATAGAAGTGTTAAATTTTGAAATTTACAGGGTGGCATGTTTGAAAAACAGTCGTTGTGCTGCCCAAATTTTTATAAATCTGTTTTATAAATATTCAAAATAAAAAGAAAAATTTTCTCACGTTTCCGCATTAACAGAAAGTTTCAAAAAGTAAACGGCATAGCTTTACGAGAACCTTCCAGTTGGATCAGTTATCCGCTGGAGGGCTACTGTAAGGCGGCCGACAAGCCTAGAAAGGAGAGGGGCTTGTCAGTTTTAAAAAAGAAATAAGGTTTAGAAAACAATGAGAGTTTGATATTGTTTTTAGTGGGGAATGAAAGATTCTTTTTTCTTATGTTATATCAGTCATTACTACCTGACGATTACTTAAGAAACAATATTCAACTTATTTGGCTTATGTGGTTGATACTACAGCAAACGAAATGAAGTTAGAAGATATTTTCGTGGTAAGAGAATTTTCAGATGTGTTTCTTGAAGATCTTCCTGGGTTGCCACTAGATAGAGAAATTGAGATAGACTAACTTCCAAGTATAGCTCTGATTTCTATTGCACCTTATAGGATGACTCTAACAGAATTGAAGGAATTGAAGGTACAACTAAAGGAATTAGTGAATAAGGGTATCAAGCCTAGTGTATCCCCAGAAGAGCATCAGTTCTATTTGTTAAGAAGAAAGATGGAAGTTTAAGGTTATGCATTGATTACCGGTAGTTGAATAAGGTGACAATGTGTAATAAGTACCCACTTTTGCATATTGATGACTTGTTTGATCAACTTCAGAGTGCAAAGGTGTTTTCAAAAATAAATTTGTGTTCCAGTTACCATTAGCTTAAGATCAAGGGTTGTGATATGCCCAAGACTAATTTCAGAACTCATTATGAGCATTATGAGTTCCTGATTATGCCTTTTGGGTTAATTAATGTCCCAACGACCTTTATGAATCTTATGAATAAGATCTTCCATCCCTACTTAGATAGATTCGTGATTGTGTTTATTGATGATATTCGGTTATTCTCTAGTAGTAAAGAGGAATATGTAGAACATCTCAGAATTATCTTGCAACCCTGAGAAAAAATCAACTCTATGTCAAGTTTAACAAATGTCAATTCTAGCTAGCTATGGTTACATTTTTAGGGCATATGATCTCAACTGATAGTATTTATGAAGATCCTTAGAAAATTGAAGCTGTAGTGAATTGTAAACAACCAACCAATCATAGAAATCAAAAGTTTATTGGGTTCAGCAGGGTATTATCAGAGATTTGTAGAGGAATTTTCTAAATAGCTGCACCAATGGTGAGGTTAATACAGAAACACATGAAGTTTGTATGGTCAGAAGCTTGTCAACAGAGTTTTGAAGAATTGAAGAGAAAGTTAACTTCTGCTCCATTACTTGCACTTCCATCAGGTACTGATGGGTTTGCAGTTTACAGTGATGCATCTAGATAGGGTTTAGGTTGTATATTGACGCAACATGGTAAAGTGATAGCTTATGCTTCTAGATAATTAAAGAAACATGAATTGAACTACCCAATACATGATTTAGAGTTTACTGCAGTTGTGTTTACATTGAAGATATGAAGACACTACTTATATGGGGTCACTTTCTAGATTTTTATTGATAATAAGAATTTGTAGAATCTTTTCACATAAAAGGAATTAAATTTAAGGCAAAGAAGTTGGATTGAGCTTATTAAAGATTATGCTTGTATGATAGAGTATCATTCTAGTAAAGCAAATGCTATAACAGATGCCTTTAGTCGAAAATCTACAAGTTCTATAACACATTTGAAGATAATGTACCTTTTGTTGTTAGTTGAATTGAGATCTTTGAAGGTTAACTTGGTGGCAACAGATTCAGAAGCCTTGCTAGCTACATTTCAAGTTCAACCAGTTCTCATTGATCACATTAGAGATTTACAAACTCAAGATCCTTATTTAGTTAAATTGAAGGAAAAAGTGGAGACCAAGCAATGTGAAGATTTTTCCTTAAGAGATGACAATGCATTAGTTATAAGGCATAGACTTTGTGTCCCAGACATCAAGGAATTGAAAAAGGAAATCTTAGAAGAAACTCAATTGTCGGCTTATGCAATGCATTCAGGAAGCACTAAACTGTGTATCGTACGTTGAAATAGCATTATTATTGGTAATGTATGAAAAGGGAGACAACAAAGCTTGTCTCCAAATATTTAGTATGTCAGCAAGTCAAGGCCTCTATTAGAAGCTCGTAGGACTTTCTCAACCACTTTCGATTCCTAAATGGAAATGGGAACACATCACTATAGATTTTATGGTAGGACTTTCTCGTAGCTAGAATGGTTATGATAGTATTTGGGTGATTGTAGATAAGATTACAAAATCTACACATTTTCTGTCTATCCGTAATACATATCTTTTGAATAAATTAGCTCAGATTTACGTAGATGAGATAGTCCATCTTCATGGGGCACTAATATCTATTGTTTCAGATAGAGATCCTTAATTCATATCCAAAATTTGGCCCTATTTGTAAGAAGCTTTGGGTACTAAATTACATTTCAGTACTACATTTCATCCACAAACTGATGGTTAATCAGCGGACTATTCAGACATTAGAGGATATACTTAGAGTTTGTGTAATGGAGTTTAAGGGAAGTTGAGACACTCACCTATCATTGATTGAATTTGTTTATAATAACAGTTATCAGACCAACATTGGGATGACACCATATGAAACTCTTTATGAAAGAAAATGTAGAACACCGATATATTGAGATGAGATAGGTGAGAAGAAATTGTTAGGTCCAGAGATTATTCATATCATTAGTGAAAAGATCAAAATCATTAGAGATAGATTGAAAATAACTTATGACAAACAGAAGAGCTATGCAGTTAAATGTAGACAAGACCTTGAATTTCAAATTGATGATTGGGTGTTCCTATAAATTTCACCATGGAAAGGAGTACTTCGGTTTGGGAAATGTGGAAAGTTGAGTTTGCGATATTAGTTCATACGAGATAATTGATAAAGTAGGGACAGTGGCGTATCACTTCGCTTTATCTCCAAAACTCTCTAAGATCCATGAAGTGTTTTATATTTCTATGCTTCGTAAATACATACATGATCCTTCACATATTTTAGCAAAGCAACCAGTGAAGCTAAAGGAAAACTTGATATATGAGGAAGAGCCAGTTTAGATTTTAGATAGAAGAGAACAAGTACTATGTATGAATGTTATTCTTTTCATGAAAGTGTTGTGGAAGAATCATGCCAATGAAAAGGCAACCTGAGAGCACAAGGATCAAATGTAGATTTAGTATTCTGAGTTATTTTAGACAGGTACGTAATTTCAATAACAAAATTTTATAAAGAGGAATGAATTGTAATGCTCAAATCTACTTAGTAGAATTTTTTTTTTTTAAATAAAGCATAAATAAGGTTCATATAAATAAGTCAAAGGGCTCAATAATGATTTCAAATTAAAGAGTCCAATTGAAGTGATAAAAATAGCTTTATCAATTATTTATGGAGCCCAAAATTAAAGTGAGCCCAAATTGGAAACTAGTGTAGCCCATTTTTTTCTACTAAATACACTCACTTACTTTTAAGCATAAAAGATATGCATACATAAGGTGCAAATTTTGGTAGGCCATAGAAAGGAAAAGAAAAGAAAACATGTCTTGGTTGTAATAGTCAACACATGAAACAAAAAGGTAAAAAATGAATTAAGATGCATAGAGTGGGATCTGTCCACAACCACAAACACTAACACAAATAATTGGAGAAAGTTGAGATAAGAACAATCGAGAAAAAGATTAAAAGAAGAAAAGTTAAAGTGAAAAAGTAAGAAGACAAGTGTTAATTGAATGGATTGACATGCAAAAGAGATATTAAAAGAGTGGGTGTGTGGGGGATAATGTCAGCCACATGTCGTTTCTGCATATATGTTGATGTTCAATTTAAAAAAAAAAAAAAAAAACTAAAAAACAAAACAAAACAACGTACCACTCACACACACAACTGACTCACATAGTAAAACTAAAGAAAAGAAAAAGAAGAAGACCATGAGCAAGAAAAGTAAAGAAGAAAAGAAAAGAAAAAAAATTTGGGAGCAGATTTTTATGGATTCAATTTTCTAATTGGATTCACATATTTGTGGATTTAAGAAGTCATGTGAATCTCTATTTAATTTTGTTTTTTTTTTGTTTTTAATTAAATATATATCAAAATTTAAATGTATTTAATATATGGTTAAATAGGTTATAAATGGATCATTAAACATGTTAGTTAAATGTCTCAATAAACGAATTAATAAATGTATAAATAAATGAGTCATTAAACATGTCAGCTAAATGTGTTAATAAACGAGTCAATACACGTGTTAATAAACATTTCAATAAACGATTTGTAAATAAACAGGTTAACCT
The DNA here is from genome assembly GCA_019925255.1 of Litchi chinensis. Classification (NCBI taxonomy): domain Eukaryota; kingdom Viridiplantae; phylum Streptophyta; class Magnoliopsida; order Sapindales; family Sapindaceae; genus Litchi; species Litchi chinensis. Next base: position 10,288,227 of record CM034462.1, on the reverse strand, counting down.
TGTTGTGTTCGTATTGAATAGGTTCAACTTGTTTATTAATCGTGTTATATCAAAAATAATCGTGTTGTGTTAAACCCGACCTGCTAACTCGAATTGCCACCCCTATTTGTATATTTAAATTTTTACTAATCAGTTTCAACTCTTTAGGCGTGGCTTTGTGGATGCTGCAAGTAAAAATTGAACCACATTAAAAATATTATTGTCTCCTTTAATACTCTATTAAACTATTTGCTAGTTAATTGTTATAACAATTCTGATCATTTTGCTACAACAGTTGACTCTCAATCATTACAACAACTAACTATCAGTTGTTACAACAATACTGACCCCTATGAAGTCCATCACCACCATCTTCATCTTCAGGTCCCCTCACCTCTCCCCTTCCCAAATCTCCATTGTTGCCCTCCCATTGCCACCACTCCTTCCTTCTTTGGTGCTACTGGCCTCATGTCCTTTTTCAATTGCTTCATTCCTCTCCCTGTCGTCCATGGCATCTAGCTCCGCCAAAGCCTCTCTTTTGCCTTCTCTACCATCAAACACATCCATTACAATCAAGACTTTGTCTCCTCCAAGTCTACCAACAACTTTCCTTATCCTTGGTTGACTCTAGATGACCTTTTTCTCACCATTTCTACTGTTCTTTTCTTGGCTTTGACTACAAGTTCTAGACAATTTGTTGGAGTTGAAGAAGAAGAGGAAATCAAGATTTGATTTGGGTTAGGTCTAGACAATTGAATAAGAACAATTTTTTTGAGTGGTTCTTTTGGTTTGTATTTTAAAAATATTTTTAATTTATTTTTTAATTAATTTTTTATTCTAAATTTTAAAATATATTTTGAAATATATATACTTTTATCTTCATCTTCCATCAAAAGACAGATGATAGAGATTAAATGATTCTTTTTGAAAGAGTAAATAGTTAAAAAAGGAAAAAGGTTAAAATTATATTTTTATTATTTAAACACGGTCGAAGGCTTAAGTTAACTATCTTTGACTAATAATGGATAGCCAAATTGTAATAAATAAATAAAGCTTGCTCCGCTTGCCAATTAGTTTCTATTGAATAGCTAATTTGTAATTTAGTCTAATAAGAAAATTATTTTAGCTAACAACTTCTGATTGAGTCACTTGAACCATTCTCTCTATTTTGAATACAAGTGTGAAAACTCATGCAAGTGTTTACTTTAAGAAAAAAAAATTGATTGTTTTATCACAAATTAAATATTATAATGTATAAGAGAGAGTTTAACTAGAATTTTCTTACTCTCTACATTTGACTACCATGATTCAATTTTTTCAAAGTAGCTAATAATATAGAGATTGGTTGGAGTCAACAAAATGTCAAGTCATTAGCCTTTTGGCTAACGATAATGGATATTTAGTGTGATTGGAAATGCTCTTAATGGATCAATTGAGGATAGGGATAGGTTTTCCATTTTCATTTTCACTCTCCACCCGATTCCCTATCCTTATCCCTATCAAGAGAAATGGGGACAGGAGTATTTGAGATAGATTCCTATATCCTTGCTCCTCCAATTTCCATGTTAATTTCCCTTGCTTCCTCTTGGTATCTCATCCCTGTTTGATATTGTTTGTTCCTCTCTGACTTGAAATTATTTTAAAAAACACATGTTGATAAACATAATTGTCAATTTAATAAAATGATAAAATTTCATCATTCTTAATTTAATAAAATAATAATATTTCATCATCCTCCAAATAATCTAATAAAAGTACACATAATCTTATCATTAATAAAATAATGTCATAAATATATTGCTCCACATAAACATTAAGAGCAAAATACACAAATTCTTCTTGAGGTAAGCTTTTAAAGATGTGGAGTCAATATTTGGGTTTAGTAAATAGTTAGCCCCCAGTCATTAGTGCTAGTTAATCCATGTTACTTTGAGTAAGGGTAATTTCATCAATGTGCAACTAGGTGAACATGGAAAAAAAAAATGTAAAAAAAAATCTTTGAATGCCAATACTTGGCTTTATTCAAAGAAAAAAACAATAAAAACATTAATAAAAAAAAACACTCCAAACTAGATTTAAGAATAGATAAAAAAACCCCTTCAAACTATATTGAACAACCAGTGTTCTACTTCCATCAAACACCAACCAAACCAAATCCTACGAAAATGAAAACCCAAAAAAAAAAAAAAAAACCACCATCAATCATCTTAGCAATTGAAAAACTAATCACCAAAAAAAGCATTAAGATTCAATTTAAAAAATTAATCACCAAAAAGTTCAAAAAATTTGAAAAATAAACATGAACAGCCCTATGATTCAATTGAAAAAACAGCATTAGATCTTCATTTGGGTTCGTCGAACCCAGATGAACAAGTGGGTTCATCAATCCAGATGTTCATTTAAGTTCAATGAACCCAGACAATGAAGAGAAAAACTTTGGGTTAGACTTCTGGACGAGGAAGAGAGGAAGAGAGAGAAGAGAGAGGAATGATTAACATCTCTGATGAGGAGGCGTGGAAGAGATGAGCGGCGATGAGTAGAGGAGGAGTGCTAGACATCTTCTTATTCATTCTCATAAACAAACCACACAAAAACCACCAAAAAAAAAAAAAAACCACAATCTATCACAGACCAGAATGGTCTTTAAAAACCTAGAAAATCTAGGTGTTCAACATCTCTCCTCTCTCTCACTTAAAATCATACAAAATCATCACTTCATAATCATTAAAATCATCTATTCTATTCTCTAATCTCTATCTATCTTTTTTCTCTATCTTCATCTTCATCTTCCTTTTCTTGCTTACATAATCAACATGGAAACCCAAACAATTAACCTAGATTGAGACCCAAATTAGCCATCGAAACCTAGTGAGTGAGGCTGAGAGAGAAGAGAGGGAACGGTAGTAGAGATAGGAAAGTGGAGAGAATGGCGACAAGCGGAAGCGAAGGAGAGGAAGGAGAGGGAGCGACTACATAGAGATGAAGATTGAGGGAGCGGTGGCAATCAGAGATCTAATGATTACAAGTGAGTGTTTGAAGATGATTTTCGAGTTCTAATGATTGAAGGTAAGAGAAGAGAGAGAGAGTAGTGAAGGAATTAGAGAGAGAGAGATAGAAGAAGAAGAAGAAGACGACTTTAATCTGTTTTTCGATTTTTTTAATTTTTAATTTATTTTTCATATTTTAATTTTTGATTTATCTTTCATTTTTAAAATTTTTAATTTAAACTGATAAGGACATTTCCATCTTTTTATTGAATCATATGATCAATAATTATAATTCATCAAGTTTGACCATTAAGCTGGGGGCTAACTTTTTATAAAACTCAAATGTTAACTTTGTATCTTTAAAGACTTACCTTAAATGGGTTTTGTGCATTTTGCTTAAACATTAAAACACAAGTTTATCATATTGTTTATTTTTAAAATAATAATAAAAATAATAAAATAAAGTATTTAAATTAAAAAAATGGGGGAAATGAGGATTGGGTAGTTCAAGGAAATTCCCAAAGACACTATCCCCCAAATGAGAATAGGCCCCAATAAATTTTTGACCATACTAATTAGATGTTGAGCTTCACTTTCCGAGCTTTTGGTTCACCAAAAACTAAAATTGTTGTGTTCAAGTATAGCTTTGATTTTATACCTCACCATTTTCCGGTTGCCACTTTCGATGGCCACCTTCACCCACCAAATTCAAAGCAATGTAATTAGCTCTCATATAATAATATTGACTGATTTATTTACAATTAATTTGGATCTTAAAAAAGTTCGACTGTTGCTAAATTTGAAATTGAATTTCAATGTTTATGTATTAACTTACTAGTTACTCCTAGGCAAGTCAAAATTTTCGTGTGACCTCTTCCTAGTGGAGGAAAAAAAATCGTCATATTTGGAGAAAAGGCATGGGACCCAATTCCATTTATATTATTTTATTATGTTAATATTTTATGTGCTCAGTCAAATCGAGAAAACAACCATCCAGATCAGATACAGAATGGAAAAAAGCGGTACAGATTAAAATGTATAATTCATTTAATATTTTAAAACTTTACAAACTTCACAAGAAGCTCTGAAGTGTAAAAGATGGATACACAAACTAGTTTCATCCCTAAGACCAAATAAATTGTAGTTGTGACTGTACTATAAGCTCTACTTCAGTTGTTGATTAAGGTGACCCATAACTTCAAGAAGTACCGACTTGACTGGTATGACGATAATCTTCAACTGTCTGCCCACACCCCAGAAATGTTGTCATGCTACATAACTAGTTGGTTCAGTCTATCTGCAATCAGTCCAAATAAAATGTCATGGAATTGGGTCAAAAATGTTTAACTAATTAAGACAAACGAAGAAGAGCTAAAACGGGTATTTACATCAGCATTTGGAATGTGCGTTATCCAAATATCAAGTGCATTTACATGAGGTAAATAAATTATTGTGTTTAGTTTTAACATTTTGAAGTACCACGCACCTACGGTATAACGATTCAAATGTATGACATTGCTATGCTAATTGAAAGTTTTATGCCACAAAATCATGTGTATTAACTATGATTTGAGTAGTACACAAGTTGTAAAAAAAAATTAAATCTTTATAGTACACAACTTGAAAAAAAAAATCATAATAAATGAGTTGCCAAAAATAGATCTCTATAGTGGATAAGCTGGAAAAATTAAATCTACATAGTACACGAACTGGAAAAAATTAATCTTCATTGTATATCAGCTGGAAAATAACAAAATTATAATTAATAAACGAATTGAAAAAAATAAATTTTTATTGTGTATGAGCTAGAAAATAACAAACTGATAATTAATACACGAACTGGAAAAAATAAATCTTCATTGTATACGAGCTGGAAAATAACATAATCATAATTAAGCATTAACGATGTTAACTTTGTTTGATGTATAAATTCACTTTTGATATTACTCGTTTCTGCTCAGGAAGAAGGTACATCTTCTGTCTCTTTAACTTTTTTTTAATAATTTTTTTTATTTCTTTCCATAATACAAATGCTTCTTGAGAAAATATAATTCTCAAAGAAGTAATTTAATGGAAGAACAATCATACCATAATTGGTTCAACGATATATCAAATAGTTACGCCTTGGAAGTTTATATTAGGTAAATTTTCTGTTCCTTTTTCTTTATATCTTCTCATTTGAGTATTTTATTCTTATGAACTATGTTGAATATTGTTTTTAGAATATTTTTACTTCAGGAGGTCAAAAAGGGTTAATTAACAGTACTATAGACATGTATTAATGATACACTTGAGCACTTATTATTATTATTTTTTTCCATATTATTGATTATAGATTAACATATTTGAGATAGTTATTTTTTCTTAATTACACTATTTCAGAAAAAGAGATTAGTACTCCATGATTGTCTTTTCAACTATACATTTAGTGAATAAATTGAAATTACTAGGATTCTAGAGATTTTAGTACTTTTAACAGTTTTAGAACAATCTTAACTTTGAATCTCTAAAATTCTTCGTACCAAACAATTAGAGAGTTATTAGTCCAACATTAATCAAACTTTTTTGTCCACTCTTCTATTTATTTATTTATTAAAATATATTTAAAAATTAATATCTTTTGCTTAAATTAAATTTAAATAATTTTATTTATTTTAGAAACTATATATATTCATGTTATTTAAAAATTAATTTGAACATTTATTTAGTCAAATTTTATTTGATTTGCTTTCTAAAGCTTAATTTGATTTATGTATACTAACCTATGACATTACTGCATTGATTGAGAGTTTTATACCACAAAATCGTGTGTATTAATTATGTTTTGAGTAGTACACAAGCTGGAAAAAATAAATCTATATAGTGCACCACCTAAAAATAAATCACAGTAAATGAGTTGCCAATAATATATTTTCATAGTAAACGAGCTAAAAAAAAAAAAAATCTACATAGTACACGAACTGAAAATAATAAATCTTCATTATATACAAGTTGGAAAATTACATAATGATAATCAATACACAAATTGGAAAAAATAAATTTTCATTATATATGAGTTGGAAAATAACAAACTTGTAAGTAATACATGAACTGGAAAAAATAAATCTTTATTGTATACAAGCTGGAAAATAATATAATCATAATTACACATTAATGATGTTAACTTTTATTGATATATAAATTCACCTTTAATGTTAATAGTTTCTACTCAAGAAGAAGGTACACATCGTGTTTCACTAACTTTTTTTTTTAAAAAAAAACTATTATACATAGCAAAAATGCTTCTTGAGAGAAAATCTAATTCTCAAATAAGTATTTTAATGGAAGAACAGTCATACCACAATCGATTCAACAATTTGCCAGATATTTATACCTTGGAAGTTTATATACTCGGTAAATTTTCTGTCCACTTTCTCTTTGTATCTTCTCATGTGTGTGTGTGTGTCTATATATATATATATATATATATATATATATACACACACATTAAATCTCATTTGTGTATTTAATTGATAGGACCTGATCCGAATTCCCTCTAACGAATCCAGCGGTCCTGCCGGGCATCCCACAAAACCCTTTAAGTCTAACTAATAAAACCCAGAAGGATACCGTGGGGCGAACTCGTAACTATAATGCTTTGCTAACATATAAATCATAAGTTTATAATATCTCGTATCAATTCATAAAAATAAATTTTCAAAACATAATTAAGAATATTTCAAATTTTCAATAATTCAGGTATCTAAAATATGCATGTGTCATCTTAATATAAAGAATTTTACAAAATTCATTCACAATAAAAAATATGCTCAAACACATGCTGGAAATCCAAGTCACAATAATCACAAAAGAGATTATGCAGTATCGTTGATCATCTGGTCCACCTAATTTGAACGAAAAGAACGGGTATCCTGATCCCTTATTCCTGCACTTGAGAGGTTTTTGTGACATAAAATCAAAAATATTATGAGCTACAAAGGCTTAGTGAGTATATATACGTTTTTATTTAAACGAATTTTTTATAAAATTTTACTTTTCGAAAAATATTTGAAAAACATTATTTTTATTTAAAAGCATTTTCTTTGCTAAAAACTTGTGTTTTATTTGCTATGAAGTCTCAAAAGCTCTTAATAAATTGATTTCGTAAAATGCTAAAATATCTCATAATTTTTTTTAAAAATATTTCTAAAACATTTTCTTTCTAAACTCACTTTTAATGATATGATTTCTTTCTCAAAGAAATGCACTAATGGGGAACCTAAGGGAAGCTACAACCACATGAACGGTCAGACTAGCTTCGCCCAATGTGAGGGGGTCACGTGGCGTAAAAGCTAGCATTGCACATCGCAACAAATCTACAAAGACATTCTGCTACTACGTGGCGAAACTACTATTGTACATTACATAGTGAGATAATACCCCACAAGTGTAGAGAGCGACACGACAGATATGACAGACTCAATCCCCCCGATGTTAGTAGGACATGTGCTCCCAACATTTGCCATACACTGCAGGGTATACTGGCCGGGTCTGAAGTTACAAGGTCTATCTATAAACTTGGGTTGTCCACTAGTTATTGAAAATCTTTTCTTTTTATAATCCAATTTAAACTCTTTCTCATAAAATATCCTAATGTATTGCATACCATTTCATAAATAACTGTTTCTTTTCATGCTAAAATATAAAGTCACTTATAAACTAAAATAAGAAATGAAATTCTATAAAATGCTTGTATGATAAATTGAAAAATATTTAACATTTATAAAACATTTTCACACTCATTGATTGCTGCTTAGTTCACTAACAGTCACTCCTTCGGTGTTTTGCATCAGCTCGTTGGGTCACCACATTTACATAAAATGACGATCTCACTTAGAACATTCATACATGTAACATCTCAATTCCTAGTCCATTCCATTATCACTGCAATTTATTACTCCATCTTGATTATGACGGATTGCAGTACTGCCCAGTCCAGCTCGAGCTGTGAGCTCAGACCTGCTCGCTCAAGTCTTTCTTTCTGCAAGCTACCACCTTATTCCAGCTCAACTTGTTCCACAAGCACCTTTCAGCTCGCCCCTTTGCGAGCTGTTGCCTTAGGCTAGCTAGGCCAAACATCATAATAGGCGACATCCTCACTCAGCTTGCTTTTTGCGAGCTCGCGCTCCAGTCCAACTCGACCAGCGCTGAAAAAAGGCTACGGGTATCTACCAACTCACACTCAGCAAGCTCCTGCCCTAACTTACGTGAGCTCACTTAACACGTCCTTTCCAGGTTTCACACTCTTACAATCATTCACACATTCTGACCTTATTAAACTTTACATAAAAACACTCAACTACATTTCATCAGATTTTTCATCTAAAACCAGGTCGCAACCACAACAAGTTTTACGATGGAAAAATTTTAACATCCTAAACAACAACCAAACTTCTTCAGATCAACATATTTTCTTAGCTACTTTACTCATGGAATTCCTCCTCGATCTTTTGTCTTGCTTCCTACCTATTTGTTGCTTCAAATCTCCAGATCTACATTACGAAATTCTCGTTAAATATATATATATATATATATATAGACCATGAGCTGATCACAACCGACTTCTTACTAATATAAAACCATAAAAGCTTGCTCTTACCACTTGATTCCTACCGGATCCGGCTTAAATCCCTCCTAAATTCGTTCTTCATCTTCTTTCGGCATGATTACCCTTCAAACATGATGAGAAATAGCTTAGGTTAACGGTTGCTCTTGTATCTACCGACAACTCCTCTTTCCTTCCTCTCTAGATTTTTTTTTTAACTCTCTCTCTTCTACTTACATGACAACACTCACTCACCACACACACATATATATAGGCGTGGGTCAAACTCTACCTTTATCCTTGAATTTCTTTAAATTTACGATTTTACCATTCTCTAAAGAATTCTTTATTTTTCCAATTTATCCTTGACATTTCTCTTTAGTAACAATTTTGCCACTCTTCTATAAAAATCTTTTATTCCACCAATTGCCCTTTAGTTTTTTATAATTCAAATTTACTCCCGATCCTTCCGGAAATTCTATAAAAATTTTATTTCATCTTAGAACACTTTAAAATCCCTTTTATTATTTCAATAACGAGGGTATATTAGTACGATACCTTATTCCGTACATATATACAATAACAAAATCAGGAGAAGGTATTACATTTATTCTTATTAAATATGCTTGGATATTGCTTTTATATTATTTTTATTTCAGGAGTTCAAAAAGGGTTAATTAACAGTACCTATATACATTTGGTTTAGAGAAATGATATACTTGAGCACTTATTATTTTTTTTCCTCATATTATTGATTGTTGATTAATATATTTGAGATAGTTATTTTTCCTTAATTGCACTAGTTTATAGAAGGAGATTAGTAATCCATGATCATCTTTTCATCCATATGTTTAGTGAAATTACTAGGATTCTAGAGATTTTAGTACTTTTAACAGTTTAGAACAATCTTAACTTTGAATCTCTAAAATTCTTTGTACCAAGTAATTAAAGAGTTGTTATTCCAACATTAATCAAACATTTTTGTCCGTACTTCTATTTATTTATTAGAATATTTTTAAAATATAATATCTTTTGCTTAAAATTAAATTTAAATAATTTTATTTATTTTAAAACTACATATATTCATTTTATCTAAACATTAATTTGAACAATTATTTAATCAAATTTAATTTGATTTGCTTTCAAATATTATAAACTATTTTATTTTTCTTTAAATTGACCAAAATCTTAATTTGATTTACCTATACTAACCAATTTCAACTTATATTAAACATAAAAGACAATTATTGTACATCAACAATAAACAACATTACTTCTTGTGATGCTATATTATACAAAACATATCATATATAGTACTAATTTAATATCATCAAATTCAATCCAATTCAACTCCATTGAAATAGTATAGTGTAATTTCTTACCGGGTAATTTTTAGTCAGAAATGAAAGCATAGTTTTATGTTGACTTTAATAGCCTAATGTGTGCAGAGACTTGAAGATGATTTTTACTTTTTCGTTTTGAATGTTCCGCAAACTTCTTGTGGCTTTTGAGTTCCGTGTTGAGAGGTACGCTCTGACCGAAGATTCTCAGAGGAGCTTCACTTTTTAGGCGGAGCTCGGTTTATTTGTTGGATCTATAAAATTGTGATCCCAAGACATAGTTCTTTAGGCTGAAACCGCGTTCAACTTTTGTTTGATGAGATGCTTGTTCTTGGAAATAGCCTGAGAATTACTTGAAGCTCTTCGATGTTTGACATGACGAGTATACATCAAGTTACTGTGCAAAAAAGAAGCAAAAAAAGGAGGACAAATGATTATTGCACATGATATTAGTAGTTGTTAACAAGAGTATATCTAGAAACAAGAATGTGAAGCTATAATTTTAAAAAAGAACGATATTTTTCATGTTCGAAAGTGCTCTACTTGAATTGGTAAGAGGGTTGCTGGCAATAGTGTAAAAGGCTTGTAACATTAGCCTTATTTACACTAATAATGGCACCCAAGAGATCCTATCATTATTTTTTGGAAAAAAAAAATGATGAAAATTGGTTCTTTACTTCTTACTATTTCTGCTTCTGTCTAGAACAAACTTCTAACTGGAACACCAATTAAATATAAAAATTATTGCCAAAGCCTAAGTCAAATACTTATCTTAATCAGTTTAAATCTACTTTAAAAAGAGAGAAAAAAAAAACTTAATCAGTATCAATATGCTTATAAAGTTAGTATATATAACAAGAGAACAATAAACATAAAAAAGAAAAAAAGAAAAAGTTTATACACAGATCAATCTTATCATATACCCTATAAGGATGAGACCTATTTTATTTGGTTGACTCACTCAAAAATCCTCTTGACCTGCTTGGCAAACTTACGTTATTGGGTCTAGATTTGTGGCCACTACAACATGTTAATTTCCCTTGCTTCCTCTTGGTATCTCGTCCTTTCTTGATCTCGTACTTGACCCCCTTCGACCCGAAATTTATTTTTAAAAACACATGTAAATAAATATAAGTGTTAATTTAATAAAATGGCAAAATTTTATCATTTTTACTTTGATAAAATAATAATATTTTAAAGATAATCTTATCATTCATAAAATATTGTCGTAAACATACGAAATCAACATAAACATTAAAACACAAGATCATCATATCATTTATTTTTAAAATAATATATTAAAGTATTTATATGAAAAAATGGGGAAAATAAGAATCGCATAGTCCGAGGAAATTCCAAAAAAACCATTCCCCGATAAGAATATGTAACGTCCCGAATTTCCTCTATTTAAGAGAAATGACAATATATCGGAATGAATAATATATGTGTTAATAGTAAATTTTTCAGAAAGCGAACCCCAAAGTCAAAAAGCTCTGGAATAAGTAATAGAGTCTAAGAAAACTGAAACGGATCGAAAATGAGTCAATTTGAGTAGGTTTTAAGTGAATTGAAGTTTATTGGACGAAAATGTCCTTTTTGAAAAATAATGGGTATTCCCATTTGAATTTTTTTAAAGCATGCAATTAAGAGGTTTTACATCTAATTAGAGTATTATGTAGTCAATTTGAGGATTGGATGACTATGGAATATTTTTGAAATTTATTTGGGTATGGATATGAATTAAATATATTAAAGGGCAAATGGGTCATTCAAACACAAAAATTTTGGAGTATTGATAGAGTTTCAGATGGATTCTCGAAATGTGTTTAAAAATCATATAATTATTTTGTGGTGTTATTAATGATTATCATAGTAAAATTCTAGATTGATTTTTTTTTGTAATATGTGTAAAAAAATTTATAATTGTTTGATGGTGTTATTAATGGCATGAGTAATGACATTTTGTTGAATATCAGAGTTGTACAACAGAAATGTTGTGTTTAATCTTTTTTTTTTAAAAAAAGAATTCATGATTATTAGGTTTGGAATTGAGTATTTGAACTTTGGAAATAATTGAATGAGATTTATGTGAATGTGATATAGCATGGGTGTTATAGGATATGATTTTGAATGATTTATTTGTTCCAAAGAGTATGGATAGAAAACGATAAAAATGTGTGAGTAATTATTCATTGGTATATATTAATTCATTATTCGGAAGCTACATGAAGTATAAGAGTTATAGGGAATGATTAATTGAGTTTGACATATTATTGGAGAATCTTTTTAAAAGGAATTAAGAAAGTTGGATTAAAAAGAAAAAAAGATCATAGGGGTACAAAATGAAAATTTGTAGTACATGGGTTGGTAAAAATATGTGTGTGTATAGAAATATGTTAATGGTGGGCCATGCTCATTTAAATATATATATATATATACATATATATATATATATATATATATAGAAAGGTTGATGTTGCCGATTGAGGAAGAAATATATATATATATATATATAGAAAAGTGAAGTGGGTGCCGATTGTGAAGGAAAAAAAAAAATAATAATGCAATTAAAAAAAATGGCTAAAATGAGGCGGTGGCAGTAGAATAATAAAGATGAGTGAGCATGCAGTGTATGTATATATATATATATATATATATATATTTTGGTCTTCAAAAACAAAACACACACAGAAGTTGTTCTGTCGAACAACAAGAGAAGAAAAAAAAAATAAATAAATAGCAGAAGCCGAGATGGAGGAAAGGAAGAAGAAAAGAAAGAAAAAATATATTTTAAAGGTCCGATTATCTAGATAAGTAAATTTATTTTAATAGAATTTGGATTCCAGAAAATTAATTTATTTTTTTCCTCTAAATTATGAATTAAGTGTTATATGATTTAGGATGGATAGAGTATGATAAGAAAATCAAATAGGAGTTCGTTTTAGATCTAAAAATAAGCAAAAAAGTGAGGTTAGTTGATAATTTTATTTTTTAATTAAATTGATAGAGTTATAGTTATTTATATTTCCGATTTTATTATTTATTTCAAATAAGTAGATTTGTTGATTTAGTTGATTTTATAAATTATCAATTATGTTTGACAATTGAAATAAAAGTTTATTACGAAATCGTATAAAAAATTCCAGCAAGAATTTTATATTTTCTGTTTGAATTATTATTAAAATAATTTTAGAATGTTTGAAATTTTGATTATTTATGTTTTTGGTTGAACGAGTGTGATTTCGATTTTGGAATGATTTGTGGATTATTTTGATGTGTGAAATGATGAAAGTTTAATAAATTTTGAATCACTTGTAAATGTGGCTGAATATGTAAATGAGGGATTTTATGAAATTATTTTGATAATTTGTGATTTAATGTTGTTTGTATGTGATTTTCATGACTTTCGAATTGAAACGGAAAGGAATCGAAAAGAAATTGACAAGTTTAGTTCCTTGACCGAATGTATATCGGAAGAAAGGCACGAATGTTTTGATAAAAGTTTGATAAGTTAAAAGAGTGAAAAAATGGTATTTTGTGTTATGTTTGTTTTAGTATATGATTTTGTTTAATTTTAATTAAATAAATTTCATGAATATGTGTGAATTGTGTTGTGGATGATTTTATGGTATTTGATGATTAGAAATTTGGAAAGTTTATGAAAAAGTGGATGTTGACCGAAAATGGTATGAAAAGGGTTTGTGAATTTATTTTGTTGAATTGTTATAAAATGTCAATTGATTACGATTTTATGATTTTGATTTGAAATGGAAAGAATTGAGAAAGAATTGGACCACGTTAGTGCCTTAATCGTGTACTAGTAAGGTGAAGGGCAATATGGTCTTTGATTAATTTTGATGAATATTTGGGTGTAAAATGATGCTTGATGATGTTACGTTTAATGCTTTGACTAAACAAGAAAAAGTGTGATTGAAATTTATTTTGTTGTTTTTCTAACGAAATTTTTATTTTGAAACGAAAAACAATAGATTGTTAAATTATTGGTAATAAATAAAAGTTATAAGAGTCCTAGTAAACCTGTACATTGATAGGTGGGGATTGGAAATTAGTATGCCAAGAGAGAAATATTAGCAGTATTGCACCGTTATGATTGTATACCGATGTTGATTCAAGGACCTTGAGAGGCACCGAGTGTTCGGTCCAGAAATCGATACGATTGTGATTGAGAGTGGGTGGGCAAACACCGAGTGTCCGATGCCAGAGGAAAATAGAAAACTCATGATGTGTGAAATGTGATCCGGTGGATAGTTACTAAGTGACCGATACCAGAGAACTTGGCATGCCAATATGGTGATTTTAGTAGTACTGCACTGATATGGTTATAAACATTAATACCGAATTCATGGACCTTACGAGACACTGAGTGTCCGATCCTAGAATTGTGTATTATATGAAACGTGCCCCGACGGATAATCACCGAGTGTCCAATGCCGGGAGAAACATGAAACCCAATTTCCAGTCCATGGTATCGTGTCAGTATTTACAATGAGCGCTGAATATTATTAAAGAAAAATCGTGCTGACATGCTTGAAAATGAAAATAAATGTATTTATGCGTGCAGTGAATGAAAATTTGAATTCTTTGCAAATTTATTTATAAAAGTTCGAAAATTGTAAAATAATTATTTACCACTTGTATCTAAGAAAAAAAAATTACATGAAAATCGTGTAACTATGTTTAAAAATGATTGTTATGGGTTTTATATACATAATTGTTAATATATGCTTTCATTGAGGTTTGTTATAGAACTTGAAAGAAATCGTATTGATAGGTTTGAAAACGTCTTTTATATATATGTGTTTTCATTAATAAAGTTATTTTCTTATGTATTATTTTAGTATTTTGAGAAAACATAAAAAGATTGTGTTACCCTGTGACATTTCCGTGGAATGAGGAATTTTAAATATTCGGTTTATATGTGTAATTAGTAGTAAAATGACTTATGTATGAATCTTAATAAAAGTTCGAGCATTTTGGAAGTTAGGATTTTGATGTGCTTGGAAACAAAATTCATGTGTTTTATACGTGCAATTAGTAATAAACAAATTTATTTATGAATTTTGATCAAGGCTTGAGAATTTTAGAAATTTTATTTTATAATATGAATTTCGTGATGATATGATAAATGTAAAGTTTGTGTACACCTACTAAGTAGAAATACTTAACGCGTGAGATTTTTCACGCGTAGGTTGATATTTGGACGTTGTAGATAGAGATAGACGAGAAGATAGTTGCCGCGCTTTCTGTGAGTCACATCTCTCCATATTTGATAGTCCTACTTTTGGTATTATATAGTGGTGTTTAAGTATATAGAATTGCATGTACATATATATGGATCTACTAGATTTTATAAATGATGATGTATAAGTTATAGAAAAAGTTTTTATTCGTAAAGTAATTTTGTAAAAAATCTTATTTATCATTTAATTAGTGTTTAATTTCGATTAAGATGATTTTATATAAAATGTTGTGTTTATAAATGTTTGTGTGGTGAAGTGATTTCGGAGTCGGACAGTGGGTCCGAAATGGAAGTTGAGAGAATAAGTACATTTTAGAAGTGTTTCTTTTGAAATTTATAAGTTTTTATAATTTTGAGTTTTTCAGAAAAACAGAGGAAATTTTATTGGATTTTTGAAGAATTTTTTTTTTTTTTTTATAGTGCATATACGTAAAATAATAACGAATAAACCAATTAAGGTAGCATCTTTCGACTCGGATTTCCATCCGAATGGAAATTGGGTGGAGGATGTTACAGAATAGATCTCAGTAAATTTTTGACTATATTAGTTAGATGTTGAGCTTCATCTCCCAAGCTTCCGGTTCACCAAATACCAAAATTGTTGTGTTCAAGTATAGCTTTGATTATATTACTTTATAAACTATCTCACCATTTTCCGGTTGCCGCTTTCGATGACCATCTTCACCCACCAAATTCAAAGCAATGTAATTAGCTCTCGTATAATAATATTGACTGGTTTATCTATAATTAATTTGGATCTTAAAAAAAGTTCGACTTTGGTAAATTTGAAATTGAATTTCAATGTACATGTATTGACTTACTCCGAGGCATGTCAAAATTTTCGTGAGGCCCCTTCCTTTTTCTGTTTTTATTTTTAATTATTATTATGTAAGTACATATGTATCGTATAGTTTACTGAATACTCTAGGTCAGAGTATTTGAGGTGTGATCTAAAATTAAACTCCTAAAATTAGAGAGAAGAGGTTGACATCATATAGAAAAATTATCCTCATCTTCAGATCTAAAGTGTAAATAGAACCTTAGACATCTAACTAATGAACCAAACCTCATAGGTTGAGGTGTCACTGCAGCCACTAGTCATCTGCAGCCCTTTCTTATTTAAAAAAAAAAATAAAATCCGCCATATCTCGAGAACAGGGATAGGACGCATCTGCATTTTATATTATTTTATTATATTAATATTTTATATGCTTAGTCAATTCGAGAAAACAACAATCCAAATCAAATACAAAATGCAAAAAGCTACACGGATTAAAATGTACAATTCATTCAATATTTTAAAACTTTACAAGAAGCTCTGAAGTGTAAAAGACGGATACACAAACTAGTTTCATCCCTAAGACCAAATAAATTGTAGTTGTGACTGCACTATAAGCTCTACTTCAGTTGTTGATTAAGGTGACCCATAACTTCAAGAAGTACCGACTTGACTGGTATGACGATAATCTTCAACTGTCTGCCCACACCCCAGAAATGTTGTCATGCTACATAACTAGTTGGTTCAGTCTATCTGCAATCAGTCCAAATAAAATGTCATGGAATTGGGTCAAAAATGTTTAACTAATTAAGACAAACGAAGAAGAGCTAAAACGGGTACTTACATCAGCATTTGGAATATGCGTTATCCAAATATCAAGTGCATTTACATGAGGTAAATAAATTATTGTGGTCAGTTTTAATATTTTGAAGTACCACGTACCTATGGTTTAATGATTCAAACATATGACATTGCTATACTGATTGAAAGTTTTATGCCACAAAATCATGTGTATTAACCATGATTTGAGTAGTACACAAGTTGGAAAAAAATAAATCTTTATAGTCCACAACTTGAAAAAAAAAATCATAACAAACGAGATGCCAAAAATAGATCTTTATAGTAGACTAGCTGGAAAAAATAAATCTACATGGTACACGAACTGGAAAAAATTAATCTTCCTTGCATACGAGCTGGAAAACAACATAATTATAATTAATACACAAACTGCAAAAAATAAATTTTCATTGTGTATGAGTTAGAAAATAACATACTCATAATTAATACATGAACTGGAAAAAAAAATTCTTCATTGTACACGAGCTAGAAAATAACATAATTATAATTAATACATGAATTGGAAAAAATAAATTTTCATTAAATACGAGTCGGAAAATAACCAACTGGTAATGAATACATGAACCGGAAAAAATAAATCTTCATGGTATACAAGTTGGAAAATAACATAATCATAATTAAGCATTAATGATGTTAACTTTGTTTGATATATAAATTCACCTTTGATACTATATATGCATTTCCACTCGGGAAGAAGGTACTTCTTATGTCTCATTAACTTTTTTTTTTTTTCTCCAAAGTACAAATGCTTCTTGAGAAAATCTAATTCTCAAAGAAGTATTTTAATGGAGAATAGTCATATCACAATCGGTTCAACAATATACCAAATATTTATGACTTGGAAGTTTATACTAGGTAAATTTTCGGTTCCTTTCTATTTATGTCTTCTCATTTGAGTGCTTTATTCTTTTGAAATATGTTGAATATTGTTTTTAAATTATTTTTATTTGAGGAGGTCAAAAAGTGTTAATTGATAATACTATAGACATTTATGAGTAAATACTCTCTACAGTTTTTTTTTTATTAATATTTTAATAATCTAATGACACATTAACATTTAAAAGAGTGAATAATCAAGATCATTAGATTTTTTTTTTCTCATATATTACTCAGCCTTAAATTCCTCTTATAAAAATATTAGCACTGTGTCAATATTGATGGAGAATTCTTGTTCGAAATTTAGTTTAGGTAAATGTTTTATAAAAGAAGATTAGTACTCCATGATTATCTTCTCATCCATACGTTTAGTGAATAAATTGAAATTACTAGGATTCTAGAGCTTTTAATACTTTTAACATTTTTCGAACAATCTTAACTTTGATTCTCTAAAATTCTTTGTACCAAACAATTAAGGAGTTATTAGTCCAACATTAATCAAACTTTTTTGTCCACTCTTCTATTTGTTTATTTATTAAAATATTTTAAAAAATAATATCTTTTGCTTAAAGTTAAATTTAAATAATTTTATTTATTTTAAAACTATGTATTCATTTTATTTAAACATTATTTAGAACAATTATTTAATCAAATTTAATTAATTTGATTTGCTTTCAAATATTTTAAACTATTTTATTTTGCTTTGAATTGATCAAAATCTTAATTTGATTTATCTATACTAACCTATGACATTTCCACATTGACTGAGAGTTTTATACCACAAAATCGTGTATATTAATTATGTTTTGAGCAGTACATAAGCTGGAAAAAATAAATCTATATAGGACACAACCTTAAAAAAAAAAAAATAATAATCATAGTAAACGAGTTGCCAACAATACAATTTCATAGTAAACGAGCTGGAAAAATAATCTACATAGTACAGGAACTGGAAAAACTAAAACTTTATTGTATACGAGTTGAAAAATAAAATAATGATAATTAATACACGAACTGGAAAAAATAAATCTTCATTGTTTATGAGCTGGAAAATAACAAACTCATAATTAATACACGAACTGGAAAAATTAATCTTGATTGTATACAAGCGGGAAAATAACATAATCATTATAAGCATTAATGATGTTGACTTTTGTTGACATATAAATTCATGTTTGATATTACTAGTCTCTTCTCAAGAATAAGGTACATCTCGTATTTCAGAGTACAGATGCGTCTTGAGAGAAAATCTAATCCTCAAAGAAATATTTTAATGGAAAAACAGTCATACCACAATCGGTTCAACAATTTACCAAATATTTATGCTATGGAAGTTTATATACTTGGTAAAATTTTTGTCCCTTTCTCTTTGTATCTTCTCATTTGTGTGTGTGTGTGTGTTTTTTTTTTTTTTTGATAATCTCATTTGTGTATTTTATTCTTTTTAAATATGCTTGGATATTGTTTTATTATTATTTTTGTTGATATTGATTTCTGATCGACGAGAGCTCAAAACCCAATACCTGCAATCAATGTAAACGGAACAGAAAGCAAGAAGATTAGATGACAAAGAACAAAGATCAACACAAAAAAGATAAAAAGTTTTTAACGTGGTTCAGCCAAGAAGGCCTACGTCCATGACTGTCTCTCAATATTTCTGCAGAGTGACAATATAGTATTTCTTGTGTTTGTGTTTACAATTGATTTAGCCTCTATTTATAGGAAAAGAGGCGTTATAGTTTTGGTAGCAATAAAATAGGAAAAGAATTTCACATTGAATGCATTTCCTAAATGGTTGGAGTCAAATTAGGAAACTGCTCCGTAAAACTCGGGATCATGTTGATTGAGTTCAAATTTGAATTAACTTCCAATTCTGATGAAAGAATCACGATCAAATCGGGTAACTACCTTATTTAGAAGATTTTCTTGTTTAACTGATCATTGGACGAGCTGTAAACGATCTCGAGTTGGACATCGCTGAGTAGCGAGCTATGAATAGAGCGAACTACATAACGATCTATAGACTGGTTGCGATGCGAGCTCGTTGGAGCGAGCTGTGCAGTTCGTTGGGCTTAACATTGATAAACTGGGTCTTGTCTGTTGGGCCACTTCATTAAGTTGATTCGTTGGGCTTCTACCAGACTTTTACTAGCTCAATTGCTTGATCCAGAAAATACACATAACATCAGCCCCCCAGCTCTCAATTCGTTCTGCGAATTGGGAGCTCGAGCTCGCTGGTAAAAGCTAACTTGAATTTTTGTTTCGTGCTTTTTCAAATTCATTCCAATCAGTTTTCAACATGTGGCAATCATGCAGGCGATAACCGAACTAGTACTGGCACGTCTCGGGCCACGCACATTTAATGCGCACGTCTTTTAACTGACGACTGTATGATTACAAAACTGTTACTCGTGCTGCACCGTTGGATTCAGGGCGGTTACACACTCTCCAGATCTGATGACTGGGGCTTGAGCTCTGCCATCTATATAAGCTAGTGGAGCCATTTCATTTTCTTTTTCACTTGTCATTTTCTCCAGCCACCCAATTTCTTCTTTGCTGTGTTTTTCGCCGGTTCCCCACAAAATCTTCACTTACAGTCGTCGTTTTTCACATCTTCATCAGAGATTCACGGTAAGTTTCTTTGTTTAACTTCAAGTTTCTAGTTTATAGTCTGCTTTTGTTGTGTTTGAGTTGCGTTGAACTTGCATTGAGCTTTTTGTGTTTGTCATGATTTTGAATATCTCATATTTTCATGTTGAATTTTGTGATTCTGAGTTTCTTATCAATCACGACTCTTCAGTTTCTGTTGATTTGATCTTATTGCTTGTCTATTTACGATTGATTTTCTGTTTGTGACTTGCTATGTACATGAACTGTAGGATTAGGTACCTGTATATTATTAGCTCGTAAGTTGTTTTTTATTAGGTTAAGCCCCCCACTATATCAGTGATCTATAAAACAAGAAATTTTCTTAGGAAACAATTTTAGTCATGGTCTACTTGTTGCGACCTAACTATACCCCATTTATATAGATGTCTTCAAGTGGAGTTCGAAATGTTGATGAGGCTACTCAGAGTGGGGAAGTCCCAGGGCAAATTGAAGCTTGGGTCATTTCTGAAGCAGTTCGTCAACTCGCAGCGCAGCGGCGTGCTCGTGAGGAGAGGGAAGCTCGCGAGGTGTTTGCACACCATTCTTCTACAATAGATACTGTTGAACTGGAGGGACTCGCTCTTCAATTTTACATTCCTAGGGGTTGCCGTGCGATGTTGCCCGCTCATGACAACCATGCATGCTATCCTTCATAGGGGTACATCGCTATCAGTACCCAACATCTCGAGCACAAGCTTAGGCTCCTAGTTCCTCCTTACTTAATCGAGTTTCTGAACACGGTTAAACTTTCACCATTTCAGCTGACTTCAAACTCATACTCACAGCTCACCTCGTTGACCTTGGCCTTTCTTAGAAACGGTATTCCTTCCCCAACTCTAAAAATCATTACTCATCTTTACAACATCAAAGTTGAAAGTAGCTCGAAAGATGGCAAACGAGACGAAATTTATTATCTCTCAGCTCGCCAATCAGATAACAAGAGTCTTCTGCCCCGAGGAGATGCAAAGGGTAAATCCAACGCCAGGGCTTACAAAACAGAATGGTTCTTCGTCTTTTGCCCTTCTCTCGTAGGTCTTAAAAATTTCAGTTTTGTTTTAAGTCCAGGTATAGATACCTCGTGAACTATAAAATTTTATTTTATTTTAACACTTTGTTTTGCAGAACTGAAAGCGGATAAGTCTCCTCTCAGTAATAAGGAGAAAAGGGCTCTCAGGGTGCTCACAAGTTCGAGTGAAGTGAGCATCAATGATAAGTTTGACACCGCCTTCCTCCAGACTTATGGCTTTGCACCTTTTGAGGATTCCCCGCTGATAGACTGTAATAGAGACATAGGGAGCATGGAAGAATTCGAGCTCCCTTCTGTTCTCGATGTACTCGTCGAAGAAGAGGATGCTCCTGCCTCCCCATCAGCTTCAGCTTATGCCTCCACCTCGCAAGCAGATCAGATTCTTGCTTCCCAATCAATCCAAATTCTTGCCTCTACTTCACAAACAGAAACAGCTCTAGCTCCAGCTCCTGCTCCAACTCAAGTAGTTCCACCTCGCCAACAGGTACATTTTAAACAACTATTCCTCCAACTTTAGGTTCCACCTTTCGGCGAGCTCCAACTAGGAGAAAGCTCACTCTTTTGTAGTTCCCTCAAAAGCGATTTGTTGAGGCTCCAACCTATTTAGCTGTTCCCTCCAAGTGACCTACTAAGGCAAAGGCTCCTTCGGTTGTTGTTCCCAACGAGGTGCCACCTCTGGTAGCAACAGTAGATCCATCCCTGATCATATCCCCTAGCTCGTGACCCGAAGTTGAGGAAGTTCAATCAACCGAAATCTCATCCCAGGGGACTCAAGTTGGTGCTAGCAGAGGTGGAAAAAGAAAGACTATGGGTAAACGCATCTCTACCACGTGACGTCATGTGTATAAAGGTAAAGAGCCTGAGGTCGTACCGACTTAGGATACTGCTTTGTCAACCATGACAGGCCCTAAAGATGGACCAGAGGGAAGATATCTAAAATCTCTCCTTGACAACTGGTCGGATATCATGATGACCCACACGAGGGCCTTAAAAAATAAATCTCTTAAGGGATTGGATTTGGATGAATACAGAAGTCGGCATGCAACACTGGTAACTCTCTTCTCTTTTTTATTCTTTGCTCCATTTATTAAATACTAACTTGTATAATTTCAAACTACCTTTGGAGCAATAAAACGAAGGAGGGAGATTAGGTTCTCTGAAAATCACCTGATGAGATTGGAAGGCAATCTAGAGAAAGCTAAGGAGGAAATAAAGTCCTTGATTGAGGCAGCTCAAAACGCCAGAAGGTACGAAGAGGGTCATGAGGCAATGCTGGCGGAGGCTAACATAGCTAGACAAACAGTCGAGGAAGCTCTGATGCGCGTAGAGAACGACTACGAAGCTATGAGGTCGCACCTCACTGTTTTGCTCCGTAATTGTGAAGATAAATTGGACAAGGCGAAGGAGGAATTAAGGCAATCCAAGCAATGAGCTGAGGCTATCGAAAAGCGGGCTGAGCGAGTAGAAGCTGCAGCGCATCGAACTGAGGAGGCTGAACAGCTAGCTTAGATTGTAGAGAGATAAGTTAAGGTGGTCGGTCAACAAGTAGAGGCTACATTGCAACGGGCTAAGATGACTGAGAAGCGAGTTGAGGCTGTCGAGCAGTAAGTAGAGACTGCATAGCGAGAAGTTGAGGTTGCTAACCGCCGCGCACATGATACCTACGTAGATTTCATAGTTTTCAAAGAGAGATATGCTCAGGAAGCCGAAATGCAGGTCGTTGAGGCCAGAGATGAGGCAAAGGAAAAAACAGGTATTAACTTCCTCTTCATGTTGTGAATGTCCCGTCCTGAGCTAGATTTTTCTATATTTGGCGACGAGAGACTCCGAGCTGTGGAGAGGTTTAAGGCAAAGACTACCTCATCTCCAGTTGTAACTGATGCAGTTCCTTTGGCAATGGAGATGCCCGACGCGACCTCTCAAGCTAAGCCCGCTGATGTCATCGAACTCTCTAGTTCGTCTTCTAGCGAAGATTCCCTTTTAGGACTAGATTCTTCTGCTCGGGACTAGTAGCTTGTCTTGTTTTCTAATTTTTTGTAATTCATTTGTTCTAACTTGTAATGAATTTTCGAACTTAATAAAAGTTTTTTCATTATATCTTCTTTGTTGAATGTGCTTGAATTATTGTGTTTGCTGTAACACATTTTATACCTTTATTTTGTAAGTTATGAGACTTCTTGTGAGTTAATTATTGTAATATAAACCGGCTCGAAATTTGATATAATAGCTCAAGTAATTGCTTAATTCAACAATTAATAAAATTTTCTGATTTGGGTAGTAGGTTAGAACCTTATCTGCCATATTGAAATGTTGACGAGCTATGCAGGGGGTTGTGACCTCGCTTGCTATGGTTTTATTTTTGTGAGCTATGCAGGGGTACGTAACCGCGTCTGCTTTTTTGGCTCTTAAATTTTAGCGAGCTATGCAGAGATACATAGCCGCACTTGCTTTTTTGACTCTTAATTTTTGGCGAGTTATGTAGAAATACGTAACCGCGCCTGTTTTTTTTGCTCTTAATTTTTGGCGAGCTATGTAAGGGTACGTAACCGCGCCTACTTTTTTGGTTCTTAATTTTTGACGAGTTATGCAGTGGTACATAACCGCGTTTGCTTTTTTGGCTCTTAATTTTTAGCGTGGCAGCGAGCTAATCAAAATGGAGCCCGTTAGCTTGATAATTCATAAACTTTGAAGATACAAATAATTAGAGTAATCACGGATAATATGGGGAAACTGGTGCTTTCATTAAGTTTTAAAATGATTGAATTACAAGCTAAATACATGTAATTGAAAAGTTACCGATAGTATGGTCGAAGATGCTCTGCGTTCCAAACTTGAGGGACTTCAGCTCCATTAACATTTGCTAGGCGATAAGCTCAATTCCCTAAGTCTACTTTAATAATGTAGGAGCCTTCCCAATTTGGGTCTAGGGATCCATCACTAGCTTTACGAGCTCCAGGCAAAATGAGATGTAGTACCAAATCTCCCACGTTGAAACTACGAACTCGAGCTTTTCTGTTGTAGTATCTCGTGATCCTTTGCTGATAGATGTCTACCTTTAGCCGGGTTACTTCCCTTGCTTTTTCAAATAGGTCCAGGTTTGTGGCTATCAGCTGGTCGTTGTCTTTTGGATTGAAGGTTGCTTTACATTGTGAGGTAACTTCTAACTCTACTGGGATCATGGCCTTAGATCCGTACACCATTGAAAAGGACATCTCGACTGTCGTGCTGCGAGCTATGGTTCTGTAAGCCCATAACACCTTCTAAAGCTTGTCTACCCACGCTCATTTCTTTACCTCTAGTTTTATCTTCAAGGTCTATTTTATAATCTTATTCACTGCTTCAACTTGGCCATTGGCTTGTGGATGATCCACTGTTGAGAAGCTCTTGACTATCTTCAAGTCGTTGCAGAACTTGAGAAACTGCTAGCTACTGAATTGGGTTCAATTATCTGTTACGATCTGTTGAGGAACTCCAAACTTGCAGATAATATTATTCCACACGAATTTTTCAATCTTCGTCGTGGAAATTTTTGCTAACTCTTTCTCTTTCGCCCATTTAGTGAAATAATCAACTACGACCACCACGTGCTTGCATCTTCCATGAGCTGTCGGTAGAGGCCCGATCAGGTTTATTCCTCATATCGCAAAGGGTCACGGGCTCACCATTTATTGGAGATAGGTTGGTGGAGCTCGTGGAATCTAAGCGAACCTCTGACACTTGTCACACTTCTTGACCAGGTTGATGATATCCTACTTCATAATGGGCTAATAGAACCCTTGTCGAAGTGTCTTATGTGCTAGAGATAGCCCCCTATCGTGATTCCCACAATGACCTTTGTGTATTTCCTTCACACAGTCTCATAATCCTGGCCGTTGATACATCTCAACAGTAGGGCTGAAAACCCTTTCTTGTACAACACGTCGTCATGGATGCAGTACCAGGTTGCCCTAACTTGCAAGCGCCGTGCTTCCAACTTATCACTTGACAGCTTCCCATCTTGTAGATAATTCAAAATCGGGCTCATCCAGGAGTTGGGCTGCACAATTATTGCCATTATTGAATCCTTCTCTTCTGTACTTGGAGTTGGTAAGATCTCTATTGGGATTGCCCCCAGAAAGTCTGCATCTCGGGTAGTTGTCAGGTGAGCTAATGCATCTGCATGCGAGTTCTGAGCTCGTGGAATCTGCTTCACCTCGTACTTCTAAAAAGTACTTAACATCTCATAGACCTTCTGGAGGTACATAGCCATCTTGGGTTCTCTGGTCTGATATTCCCCCAGTATATGACAAACCACAAGCTGTGAGTCACTGAAGACCCTTAATCGTTTAGCCTGCATCTCCCTAGCCAAGCGTAGTCCTATGAGTAGTGCTTTATACTCAGCTTCATTATTTGTAGCCTAGAAACCAAACCTTAAAGCACAAAGGATTTTATAGCCCTCAGGGCTAATTAACAGAATTCCAGCTTCGGCCTTCTGCTCACTAGATGACACGTCGACATATAGCTACCAGGTCGGACCTTCAAAGGATCTGGCTTCATCATCTACAGGCCTTGTAAATTTTGTAATGAAGTCTGCCAAAGCTTGAGCCTTGATAGTCGTCCTTGGCTTAAATTGGATGTCAAACTGTGCGAGCTCTACTGCCCATTTGAGCAAGCGACCTGAGGTGTTTACCTTCTGTAGAACCTGCTTCAGCGGATACTAGGTGAGGATTTCAATTGTATAAGCTTGAAAATAAGGCTACAGCTTCCTCGATGTGACCACTAGATAATAAGTGAGTTTCTCCATCTGCGAGTACCTGGTTTCAACATCTTGTAGCCTTTTACTTATATAGTACACTAGAAGCTGCGTCTTTTTTTCTTCTCTCACCAATGCAGCACTCAAAGCCTGTTGAGACACTTCCAAGTACAGAATGAGCTTTTCTCCTTCTTTGGGCTTGGAAAGGAGTGGAGCTTGCCCCATATATTCCTTTAGCTGCTAGAAGGCTACCTCACATTGCTCAGTCCACTAGAAGTTTTTTGCCTTCTTCAGGATGTCGAAGAACGGAATGCATTTATCTGTTGCCTTTGAGATGAACCTGCTAAGTGTTGCGACTTTGCCATTGAGGCTTTGCATGTGTTTCACCCTAATAGGAGACCTCATATCAATCAATTCTCTTATTTTCTCCGGATTGGCCTCAATGTCTTTACTATTTACCATGAAGCCAAGAAATTTACCTGAGGCTACCCTAAATGCACACTTGTGCGGATTCAGCTTCATCTGGTAGCTCCTCAGAATTTGGAACATCTCCTTCAGATTGTGTACATGATCACCTATCTGCTTGGATTTCATCAGCATATCATCAGTGTAGACCTCCATGGTCTTCCCAATATGCTCTTCAAACATCATGTTTACCAAGCGTTGATAGGTCGCTTCTGCATTCTTTAACCCGAAGGGCATCACCTTGTAACAGTATAAACCACGATCTGTCATAAACGAGGTGTGCTCTTCGTCCTCGGGATTTATTGGGATTTGATTGTAGCCCGAGTACACATCAATGAAGTTCAAGAGCTGATGCCCAGCTGTTGCATCCACGAGCTGGTCTATTCTTGGTAAGGAGAAGCTGTCTTTTGGGCATGCCTTATTCAAATAAGTGAAATCGATGCAAGTTCTCTACTTCTCATTTTTCTTTTTTACTAACACAGGGTTGGCAACCCAAGTCGAGTAGTAAGCTTCTTGGATAAACTTATTAGCCAATAGCTTATCTACCTCTTCCTTCAACGCGAAGTAACGTTCCTCCGTCATTGGTCTCCTTTTTTGGCGAATTGGCTTGTGGTGAGAATCAATGTTCAATCTGTGTGACATCACTTTGGGATCTATCCCCACCATATCTTCATGGTTTCATATCTAAGTTCGCTTTGAGGAAATCAGCGAGCTGGACTTTTATTTCTGGAGTTAGGTCTCTTCCCAACTTCAAACATCTTTCAGGATCTACCTCGTTGACTTGAACATCTTCCAGTTTCTCTATTGGTCCAGTAGCTCAGTCTGCATCCATCTCATGAGGGTCAAGATCATGATTAACCCCCTTTTCAGTCATACTTCGTGGTTCGCCCCTTGAAACCACATTCACTTTCTTTCCTCTGACACCCATCTTTACATCATCTTCATAGCAATGCTTGGCTAAGTGCTGTTCTCTTCTAACACATCCAACACCATTGGGGGTTGAAAATTTGATGGTGAGGGTCCTAGTCGAAGTGATCACATCCAAGTCGTTCATTGCGGGTCTTACTAGGACCACATTGTAGGCTAATGGGCAATCAATAATAAAAAAATCTGCCAATACAGTAGCTTGATGACCTGCTTCTCCAAGTGTAAACGGCAGCTTAATCTGGCCCACTGGTACAACAACATCTCCGGTGAAGCTATAAAGAGACTCTGGAGGAGGTCTCAATTGCTCTGCTCTTAGCGCCATCTGATCAAAACAACTGTTGTACATTACATTCACCGAGTTCCCAATGTCAATCATGATGTGTCGCACCTCCATGTTACTTATCTTAGCTCAGATGACCAGTACGTTATTGTGAGAGCAGACCACACCTCTAGCATTTTCTTGAGTGAACATAATTTCATCCAAGGTCGTCCTTGTCTTCTTTGTAGGTCCCTCCGATCCACTGACTTGCAAGGTATGATTTGTCTCTCAAACATACATCTAGTGTGACCTGTTTGAAGCATCTGCAATATGAGGGCCACCATGAATTGTAAAAATTATCCTTACTGTAGGTTCGTGCTCTGGCTCAAGAGCTCGTTGGGGCTACTGCTGTACTAGTTGTTGTTGCTATTGAGATTGTTGTTGTGGAGGTCGCGAGTCTGCAGGTCTCACCACGTAATCTCTCAAGCGACCTCTTTTGATCAACCTTTCAATGGCGTCCTTCAATGCCCAACACTCAGAAGTATTGTGCTCGACCTCATTATGATAGACACAAAACTTACTCCTATCTCTGTGTTGAACAGAGGCTCTTAAAGGATTTAGCTTTCCGAAGTCCTTCCTGTTTCTTTCTGCTGCAAAGATCTTGTCCTGTGAGTCTGACAAGATGCTATAACTATAATAGCGACCTTGACGCTAAGGTCGCTCATTCTTGGGCCCTCTCCTAGCCTTTTTTGCAATCTAATTGCCGAAGCCACTACCTTTACCTTCACCTTCATTTCTGCCATTATTTCTCTTTTTCGACTAGCTAAAACTGTCCGCTTCGTTCTTCTGGTTGGACTTCTTTGGGTCGAAGGTCTCTTCTCACCTGATTCCCTTTGTAGCTCGCTCATAAAATTCTCACAGGTCTTTCACCGAAGACTTGTAAATGCTTTCATACAACTTTCCATCCTTGCGAAGCCCTGCTGAGATCACAGTTAATATACTCTTGTCTGATGGGCTCTCAATATTGACGACCTCGTGTCTGAATTTAGTGATGTAATCTTTCAATGACTCGCTCTGATGTTGAAAGATGGTGGCCAAATGGCAGGATGGTGCAAGCTGCCTTCTCAACGCCCTATATTGGCTAACGAACTTTTGCTGGTACTCTTCCCAACTACCTATGCTGCGAGCTGGGAAATTCTTGAACCAAGTAAGCGGAATGTCTCCTAGAGTAGCTGGGAAGATGCGACACTTCACCATAGAATTGTCCGTCTGCAAATCCATATGGACATTAAAGGCGTCAAGGTGATCATAGGGGTCGGTGTCCCCATTGTATTACTGAATGTTTGGCACCTTGAATCTTGGAGGAAGGGGTTGCGTTTCAATATCCTTGGTAAATAGAGTCATTTCCCCGTAGTGCTCACGCTGATCTAGGACGCTAGGTCGTGCTTCAAGCTGCTGGACCCTTTGAAGAAGTTCTTCGACTTGTGGGGCTCGAGTCTATACCTTCTTCTGTGGTCACAACCTAGAGAGCGGTGCTCTGGTTCATACCTCTCGCTCTCTCTAAACAAGCCACTAGCCTGATGCGACCTTACATGTCGCTCATCCACCTCGTCCTCATGCTGAGATGCAGCTCGAACTCTATCATAACCAACTTCTACTCACCTGCTTCCATCCTGACTTACCCTTATCACCAGGCTTGCAAGGCGCGCAACTTCTCTTTTTTTGCGAACAGGGCGACCTCCAGCTCTAGAGCGCGAATTGGAGAAGTGAGCTAAGCCAGCAGGTCCCTACACCTCTCTAACTGGCCTTTCTGACCCTTGCACTCCATGCTACGGAAATACCTGCCTTAGAGCCTCAACTTCAATCCTGGGCGTGTTTTGCGCCTGAGCCTGCACCAACAAATTGACAGCATCTGTAAATTGTCGAACTGTGAGCTCTAACACTTCCTATCTTTGGTACCATGCTTGCAGCCCCTCGATTGAGGCGACTGGAACAGATTGGCAAGGTGGCAAGGGTGGCATGCCTGCTGTAACATTAACTACCCGACCATAAGATGTGCCTGCTGCATGCACGGATGCATCTTTTGCTGGTTGCATGTTTTGCTGTGGTTGACTCATCTGACTCTCCGCCTAGTCAGCCTGTGAGCCCACATATTTAGTTGCTTTTATTCTTGCCATTGTTGAAAATCGAAGAATTGAAACAGGACGGATTGCAGTCTGGGCCATTTTTCGAGCGCCAAAATGTCGATGTTGATTTCTAGTCTATGAGAACTCAAAACTCAATACCTGCAATCAATGTAAATGGAACAGAAAGCAAGAATAATAGATGACAATGAACAAAGAGCAACACAAAAAAGACAAAAAA
Source organism: Litchi chinensis (assembly GCA_019925255.1). Lineage (NCBI taxonomy): Eukaryota > Viridiplantae > Streptophyta > Magnoliopsida > Sapindales > Sapindaceae > Litchi > Litchi chinensis. The sequence continues at coordinate 10,258,142 of CM034462.1, read as the reverse complement.
GTTTTTAACGTGGTTCAACCAAGAATGCCTACGTCCATGACTGTCTCTTAATATTTTTGCAGAGTAATAGTATAGTATTTTTTGTGTTTGTGTTTACAATGGATTTAGCCTCTATTTATAGGGAAAGAGGCGTTATAGTTTTGGTAGCAATAAAATAGGAAAAGAATTTCACATTGAATGCACTTCTTAATTAGTTAGAGTCAAATAAGGAAATTACTCTGTAAAACTCGGGATCACGTTGACTGATTTCAAATTTGAATTAACTTTTAATTATGATGAAAGAATCACAATTAAATTGGGTAACTGCATTTTCTGGAAGATTTTCTCATTTAATTGATCATTGGACAAGCTGTAAACGATCTCGAGCTGAACCTCATTGAATAGCGAACTGTGAATTGAGCGAACTGCATATAACGATCTATAGACTGGCTGCGATGCTAGCTCGCTGGAGCGAGCTATGCAGTTCGCTGGGCTTAGCATTGATAAACCGAGTCTTATCTACTATGCCACTTTATTGGGTTGATTTGTTGGGCTTTTATCAAACTTTTACCAGTCCAATTGCTTGATTCAGTAAATACACATAACAATTTTTATTTCAGGAGTTCAAAAAGGGTTAATTAACAGTACCTATTGGCATTTGGTTTTGAGAAAAGATATACTTGAGCACTTATTATTATTTTAAAAAAAATAATATCTTTTGCTTATAATTGAATTTAAATAATTTTATGTATTTTAAAACTATATATATTCATTTTATTCAAACATTAATTTGAACATTATTTAATCAAATTTAATTTGATTTGCTTTCAAATATTTTAAACTATTTTATTTTCTTTAAATTGATCAAAATCTTAATTTGATTTATCTGCACTAACCAACTTCACCTTATATTAAACATAAAAGACAATAAGTTTTTTCCATCGCATTGTACATTAAACAATAAAGTGATAAACAACATTACTTCTAGTGATGCTATAAAAAAACATCATAGTACTAATTTAATATTATCAAATTTAACCAAATTCAACTTCGTTGAAATAATATCGTGTAATTTCTTTCTGACTAATTTTTACTAAGAAATGAAAGTATAGTTTTATGCTGACTTCAATAACCTAATATGTGCAGGGAATTGAAGATGATTTTTACATTTTCGTTTTGAATGTTCTGCAAACTTCTTGTGGCTTTTGAGTTCTGTGTTGAGAGGTGCGCTCTGATCGAAGATTCTCAGAGGAGCTTCACTTTTTCGGTTTATTTGTTGGATCTATAAAATGGTGATCCCAAGACATGGTTCTTTAGGCTGAAACTGTGATCAACTTTTGTTTGATGAGATGCTTGTTCTTGGAAATAGCCTGAGAGTTACTTGAAGCTCTTCCATGTTTGACATGACGAGTTGTTGATATTCTCCATGGTATATGTCAATTTATCGTGCAAAAAAGAAGCAAAAAAAGGGCGGACAAATGATTATTGCTTATGATATTAGTAGTTGTTAACAAAAGTATATCGAGAAACAAGAACGTGAAGCTATACTTTTAAAAAAGAACGGTATTTTTCATGTTCGAAAGTGCACTACTTGATTTGGTAAAAGGGTTGCTTGCAATTGTGTAAAACGCTTGTAACATTAGCCTTATTTACAATAATGATGGCACTCAGGAGATCCTCTCTTTTTTTTAAATTTTTTATTATTATAATTTAAAGAAAAAAGATGAAAATTGGTTCTTTACTTACTGTTTCTGTTTCTTAGTCTGGATCAAACTTCTAACTGGAACACTAATTAAATATAAAAATTATTGCCAAAGCCTACGTCAAATACTTATCTTAATCAGTATAAATTTGCTTTAAAAAGGAATTAAAAAAAAAACTGAATCAGTATCAGTATGCTTATAAAGTAAGTATATATATAACAAGAGAACAATAAACATATAAAAAAATAATAAAAGTTTGTACGTAGATCAATCTTACCATATACCCCATAAAGATGAGATCTATTGATTGGTAAATGTATTGGACCATAGGCCTATGTCGACCGACTCACTAGCCCAAACTTCCCATAAATTACTAGGCTTATGTTATTGGGCCTAGATTTGTGGCTACTACAATATGTTAATTTCCATTGCTTCCTCTTGGTATCTCATCCTTGTTTGAACTCGTTTGTCCCCCTTTGACCCGAAATTTATTTTAAAAAACACATGTAAATAAATATAAGTATTAATTTAATAAAATGATAAAATTTCATCATTTTTAATTCGACAAAATAGTAACATTTTATCATCCTCCAAATAATCTTAAAAAAATATAAATAATCTTATCATTCATAAAATATTGTCATAAATATACGAACTCCACATAAACATTGAAACACAAGATTATCATATCATTTATTTTTAAATAATAATGAAAATAATGTAATAAAGTATTTAAATGAAAAAAAATGGAGGAAATGAGGATTGGGCAGTCCGACGAAATTTCCCAAAAAAAAACTATTCCCTAAATAAAAGTAGGTCCCAATAAATTTCAGACCCTACTAGCCAGATGTTGAGCTTCACTTTCCTAGCTTCCGGTTCACCAAATACCAAAATTGTTGTGTTCAAGTATAGCTTTGATTACATAAAGTGATAAATTACCTCACCATTTTCCGGTTGCCACTTTCGATGACCACCTTCACCCACCAAATTCAAAGCAATGTAATTAGCTCTCATATAATAATATTGACTGATTTATTTGTAATTAATTTTGAACTTTAAAAATGTTCGACTTTGGTAAATTTGAAATTGAATCTCAATGTATATGTTATTGACTTGCTCCTAGGCATGTCAAAACTTTGGAGTGGCCCCTAACTATGTGAGAAAAAAGGAAAATAAAACTAAAAATCAATCATATTTTGAGAAAAGGGATGGGAACCATCTCCATTTATATTATTTTAATATTTTATGCGCTCAGTCAATTCAAGAAAACAACAATCCAGATTAGATATAAAATGTGAAAAGCGATGCGGATTGACAACAAACTGTGAAATGTAAAAGATAGAAGCAAAAACTAGTTTCATCCCTCAAAAGCCAAATAAATTGTATTGTTGTGATTGTACTATAAGCTCAACTTCAGTTGTTGATTAAGGTAATCCAAACTGCAAGTAGTACCAACTTGACTGGTACGATGATAATCTTCAACTGTCTGCCCACACCCCAGAAATGTTGTCGTGCTACATAACTAGTTGGTTTAGTCTATCTGCGATGGATCCAAATAAAATGTCATGGGATTAGGTCAAAAATGTTTAACTAATTACGACAAATGAAGAAGAGCTAAAACGGGTAATTACACCAGCATTTGGAATATGCGTTATCCAAATATCAAGTGCATTTACATGAGGTAAATAAATTATTGTGTTTAGTTTTTGAAGTACCACCTATGGTTTAACGATTCAAACATATGACATTGCTACTGATTGAAAGTTTTATGCCATAAAATCATGTGTATTAACTATGTTTTGAGTAGTCCACGCACAAATCGGAAAAAACAAATCTTTGTAGTACAAAACCTTAAAAAAAAAAAATAATAATCATAACAAACGTGTTGCCAAAAATAGATCTTCATGGTAAACGAGCTGGAAAAAACAAATCTATAAAGTACACGAACTGGAAAAAAAAAAATCTTCATTTTGTACAAATTGGAAAATAACATAATTATAATTAATACACGAATTGAAAAAAATAAATTTTCATTGTGTTTGAGCTGGAAAATAACAAATTCATAATTAATACATGAACTGGAAAAAATAAATTTTCATTGTGTACAAGCTGGAAAATAACATAATTATAATTAATATATGAATTGGAAAAAATAAATTTTCATTGTATATGAGTTGGAAAATAATGTAATTATAATTAATACACGAACTGGAAAAAATGAAATTTCATTGAATACGAGCTGGAAAATAACGAACTGATAATTAATTCACGAAGTGGGAAAAATAAATTTTCATTGTATATGAGCTAGAAAATAACATAATCATAGTTAAGCATTAATGATGTTAACTTTGTTTGATATATAAATTCACCTTTGATATTACTCATTTCTACTCAGGAACAAGGTATATCGTGCGTCTCATTGACCTAATTTTATTTCTTTCCATAGTACAAATGCTTCTTGAGAAAATCCAATTCTCAAAGAAGTATTTTAATGGAGAATAGTCATATCACAATCGGGTCAACAATATACCAAATATTTATGCCTTGGGAAGTTTATACTAGGCAAATTTTCTATTGCTTTCTCTTTATATCTTCTCATTTGAGTATTTTATTCTTATGAACTATGTTGAATATTGTTTTTAAATTATTTGAGGAGCTCAAAAAGAATTAACAGTACTATAGTAATTTAGTTTAGATAAATGATATACTTGAGCACTTATTATTATTTTTTCTAGATTGTAGATTAATATTTTTGAGATAGTTATTTTTTTCTTAATTACACTATTTTATAAAAGGAGATTAGTATCCATGATTATCTTTTCATCCATAGTTTTAGTGAATAAATTGAAATTACTAGGATTCTAGAGATTTTAGTACTTTTAACAGTTGTAGAACAATCTTAACTTTGAATCTCTAAAATTCTTCGTACCAAACAATTAAAGAGTTATTAGTCCAGCATCAATCGAACTTTTTTGTCCACTCTTCTATTTATTTATTTATTAAAATAGGAAAAATTTTAATTTAGTCCCTAACATTTAGTAAAATATTACCTTTTTACTAACATTTGCATTTTGAATTCCTGTCATCCTTAACATTTCAAAAATATATTAATTTAGTTCCTCTGACCAAAAAATGACAGTCAAACATGATAGAAGTGATAAAAAGATGAATTTACCCTTGATATAATTTAAGATAGTTAAAATAGCGTATCTAACCCTTTTAAAAATTAACAATTGCAAAATAACCATCTCTATTATTACAAAATTACCATTGACCACTTTCCAATCAAATTGTGATACATCATTGAATCATTTTTTTTAATTCAATTTAAAGTTAATAAATATTTTAATTTAAAAAAATAATATTTTCAATATTAAAAAAAAAAATCCTTTCTCTTCTACCTCTCATCATCTTCCTCATCTTTAATTTCATCTTCTACATTAATCAAAATCATCATCGCTATAATTTTCATCAAACCAACATCACTTAAATTAAACATCAACATAAAACCGAACATCTCCCAAATCTAAAAACAAAAATGTTTATGCAAATTTTAAAAAAAAATGTTTATACAAATTTAATTAAAAAAAAAAGGTCTCCACCGTTGGAGACTAGTCTTCGACGGTAGAGACTCTCTGCTCTTCATCGTCGGAGACCAAATCTAATCTCTAGCGATAAAGACTAGTGTTGGTCTCCTCGCTGGAGACCTGGCCTCTAGTTGGAGAAGCTTGAGACCAGCCTGGAGACCAAAACCTTTCTGATCTCCGGCCAGTGGAGACCAGTTTTTTAGTCTCCACTCGGGCGACTCGCTGGAATGGGATGGTCTTCATGGGAGACACCGGTTTCCCATAGAGTCCTGTTTTTATTTTTATTTCTAAATTAATTTAAACATATTTTTTATATGTTAAATTAAAAATATAGAAATATATATTATATTAAATATATATTAAAAATATATAAATATATTCAAGTTTTAATGACCAAACTAACCTTTACCCTGTTAAGATTGACTAACATTTGATTAATTGAAGGATTAAATTGATACATTTTCAAAACGTTAGGGATGACGAGAATTCGAAATGTAAACATTAGTAAAAAAGTAATATTTTACTAAACGTTAGAGACTAAATTAAAATTTTTCCATTAAAATATTTTTAAAAATTAATATCTTTTGTTTAAAATTGAATTTTAATAATTCTATTTATTTTAAAAGAGTAATGCTAGGCTTTTCAAATAATTTGTCCAAATCCATGCCTAAATGATGTAACATATGAGTTGTCAAGATCTTAAAAATCATGAAATATTGTGATCACTACAATAAAATATGTCAACTATATATAGTTAACTATCCATACTAGGCGGACCGCCCAATATGGATAGAGCCAGTATAATTGTGGGCAGTATCCATACTAGGCGGGTGCTCGGTGTAAACAAGGGTAAGCGTATCGAGCTATGCCCGATATGGATACACAAATTAGAAATGGGTCGACCCATGGTTATATTTATCCCTACCGAGCATGAGCCCAACATGGGTAACACTATTCATACCGAGCACCCGCTCGGTATGGATACCCATTTTCATATTAAAAAAACATATACATTTTTTTGAGAGAAAATATATAATTTTATATTAAAATAAAAGTAATATTACAATATATATAAAAAAACCATTTATATATAATCACTTGAAAATGTTATTAACAACATAAATATAATCTACATAAAAAATATATATATAAAATCACTTAGGACCCCTTCTCTTTCTTTTTTATGCACTTGAAGGTAAACTACTAAATGTACCTTTGACCGATATTTGAAAATGTTATGGAAATAATATATTTTAGTAGCAAACACATGGGTAACAAACTCAGCACATAAAAACAATACATATAAAGATAAAGAACATTTTCAACTTTCATCGTCTTCGACAATTTGCTAGAGCAAGAAATGTTTTAGGTGTTTCTTATGGCAAGTCATTTCTCTATGAATGTTTAATTATATTGGAACTATAATTTTACATCTTCTATTTTAGTTTAAAGAATTAATTAGTAGAGTACCTTGCATAATCTCGTAGAAGATGAAGAAAAATTTTGACTTCTAAGTCTTGACTTGACAATTTGCTTGAGCAAGGAATGTTTAACTTTTTCCTTACAGCAAGCAAGACATTTCTATACGAAGGCCTCTAACCCTTATAATGAATGCCAATGGTAATTAATCAAATATCAATCACAGAAACAAATACCACCCTAATATTGTAAAAAAATTGAAGCTTAATATAGTCAGTATTCTCTCAAAACCCAAATAGAAAAAGACAAACAATATACAGCATGCACCATAGGTTGCAATATCAAGCAAGAAACAAATATTTTAAACTCAAGCAAATTTTCAATTTCCAATTTTAAAGTTTAACGAAATTATACATCAGCGTTGCTATGTAATACAATTAATGAAAGAAACCATAAATCCTGCCTATCATTAACCAAGTAAATTCAGCAACCTTAATGTAGATTGGGATCTGCTGCACGATATAAGAATCGTGACTCAAGAGTCTCAATGAAAACCTCTTGCTCTTCAAGGTCTTCCTCCATCATGACATAGTGAACATCAGCTCTATTTGTTTGATTTTAGCCTAAACAAATGTGGTAATGCGGAAAATAAAGAAAACAAGCACAATTGATTGCGTTGAAGAATCTGAAAAAGCTATCTAACAAGTTATTAAATGCAATGTGATTCTCGCTAATAAAACTTTGATAAATGTATTAGAAATGACATAATTTAGGCCACAAAAATCAACCCCACTAAATGGATAAGTCAATTCTACATTGTAGAGAATCCCTGTAAGACACAATTTTTTTTCATCCTTTTTATGAAAATTAGTTATTTTATTTTTCGATGAATAGTATTTCTGGATGAATAGTGTCCGCGTGAAGAGTGAGTTTTGGAAAGTGAACCTCATGAATTCGAAGTTTTGAAATAAGTATTAGAGTGAAAGGAAATTGAAATGGATTGAAAACGAGTTCAATTGAATATGTTTTAAGTGATCCGAAAGTTATCGGACAATATTACCCTTTTAGAGAATAATGAATATTAATGGTTCTACACCCATTTGGAAATTTTTTTGGAGCATGAAATTGAGATATAAGTTACTCAATTAGAGTATTACATGGTCAATTGGATGATTAAGTGACCATGAAATATTTTCGGAATATATTAGACATGAATAAAAAGTTAATTTATTAAAGAGTAAAGTAGAATTTTTAAAATTCAAGCACACATAGATTCCATACGAGTATTACATGGAATGAAACTTAGAAAAGCACAATCCATGTGAATCAAAATGGACCAACAAGAGAAGACCACATAGAAAGCATAAAAATGATTATCTTAGTTGTCATGAAATAAAAATAATGGTAATTGTTAAATTATTTAATGATTCGTGAACCATTGACCAATCAAATGCTTCCAAATGTGACTAAGGACATGATGGCCATTTTGAGGTTTGTTCAAGGGCATTTTAGTCAATGAAAAAGAGGCTATATAAAGTGAAATTGAAAAGAGAAGAAGAAGAGAAACACATTCATCAGAAAAGGAAAACTGCAGGGGTCTCAGCCAAAGAAAGAAACCAAAAGACAACAGTTTGTTTGAAGGTTTTGAGGTGACACAAGCTTAGGAGCAAAACCCATCCATTATAAGTGAATTTTAAGTGGTAAGTTACTTAATTTTTCATGGTGTTGTGATGATTTCGTGGATTGATGATAACTTGATGGATTTATGGAATTTTTGACATGTCTAGAGGTAGATCCATTTGTTTTTAAGTGTGGAAGTGAGATTAAACCAAAGGAAGTCATCAAGCAAGCAAGAAAGTAAGGTAAAAGTTCTAGGGTTTTGTAATTTTTCAAGAAAAGTTTCGATTGAGTTGATCTTTGAGCATGAGATGAATTATTGTGTGATTTTAATGTGTTTAGTGGCCATGAAAGTGGATGAATGATGTTGGATGCCATGATACTAGTTTAGGTCAAGTTAAGGTTTGATGATTAAATGATGATTTTATTGCTTTGACATGTTTGTTTAAGATTTTGCATGATTTTAAGTTAGTTTGTATCAAGAAATTGAAAGAAATAAGTTGGGTATTTAGATGTGTGAAATTCGGCCATGACATGATTTGGGTGTGCAAGATGTGATTTATTCATTTTGATGTATTTTCATGGTAATATGTATGTATTCAAGCAAGTTAGGGTGAAAGAAATGAAAAGAAAAAGCTTGGATGGAATGGTGATACATATTCGACCAGACATGAAAATATATAGTGCACTTTATGTTTTTTTCATGTGAATGTATTTGGGTGATTTTGAGATGAATTTGAGATGATTAATGCATGAGAAATCAAAAGAATAAAGCACATGTGTAAAGTAGTGTAATTGACCAAAATGAGGGGTATACTAGTTTGAGTGCAATTTAGGTGAAATTGTGTTGGTTTTCAAATGAATGAGTTGTGATGGAATTTATTTTGATATATGACTTGTAGGGAAGGTGAAAACAAGGAAGGAGCTTTAAGACATTGATTCAAGTGGTTGGAAAAGTGTATTGTGAGTGGAAAGTTTTATTAAGTTTTAATTAGTTTTCTATTATGTTAATATAAGTAGATTTTTGTGAAAGTATGTTTTGAAAGGAATACCAAGATCTTATTAAGGATTTTAATAATGTATATTTTAAGCATCTAGTAAGAGGAATACCTTTAGTATTTCTTTAAAAAGCAATATACTTCAAGTTTTTAGAATACAAGTTTTAAAGCATGTTAAAGATGTTGTTATGAGCATTTGTATACACCAAATAATGAGAATGTTTTTAGTATTTGTTTTAAAGCAATATGTTTTATATTCTAGTATTTAAAGTATAATAAAGATGTTTTCAAAGGCCATTGGGTTACCCAACTTTATAGAAAAAATTACAAAAAAGATTAAAGACCTGGCTATATTACCCTATTGTGTATGACAAGTATTGGGAGGGCGCATCACTAACATTAGGGGGATTGAGTCAAGTCTTTCGTGTCGCCCTCTACATGTATAGTGTAGTATCTTACTCCACTTATGCGATGGAAAATTCCGCTATATGATGGTAAGAGGTCTCAGAGAGTCACGTTATACGGTGTTAGGTTAGTCAACACATGACATCACGTGGTACGGCGCTAGGCTAGTCGACTCGTGAAATCACATGGTACGACGTTAGGTTAGTTGACTTGTGATATAAGCTTCTTTGGGTTTCCATTGGTGCAGTTTTAGAGCAAGAAAATCATATTATTAGATGTAAGATTCAGAAAAATATTATCTTTATATGATTATTGAAATGTTAATGATTGATTTTAGAATATTATGGCTATTATGCTTTAGCATCTGAAATGTGATACTTTTATGTTTCATGCATAATTATGAAATGCAAAAGATTTATAGTTTTAGTAAAGTTTTATAAATGTTTAAATGTTTATGAGAAGTATTTTTATAAAAGAATAAATTTTATTAGTAAAGGATTGTCAACCACTCACCAAGCTCGTTTAGCTCACATTTTCCATTGAGTTTATGAAAAACCTCCCTAGGTGCAGGGATGAGTGATCCAAGTGCCCATTCCCCGACTTCAGGGTAGGTGGTCCGAATACGAGCATTACTTTTGTGAAATCATTTATATATATTTTGGGTAAGACAAGCATGTACATGGTTACATTTTTTATTGTAAATACATTTGTAAAGTTGGTCACATGTAGTGGTGTTTTATGTCAAAGTAAACGAACTATTGAAATCATGTGTAAATACTTTTTATTGTTTATATGAAACGATATTTTCCAGATTTGAAATGATTTTTATGGAATTAGTTACATTGTGGCCAGGTATGCTTGAAATGGACTTGAGGTCCAGATTTGGAAGTTGTATGAACTTTATAAGTGTTTTAAAATTGTTTGCAAGTGATTTTAATTTTTGAGAAATGTTGAAAAAAAACTATTATGTTGCCAGATTTTTCAAAAAAACCTTGATTATAGAAAAAGGAAAATTTTTAAAGAATTATAAATCATATGTTAGAAATGCTCAAATTAATGGTTCGCTCCACGTCATCCTTTTGGTGATGCTAGCTAAAATCTGAAAGGATTTCGTGGGATGCCAGGCGGGATCGCTTGAGTTTTGAATATAGGGAATTCAGGTTAGGTCTTGTCAAAGTTGTATCAGAGCTTGATTTTGTATAATTTCGAGATAAAGTTTTAAAAATGTTTACATGTTTTATTTTAGTGTGAGTTTTTATAGTTACATGAATTTTTGAAGTTATTTTTATCATTAATTTCTTGTATTGCATAATTTCACTCATGCCGGAATTTTACAGAATCATGCGTCATAGAGGCTGCTCACCTATTAGGAGAGCAGATGTTGAGGCACCCGCACCAGAGGAGGAACATGTTGACAAGTTTGTTAATGTGCTTGTAAATCAAACTTAAGTAGGACCCTTACAACGTGCAGAGCCAGCAGGTGGAAACATGAATGTAGAACAGATGGCTCAGGTTTTGGCAGTAGTGCTTTATCCGCCGTGGGAAACATGAATTTCTTTTAAGCATGCTCGGAAATTAAAGGCTAAAACTTATGATAGGACTGGCAACCCTGAGAAGGCATTATCCTGGTTGGAAAATAGTGAGGAGATCTTTAACGTTATGGGGTGTTCTGAAGATCAGAAGTTAATGTTTTCCAAGTTCTTACCGAAAGATCGAGTGAAAGATTGGTGGAAAGCATTGCAGCGGTGGAACCTAGAAGGTGTATCTTGGGCCTTATTCAAGAAAGAATTCATAAACAAGTTCTACTCCAAAAGTTACAAAGATGCCAAGATGGAGGAATTTTTTAAATTAGTGCAGGGTTCTCTCACGGTGACTGAATACGAGAGGAAATTCTTAAAGATGGCGAGGGCTATTCCTTTTATTAGAGATGATGAAGAATAGAAGAGCAAAAGATTTGTAGTAGGCTTAAACCTAAAGATCAGGGCCTACGTTGCAGCCACAACTCACACCCAGTTTGGCAAATTAATGGAAGTTGCTGTTAGAGTGGAGAGAAGTATGGAAGTAATCCTAAAAGACAACAAACTGGGTTAGAAACATAGCGGGTCAAGTTGGTTTCAAGGAGGATCTAGCAAGTTCACCAGAAGTGGGGAGAAGTCCATGTGGTCTGACACTCAAAGGTCGAGTTAAGAGGCACAATCCAATTAGATCTCTATGAAGCTATTTGTAGGATCCAGAAGCAATGGAGATAACAAAGGCACATGGCCAGTATGTAAGAAGTGTGGAAAGACTCATTCCAATGAATGTTTTAAGGGCAGTTCTAGATGTTACAGATGTGGACAGGAGGGTCATTTCATGAGAGAGTGCCCGAATGTAGGTTCAACAAATAAATTAGAGAATCTCCTAAAAAGACCAAGATAGGCTAGTAGTGGTCGGGGATCGAAGAGGAGGAGTTCTCAGGTTAGAGGACCTACTTATTTTGATAAGCCTATGAGAGCAGTTGTTAGAGGGCTACCATTCAGAGATCAAATAAGTAGACCCTGCACTCAGGCCAGACAGGTGTGGTTACAGTATTTGATAGAGTTGCTCATGTGTTAATTGATCCTAGGGCTACCCATTCATTTATGTTTATGGACTTTGCCACCACAGCTAGCATAGAAATGAAACCTCTAGATTGTAGCATTATGGTGTCTATCCTTATAGGAGAGTCACTTTTAGCAGACAAAGTATTTATGGGGAGTAAAGTGATTATAGAGGGTCAAGAGTTCTTGACAGATTTGATTTTGTTAGACATCCACGACTTTGATGTCATTTTGGTAATGGATTGGTTGTCAAGGCATCGAGCTATAGTAGATTGTTTTCGAAAGAAGGTTTGATTTGTCAGACTAGGGGAACCGGATGTTATTTTCTATGAGGTATGGAGGATGCTTCCCACCAATATAATGATGGTGATGAAAGCTAGTAAAATGCTTTGGAAGTCATGTCAAGGATATTTGGCCTATACATTAGAAGTAAAATGGAGTGAGGTTGGAAGATATCCTGATGGTTCCCAAATGTGTTTCCGGGGGATCTTCTTGGTTTGCCACTAGATCGGGAGATCGAATTTGAGATAGAATTGGCTCTCGGAACGCAACCAATCTCTAAAGCACCTAGCAAGATCACTCCTTCAGAGTTAAAAGAGTTGAAGGGGTAGATAGAGGAGTTAGTGAACAAGGGTTTTGTTCGACCAAGTACCTCACCTTAGGGAGCACCAGTGTTGTTTGTGAAGAAGAAGGATAGAAGCATGAGATTGTATATTGATTATAGACAACTGAATAAGGTGATTGTGTGTAATCAGTACCTGCTTTCAAGGATAGATGATCCATTCGATTAGCTTTAGGGATCCAGAGTGTTCTCGAAGATTAACTTGAGGTCGGGCTACCATCAGCTGAAGATTCATAATGGGGATGTTCCCAAGACTGCTTTTAGGACTCGATACGGGCATTATGAATTTTTGGTCATGCCTTTCAGATTGACCAATGCCCATACAACGTTCATGGATTTGATGAACAGATTTTTTCAATCCTATCTTGATAAGTTTGTGATAGTGCTCATGGATGATATCATGGTGTATTCGGGCAGCAAGAAAGAACATGCAGAACATCTCTGAATTGTTGTATGGACTTTAAGGGAGTAGCAGCTTTATGCTAAGTTTAGTAAGTGCCAATTCTGGCTAGATAGAATTGTATTTTTAGGACATATGATCTCGACGGAAGGAATATCAGTAGACCCCTAGAAAATTGAAGCAATAGTGAATTGGAAACCACCTATGAATATGACAGAGATTAGAAGCTTCTTAGATTTAATTGGGTATTATAGGAAGTTTGTAAAGGGATTTTCCAAGATAGCCACCTCATTGACTAAGCTAACCCAAAAGGAAGAAAAGTTCGTGTGGTCAGAAGCGTGTTAACAGAGCTTTGAGGAACTAAAGAAAAGATTGACCTCAGCTCCTATGCTTACCGTTCCATCAGGGAGAGATGGACTCACAGTTTATTATGATGCTGCCAGGTATGGTCTAGGTTATGTGTTGATGCAGCATGACAAGGTGATAGCATATGCTTCCAGACAACCAAAGAAGCATGAACAAAATTACCTCACTCACGACTTAGAACTCGCAACCGTAGTGTTTGCTTTGAAGATATGAAGGCATTATCTTTATGGTGCCCCTTGTAGAATTTTCACGGACCACAAGAGCCTGCAATATCCATTTACCCAGAGGAGGTGGATAGAGTTCATCGAAGACTATGATTGCACAATTGAATACCACTCGGGAAAGGCAAATATGGTAGCAGATGCTCTAAGAAAAAGGCCTACAAGTTCAATAGCACAACTGATCGCTAGGTACCTTTCATTATTGGTAGAATTGGGGTCCTTAAGAGTGAGACTGAAGATGATAAATTCAAGGGCATTACTAGCTGCATTTCATATTTGCCCCATTCTAGTAGATTGGATACGAGAGCTACAGACTCAAGATCCTTATTTAGTTAAGTTGAGAAGTGAAATCGAGTCTGGACAATAGATAAATTTTTCATTGAAGGATAATGGGACATTGATTCTGGGGCAAAGATTATGTGTACTAGATGTGGGGGAATTGAAGAAGGAAATTATGGAAGATGCACATGCTTCGGCTTATGCTATATATCCAGGGAACACGAAGATGTATCATACCTTGAAAAAACATTACTGGTGGAAAGGTATGAGAAAGGACATAGCAGAATTCATCTTTAGATGCTTGACATACTAACAAGTGAAAACCGAACATCAGAAACCGGCGGGGTTGTTGCAACCACTTTTTATCCCTGAATGGAAATGGGAGAGGATCACAATAGATTTTGTGGTAGGACTCCCGCACAGTCAGAGTGGCCATGATGCCATATGGGTGATTATTGATAGAGTGATAAAGTCTACTCATTTCCTACCTATCAGAAATAGCTATTCATTGGATAAACTAGCTCAGCTGTACTTAGATGAAATCGTATGCTTCTATGGCACGCCAGTCTCTATAATATCGGATAGGGATCCGAGATTCACTTCTAGATTTTCACCAAGTTTACAATAACCCCTGGGTACTAAATTGAATTTCAATACAACATTCCATCAACAAACAGATGGTCAATCTGAACAAATTATTTAGATGTTGGAAGACATGCTTAAGACATATGTACTAGAGTTTAAAAGAAGTTGGGATACACATCTATCTTTGATGGAGTTTGCGTATAATAATAGTTATCAGACTAGTTTTCGCATGACATTTTAAGAAGCTCTCTATGGAAGAAAATGCAGAACTCCAGTGTGTTGGGATGAGGTAGGTGAAAGGAAATTGATAGGTCTAGGATTGTCTAGATCACTTCAGATAAGATTAGAGTGGTCAAAGACAAGTTGAAAATAGCTAGTGATAGGTAGAAAAGCTATATGGACAATCGTCGAAGGGATCTAGAATTCCAAATTGGCGATTAGGTTTTTCTTTGAATATCACCATGGAAAGGGGTGCTAAGATTTAAAAAGCGAGGAAAATTGAGTTCATGGTATATATGATCGTATGAAATTATGGAAAGGCTCCAAGAGGTGGCATATCGTCTAAAATTGCCATTGGAATTGGCCAAAATCCATGATGTGTTTTATATTCCCATGCTTCGAAAATATATAGCAGATACTTCACATGTACTAAGGGAATAACCATTGGAACTAAAACAAAACTTGACCTATGAGGAGGAGCCAGTTCAAATATATGATTACGGAGAACAAGTTTTATGCAATAACGTCGTTCTATTGGTTAAAGTTCTATGGAGAAATCACGAAGCAGAGGAAGCTACATAGGAACATGAAGAATAAATGCATGCCCAGTATCCATATCTATTTGAGACAGGTATGTCTGTTTAAATTTCGAGGACGAAACTTTTATAAGGAAAGGTGAATTATAAAACCCAAATTTTTTTCATCTTTTGTATGAAAATTAGTTATTTTATTTTTTTGATAAATGGTGTTTCTAGATGAATAGCGTCCACATGAAGACTGAGTTTCAGAAAGCGGACCTCATGAATTAGAAGTTTCGAAATAAGTATTAGAGTGAAATGAAACTGAAACAGATTGAAAACGAGTTCAATTGGATAGGTTTTAAGTGATTCGAAAGTTATCGGACAATATTACTCTTTTAGAGATTAATGAATATTAAGGGTTCCACACCTTTTTGGATTTTTTTTAGATCATCAAATTAAGAGATTAGTTACCTAATTAGAGTATTACATGGTCAATTAGATGACTAAGTGACCATGAAATATTTTTAGAATTTATTTATGCATGAATGAAAAGTTAATTTATTAAAAAGTAAAGTACAATTTTTAAAATTCAAGCACACATAGATTCCAAATGAGTATTACATGGAATGAAACCTAGAAAAGCATAATCTATGTGAACTAAAACGGACCAATAAGAGAAGGTCACATAGAAAGCATAAAAATGATTATCTTAGTTGTCATGAAATAAAAATAATGGTAATTGTTAAATTGTTTAATGATTTATGAATCATTGATCAATCAAATGCTTCCAAATGTGACTAGGGACATGATGGCCATTTTGAGGTTTGTTTAAGGGCATTTTAGTCAATGAAAGAAGAGGCTATATAAAGTGAAATTGAAAAGAGAAGAAGAAGAGAAACAAATTCGGCAGAAAAGGAAAACTGTAGAGGTCTCGGCCAAAGAAAGAAACCAAAAGACAACAACTTGTTTTGAAGGTTTTGAGGTGATTTTTGAGTGGTTTTCAAGTCCTTTAAGGGTGTACACAAGCTTAGGAGAAAAAATCATCCATTATAAGTGAATTTTAAGTAGTAAGTTAATTGATTTTTCATGGTGTTGTGATTTCGTGGATTGATGATAACTTGATGGATTTATGAAATTTTTGACATGTCTAGAGGTAGATCCACTTGTTTTCAAGTGTGGAAGTGAGATTAAACCAAAGGAAGTCATCAAACAAGCAAGGAAGTAAGGCAAAGGTTCTAGGGTTTTGTAATTTTTCAAGAAAAAGTTTCAATTGAGTTGATATTTGAGCTTGAGATGCATTATTGAGTGATTTTAATGTGTTTAGTGGCCATGAAAGTGGATGAATGATGTTGGATGCCATGATACTAGTTTAGCTCAAGTTAAGGTTTGATGATTAAATAATGATTTTATTGCTTTGACGTGTTTGTTTAAGATTTTGTATGATTTTAAGTTAGTTGTATCATGAAATTGAAAGAAATAAGTTATATATTTAGATGTGTGAAATTCGGCCATGGCATGATTTGGGTGTGCAACATGTGATTTATTCATTTTGATGCATTTTCATGGTAATATGTATGTATTCAAGCAAGTTAGGATGAAAGAAATAAAAAGAAAAAGCTTGGATGGAATGGTTATACATATCCAACCAAGCATGAAATTATATAGTATACTTTATGTTTTTGTCATGTGAACGTATTTGGATACTTTTGAGATGAATTTGAGATAATTAATGCATGAGAAATCAAAAGAATAAAGCACATGTGTAAAGTAGTGTAATTGACCAAAATGAGGGGTATACTATTTTGAGTGCAATTTAGGTGAAATTTTGTTGGTTTTCAAATGAATGAGTTGTGATGAATTTTATTTTGATATATGACTTGTAGGGAAGGCGAAAACAAGGAAGGAGCTTTGAGACATTGATTCAAGTGGTTGGAAAAGTGTATTGTGAGTGGAAAGTATTATTAAGTTTTAATTAGTTTTCTATTATGTTAATATAAGTTGATTTTTGTGAAAGCATGTTTGAAATGAATACCAAGATCTCATTAAGGATTTTAGTAGTGTATATTTTAAGCATTTAGTAAGAGGAATACCTTTAGTATTTCTTTAAAAAGCAATATGCTTCAAGCTTTTAAAATACAAGTTTTAAAGCATGTTAAAGATATTGTTATGAGCATTTTTATGCACCTAATAATGAGAATGTTTTTAATATTTGTTTTAAAGCCATAAGTTTTATATTCTAGTATTTAAAGTATAATAAAGATGTTTTCAAAGGTCATTGGGTTACCTAACTTTACAGAAAATATTATAGAAAATGTTAAAGACTCGACAATAGTACCTTATTGTGTATGGCAAGTATTGGGAGGGCGTGTCGCTAACATCGGGGGGAATGAGTTGAGTCTTTCGTGTCATCCTCTACACGTATAGAGTAGTATCTTACTCCACTTATGCGATGGAAAATTTCGCTATGTGGTGGTAAGAGATCTTAAAGGGTCAAGTTGTATGGCACTAGATTAGTCAACATGTGACATCACATGGTGCGATGCTAGACTAGTCGACCCATGAAATCACATGGTACAACGTTAGGTTAGTCGACCTGTGATATAAGCTTCCTTGGGTTTCCATTGGTGCAGTTTTAGAGCAAGAAAATCATATTACTAGATGCAAGATTTAGAAAAATATTATCTTTATATGATTATCGAAATGTTAATGATTGATTTTAGAATATTATCGCTTTTATGCTTTAGCATCCGAAATGTGATACTTTTATGTTTCATGCATAATTATGAAATGCAAAAAATTTATAGTTTTAGTAAAGTTTTATAAATGTTTAAATGTTTTTGGGATGTATTTTTATAAAATAATAAATTTTATTAGTAAAGGATTATCAATCACTCACGGAGCTCCTTTAGTTCACATTTTCCACTATGTTTATGAAAAACCTCCCCAGGTGCAAGGACTAGTGATCCGGGTGCTAGTTTTCCAACTTCAAGCTAGGTGGTCTAGTTACGAGCATTACTTCTATGAAATCATTTATATATATATATATATATATATATATTTTGGGTAAGACAAACATGTACATGGTTATATTTTTTATTGTAAATACATTTGTAAAGTTGGCCACATATAGTGGTGTTTTATGTGAAAGTAAATAAACTATTGAAATCATGTGTAAATACTTTTAATTGTTTATATGAAATGATATTTTCCAGATTTGAAATGGTTTTTATGGAATTAGTTACATTGTGGCTAGGTATGCTTGAAATGGACCTAAGGTCTAGATTTGGAAGTTGTATGAAATTTAGAAGAGTTTTTAAATTGTTTGTAGGTGATTTGAAATTTTGGGAAATGTTGAAAAAAAATTGCTATGTTGCCGGATTTTTGAAAAAACCTTAATCATACAAAAAGGAAAATTTTAAAGAACTATAAATTGTTTGTTAGAAATGTTCAAATTAAGGGTTCGCTCCACGTCATCCTTTTGGTAATGCTTGCTAAAATCCGAAAGGATTCCATGGGGGGCCAGGCGGGATCGCTTGAGTTCCGAATACAAGGAATTCAAGTCGGGTCTTGTCAATCCCTAGTTGAAAATTGCAAAACAGTCAAGCCAAGAACTCTTATGTTCAATTCATATAATACGAGTAGCAAAAACCCTAAAAACAAGGGAAATTGAAAAAGAGCAAAGAGAGAGTGTTATAGATTGAGAACTCAGTGAGTAACTTGGCGAACTTTATCAAGACACTTCTCAAGATTGGCATCCTTCTTATTGCATTTTAAGAACACAACGTTCTTTGGCTGGCACCTTGTCTCAATGTTCTTTAACGCTGCCATCAGCACCATCGACATCGGGATTAGATCTCCTCATGTATCCACTGTGCTCACCATTTGCACCTAACAATCACAAACAATAAGAAATAATCATCACTTTAACCCTAAATCAAAACCACCATTTCAACATTCTCTAAACTAATAATAAGAAAAATCGATCCTTTCGACTTAAAAGACCAATCAAAATCTTCAAGTTCTCGCCTTTTCGAATCCACTTGTTTCAGCTTCTCTTGATTTCTGTTAGACTATAAGAATCAAGAATCAATAGAGATTAAAAAACCAAAAGCCAATAAAAAGTTAATAATGAATTTCTAACTGTTGAAAACAATAAACATTTGAAAGTTTGGTTAAAAAATTTCTAGCGGTTAAATTTCCTTGATACAACTATATATTAATTAATCGGATGAAATTAAACCACTTCCTTTCTCAACTTTTAGGAATAGAGGATTGTTCAAACTAACATGGAAACAAGAAATCACCTAGGGCCAAAAAGGAGTACACAAAGGCAGCATGTAAACCCTCGATTCTAGCTACAGTTAAATAGTAACGTTCTAGTAGTAATTTTTAAAGTTTAATTTAATTTCGCATCAAGAATAGGGTGTCAATTAGAGGACCCAAGAGTATTAGGAAATGTTATGGGAGAGTATAGAATGAAATGAATTTACTTTTCAAAGTTAAAAGTCAAAAAGGTTCTATCAATGAGAAGTTGCCAAGTATGATAAAAAGTTATGGTATTTAGTGAACCATGTTGAGCTATTTGATTAGTGGAAGAATTAGTGATTGTTAAGGTGACAAGTAGACTAATTAAAGTTAACCTTATCTAGTTATGGGTCAAGATGAAATTAAGAGAAGTTTAAGGGCCATTTTAACAATTTTAAGAGGGATTAACTTGAAATTGTTGCACCACTATATAAAGTGGAGATCAAGGCAATTTCTCATTCATTTTTGGCCGTGTAAAACTGAGAGTAAGGGAGAGGGTTTGCCGTCCATCACCAAGGGAAGAAGTAAGCGATTTTATGCAATTTTCTTCAAGCAAATCACCATAAATCCTTATCTTGTCATCAACCAAAGTCTCTAAAGCAAGTTTGGAGTAAAAGCAAAGCTAAATCAAGTAAGTTTCTTAGTGTTAAATCATCTTGGTTATGTGAAAAACCCATCTCTTATCTTGCTCCAAGTGTTGTTTTGAGTTTATAGTTTGATATTGTGTTGATTGGTGATAAGTTTAGTATGATTTTGGGGTTAGAAATTGAAAGAGTATGGATGGTTCTCTATGGAGTGAATTCGGCCAAGCTTAGGGTTTGTGTAACCCATTTTGCTTTCATCCATTTGATACTTAATTCATGCATTTTAGAGCCTAAGAAACCTATTAGAAGTGATAGAATTGAAAAATATAGAGTGTAGAGTTAAGTTGGGAAATTTCGAGCTAGATGAAGGGGCTATAAAGACTTACACTAGTTGGACTTATTTGGGGTTGTTTTATACCTCAAAATATGACTAAATGTCATAGGAAACTATAGAATTTGGAAGGGAACGATTCCAATAAAAATTAAGGAAGTTATGGGCAAAATAGGGTAGGTATATAATCGTAAAGTGAGATGTGATCACAAATGTATTCTTTGAGGTATGAAATGAATATATTCAGTCATAATTGAGTAAAAGAACCTTAGATATGAAAGAAATGAAGTTAGCATGTAGAATGCAAAAATGTGCATAAAAAAGTGTTGAAAAATTAAGTGTTTTTCATAGATTTCAACCCACTATACTTAGAATTTTTCAAAACTGTTTTATAAGTGATCTAAGTGTGAGTTAGGAGATGATTAGAGTGAAAACGGAGCGAAGAAAATCGCTAGGATAGGCCCTAGCAAAGTCTCAGTTTTCGGGGGTCTAAAAACGGTGATTTTATGTTTCGGGCTTCCAATGACCATTTTAAGCACTCCGAAGTGTCCCTAGGTGATAATAAATAAGACTTATGCAAAGAAATTGGAATTAAAAAGCCTCTGATAAGTTAAAACCTAGTTACAAAGGTTTAGGCGTAAAAAGACTTTTATAGAGTTAGTTGTGTTAAAAGCTATTTATAACTTAGTTTTAGTAAATTTATTTATTCTAAATGAGTATTGGATGTTTTAGGGTGAAAGCGGAAAGTGTCGGAGGATTTCGGAGGAGGTTCGCTTTCGATCGGAGGGCGTTTTGTGAGTAGAAATTCAATCTCTCCAAGCATAGTTTTGTTTAAAGTTCATTTTATGATTATATGCACTTAATTAATTATGTAATCGTATTATATATTGTAGTATATTTAGATTCTATTATGTGAATTGTTAAATTGAATATGCATTCAATTCAAGAATTTATGAAAAATTAAGGTTTTTAGGCTTTTTGCCTAAAAAACGAGTTTAAATGAGAATATCGAGAAAAATATTTTATTACGTTGATGGTTTACCCTAGCTCCAGTTAAAGGCCCAGTGGAGTATTCTATGCGTGCATGATAGATGAGAGAGAGAGTTACTAACTGAAGTGGAGTCTGATGACTCTTAAGAGATGAGAGTTAGTTGAGTCACCCTCTGCACGTATAGGGTAATGTAGTTCAGACCGATTGCGTAGGGGTAACGCGTGCCCAGAGTTCGCGCATCGACGACTACATATGACAGATTCCTTAATTCCTAGTGGCTAGCTAGAGATTTGATGCTGCCATGACAAGAGTAGTTTCCTTGGGTTACCATCAAGGCGAGAAATGAGAAAGTTTTAGAAAGAAATTCGAAGTGAGTTTCAGAAACAGTTTTGGTTGAAATGCTAAAAAGCATTTCAGAAAAATGCTTTAGTTTATGAAGTTGTTTAATGTTTATCTCACTGAGTTATACTCACTGTTTGATTTCCATGTGTTTCTTAAAATGTTCCCTCAGATGCAGGAGCAAGTCGTCCAGCAGACGAGACTTAGACAAACGCACGGATAGATTGACGGTCGACTATTCCCTATTTTATAGCTCGTATTTTTGTCATGCATGTGTTGTACATAAATCATGTTGTAAATGATGTAAATTTGTAAACGTAAATATCAGTCGTTGGGTGCACGTTTTAGGAAAAAGTTTTAAATAGAAAAATTTAGATTTCCTTCAATTTCCTAATTGTGATTAATCATGTTGTGATTGATTTTGGATGATGGCCAGAGGCCCCTGGTAATGGAGATTGTGTACCATAGAAGTGTTTTTAAATTGCTTTTGAATTTGCAGGGTAGCATAGTTCAATAAACAGCCGGTATACTGCTGGATTTTCGTCAGAAAAATGAAAATTTTTTACCTTTACCACCAAGTAAATGGTTCACCAAATAAATTTTAAGTAAGTCACGGTACTTTGACGGGGTTCCTTCGGGCCAAAGTTAGGGTTCGTGGGAGTTCTATCAGAGTGCTACGGGCTCTTTCTCGGGTTTAGAAGAGGGATTTGGAAAGGTTCCCATCACAGCAGATCGACGAAGAGGGGTGGACGCGTGGCGAAAAGAAGAAGAAAATGAGAAGAAGAGAAAGAGAAGAACGACAACCGGTGGCAGAGGGTTTGATCGCATGCAAGAACGATGATGGCATGTTGACTAGGGCTTGGATGACATTTAGGTTGGTGTGTGAGAGAGACGATGTGAGAGAAAGTGATGAAGTGAGAGAAAGTGAATGGGAAAAATAGGGTGTGACTAGAGTTTATATATATACACACTCTTATGCATAATGGGCCCATTTTAGGCTCGATATGATACAAAGATGATATTTTTTAAAATAAATAAAAATTGCTATCTATACCGGGGCCTTTAATGCCGGGTATGGATATCCTGCTATCCATACTGAGCACATTATAGGTTTGGCATGGATACTGAAATTTATTTTTTATAAATAAAATTTTTTATCCATACCGGGCATTGGATAGCCCGGTATGGCTGGTTTGTTTTCTTGTAGTGATAATTAATAGGATTTGACTCACATGCCACATTATTTGACTATGAATTTAAATAAAATATTTAGGAAATCTAGCCTTACTCATTTTAAAAACTATATATATTCATTTTATTTAAACGTTAATTCAAACAATTATTTGATCAAATTTAATTTGATTTGCTTTCAAATATTTTAAACTATTTTATTTTTCTTTAAATTGATAAAAATCTTAATTTAATTTAACTATACTAACCCATGACATTGCTACATTGATTGAGATTTTTTTTTTCTTCTTTGAGATTACATTACATTATTAGATTGGTCCAAGAAACAACTGAGACTAAACGAGATTGAATACTGATGACACGGTCTGGAGAATGACTCCCATATGAGAGATAATGGTCCACATATAGGCAGAAAAACTACCCTCATATAAAAAAAACAACAAATGTTTCCACCAGGTGTCGAACCCACTTGTTATCAGAGAGATAGATATGCAGTTGGTGCCTATCTATCGTGTCAAAGCAACTTTTGATCATCGATTGAGAGTTTTATACCACAAAATTATGTGTATTAATTATGTTTTAAGCAGTACACAAGCTAGAAAAAATAAATCTGTATAGTACACAACTTGAAAAAAAAAAAAAAAAAAAAAGTTAACGAGTTGCCAAAAATAGATCTTCATAGTAAACAAGCTGGAAAAAATATATCTACGTAGTACACGAACTGAAAAAAATAAATCTTCATTGTACAGGAACTGAAAAATAATATAATGATAATTAATACATGAACCAGAAAAAATAAAACTTCATTGCATACAAGCTGAAAAATAACAAACTTATAATTAATACACGAATTGA
This sequence comes from Litchi chinensis, assembly GCA_019925255.1. Lineage (NCBI taxonomy): Eukaryota > Viridiplantae > Streptophyta > Magnoliopsida > Sapindales > Sapindaceae > Litchi > Litchi chinensis. Next base: position 10,234,046 of record CM034462.1, on the reverse strand, counting down.
AAAAATAAAACTTCATTGTATATGAGCTGAAAAATAACAAACTTATAATTAATACACGAATTGAAAAAATAAATTTTCATTGTATATGAGTTGAAAAATAACATAATTATAATTAAGCATTAATGATGTTAACTTTTATTGACATATAAATTCACGTTTGATATTACTAATTTCTACTCAGGAATAAGGTACATCTCATGTCTCATTAACCTTTTTTTTTTTTTTTTCCTTACATAGTACAAATGCTTCTTGAGAGAAAATCTATTTCTCAAAGAAATATCTTAATGGAAGAAATATTTTAATGGAAGAACAGTCATACCACAATCAGTTCAACAATTTACCAGAAATTTATGCCTTGGAAGTTTATATACTCCGTAAATTTTTTGTCCCTTTCTCGTTGTATCTTCTTATTGTGTATTTTTTTATTATCTTTTTTGAAAATTTCATTTGTGTATTTTATTCTTATGAAATATGGTTGAATATTGTTTTTATATTATTTTTATTTCAGGAGTTCAAAAAGGGTTAATTAACAGTACCCATAGACATTTGATCTAGAGATATAATATACTTGAGCACTTATTATTTTTTTCCCATATTATTGATTGTTGATTAATATATTTGAGATAGTTATTTTCCTTAATTGCACTAGTTTGTAGAAGGAGATTAGTATCCATGATTATCTTTTCATCCATACGTTAATTTAGTGAATAAATTGAAATTACTAGGATTCTAGAGATTTTAGTACTTTTAACAGTTTAGAACCATCTTGACTTTGAATCTCTAAAATTCTTCGTACCAAACAATTAAAGAGTTATTAGTCCAACATTAATCAACCATTTTTGTCCACTCTTCTATTTATTTATTCATTAATATATTTTAAAAAATAATATCTTTTGCTTTAAAATTTAATTGAAATAATTTTATTTATTTAAAAAATATATATTTATTTTATTTAAACATTAATTTGAGCATTATATATTTAAATCAAATTTAATTCAATTTGCTTTGAAATAGTTTTAACTATTTTATTTTCTTTAAATCAACCAAAATCTTAATTTGATTTATCTATACTAACCAATTTCACCTTATATTAAACATAAAAGATTTTAACTTTTTTCTATCGCATAGTACATCATACAATAAACAACATTACTTTTAGTGATGCTATATTATACAAAACATTTCTTATTGCTAATTTAATATTATCATATTCAATTCAATTCAATTTCATCGAAATAATCTAGCGTCACTTCTATCGACAAATTTTTACTAAGAAATGAAAGTATAGTTTTATGTTGACTTTAATAACCTAATGTGTGTAGGACTTGAAGATAACTCTTTACTTATTCATTTTAAATTTTTTCCAAACTTCTTATGGCTTTTGAGTTCCATGTTGGTAGGTACGCTTTCACCGAAGATTCTCAGAGGAGCTTCACTTTTTAGGCGGAGCTCAGTCTTTTTGTTAGATCCGTAAAATGGTGAGCCCTAGACATGGTTTTTTAGGCTGAAACTGTGATAAACTTTTGTTCGATGAGATGCTTGTTCAAGGAATTAGCCTGAGAGTTACTTGAAGCTCTTCGATGTTTGACATGATGAGTTTCTGATATTGTCCATACTATTAGTACGTAGTTGTTAACAAAAGTATATTTGGAAGTAAGAACGTGAATCAATAATTTTAAAAGAGAATGGAACGATATTTTTCAAGTTCGAAAGTGCTCTACTTGATTTAGTAAAAGGGTTGCTTGCAATTGTGTAAAAGACTTGTAACATTTGCGCTATTTACACTAATGATGGTCCTCAGAAGATCCTATTTTTAATTTTTGGAAAAAAAAAAAGAAAATTATTATTATTATTTTTTAACTAAGACTGGTTTAAAAAACTGTCAAGATCAATTGAGATGGAACACTAGTGACACGTAGTGACACGGTTTGATGAAAATTAATTCTTTACTTCTTACTATTTCTGTTTCCTAGCCTAGATCAAACTTCTAATTGGAACACCAATTAAATATAAAAATTATTGCTAAAGTGCAAGTCAAATATTTATCTTAATCAATATAAATTTACTTTAAAAAGAAAAAACAAATTAATCAGTATCAATGTGCTTATAAAGTATACATAACAAGAGAACAATAAACATAAAAAAAATAAAAGTTGTACACAGATCAATCTTACCATATACTCATGAGGATGAAATCTATATTATTTTCTTGGCAAACTTAAATAGGAAAATAATAAGAGGTTGGGAAGAGGAAGGAAGAGCTGGAAATCAACCGTATGGGAGGTGTTGGAAAGAACTATATAACCCTTTATAAAACAAAGGTGTTTGTTCTATCCAATCCTTCGACACCCCCAACTTCCAGCAACTCTGTCATTTTCCCTCTCTTTCTCTCCTCAAAAACTCTCGTGTATTTGAATTCAACACACATCACACAAAGTCTAGCTCAAACTCTCTTATCTATTATGCTTATAATGTAAGTATATATAACAAGAGAACAATAAACATAAATAAGAAAAAAAAAAGTTTGTTCAGGGATCAATCTTACCATGTACCCATGAGGATAAGACAAAAAAGTTTCTTTCTTATTCTTACATATGTAATTCTCTTTTTGAATATATGTAAAATTTTGAATAATTAATTTTCTCAAACCATAAATAAATATTCCTTCTCAACATATAAAATAATAGTACTTAAAAACACTCTGAATATTTCGTATAATAAATTCAAACTGAAAGCATAAAATTTGATTGGAATTTCTAATATATAAAAATAGATATGACGGGACCTTTCTTGAATCCCTCCTTTGACCTCGAGAATGATCCCGTAGCACCCCGACAGAACTCTAACGAGCCCTAACTTTGGCCCGAAGAAATCCCATCGGAGCACTGAAACTTACTGTAACTTCTTTTATAGTTCGATTAATAGATGACAAAAGTAAAAATTTTTCGTTTTTCTGATGAAAATCTGGCAGCATGCCGGCTGTTTATTTCACTAAGCCACCCTGCAAATTCAAATACAATTGAAAAACACATTTATAGCACTCAATCTCAATTACCAGAGGCCTCCAGCCCTCATCCCAAAATTAACTCCAGCATGAAACTCCCAATCACGAAAATTAATTGAAAAACTAAAACTTTCTTATTAAAACATCTTTATAAAAACATGCATCCAAAAACTTGTATTTATATTTACAATTTACACCATGTTTTTATACAAAATATGCACATGACAAAAATATGAGCAATACAATGTGATAAAGGTCGTCCATTAGTCAATCTGTGTGTCCATTTGAGCCTCGTTTGTTGGATGACTCATTCCTATATCTGAGAGAGAATTTTTTAAGAAACACATTGAAAACAAATTGTTAGTAAAACTCAGTGAGAATTACAATTTAATAAAACTAAAGAAAAATAATTTCATTCTTTTCTAAAATACTTTATCGAAACTCGTTTGAAAATCGTTTTTCAAGTTCGTTCTTAGTCTTTTTCTTAAACTTTCTCATTTTCTCGCTTTAATAGTAATCTAAGGAAACTACTCCTGTCGTGGTAGCATAAACTCTCTCGCTTGCCATTAGGAATTAAGGAATTTACCCTGTGTAGTTGCCGATGCATAAACTCTAGCATGCGTTACCCTCTCGCAATCGGTTTGATCTACACTACCCTTATATGTGCAGAGGGTGACTCAATTGACTCTGTCTCTTAGGAGTCGTCCAAACTCCACTCTCGGTTAGTGACCCTCTCATATTTACCGTATACGCATAGAGTACTCAACTGGGGTTAGGGTAAACCATAGGTGTAATGAAACTCTTTTTCTCAATATTCTAAAATAAACTCGTTTTTAAGACAGAAAGCCTAAAATTTTTACTTCTAGCATGTTCTCGATATAAATATATACTCAACTCAAAATTCACATGCTAGAATCTCCATATAACTTCAATAAGCCACTTAATTACATAATAAATAAATTCATATAAACAATAAGTAAAATACATTCATTCATATATACATAAAAAATAAAACTTAAATAAAATAACACTTGAATAAATAGCTTTCTACTCACAAAACGCCCTTCAATAGATGACAATTTTCCTCCGATAGCCTCCGAAACTTTCTGCTTTCACCCTATTTATACCTCAATCTCACTTCAAACTTGCACAAATAGTTTTGGTTGATGACAAGATGAAGTTTGGTGATGAAATACTTGGAGAGATTTGCTTGAGATCCCTTGATTCCCTCTCTTCCTTGGTCGGCACACACACCCTCTCCCTTTCAGTTTTTCAGCGTGAAAATGAATGTAAAATTGCAAGGGAGAAAGCTATTTATAGTAGGAAATTTTTCGAAAAAAATCCTTTATTTTAATTACAACTTAACCCTTAAACTTTGCTTAATTCCATTTTGACCCATAAATGGATAAGTTTAATGCTAATTGGTCAACTTATCACCACTTAAAACCACTAATTCTTCCAGCAATAAAATGGCTCCAAGTGGCTCTCTAATATCCACAAATTAAATTATACTTGGCTAATATCTATTGGTGAAACTTTTATATCCTTTTTTACTTTATTCATAGGCTTATCTCACTCTATAATCTCTCATATCAATCTCTAACACTCTTGGGTCCTCTAATTGATATCTTACTCGCGATGCGAAAATAAATTTAACTTTAAAGACCACTACTAGAGTGATTTTAGTAAACCATAATCATAATCGAGGGTTTACAAGACATATGAATATGTAACAAATTCTTATTTTAATCATAAAACATAATTGATAATCTAACTGTAAATCATTATGAAAATTCATAATGTATAAACTCGATTAGCTAATTAAAACATTTACTTTCAATAAATAAAAAACTGAAATATAAATAAACATAATTTAATTAATTTAATTTAAATAAAACTATCAACTCATATAACTTCTATACTCATATTTGGGTGTACTAAACGTTTCCATCATTTTTCTCATAATTTTTGATCCACACTAAAATCACATAAACTCAACTTAGAACTTATGAAAATATTAATTAAGTAATTTTCTGAAACCCAAATTCCATTGAAATAAAATCACTTATCTAGATAATTCGGACATCCAAATATTTCGTTCAAGTATCCTAAATTTTTTTTTTTTTTTTTCTCTTTCTTCTTTCTCTCATGGCTTTCTTTCTTTTGTTTCTTTCTTAATCTTGCTCATCCAATTTGTTCACAGATCAATATCACCATGTACCCAGAACAATAAACAATAAACGGTTTCTTTTGCTTCTTTTATGCGTTTGGCAAACTTAAATAGGAAACTAATAACAGGTTGGGAAAAGGAAGGAAGAGTTGGAAATCTAGCGTATGAGAGGTATTGAAAAGAACTATATACCCTTAATAAAACAAAGGTGTTTGTTCTGTTCAATCATCTCACACCCTTAACTTCCAGCAACTCTCTCATTTTCCTCTTTCTTTCTCCCCTCAGAAGCTCTCGTGTATTTGCACTCAACAAAGTTCTCACAAAGTCTAGCTCAAACTCTCTTATTTATGCACGGATGTTGAGAGCTGTAGGACAGTGGTTTCCTGCAAAAGCAGCTTGGAAAAAACATAAAAGTAGATTCTTCAGACCAAAGCAGGTAGGAATCTTATCTTCAACAACCTTACCTTCAAGACTTACTGATTAAAAAAAAAAATTGATGATAACATTTTTGACAACCTCACATTCTTAGGCCAATAACAATTGGCCAACGTAATGCCATTAATCTTAATAAATCACTTATCATTATCATGAGTCATCTAATGGCAACATTAACCAATTTATATATTTGACAAAATAAATCTACCAAATCTTAAGCACACATGTAGTGGACGTGACATGTAAACAAAAAAGAACGTTGTGAATTAGTGGAAGAGATCTGCTTTTACTGAAATTACCAGGCCCGCTTGGCTAAATAGAAGTAACAACAGGTTGGGGAACCTAGAAATTTATATTAGAATGGAACTTAATAAATTAACAATAATATTAAAAATAATTAGAATCACAACAGTGAATAATAAAATTTTTTTGTTGATTAATTTTTAGTCGTTTTAAACAATTTAAGAATAACTAAAAATGAAAATAAATAATTTAATAATCTCTAATTTTAAAGCATAAGAACATAAGAAATAATATTTTTATCAATTAGTAATCTATATAAAGAGTGAGAACTTAATTTTAAGGGAAAATTGAGAAAATGACTCCTTTAGAAAGTCATCCTCAAAACTAACCTTTTATAATTGATGGTACAAAAAGGTACAAAAAAAATGCATGAAAAGACAAAAATACCCTTAATGAGTCATTTTTTGAAATCAATCCTAACCTATAGGTTGGGAATCGCAACCCCGAGATTGGGAATCCCAAATAGAAAAAAAAGCATGAATGAACAAAAATGTCCTTAATGAGTATTTTTTAAAATCAATCCCAACCTATAGGTTGAGATTCTCAACTTTTAGGTTGGGATCCCAACTTGCAGGTTGGGATCCCGACCTAAAGATTGAGAATCCTAACCTTAAATGTTTATTCAAGTTTGAGATTTCCAACCTTGAGGTTGAGAATGTCAACCTGAATGTTCAATTAAATATATTTCGTAATTAAACAAATTTTTGGGGTTGTTTCGTAATTACAATATTTATCATAGAGGGCGCTTCTTGGGTAAGAAGCGCCCTTAAAGATATTTTTTAAAATTACAGAATTGTACTTTTAGTTTTTTGAATTATCAAAACTGACCTTATTATTATTTTTTGAACAAAATTACCCCTCCCATTTTTTCAATATGAAAATCCATAATCCCAACCTCAAGGTTAGGATTCTCTACCAATCCTAACTTTCAGGTTAGGAATCCCAACCTCGAGGTTGAGATTCCCAACCTAATTGAAAATTTAGGGTGAAATTTATAATTAAATAAAATTTGGGAGTTATTTTATAATTATAATATTTATCATAGAGGGCGCTTCTTACCCAAGAAGCGCCCTTAAAAGTATTTTTGAAAATTATAGAATTGCGCTTTTAGTTTTCTGAATTATCAAAACTGACCTTATTATTATTTTTTGAACAAAATTACCCCTCTCATTTCTTCAATATCAAAATCCATAATCTTCCACAATTCATCAACATCATCAACCACAATTCATCAACATCATCAATCCAATTCATCAATATCATCATCTCCCACAACAACAACAACATTATCAAATAATTAATAAAAAAAAAAAAACAAAAAATCTGGTTCTGGGTTCGCGACCCAGAACCAGATTTGGTTGGTTCGCGAACCCAGAACCAGATGGTTCTGGGCTCGGCGACGAGCCCAGAACCAGACGGTTTTCGCGACCACCATCGCGAACCAGATCCAACTCAGGAAAAAAAAAAGAGAAAAAAAGGAAAGAAGAAGAAGAAGAAGAAGAAGAGAGGGAGGAGGGATGGGAATGTAGATGGGTTAGAGCATTTTAGAGAGAGAATGAGAGGAAAAAGTTTGATGGGGTGAAAATTTTAGAGAGAGAATCAGAAATGGGGTGGGTCAGTGGAGGGAAAAACTATGGTAAGTGGTAATTAGCTGGACTATTAAGGGTATTTTGGACCAAAAAGAATCATGCTGCAGGGAATTAAAAAAAAAGGGTAATATCCCAAAGGGTTATCAAAAAAAGGTTAGATTTGGTTAAAACCCTAATTTTAATTTGTGATTATCATGTAATTGTTGGTATTCAAATTATTTTTAGAATACTAAAGCCCACTAAGGAAAAAGCGGCTCGACATGTCAGTCGACCCATAATAAGTTCAGCAACTAGACTGACCAACCCAAGTAAAGCCCAAAGCCCAATACTGATAGATCATCTCTTTAATGAGGTTTGGCCGTTCTCAATGGATTAAATTGCTTGTAACAATCACAATTGATAGCTAATTCTACAACAGACATAGAGATGAATGCTGTAATGACTATGCAAATGACATCACCTTAAATCTCCATCCTTGGTATGAGTAGGGAGGCAAGGGGCATGTCATGGACACGAAAAGCCTTGCCAAAACTTACTTTGTTCTACTCAAAGGAGCACATTCTAGTCACCGTAGCTCTTTTCCATTCAAGAGTACTCATCTCCTGACGGTATACACTGACCAGCCTAAATACACTCATTTTTATCCCACATTGTCGACCGCAATTCTAGGGTTAACAATCATCATTGACATAATCGATGTTGCAGCATTATCAATATTCAAACTCATCGATCGACATAATTTTAATTTCATCTTAGTTATTCTTCCTTTATTTTAATTTCATTATTGATTTGAGTGTCAAAATGTCTTCAACTAGCACCCTATCGGTGTCATGATCAACTTGCATTTCTTTTGTTTGTTTTGTGTAGGCCTTAGAATGTAGGCTTCAAGAAAGTTGAGCAACAAAGTCAATCAAAGGTCAATATCCTGTAGTTTGACCCCACTGCAATAAATATATATATTCATTTTATTTAAACATTAATTTGAACAATTATTTAATCAAATTTAATTTGATTTGCTTTCAAGTACTTTAAACTATCTTTTTTTTCTTTACATTGATCAAAATCTTAATTTGATTTATCTATACTAACCAATTTCACTTTATATTAAACATAAAAGACAATAACTATTCTTTTATCCCATAGGACATCAAACAATAAACGACATTGCTTTTAGTAATGTTATATTGTACAAAACACATCATCCTACTAATTTAGTATCATCATATTCAATCCAATTTAATTTCGTTGAAATAATATAATGCGATTTCTTCCCAACTAGTTTTTATTAAGAAATGAAGTATAGTGTTATGCTGACTTTATTAACCTAATGTGTTAGACTTTAAGATGACTCTTTACTTTTATTTTCACTTTTTTTTTTTTTTCCAAACTTCTTGTGGCCTTTGAGTTCCGTCTTGGGAGGTGCAGGGATAGGTTAGGAGCCCATTTCTTTGTTGGATCTGTCAAATGGAGATCCCTAGACATGGTTCTTTAGGCTGAAACTGTGATGAACTTCTGTTTGATGAGATGCTTGTTCTTGGAAATGGCTTGAGAGTTACTGAAGCAATACGATGTTTGACATGACGAGTTGTTGATATTTTCCATGCTATACTTCAAGTTCATGTGCAAAAATGAAGCCAGAAAAAGAGGACAAATGATTATTGCACATGATATTAGTAGCGGTTAACAATAGTATAACTAAAAACAAGAACGTGAAGCTATAATTTTAAAAGAGAACAGTATTTAGCAAGTTCGAAAGTGCTCTACTTGATTTCGTAAAATGGTTGATTGCAATTGTGTAAAAGGCTTGTAACATGTACCCTATTTACACTAATGAGCAGAGGTGAACCCAGCTGAGGGCCAGAGTCCCTCTTATAATTTTATAGAAATTTATTGATTTTATGACGTTAGTATGCTCACAAAACGTAGAAAAGTATTAATGGTAGGAGGCGTGTCCTGCTTTACACCGCTTCCACGGTTTGATCATTCCGTTTTATATTTACGTTTTTATATTTTCTGTACACGCCTGAGTTTAAAACTTCCTTTTATAAACATTTGTTGTTTGAACCTGGGTTGAGAAAAGATAGCACGATTACTTACCAACCAGGTAAACCTTCAAATTTAACATCTTTTGATTTCACAAATTTTTATACCTTATTATGACCTATTACTCTAACCTATATAACGCAAACTACATTTTTGTCACGAACTATATTATATTTATATAAACTGTTGATTAATTTTTATTTAATTTTTCAATCTTTCATGTCTTTCTCACATCTCATTTATAACTTAATGAATGTTGTGAATTTATTTTCCTTGTTTAATGTTAGTGCATAAACACACCAATTTTTTAGTACTATTTGATGGGATTTACTCACTAAACTAAAAAAGGTTATCATGATCAAATTTTAAAAATAAAAATATGTTTAATTAGATGAGAATTGCATCTCAATTGTAGTTTAAATAGTTAGTATACTTACTTTCAAGTAGCTAGTACATTTTACTTTCACATTCGTTATAGAAGTTTGAGTGTCATCATGTTTATATAATAGTATATGTAGACAGTTCTCTCTTTTTATTATGAGTAAATATTTGTCAGTATTTTGAGAGGAAAACATATAATATTATTCAATCTTAATAGATTTTGGTTTACTCATGATTATTGATGTGAATTATTATTTTTTTATATAAACTGAATTATATAATAAAATTCATAAATAAAAAAACTTATATAAATTATAATTATTTTTACCTTGTCACTTGTCAACATCAAGTTTTTAAATACTATAGCTGAATTTTATCAACTTAAGTTTTTGAATCTGATGGTAATTAACATGGTATCAAAGTTCGGAGATCTCTTATTCAAATTCTCTTTCCTTGCTTTATCTAAAATCTTCTTGTTATACATGTTATATGGTAAGGAACGTTTAATAAGTTTGTACACAAATCAATCTTACCATATACCCCATAAGGATGAGATCTATTTTATTTGGTTGAATCACTCAAAATTCTCGAGACTTGCTTGATAAACTTAAATAGGAACCTTGTAAGAGGTTGGGAAGAGGAAGGAAGTGAAAAGAAAAAACAACAATTATTTTTGTTAAAAATTAAGAATTTACGAAACACTAACTTTTAAAACTTTTTTATAAAATTCAAGAATCAAGAATTCATAAAACAGTGAAATAAAATAATAAAACTAAATAAAGATCAAATATTGTACCTTTTGTATTGATATTTGTGGATTGCTCATCACCTTGTCTTCCTTGATATATTTCCACACCAACAAATAAATGAGTAGACACAATTATATAGAACTATATTCATTTACTTTTGATTTGTTTTCTAAAAAGAAAATCAAATAAATACTTATAAGAGGTGAGTGTTTGATTTTAGTAATATAAAGAACAAAGACACAAATTCTTGTTCTTTGTGCTTGTTGTGGAAATTTTTTTTCTTTTTGTTTCTCAAACATATATATAGCATAACGACAAACTCTTAAAAGAAAAATTATTTCTTTTCTTTTTATAGGCAACAATTAGGGTTTCATTAATCAAAATTAACATTGAACCCCATGTTTATTAAAATTAAACTTTTACTCCATCTAATATAATTAATTCAAAATTAATTCATGTTTTACTCTAAAATCAAATTTGTGACCTCAAATAAATTAATTCATAATTAATTTAAACCAGAGTCACTATTGAGAATCGAATTCAAGAACTATTATAAAATTAATTAAATAATTATTAATTCCTAATTAATAATTAACTAATTAATTATTAAATAATTTTGGATAATCAATATTATTCAAAAAATTAAATGAACACTTATTTTGTTACTAACGTGACAAATGTAATTAGACAATCCAATTACAATATTCTATATACATGTTTCTTATAATAAAATGAGCTATTAAGGGGGCTTGATGGACCTATAGTTTTATCTCTCTAATAATATCAAAATTATTAATTAAACTCTTTAAGTAAATAATTCACTATTATTAATCTTAGAGTTACTCCACTAAAAACCTAAGACAACACTTTCAAAACTACATATGTTTTTATACAATCTGAAATTTTCAGTATCCATTGATTTAATCACTACATATGATTTGACCCTCTACAAATAGTTCATAATTAGAGTTAGGTCAAAATATCTGTTTTACCCCTCTAATTATTTCTTGATCCTTAAGTACTATTGATTCTCTAATGAATAATATATTCATAATAGCTTATAAATTCATCTTTTTGTTTACATATAAATAGAAAGTTGAACGCTCTTATTGTTCAAGACCTGAATAAACCTTTAAGGGAACTACTTCTTTACTTTTCGTAGAAATGAGTGGATTTCATTATTATATAGAATGTTTTCAACTACTTATTAAATCATATCTCCAAAATACGAAGTTATTGACTGAGAACCTGTATCGATCTCAGCCATGTAAATCAAATGATAAAACTCAATAAACAGAAGTCCATAATACACTCAGGATTAAAATCAATTCATATATGATCATCCAGTCGATAAATATGAATCTCTAAGTTTAACAGATATTAGTTAGAGATTTATGTCTATCATGGTCTAGTCCTATATAATCTTTATTATATAAGGTGTCTCCATATCTATGTCACCACATGAATAATTTCGGATGAGACTATCGTACCAAGTACGAAATTGACTGCAACTATAAATTTACCACAAATAAAGTATCCAACTTTATTTGTTTTCTACGGATTCTTTAAATTACTTATCTCAAACAAAATCCGCTTATAAATAACATTTATATACTTAATTTGAGATTATATCAATAATCAAGGATATTTTATGATATTCGTATGAAGCAAATATTTTATAAATACACATAAATTAAATAAAATAAACATACTTTATTTATTATTTATTTAAGTATTTATAAATTATAAGCTTTTATGGCACAAATCCTAACAGAAAGAGCTAGAAATTAACCATATGAGAGGTGTTGGAAGGAACTATATACCCTTCTATAAAACAAAGGTGTTCATTCTGTCCAATCCTCTCACACCCCTAACTTCCAGCCACTCTCCCCTTTTCCTTCTCTCTGTCTCTCCTCATGAGCTCTCGTGTTTCTGCACTCATCACACTTCACACAAAGTCTAGCTCAAACAAATGTTGAGAGCTGTAGGACAGTGGTTTACTGTAAAAGCAGCTTTGGATTTTTCATTTTTTTATTTTTTATTATTATATTTTTGAGGATTCTTCAGATCGCGTTGGTTGGAAGCACGTGAAAAGCAGGTAGGAATCTTATCTTCAACAACCTTATCATCAAGACTTACTGATTTAAAAATAATAATAATAATAATAGCGATAACATTTTTGACAATCTCACATCCTTAGGCCAATAACAATTTGCCAACGTAATGCCATCAATATTTAATAAATCATTTATCATTATCATGAGTCATCTAATGGCGACATTAACCCAATTTCTATATTTAACAAAGTAAATCTACCAAACCTTAAGCACACATGTAGTGGACGTGACGTGTAAACAAAAGAGAATGTTGTGGATTAGTGGAAGAGATCTGCTTTCACTGAAATTACCAGACCCGCTTGGCTAACTGGAAGTACTGGAAATAAAATAATAATAATATTAAAAATAATTAGAATCACAACGGTAAACAATAATAATTTCCGCGTTGATTAATTTTTAGTCATCTCAAATAATTTGAGAATAATTAAAAGTGAAAATAAATAATTTAATAATACATAAGAAAATATAAAATAATATTTTTATCAATCAGTTAAGAAAAGAATTTAATTTTAATTTGTGATTATCAAATATTTTAATTTTAGTTCTTTAAATACATGGAATACGATAAAAAGTAGATTGAAAATAAACTCAAATAGACAATGGGACGGTGTAGACTACTTGGTGAAAGTACATGAAGTTTGTGGAAAAAGACACGAAATACGTAAAATGAGTAGGTAGACATGCTATGCAGTTTGATCGATATTTGATAAAAAGGGATATTATGAAAAACTCATTGAAAAGTAAACTAATCGAGATTTATCTTCGGTTTTTTTATTTTATTAAATGAATTGTCCCCTAGGATTAAAAAAAGGGTGGTGTTAAATTTGAAGGGCTTAATGGTGATTGGCTGAGTAATTTCTCTACCATTCTCTCTCAGTCCTTCATCTCTCTTTACTATTCACTTTCTCACTCTACCATTTTCTTCTCTCTCACTTCTCCATCTCCCTTTTTCTGTCGCCCCTCGCATCCTCCTTGTTCACCGACGACTAACCCACACCCTCCTCCCTCATCTCTTTCTTCTTTTCTTTACTTTTTCTTAGTTTTCTAGTTTTGGGTTTCGAATCCAGAACCGACTGGCTTTGGATTTTGAAACCATAACTAGACTGGCTCTGGACTTGAATAGAACTCCGAACCAAACAATTTTGGGTCAAGTATGCTATTGGGTGGTTTGTAGTGGTGGTAGGTGGATATGGTGGGTGGTTGGTTAAGATTGTTCTGGGTGGTGGATGGGTGTGATGGGTGGGTGGTTTAGTGTTGTTTTGGGTGATGGATGTGATAGGTGGTTTAGGGTTGCTCTTGGTGGTTTGATGTTGTGGTGGTAGTGGTAGTGGGTGGTTGGTGTAGGAGCAACTCCTATTGGGTCGGTCTGGGTACAATGGATCTCGTTGGGTCTTTTTTTTTTTTTTTTTTCCAAATGATTGACGATGATGATTGTGGAGTTTCTAACCTTTTAATCAAATTTTTTGATGTTGTTGATGTTGTGAGTTTCTGACCTTCTAATCAATTTTTTTTTTTCAAATGATTGGGTGGTTTAGTGTTGTTTTAGGTGGTGGATGTGATAGGTGGTTTAGGATTGTTCTTGGTGGTTTGTTGTTGTTGTTGTGGTGGGTGGGTGGGTGGGTGGTTGGTGCAAGAGCAACTCCTGTTGGGTGGGTTTGGGTATGATGGGTCTCGTTGGGTTTTTCTTTTTTTCTTCAAATGATTGATAATGATGATTGTGGAGTTTCCGACCTTCTAATCAAATTTTTTGATGTTGCTAATGTTGCGGGTTGATGTTGATAGTAATTGTGGATTCAATATTGTTGATGTTTTGATGATAATGGTGACTGATTTGGGTTTTTCTTTTTCTTTTTTCTTTTTTGAAATAAATTGATCTAGTTTTAATGTGTTGGAAAGATCTGTGGTTTTTCATTTGGTCTTCGATTTTGGTTTTTGATTTGGTTTTGGTTTTGGTTTTTTGGGGTTTAAACATTTTCTGGATTTTTGGTTTAGATTTTTTTAGGAATCTAGAAACCAAAAAATTTTTGTTAGTTGGTTATTATTATTATTTTTAAATCTTATGTTAAGTTTTTAATTTAATATTGTTATTAATTAATAATTTAAAGGATAGTTTAGTCATTACATAAGTTTAAAGGGTATAATAGGGATTTTATAGAATTTTAATAAGGGTATTTTAGTCATTTCAAGATTTTAGAGGGGAAATGTTAACATTTTGAATGAAAAGTTAATGGTAAGAAATAGTTCACCTAATAAAAAACTGAAGGTAAATCTCGATTAGTTTGCTTTTTAGGAGGGTTTTTCATAATATCCTTTGATAAAAATATGTAAAAATTCAAATGGGAACGCAACAAAAATCTACAATAGAACCTGTTAACATAGGGCTGATAAATAATGACTTATTGTGAACAAATCAATTAGTAATTTTATCAAAGGGATAAAGGCTGACAATTTACTATATGATTGAAGTTGCTTTTCTGCCAAGGTATTCTCACTCGTAAACAGTGTCGAACCTAGATATTGATATTAAGGGACTCTTTATAATAAAGTAACATAATATAAAAAATTAATGATAAAAACAATTATAGCTCAAATGAGTTTTTTTTTTTTAATGAATTTTATTATGTAAAATAATTTATGTACAACAAAAATAAATCATATTGATAATCATGAAAACCAAGACTTATTAAAATTAAACAACATTATACGTTTTACTCTTAAAATATTGAGAAATATATCTACTCTCATAATAAAGAGAGAGAAAATTCTTTATATATGCTAGTCAATACATATAACAGAGTTTAAACTCTTAATTCACGAATGTGAAAGAAAAATATATATACTACTTAAACTATAAATGAAGATGCAATTCACACCTAGTTAAACTTATTCGTACATTCAAAATTTGGTAAGGATAAAAGTGACATAATTTGCGATGAAAAAATTGTTCGTGATAATTATGTAATTAACAATAGTTGTTCATAGTACATAGAGGATATAAAAGTCTTTGAAGTCAAAGCATGCAAAATTTGTATATCAGCTTTGTTGGAAGTAGTTACTTTATTTTGATTTAGACCATCGTTCAAACACCACCGAATGGCGCGCACACATGTTTTCATTATTTTTGAATAAAAATGAGAAAAAGCAAATATGGACAATTGGGGATTGAACCATGACTCTAATGCAACGAGAATGAAGCTTCATACCAGTAGAAGTAATAAGCAATTCATGAAACTACTTACTTTGTGAACTATATATGATATTTATTTATATATTTAAATATTTAATGATTAATATTACAAACTTAATAAGTTTTCATAAAATTATGGGGGCACGTGCCCCGCCTCGCCCGTTGTCAATGTCTGAATCCGGTTGACCCAAGTTCTTAGCCTAATATTGCAAACTAAGTAAAATAGAAGCAAAAAACATGAGAAAGAGAAGAGGAAGAACAGTGTATGCACAGTGATTTTTATGTGGTTTGGCTAAAAAAGATGCCTACGTCCACTACTGTGTTCTCTGGTTATTTTAGTAGAGTCACAGTATATTATTGCTTATTTTTTTATCTCTGGTTATAATGAATTTTCAACCCCTATTTATAGTGTGGGGTGTTACAATTTGAGTACAATATTAGGGATAGATTCCATCGACATAAGAGTTCCAATTTATTTCCAATTCTGGTAATTGACTCTTCCTCAATTTGGGTTGTCGCTTTTCTAGAAAAACTTTTTTAACGAGCACTTCGAACTGCAAGCTTGAGCTTACTTTGGACGATCTAACTCATAAGGCAGTCTTGACCATGGTTGATCAGCAATATAAGAATTATAATAACGAATTGAGAGCTCATTCCTATGAGATGGGTGTGGGCGAACTGGGCATTCTTCTATTAGGTCAATCTATTAGATCAATCCCTTGGGTTTTTACTAGCCCACTTATGCAGTCTCAAATATACCCACAACATTAGCCCCTCAACTCTCAGTGCGATCTACAGATTGGGAGTTCAAAATTCACTGGTAAAAGCTGATATGTCAAGACCTGACGCGTTGCCTTTTCAGATTTTGTCCCATCACGTGACTTGTGGTGACTTTTCGGGTAACCACACCACTTACACGTCTCATTTTGTGTGCATTTAATGTGCACGTTTCTCAACTGATAGCTCATGATGACAAATTCCTGAACTCACGCTGCACTGTTAGATTTAAGGTGGTTGATTAACTCTCAAATCTAACAGTTAAGGCTATATACCTAGATAAAACAGAGGCCTCTTCCATTTCATTCTTACTTTGCCATTTTGAAACTCAAGTCGTCAAGCCTCCATTTTCTCTTGTTTCACGTCCTTGTGCCTGTACACCTTCAAGAAAATCAATGTTTTCCTTCGCAGGTGGTTGAGCTTTATTACGTTTACAGTAAGTTTTCGTAACCAACTTTTTATTTTTTGATTTCCATTTCTTATGTGCGTTGCATTGCATTTTTTATGGATCTGATACTGACTTGAATGTTCTATGTCCTCGATGTTGCATGTTTGTAACATTTTGTTTCCTTTTGATTTGATCTTGTTAATTGGCTATTTGCGAATTATTCGTTGTTTGTGACACTATGTGTACGAGCTGTAGGATGAGATGTCCGTAGGTTACTAGCTCATAGGTGGAGCCCTCCATATTCTTAGCGATCTGTATGGCCTTTGTGACTTGTAGACTAGGAAGCCTCTTGTTACAGAATAGGGAACTTAGAATTTTAGCAATGGTCTACATGTAGCGACCTAACTGCTTCATTTTATATGTAGATGTCTTCAGATCATAGATGCCGGTCACATAAAATAGGAGATGATAACTCTTTAGGCTCGGAGGAGCTCGACGTGGGGGAAGTTCGTGTTGCTGAAGAAGCGACTTCTTTGAGTGGTAAGGTCACTGGGGAGTTCGTAGCTCAAGTTGACTCCATTATAATTCGTTAGACCGCTGAGGAACAGCGAGCTCGCGAGGTTTTTATGCACTATACCTCGAAGATAAAGTATGAGGAGTTAGGGGGAATTGCTTTACAATATCACATTCTCAAAGGTTTCCGTATCATGTCACCCTCTTCTAATGACCACGCAACCTATTTTCTCAGGTGGTTCGTTGCCACCAGCACTCATCACCTTAGGCGCGAGCTTAGATTTTTAATCGTTGTTTATCTCATCAATCTCTTGAATAAGCTAGAGCTTAGCCCTTTTCAACTAACCCCTAACTTTTACTCCCAACTCATGTCCTTGGCCTTAATCTTTAAAAAGAAAAGCCTTCTATCTCTCAATGCAAGAATCTACTACCACATCTTTAGTACCAAAAGTGTAGGTGGCTCAAAAGTGGGAATGCGAGATGTGATTTATTATCTTGCAGCTCGAAAAACGGGCTTCAAGGATCTCCTACCTCAGGGCGTTGTGAAGTGCAAGTCCAACGTAAAAGATTACAAGACAAGTTAGTTTTATATTTCTTGCCCTTCCCTTAGATAGCTCCATAATTTTTCTTTCCTTCTTAGTCCAGATAGATAGATGGGTCTAACTTCTATGAGCTACAACATTTTTTTTTTTTAATTTCTTTTTCTTTTACCTTGCAAACTTGACAAGAGATAGGACAACCCTCATTGAGGAGGAGATCAAAATTTTTAGGACAGTTACGGATTCATAAGAAGGGAGAATCAATCACGCGTTCGACGACGAGCTCCTCAGGGCCCACCAGTTAGCTCATTCTTTGGATAGTGAGCTTCTTGACAACAGGAGAGACATCAAAATTCGAGGTGAATTCGAGCTCACCCTTGCTTTTGACATTATTAGTGAAGTAGAGATTGTTCTGGCCGCTCATCCGATTCTAGTTTTTGACCTTTAACGGGCTCCAAAAATAGTGAAGCTCGCCTTCCAAACGGTTAATCCAAAATGACCTATTCAGTTTGCAGCTTCTTTAGTTATTGCCTCTGCTGAGGCGACCACCTTGGCACACATTTTAAGACCTTCACCAGTTGAGGTCCCACCTCGTAGTTAGAGGTGGTTGAAGTTTAACATGAGTAGATGAGAACTCCTACTCGTGAGGTTCAAGCTGTTTTGAGTAGTGGAGCCAAAAGAAAGTCAATGCCCAATCTTTCAACCAAGCGATGACGAGTAGATAAAGGTAAACAACCCAAAGTCGTAGAAAGAAGGGTTGAGTCACAAGCTAGGGCGTAGCTTGAAGACAGGCCAATAGGGATATACTTTGATGCCCTCCTCGACAATTTGCTCACAATCTTTGGGAGCTCTACCAAAACTCTGGACAAAGAGGGCATGAGAGGTGATGTCTTGCATGGCTACATAGCTCGCCATGGGTTGCTGGTAATCTCTAATACTTTTGGCTTACTTGCTTTTCTTGCTTCCCTGGTTTAAATATTAACCTGCTACATTTTAGGCCATTATAGAGGTGATGAAGCAGATGTAAAAGGTCCATGATTTTGAGGATAAAAAGAAGGAGTTTGAGAACGAGAAGAAAAAGCTAAAGGATGAGCTCTCGTTCACGATTGCTGAGGCTGAAAAAGTAAAGAACTTGGAGCACCTCCTTTTGATCAAGCTGAGGAATGCTGAGAAAGCTAGAAAGGAGGTTGAGGACGCTTCAATTCATGAGAAAGGTGCTCATGCAGCTGCGAGGTCATACTTGATCGCCAAGGTCCTCAAAAGTGAAAAGGAGTTGAACAAGGTAAAGAGCAATCTGGAGAAGGCTGTAGAAGAGGTTAAGAGGGAGGTTGCTCTTCCAAGAAGGAGGTCACCAATGTTAAGGAGGAAGTCATGTGCTGGTCACTAAAGTTAGAGAGAAGGCAGAATTAGAGACCTCAAGTAATTTCCTTTACACTTTGTGGGGAGTTCATCCCAAACTGAACTTGTCATTCTTTGGTGAAGAGGCAGTCGTGGAGGTGGAAAGGTACAAAGAGCAAGCCACCCAATCCTGAGCTGTTCCAAATGCAACTTCTTAGAATATCGAGCTCCGAGATGCAACCTTTTAGGAAGAGACAGCTCAGATTGCAATGCTTTCAAATGTAGCCTTCCAAGACCAAGGCTCTCAGTAGGCTATATATCATGTTGTACTTCTTTTTTTCTTTCTTTTAAAATTTGTCATGATTATGTGTTTCATTCACCTCGCTTGGTAAGTATATTTGTAATGAATATTCGGACCTCATTTTGAGGTTATTATTGTTGAACTGATTTACTTCGTTGCGAGGTTTATTTTGAATAAATTTTCTTTATTTTAATGTTGTCTTGTTTTTGTTTCACTTTCTTTTTCTAAGTCTTGAAATTTCCTACGAACTAAGAAGTTAGATAATCAATGTATAAATAAATGGTAATAGAACCTAGTCAGAGCTTGGGAGGTCGGAACCTCAGCTATTATAGCGAAACTTTGTCGAGCTATGTAAGGGGTTGGAACCTCACATATCATAGCGATATTTTGTCGAGCTATGTAAAGGGTTGAAACCTCGCCTACCATAGCGATCTTTTGTCGAGCTTTATAAGGGGTCGGAATCTCGCCTCTTATAACGACATGTGGAGCTAGTAGGTCGGAACCTGTTAGCATTATAGCGAGTTGTCTAGTAGGTCAGAACCTCAGCTAACAATGTAATAGTGAGCTGTCCAGTAGGTCAGAACCTCAGTTAATAATGTAATAACGAGCTGTCTAGTAGGTTTGAACCTCAGCTAATAGAATAATGTCAAGCTATCCAGTAGGTTTGAACCTTAACTAATAGCATAATGTCGAGCTGTTTAATAGGTTTGAACCTCAGCTAACAACATAAAAATGAGTTGTCTAGTAAGTTTGAACCTCAGCTAACAACACAAAACCAAGCTGTCCAGTAAGCTTGAATCTTAGCTAACAACATAATGCCGAGTTGTCCAGTGGGTTTGAGCCTCAGATAACAGCATAATGTCAAGCTATCTAATAGGTTTGAACCTCAGCTAACAATATAAAAGTGAGCTGTCTAGTAGGTTTGAACCTTAGCTAACAGTATAAAGCGAGCTATCTAGTAGGTTGAACCTCGGCTAACAACATAATGTCGAGTTGTCCAGTAGGTTTGAACTTTAGCTAACAGCATAAAAGCGAACTGTCCAATAGATTTGAACCTCAACTAACATAATATCGAGCTATCCAATAAGTCAGAACCTTAGCTACTAGCATAAATTTAGTCAAGCTACATTCAGTAGATCGGACCTCAGCTGATATAGCGTAATGTCAAACTATATCCAATAGGTTAGACCTCAGCTAATATAGCAAGACTTAACAAAATTTTGTCAAGCTATGTCTAGTAGATTGGAACCTCAACTAACGTAGCTTAATTTATAAAAATTTTTTAAAGAGAAAACTTTATGGAGAGGTCGCTTTTTACTTTTATACACAACATTTAATAAAGATATCGGTAAAATTATTCATAGTAGAGTAGTATGGGTAACCTGGAGCTCTTATTGATTTTCAAATTTAATTACAAGTTAGAGGTTGGAACCTCACTGTTGCTATGCTGGCTGTGATGGTTGTTGAGGTTGTTGCTATTGAGGTCGTGGGTTCACTGGTCGCACCACATAGTCTCTCAAACGACCTCTCTCGATTAGCTCCTCAACAGCGTCCTTTAACGCCCAACATTGTGAAGTGTTGTGCCGACCTCATCATGATAGACACAAAACTTGTTCTTGTTTTTGAGATTAATGGGAGTCCTCATAAGCTTGGGCTTCCTGAAGTCCTCAATGTTCCTATTTGTTATATAGATCTTGTTCTGTGTATCTGATAGGATATTATTGCTATCATGATGATCTTGACGTTGAGGTCGTTCATTTATGGGCTCAGTT
Source organism: Litchi chinensis (assembly GCA_019925255.1). Taxonomy (NCBI): domain Eukaryota; kingdom Viridiplantae; phylum Streptophyta; class Magnoliopsida; order Sapindales; family Sapindaceae; genus Litchi; species Litchi chinensis. Next base: position 10,212,440 of record CM034462.1, on the reverse strand, counting down.
TTAGCCTCCTTAGCAACTTGATGGTTTAAGCCATTATTCTGACTTTCACTTTCGTTTCCACCATTATTTCTTTTCTTTAGTTGGTTGGAATTGCCTACTTCACCCTTTGGGTTAGACTGTTTGGGACTAAAGGTCTCCTCTCATATGATCTCTTTAATAGCTCGCTCGTAGAACTTACTCAGGTCCCTCACTGGAGATTTATAGGTGCTCTCATATAGCTTTCCATCCTTATGAAGCCCAGCTGAGATCGCAATTAAGATACTTTCGTCTAAAGAGTTTTCCACATTGCTAACTTTGCATCTAAACCTGATAATATAATCTTTTAGCGATTTGTTTTGTCGTTGGAAGATCATGGCAAAGTGACAGGATAGCGCGAGCTGCCTCCTTAAAGCTCTGTATTGACTAATGAATTTTCATTGACATTCATCCCAACTGTCTATGATGTAAGTTAGGAGACTCTTGAACCAGGTTCTTGGAACGTCTCATAGGATGGCTGGAAAAACACGGCACTTGACCAATGGATTAGCCGTCTGAAGATTCATTTGGACATTGAATGCATCCAGGTGATCATAAGGGTCGCTATCTCCACTGTATTGAGGAATGTTGGGGACTTTGAATCTAGAGGGGAGAGGTTGTGTCTTAATCTTCCTAGTGAAATGGGTCTTCTTCTCATATTGATCTCATTGGTTTGAGGTACTGGGATGTGCTTTGAGTTGCTAAACCCTCTAAAAGAGCTCTCATATCCTTAGGTCCTGAGGCCTTTGTCATCTCATATACTCACAACCTAGAGAGGGGTGGTCTGGTACATATCCCTAACTAGCTCCCTCTCTTAAGCTAGAAGGTTGTGAAGCCTCCTATTCTTCACAAGCTCGGTGATCTTCAGCTCTCAAACATGAGTTAGAGGAACAAGCTAAACGGAGAGGTGCACCTCTGTTAAGGGTCTTTCAGATGTTGACACTTTTTCTCATTGCTACTGGTATACTTATCTTGAAGCAGCAGCCTTAGATCTAGGTGTGTTTTGTGCTTGGGCCTTTGTCAGGGCCCTGACTGCATCCACAAGTTGACGCACTGTATTTTCCAATGCTTCTTGCCATTGGTGCCACGCCTATAGCCCTTCAGCTGTAGGGACCATCGGTGCTGGTTGGCGGAGGGGCTAATGAAGGTATACCCACAGTAGCACCAAATGTGGGGACATAAGACGTGCTTACCATGGGCATGGCTGCATCCTCTATCGGCTAGACATCACATTGCTGCTAATCCATCTGCCTTTCTGGTTGGTTAACCATAACGAGACCCTTCCCGAATCTCTTCTCTGGACCCAAGAAAGGCCCCGTAGCACCTTGGAAGAATTCCCACGAACCCTATACTAAATACGGAGGAACCCCTTCAGGACACCAGAAAATCATTTAGCTAGATCTTTTAACTTCTTTTGTAAGGTGACAGTGATAAAAATTTTTCGCTTTTTTAATAAAAATTTCAGCAGCATGCCGTCTGTTTTATAAACTATGCCACCCTGAAATTTTCAAATACAGTTTATAAAAATACTTCTAAGACATTCATTTCTCAACTTCCAGAGCCTCCGGCTCATTTCTCACAACACCACTACAAACAGGTGAATAAAATCTGAAAACTGAATTTCAGAAAACCTAAATAAAACATTTTTAACTAAAGCATCAATCGTCCTATGCATCTGCCTGCACGTTTGAATGAACCTCGTCGGCTAGACGACTAGCTCCTAGGCCTGTGGGAGAATTTTTAAGAAAAACAATTAAAGAAAACTATGAGTATAACTAAGTGAGTGGTATAATTTATATAAACTAAAACTCATTTCTGGATAAAATATTCTCCCAAAAACAGTTTCTAAAATTAAAATATTTTCTAAAATCCTTTTCTAAAACACTTTCTGAAATATTTTCTTAAAATCTTTTCTAATACTCGCCTAAATGGTAACCCAAGGAATATCTACTCCTGACGTGGTAGCATATGAAATCTAGCTAACCACTAGGAGTGGGGATCTACCATGTGTAGTCGTCGAAAGCGGGCCCACGCTGCAAACCGACTACACTACCCTATACGTGTATACGGATCACTCATGCCTCGCTCACACAAGAGTCGACTAGACTCAAATCTCACTGACTGACTTTCTCTCATCTACCGTATCACGCATAGGGTATTCGGCCGGGTACTAAACTGGGGCTAGGGTAAACCATAGGCTATTAAAATCTCTTTTTCTTAATATACTAAAATATTCTAAATTTTAAGGCCGAAAGCCCAAAAATCTTTAATTCCAGCATAATCTCATATACATAAATAATAAACTAAAATCTTTATCCTAGAATTATAATATAAATTCAATTAATAAATGAATAACTATTTATAATAAATTCTTTTAACTTTAAATAAACTTTAAGAAAATATAAACTTTAAAAACGCATAGTTCCACTCATAATACGTCCTCGGATATAATCTGATCCTCCTCCGTATACCTCCGGAACTCTCCGCTTTTACCCTAAAACATCAAATATCCATTTAGGGTCATTTAACTCATTCAAATAACATTCAAAATCAATAAAAATCTCATTTACCTCTATTAATACCCTTTAACGCCTAAACTTTCGGATTTCAATTACTATTAAATCGGGGCTTTCGAAATCCATTTTCTTTACATAAATCCTACTTATTCTTTCCTAGGAATACCTCAGTATACTCAATTTCATCGTCGGATGCTCGGAATGAAATTTGTTCAATTTCGCTTACTAATAAAAATAAATTTTCGCTTCGAACGTCCGACAACTTCAATAATCAATCTTCTAGTGTTATAACACCCAACCATGATTAAATAAATGGTTTCGAGCGTTAAACGAACGCATTTGGAAGGATTTCGGAAAACACCATTCAACTTGTCCGTTTAGCTCTGAAATCGATCCTAAATTTTTCATTTTCGAAATCTAACTTCATAAGATTATTTTCTAACCTCTAAAACACATATCTAATACCTTAGAATCGAAAATGAAGTCAAATCTCCCAAGTACCCATTTTGGCCATTACTTTCTCTCTCTCTCTCACCCATTTTTCTTTCTCCAAATCACTCACAAATCACACTAAAATCATACTCACAAATCCCTCTTATCATCCCTAAGCTCAAATTTGAAAAAGAAATAAGAGAGAGAATGAGTTTTCACTTAAACGATCAAACTTTAAACTGAAATAACTCACCAAATAGGAGATCTTTTCACTTCAAATTGGTTGGGTTAGCTAGAGGAGATGACAAAGAACAACTTTCGTGAAAAAACCTCGATGAAAATCGGACCGGATCTTTCTCTTTCTCCCTCTCTCTCTCTTTCTCTCTCTCTTTTTTTTCTCTCTTTTCTTTCTTTCTTTCTGGTTTCACGACTAAAAATGTCTCCTAATGAGACAAAATTTATTTTTATATATATTTATGCTCAATTACAAATTAGTCTCTCAAGAAAATTTTATTTAATCACCTCAAACTTTCAATGATCTTACTAATACCCAAAAATATATAATTCATTCCTAATCACTTTGTAATCGTATCGGGGTCAACCAAATGACATTTGACTTGCGATACAAAAATATAATAAACTTCAGATAACACTACTGGAGTTATACGATTCGACCGTAACTAAATTCGAAGATTTCTAATACCATAAAATAATAAATCTGGGTGAGGGCTTACAAGCCACCACGTCAGAACTTCTAGTGGTTCTTCCTCTTGCCATGACGGTTGAAAACTCCAAAGATTGCAGTTTGAACCCTCCTTCTAACACCAAAATATCGATATTTGAATCCGATCGACCTAAGTTCTTAATCCAATACTACAAACTAAGCAAAAAACAAGAGAAAGAGAAGATGAAGAATAATGTATGCATGATGATTTTTATGTGGTTCGACCTAAAAAGATATCTAGGTCCATGATTATGTTCTCTGATTATTTTGACAAAGTCACAGTATATTATTGCTTATTTTTTTATCTCTGGTTACAATAAATTTTTAACCTCTATTTATAATATAGGGTGTTATAATTTGAGTATAAATAAAATAGGAAAAAACTCACATTAATTATATTTCCAAAACCGATATCCACTATGTTAGGAATAGATTCCACCAACATAGGAGTTTGAATTTATTTCCAATTTTAGTAGTTGACTTTTTTTCAATTTGGGTTGTTACCTTTCTGAAAAAAAAAACTCCTTTAACAAGCACTTCGAGTTGCGAGCTGAAACTTACCTTGGACGATCTCGAGCTGAGTATGAGTGACGCGACCCAAACCAGATTTCCTCTAGGCTAGTATTTGGTAGGCCTCACCTGGCACTCCAACAGACCTCTTTTAAACCTTCTAATCGGTTAAAAGAAATCTGCAGAGCGAACCCTGAATTTGTCTGTTTAGACTTTCTTCGAATTTCGTTTAATCTCTTTGTTTAAAAGTTCGTTGGGTTGATTTAAATTTAGCTTCAATTGGTCAATTTAGAAATTGAAATTAAATCATAAAAGTGACCATTTTTGCTTTCGAAATTTGAAAACATTTTAACAAAAAACTAACAATAAAACGACTGCAAATACAAGGTTACCAAAATTTTTCCTGCAAAGAAATCACACTCACAAATTTTATCAATCACAACCCAACTTCTTTTCCACAAACATTCATCTCAATATTCATTTCATAATCTTGGCAAAACCATAAGCGATAACTAAAGCATTGATTTTCATAGCATAAAAAGAATTTTTACAAACACTTTACATTACAAATATACTAATACAAGTTTCACATGGTATTTCAAGATCCAAAACGATGTATGTACTAAAAAAATACAAGTCAAACTATATGATGCATTCATCGAACGTACACTCACCTATATTGATAAAGAAAATTTGTTTGCTTCAAACGTCCGTGTGAGTACCTGAAATTTGTTTATACAAAATAACACGGAAAAATAAAATCTCAAAACAATTAAAGAAATCTAACGATTGTTAATCAAACAATTGTAGACTTATTTAGTTATACATGAATTATCCCATAATTCTTTCTTTCTCAAAGCACCATGCGTATCCTTAACTGCTATGTCACGTGACGATTTTCAACTAACACCAACCATGACGCTACTGAAACTCCTCGATAACTACATGCAGAATTTTCTGCATCGCAAATGTAGTGTGAGGTTGTCTATGAATTCTAGCGACTACGTGCGAAATTTTCTACATCGCAATCCGTAGCGCAAGGTACTATATTTAATCTTAGGAACTACATTGCGGAATTTTTTGCATCGCATATTGTAGCCCAATAAAACTTATAATTATGAGGGTACACGCATGACATTTGAAAACTCTTTTCTATTAAGTTCTATAAGCACAAAATAACTTTTATTTTGAAACTTTTAACTAGAGCCTTTAGGCTCAATTTCTCATAAGAGTCGCTTTATTTTTTTGAAATTTCTTTGAACACATATTAAACCCATATATAAACTTTTTAGCAACAATAACATTACATTTGAAACATAAAGATTCATAGTGTGAGTTTGGGACACTCACCTCGGATCCAAGCGTTCTAAGAAGCTCTAGTGGGCTTCTCTCGCTTCACTCCTTTGTGCTTCACCTATCATTTAAAATCCACTAAATTGAACTACTAAAAGCTACAATTAAAACTTTCAACTCAACTAGCTCTATTAACAACCTTTTAGATTACAACTTTTCTATCTAAGTTCTAACTCAACCAAAGCTCTAAAATTCCGATTTTTTTGCAAAATTTTAACTTATATACCCCTAGAGACATCCCCACGCAGTCCATGTAATTTTCAGAAGCTCGGACCGAAAAGTCAAAATTTTCGGATCTCCTTTGATTGAATACTGTTCATAGCCAATCTGTGGGCTTTTTCACTTCTGTTTTCACTTAAATCATCTCCCTATCTCTCATTTAGGTCACCTATAAAACGGTTTTGAAAAATTCTAACTATAGAGGGGTGAAACCTATGAAATACCCTTATTTTCCATTACTTTTTCATGTCAAAATCTACCCTTTTTATATTCTCAACTCAATTCTCTTTCATTTAGGGTTCTTAAACTCACATACACTCAATTAGGATCATACATGATATAAAAATGCAAAGAGGAAGTGGCATTACATGGTAACCACCAATGCCCTTCATCTAGCCCAAAACTACACATTATCTTATTTCATTTCTTTTTTCAATTCTAACTCTTCTACGTGATATTCTAGCCTCTTACACACATGAATTTAAGCTCAATTTCTTCAAAACTCAATGGAATCACATACTCCCTTGGTGGCCGTGAATTACACTATCGCACACAATACATGATTTCTTTCAATTTTCAAGATTTTTACATTGTCATTCTCTTAAACATTTCATCAAACATCTTATCTACACTCAATTTACTTAACCCAAGCCTAGTTCAATTTATAGGGTTTCTCTTACACAAACCCTAACTTCCATTTCTTGCTTGAGTTTTATCATCCTAAAGCTCCTTTCCTATTTAGTAGGGTTCTAATCTTGATTCTTACCAAAAACCCCCATTAGAATCACAACCAATAACCAACCCAACCATCAACATTTCATACCACTCAACTATCATCAATTTTAAGCAAAAATGATGAAAAGTTACCTTAAACTTGCCCAAGCCTTGATCTTCTAGCTTGATTCTACTCAAAATCTTGATCTAGGGCTTTAATTTGATTTGGAAAAGGTTGGTTCTTCTTCTCCCTCTCTTGGCCGACCTTTACCCTCTCTTTCTCTCTATTTTGCTTCAAAATTTCACTAAGTGTTGGAAGACAACACTCATATATATAGAGCTCTTAATTGTAGAAATGACCATTTTGCCTTTTATTAGTAATTGATTTGTTGTTTGACTTAATTGATTTCTAAAATTTCTACTAACATTTTAATATCACTTATAAGGGTTATATTTATGAAATTTACTATTCTCATCTTATCAATTAGTTACTATTACTAAGAAATGCGAAATTACAAAAAGGGGCTTACAATGAGGCAGCTTTGACCATGGTTGATCAATGACGTGAGAATTATAGCAATGAACTGAGACCTCGTTCTTGCAAGCTGAGTGTTGGTGAACTAGGCCTTCGTCTACTAAATCAGTTCATTAGATTAATCCCTTGGGCTTTTACCAGCCCACTTATGCAGTCTCAAATATACTCACAACACTCGTGCTAGTAAAACTATACTAAATTAAGAGAGTAGTCCACCAAATGACTTCCAATATTTTTAAAAATAAAAGTAAAAATTATTTTGGTCCCTAAGTTTTGAGAAAGGGTTGAAATTTTAACTATGTTTCGAAAAATAATCAAATCATCCTTAACGTTTTGAAAAAGTAGTCTCTTCCGTCAGTCAACTAATGATCAAACCTAACGGACAACATAGTGGGCAAAGGTAAAATTGTCATGTCGAATAATAGAAATGTAAATTAAATTAAAATTAATAAAATGAAAAAAAAAATTAAATTAAAAATTAAACAATTAAAAAACTTGAAAAAATCTAAAACCCAAGCCATCCATCTCAAAGATGGGCAGCCAAGATCAATTTGGAAAAGTAGAAAAAATTAAAAAAATGAACAATTGAAAAAAAAAAAAAAAAAAAGGAAAAGTGGAGATCCAACCCAGATTAGATCGCCATCGCGCATCAAGGTTGGATCTCCACCCAGTTCATACAAAATCTATCCTAACACCCAAAATCCATTTGCAACAATCCAAATTATTTTATGCCAATCAATCAACCATACATTTACAACATAACACAACACATCCAAATCGATTTATGCCATCTTTAACATTTTAAAATAAAAACCCAGTACTCTCTTCAAATCAAAAATCCATTTCAATAGGCTTCAAATCAAAACTCCACATCTCTAGTAGTAGTTGTCATCCTCCTTCACCTTAACTTCCTCTTCCGACTTAACCTTCATCGCCAACTTAGCCTCGTAGGTGATGGAGTGCTGAAGTCGACAAATCTCGATCACCAAGGAGACCATACCTAGTCTTCATTGCCAGAGAGACCAGATTTTGGTCTCTTTGGTGATGGAGACCAGAATGGTCTCTATCTATTCTGGTTTTTATCAGATAGAGACCAATTCTGGTTTTCGTACAATAGAGGCCATTAGGTCTCCTTCACCCGCGAAAGAATGAAGAAGAATGAAGGAGACCTATGAAAGAATGAAGAACTGGTGCTTGTTTGTTTGTTTGTTTGTTGTTGATTTAATGATGAAGAATTGTTATTTTGTTGATTTGTTTGTCCATGTTAAAGAAGGAGACCCTTGTTAATGGTGTTTGTTATTATTTTGTTTGTTGATTTAATGGTGAGGAACTGTCATCTTGTTTATTTGTTTGTTGTTATTGAAGAACCCCTATTCTTCAATGTTCTTCATCGAAGAAGGATAGATGGTAGTGGAGTTCCAATCTGGAAATTAAATCTTTATCATTTGTCCATTTGAACCAATTTGGAGATTAGATCTCCACTTTTTATTTTATTTTATTTTTTTGTATAATTGTATTCCATAACTTCTTTTTTTTTTTTAATTTAATGATTTAATTTTTCTAATTTTTTTTTTTCAAATTGATCATGACCATTCATCTTTGAAAGGGATGACTTAGACCCATTTGAAAAAACAATATTTATTTATTTATTTTTTTTAATTTTATATTTTTAAAAAGTCTTATTTTCTAACATTAATCTCCATTGACGGTGCATATCTCACTTTTTAAATTTTTTTTTGTTTGAAATTCATAAATTTTAATTCATCTAATTTTTTATTATAAATTTCAAGATTATTTAATTTTTAATTTATTTTTATAATTTTAACTATGGATGTGCATAGCGGTCTTTTGTCTATTTTAATAGAGTCCACGGTAAATATGTCATTTCACGTTATCGATTAGGCTTAACCTTAAGTCAATCAATGAAAGAGACTGATTTGACACTACGTTAGGGACGATTTGATCATTTTCCGAACTATAGCTATAAATTTGACTATTTCTCAAAACTTAAGGATCAAAATAATTTTTACCTTAAAAATAAATGATATACTATTTTTTTTTTTTAAATATCTTGTAATATAAATGAGTCTTAATCTTGTACTATTTCATGAATCATGTTGTTTTATTAATTTTTTCTAATACTGAATATAAATTTCATTTGCTTTTACAACTTTGGAAATTTTATTTGCTAGGATATTTTGTCAAAATGTCCCTTGAAATGTAAATTAATGTCATACGACCTCCAATTTTCAAAGTATTATTTTTAAAAGACCCAAACGGTAGTGGGTTAGTGGATCTCTAGGTTTTGAGTTTCCATGGGACGTCTTCTCATTAGCAATCCAAGGATGCGTAGGTTTGAAGTTTTATCGAGGATGTCTTCTTATTAACAAACCCTGGGTTTGCAGGTTTGGAGTTTTTTCATGATGCCTTCTCATTAATCAGATGTGAATTGCACCTCTATTTATAGTTTAAATAGTTAGTATACTTTACTTTTACATTTGTAATAGAAGTTTAAGTTTCATAATATGTATTTAATAGTATATGCAAATAGTTTTTTCTCTCTTTACTGTCAGACTAAATATTTCTTGATATTATGAGAGTAAAACACATGTTATCCAAGCTTAATAGATTTTAGTTTACATATGATTATTGATGTGAATTATTTTTGTTTTACATAAACCGTTTTATATAATCAAATTCACAAATAAAAAAACTCATATAAACTATAATTGTTTATATCATAAAATTTTAATTTATTTTACTTTGTTATAAAATACCTCAACTAATATAAATATAAATATTTGGGTTCGCCGCTACATTGCACTTAAGAGATCCGGTTTTTAATTTTTGGAAAAAAAAAAACAAACATTGGATCTTTACTTCTTGCGAGTTTTGTTTCTTAGTTTAGATCAAACTTCTGACTGGAACACCAATTGAAAATATAAATTAATGCCAAAGCCTAAGTTAAATACTTATGTTAATCGGTGAAAATTTTCTTCCAAAGAAGGAAAAAAAAGAGAAAAAAGAACTTAACCAGTATCAATATGCTTATAAAGTAAGTATATATAACGTGAAAAGGAAAGAAAAAGGGGGCTTGTACACAGATCAATCTTACCATATACCCCATAAGGATGAGATCTATTTTATTTGGTTGAATCACTCAAAAATCCTCCAGACCTGCTTGGCAAACTTAAATAGGAAACTGATAAGAGGTTGGGAAGAGAAGGAAGAGATGGAAATCAACCGTATGGGAGGTGTTGGAAAGAACTATATACCCCTTTATAAAACAAAGGTGTTTGCTCTGTCCAATCCTCCCACACCCCTAACTTCCAGCAACTCTCTCCTTTTCCCTCTCTCTTTCTCTCCTCAGAAGCTTTCGTGTATCTGCACTCAACACTCTTCACGCAAAGTCTAGCTCAAACTCTCTTATTTATGAACGGATGTTGAGAGCTGTAGGACAGTGGTTTACTGTAAAAGGAGCTTTAAATTGAAAAAATATATATATATATAAATAAAGGTAGATTCTTCAGAACGTGTTGGTTGGAAGCATGTGAAAAGCAGGTAGGAACCTAACAAAGAAAAGTGAAAAATTAACACTCAACAACCCTATCTTCAAGACTTACTGATTAAAAAAAAAAAAAAAGAAGATGATGATAACATTTTTTGACAACCTCACATCTTAGGCCAATAACAATTTGCCGACGTTATGCCATTAATCTTAATAAATCACCTACCATTACCATGGGTCATCTAATGACAATATTAACCCAAATTATATAGGGTTAATAAAAAAACAATTATAGGTTGTAGAAATATCTATTTTACTATTTATGCTTTCATTTTTTGTTCAAAATTCTCATTAACATTTATAAAAACACTCAAAATGATATTAGAGATGTGTGAAAGGATAACAATATCTTTGATTGTCACAAATTAATAATGAAGTCATATAGCGTAAAATGAACATTTTCTGTTAATTTATTAATGTTGGTGGATTTTGGACAAAAATAGAATCATTGGTGATAAAATAAATATTTTTACAAACTGTAATAGGTTTTTTGGATTATCTTATTTATATATTTAACAAAATAAATCTACCAAATCTTAAGCACACATGTAGTGGACGTGACATGTAAACAAAAAAGAACGTTGTGAATTAGTGGAAGAGACCTTTCTTCGCTGAAATTACCGGAACCCGCATGGCTAAATAGATGTACTGGAAAAGTAAATAAGAGTTTGGAAACAGTGACCGATTCATATTAGAAAGGGAGCTTAATAAATTGACAGAAATGTTAAATAATAATTAGAATCACAGTGGTGAATAATTAAGTCTTCTTGCTGAATTATTTTTAGTCGTTTCAAACAGTTTGAGAACTACTAAAAGTGAAGATAAATAATTTAATAATCTTTAATTATAAAGCATAAGAAAAATATAAAAATATGAAATAAGGTTTTATCAATTAGTAATCCATATAAAAAAAGAGAAGTACTTAATTTTAATTTTGTGATTATCATGTAATTGTTAGCATTCAAATTTTTTCCAGCATTACGTTAATTAAAATGTCTCTTCAATATATATATTTTTTTAATCACTATATTGATTGCATGCAAACTGAGAAAAATTGCAAGAAGAAATAAAAAATAAATTATAATTTTACAATTAAAGAGTTATTAGGCCAACATTAATCAAACTTTTTTGTCCACTCTTCTATTTATTTATTTATTGAAATATTTTTTAAAAATAATATTATTTGCTTAAGATTAAATTTAAATATTTTTTATTTTAAAAACTATATATATGCTCATTTTATTTAAACATTAATTTGAACAATTATCTTGACAGGACTTGTCCCGACTTCCAGCTTGAGTTCGGGAGGATCTTATGAAAACTGGAGTCTTTCTGATTAAAAATCTGGATTTACTAAAAATCTTTTAAAATAATTATCGTAATTCTAATAATCATTTTGATAAAAATATAAATTAAATAAATCTAAAATCTTTAAATTTCTCGTGCTAAGCCCATGAACTGGAGATATAAAATATTTTTAAAATATAAAAAAAAAAATTATTAATCTATAAAACTATTTTGGAAATATACTTACGAAATTTGGTAAATAAATAAATAATATACACAAATTTAACTATTTATCATCATGTGGCCCTTCTCATGATATACAATAATCTACACGAATCTGTGGCGGATGCCTAAGAAAATAATTTTATAAAAGAATGAGCACTAAAGCCCATCAAGTGAATATAAATTTTCAAAAATATTTCTAAATAACACGTAAAATTTTCATCAGTAAAAGGAAATAATTTCAAGGATTTATAAACAATTGTATTTGGAAATAAAACTGAATAAAAATCTCATATCATTGTAAAGTTGTAAATTTCTATATAAATTATCTTTATAATTGTAATAATATAAAATACAAAAATCTAAAATCTATAAAACCTTTCTGGAAATCTCTTTCGGTAAATCTAATATTCTGTAAATTCTCGTTCTGTACGTATTAAGTATGAAAATCCATAATTTGTAAAATTTTTCTTTAAATACGAATTTAGATTTGTAATCTACATCAAACTAATATCCAAGAGAATCTGTCATATGTGATAGAGCTACTCAACACATATATAGAGGACGGGGATAACATCTGCCATCCACATGCTGGCGACTCAATAACTCTCTTTCAAGCTCTAATGAGTCTTTTGACTTCTGCACTAGTATGTGTTAGATGACTATCTCGACTTTACTTACGTGTTACCAATCTGACTATTAAAGGAAAGCGTACACTTTAGTGTTCTAAAATCATTTTTGCAAGTAAAATTTCAAGTATATTTCTAAATATATTTTGTAAAACTTTCTACATTAATAATTAAGTTTCCAACAAAAATCTTATTCATGCTTATATATACAAAAATTATAGTTTCTGATGTAATTTATAAAACATACTATCAACTTTCATAAATCAATTAATTTATTCATAAACCATAAAACATAATTTACTTTATTAGTTTGTAATACGCACTTTAAGAACTTAATACAAATTATAAAGTTCATAAATCATCAAACATACTTTAAAATTACCAAAAGGGATAAGTTCTAATTTCACAAACTATAAGGTATACTTTTAAAATCACAAATCATAATCTTAAATCCATAAATTACAAAAATGCTTTAAGATTTCAAAAATCAAATAATTAATTCATAAACCATATAATATAGTTTACTTGTTAAATCATAAAACTCACTTTGGGAACTTAACACAAAATATAAAATTCACAAATCATCAAATGCATTTTAGAATCATCAAAAGGCATAGTTCTAATATAAGGTATAATTTAAATATCATAAAACATAATCTTAAAACCTTAAACTATAAAGTAAAATTCGAGATTCCAAGACAAAATCCATACTTTATAAGTCACAAATTATATCTTAAAATTTATACCATATAATATAACGTACTTTGTTAAATTGTAAAATACACTTTGGAAACCATATGATCAAAGCTTACTTTATTAAATTGTAAAACATACTTTGGAAATCCAATACATAACATAAGATTCTCAAATCACCAAACATATTTTTGAATCACCAAATAGCATAGTTCATAATTTCATAAACCAATGGGTATACTTTAAAATCATAAGACATAATCTTAAATCAATAATTTACAATGTATAGTTCAAGATTTCAAAAAAAAATCCATACTTCATAAATCACAAATCATATCTTAAAATTTATAAAACACAATCTAAAGTGTAAAACTCAAAACTTTGTCTTATGAAAAATAATTAATTTTTCCGACAAATAGAGCTTCTGGACGAAAAAGGGGTTCGTGTATGTAATAATTCTCGAAAAACGGATCTCGTTGATTAAAAGTTTTGAAATTAATACTAGAATTAATGGAAACTAAAATAGAGTGAAGTTAAGTCTATTCGAAGAGATTTTAAGTGATCTGAAGTATATTGGACGGAAGTACTCTATTCGATTAGGGTCCCGTATACAGTATTTATAGAGAAATAAAATAATTTTAAGTACCCGAATATGTAATTGAATTTTAGTAGAATTTCCGGATAAGACTGGAAATAATTTTATTTTTGAGGTAATAAAATAATTGTTTTTAGTGACCAAAGGTGTTAATCGAATTTTAATGAAATTTCTGGAAATGTTAATTTAGTTCCTGTATAATGTCTAGATGGATTTTAGATACGAAAATAAAAAAGCGTGGAACGAATGCATGAAAAGGAGAGCAAGTTGACAAATAGTGAAAAGTTTAGAAGAGTGGTGACAAGTGGACGGCAAGAAAGGTAAGAGAGGGACAAGTGGCATGATCTTATGAGTGTTATATAAATGAAAATTTAATAAACAAAAGGCAACAAACAAGAAGCAAATCACATTTGGTCTCTAAAGGGGTGTTTGAATCGAGAGAAAACAAGAGAGGGAAAGGGCTGTTTGGTTTTGCCAAGAGAGAAACTTTAAAAGAAGCAGTTGTGTGGAGTGATTTGAAAGTATATTTGGAAGGATTTCATTATGTGCAAGAGAGAAGAGCGCAACTCGGTCACCAAAGAGGAAGAAGGAACTCACGATTTTGAGAGTGAACTGTGTTTTGCCGAGAGTTTCTTAAGAGGACTGCAAGCTTTATTTGATGTTTAAGAGCATTTTCGAGTGAGTTTCAATTCCATCAAGCTTGTATGCAAGTCAAGGAATAAAGATATCCATCCTAAGTTCATTGTGAGAGGTAAATTTTGGTTTTTATGATTTTATTTGTGTTAATGGATGGATTGTTGTGAGATTTTGTTTGGGTTTGAGAATTTAAGGCTTAAAAAGGATGGGTGATGGCTTGCATGTAGCTTTGATGTAAGGATTGATGAAAATCTTGATGTGATGATGTGTGTTGGTTTGGCCAAGGTGAGATATTTGTGGTTTAAATGTTGTTTGATGATTTTATCATGAAATATATTAAGATTAGGATGGTTGATGTGTTGCATGTGAATTTAGTGTGATATTTGAAAGAACATCGATGTTGGATTGCATAAAGGTCACGACCAAGAATGGATTTATGTGATACAAATTTTGTTTGATTTTTTACCACAAATTTCGATAAGTTTGTGATGTGTATGTGAGTGTGGATGTAAAGAAAATTTAGTGTTAGGCGCTTATATGTGTTTGGCCAAAACAAAGTTCCGATGATTTATTTTGAGTTTGATTTAATTGAGTGATTTCCATGCTCGTGAATTTGATGAAATGTTGAAATATGGTATTATAATAGGAAACAAAAATATGACATTTTTAAAGGTTAAGGTTCAACCAAGGTGTGTACATTGTAATAGAAATTGTTTGCGAATGCTTGAGATTATTTTATGAGTTGTTTGGATGATAGATTTGGTATAGAAATTGAAGGAAATGCTTTGATATGTTAAAGAGACATTTTGCGGCAAAACTTCTCAAAATTACAAAAGTATAATGTTTTATAGATTTGATAAGAATTTGCACCATATTGTGTATGTTTGTGTATAATTGTAATGAGGAGAATTGATTTAGATTGATGGTGTGAAAGTTGGTAAGTATTCGGCCATCATAGGATAAAATAGTCTAAAAGCACAATTGATATGTTAGTATGAAATTTAGGCTTAAATCAAAGAGATTTTCATGCGTGAATGATAAGAAATTCAATTGGATATTGTGTGCCATTAATTAAAGTTATTACGATTTGAAAATGGATATTTTGATATTCTTCCATGGTTGAAGTTTGTTTGTTAATGCGTGCATAGGTTTTAAATGGAAATTCACTTGTATTAAAATATAGGTGAAGCGATGAGCGGAAGGAAAGTGTAGTAGAGTGGTTTAGTAAACTTGGAAGCAAGTTGTGAGTGTGGTTTATTTTCAAAGCTTTTATAAATTTATAAGTTGATTATCGATATTTGCAAACGTATATTTTAGTATTCGAGTTATTATAACGCAATGTTATTCTAGTATTCCAAGTTATTATATTTTTAATGCCAGTAGTATTGGCCAAAATACCCTATATGTGTGTGTGACAGAATGGTTGGGAGAGTCGTTAACTTGGGGGGTTTGAGTCAGTTGTTGCCCTCTATACGTATGGGGTAGTGTAGATCTACTAATGTTGGAGGGAATGGCGATCCCAGAGGTCCAACTATTATGAGGGGAAACATAATCCTAGAGGTCCCACTGTGGGGGGGAATTGTAATCCCAGAGGTCCCATATCCGTGACTACACAAGATAACATTCCTTAATCCTAGTGATGTGTACAAGCTCTGATATTGTATACGTACCGTCACGTAAGGATGAGTTTTCTTGGTTTACCAGTTAAAACGAGTTAAAGAGATAAAAAGCACATCATTAGACGTAAGATTTAGAAAAGCAGAAAAGTATGTTTTACAAAATCATTACAAGATTTCAAGCATGTAGAATTCAAAAGTTTTATGTTAGATTTATAATTTTAAGTAAATTGAAATAAACTATTATTAGTTTTCAAATCTATTTTGGGAGGATACATATATTTTGAAAACGAATTTTTAAGTAATTACTCATTACTCACCACACTTTTCCTGTTTTCAATAAAAATCCTCCCCAAGTGCAGGTACGAGCTAGCAAGCAGAAAGAGCTCCATTGGATGCGTAGGTTGACTAAAGATGTGACACCACTGCACTGACACATTTTGAATTACCATGTACATGCTTAACGGTTTAAGATTTATTTGCACGTTTTGTAAATACTATTTTAGAGGATGTATTTTCATTGATGTTCTCAATTTATGTTTTAAAATTTTGCATGTATAAGGTTTTACATGAATTGGATGATTTTTGAATGATTTTATAATCAGAATTATGATTATGGATTGATTGTGAAAATGAAAGAGGGTCTGAGGCTTGAAAGTTGAGAATATGTGATATTTTTGAAGTGTATGGATTTTCTAATTGTTTCTATAGAGTGAAATTTTTAGAAAAACAGTCATTGTACTGTCGGATTTTTAATAAAATCTTATTTATTAACATATTTTTAAAAAGAAAAAGTTTCCACTCATTTCTACTAGAAAAGGTATTTCGAAGAGTTTTATATGGTTTTTTGTTAAAAGAAAAAAGCTTAACTTAAAGGGGAACTGTAAACCCCAATCCGAATTATTGTGTATTAGTATTAGTAGTTAAGTTATAAATTTATGTTCCTAGTATGAGTAATTAAGTCATGATTTTATGCATGAATTTTATGTGAATAAGTTTAAAAAGATGTTGAAAGTTAGTAGAGAAATTTTCGAAGTTTATTGAACTTGATTAGAGATAAAAGCCAAAAGGAGGGGCATAGTTGTCATTTTTTTATTGGAGACTTTAGAGATTAATACGAATCCAAATAAGATAGAGATGCCCTAAAATCATCAAAAGTTAATTAAATTCCACTGATAGAATTCAAAAGAGTGTCATCAGAATATGAAAATTCGGAGTGCCACATGGTGTAAAGTAATTGGTTAGAAAATTAAGTGATTGTGGAGACGACAAGTGGACAAATTAGGGATCTAGATGAGTCAAGTTTATCCAACTTGAGGTCAAAGTGGAATTTAGTGAAGTCCAAGGGTGGAAATGAGATTGTCAAGGGACATGATGGTCATTTTTTATTTATTAAAAGCTTAGTTATATGTAAAAGAAATGTGTAGCCAGGTAACACTCCAAACAAATGCAAAACACTTAGAAAAAGAGAGAAGTGACCGTGAGAAAGGGAGAGTGATGAGAGGTGTGTGCCGTGAGCAACCAAGGAAGAAGAAGCAAGGGTTCCAACCATTTTTAAGGCTTCAAATCAAGAACTTAAGCTCTCCAAAGCTAGGAGATCAAGCTTAGAGCAAGAAATAAGTTAAAGGAGGTGAGTTTCTAAGCTTTTCATAAGTTATTCAAATGGGAGATTTTGTGAGTTATGGATGTGTTAGTTATTATTTGATGTTATATTGATATGGGTTTTGTTTGTGCTTTGATTTGAGTTATATGGAACCCAAAAGAAGCTTGATGGATGTGTTGTTATGTAGGTTTGATGACCTAGGGTTTTGTAGTAAAACTCTAAAGATGAATGGATGATGATTGATATGAATTATGTTGTAGTTTAAGTGTTTGATGCATTGTCTGAATAAATTGTTAATTTAATAGCTCAAAATTTGGTGAGACAAACTTGATGTGTGTGGGTGTGTGGTTCATGCCAAAGCAAGGGTGTGTGTAACCCTTGTATTTTGATGAGAATGAGCATGGATTTAGTGGTCATTAAATGGTTGTTGTAATGTATTCAAGAAACCATCACTTAGATGACTTAAAAAGTGAAAGAAGTAAGAATTGGGTGTTGTGTATGTCTCACGACAATAAGAGGATTATGTGATGTCATTGTGTTTCAATGTATTTGAGCTTGAATTGGTACTTATTTGATGTACAATAAATATTAAAAAATGGTAAAGTTACAAAAGAAAAATGTTAGAAACAATTGGCATTGTTATGGTTAGTTGAAGGGCAATCAAAGTTACTAAGTAAAGTCACTTATTCCATGCATTCTTAAGCTATGTATGACCATATTTAGACATATGTAAGCCAAGGGAATCAAGAGATAAAGTTAGATAATCAAAGTGTGCAAAAATGCTCATAAAAAGTGTTGAAAATAGGGATATTTCATAGGTTTCACCCCTCTATAGGTGGAGTTTTTCAAAATTATTTTACGAGTGACCTAAATGAGAGATAGGGAGATGATTCAAGCAAAAACGGAAGTGAAAAAGCCCACGGAATGGGCTATGAACAGTATTCGGTCAAAGAAGGTTCGAAAATTTTGACTTTTCGTTTCGGGCCTTTGAAAATTATACGAACTATATGGGGATGTCCCTAGAGGTATATAAGTAAAACTTTTGCAAAGAAATTGGAATTTTAGAACCTCGGTTAAGTAGAAAACCACAAATTAAGTTTAAGTGTAAAAAAAGGCTCAAGAAGGGATTTAAGTTAAAAGTTTTATTTTTGAACTTTATATAATTAAATGTGGAGTAATTTTAAGTAAAAGTATGTTATGTAGGCGACAAGGAGGCCAGTGGAACAAGACAAGAAGATTAGAATATTTTGAGCAAGTTTTATGTTCAAAGGGTGAAAGCGGAAAGTATCAAAGGCAATTGGAGGAGAATCATTATTAGTCGGAAGGCGTTTAATGAGTAGAAAGCTAGTTATTTAAAGTGTTATTTTATTTCAATTTTATTTCTTGTTTATATACAAATGAATGCATCTTATTTACTGTTCATATGAATTTATTAATTATGTAATTAAATTGTTTATTGAAGTTATACTAAGATTCTAACATGTGAGTTTTGAGTTGAGTATATATTTATACCGAGAACATGCTAGAAGTAAAGATTTTAGGCTTTCTACCTTAAAAACAAGTTTATTCTAGAATATTGAGAAAAAGAGTTTTATTACACCTATGGTTTACCCTAGCCCTAGTTGAGTGTCCAGTTGAGTACCCTATGCGTGTACGGTAGATGTGAGAGGGTCACTTACTGAGAGTGCAATCTGGATGACTCTTAAGAGAGAGAGTCAGTTGAGTCACCCTCTACACATATAAGGGTAGTGTAGATCGGACCGATTGCGAGAGGGTAACGCGTGCCTAGAGTTTACGCATTGGCGATTATACAGGGCAAATTCCTTAATTCTTAGTGGCAAGTGAGAGACTTTATGGTGCCACGACATATTTTAATTCTTAGTGACAATCAATTTTCGTGATTGTGGTTTTTCATGCTGGAATTGATTTTTGGGATGAGGGCGGGAGGCCCCTGGTAGTTGAGATTGATTGCAATTAGAAGTGTTTTTAGATTGCATTTGAATCTACAGGGTGGCATATTTTAATAAACAGCCGGTATACTGTCGGATTTTTATTAGAAAAATGAAAAATTTTTACCCCTGTCATCTAGTAAACGAGATATAAAATAAGTTGAAGTAAGTTTCGGTGCTCCGATGAGATTTCTTCGGGCCAAAGTTAGGGTTTATTGGAGGAGTTTTGTTTGGTTACGGGGTCTTTCTCGGGTTCAGAGGAAGGATTCGTGAAGGGTCCCGTCAGGAACCTTTCAACTAGTGCAGATTACGTTTAGAAGGCCATCGTGGGTTACCAGACAGGCTACCTAAATCATAAGGAAGAGGGGCCCATCATAAAGTCTATAAAAACATAATCTAAAGTTGATAGATTCTAAGTATACTTTGAAATTTTCAAAACATATTTTAAAATTTATAACTTATACAATATATATACTATATATAATCCATCTTTCTAAATTCATGAAACATATTTTAAAATCTTAAAACATATTTCAAAATTCATAGATCACAAAACATATTTAAATCTCAAAACTAATAAAAGTTGAAACATAACAAAAATATTTCCATAAATCAAGTTAAGAGAAAATATCCACTTACTAGGTTACTTTCAAGCCTTATGAAAATTCATTTGTACTTGTCTTCTCCTTGAAACCCTTTTCACTTAAGACAACATCAAAAATTTATTTAGGATCTATGAGAACTAAACTAAGAAGAATGATTCTAAATTGGAACTAATTTCTCACCACAAATCCTTCTCCAAACTTCCTTGATTTTCTTCACCTCTTCTTTTTTCTGTTTCCTTCTTTCTTCTCCCTTTCCTTTGATTTTTCTTTCTTCTTTTTGGGGGGTGTTCGGCCAAGGCAAGGAAATGGGTGGAATGACCTTTTTGATTCACAAAAATCACACACACACACACACACATATTCTTATACTTGGCCGAAATTTCATCCATTCAGCCTTTTCTTCCACCACTCACTTTTCCATCTAATTAAAATCTAACCGAGTGTTCTTTTGCATTTCCAATCTTACATTTTTCATAACATTTTATTTCCTTCTTATCCTTTATAGAAATTTCTTTCTTTTTTCATCAGTTGCCCTTCAAAAATCCCATAATTCCTCCTCTTTTATGGTAGACAATTTCACCCTCTAACATTCTCCTTATTCACAATTTTACCCCTCTCTTATTTTTCTCTTTCCATATTTGACATTAAGTGGGTGTTTTTAGAAAAACAATTGGATATGGTTAGAAAAATAATTGGGCCACATTAATTTCTAATTGGACTCACTTAAATTACTTTTTCTTTAGGCTCTTAAATTTAAGTTTTTAAGTGAACCCCACCTAAACTTCATTAAGATATATATATATATATATATATATATATATATAACCTATTGCACGGGTTTGGATTCAAGGTATTACAATACATGTCTCATGTGTTGTCCTTATCACCCAAAATTTGTTTTCTTTCTCTTTTCTTTTTATTGCATCCAAAATTGCACCCTTTTTGTATGTCTATATATGTTTTTCTTTTTTAGCACCAATGAGTATATTTAGTAAAAGGAAATGAACTATACTAATTCCAAATTTGTGAGCTCATTTAAGTTTTTGGCTCCATACTAATTAATTTAGCTATTCTTTTCATTACTCTAATTTGGGCCCCTTAAATTAGAAGTTTTTAATTGAACCCCTTAACTTGTTCATATAAACTTTATTTCTATTTATTCAATGGAAAATTTTTATTCTACTAGATCTATTTAGATTCGGGCATTACATATTTAGTCAAATTTAGTTTAATTTCCTTTAAAAAATTTTAAACTATTTTATTTTCTTTACATTGATCAAAATCTTAATTTGATTTATCTATACTAACAAATTTCACTTCATATTAAACATAAAAGAGTACAATAACTTTTCTTGTACCCATAATACATCAGACAATAAATGACATTACTTTTAATAATGTTATCTTGTACAAAACACATGTAATACTAATTTATTATTATCATGTTCAACCCAATTGAATTTCATTGAAATAATCTAATGCAATTTCTTACAGACTAACTTTTATTAAGAAATGAAGTATAGTGTTATGCTGACTTTGTTAACTTCATGTGTTCAAAGACTTTAAGGTGACTCTCTACCTTTAATTTTTATTTAAAAAAAAAAAAAAACTTCTTGTGGCTTTTTAGTTTTGTCTTGTAAGGTATAAAGAGAGGTTAGGAGCCCATTCTAGAGTCTCATTCTCCCACTCTGATAGAACATTTTCAGAGGAGTTTCTTTGTTGGATCTATAAAATGGTGATCCCAAGACATGGTTCTTTAGGCTGAAACTATGATCAACTGCTATTTGATGAGATGCTTGTTCTTGGAAATAGCTTGAGAGTTACTTGAAGCTCTTCGATGGTTGACATGACAAGTTATTGATATTCTCCATGCTATACTTCAAGCTAACAAGTACTTCAAGTTAACAAGTAAGAAAGAAGCAAAAGAAGGGGGACAAATGATAGGACCCTCTCAGATTCCTGTCTTGAATCCGAAAAGATCCTGTGATATGCTGAAAATCTATATGCGATTCTAAACTTTCTTATAAAAAATCAACTAGAAATTTATCAATACATAGGGTGGTTTACTAAAAAATTTAAAAATATAACTACTTTTTATCCAATAATTCCATCATGTAATAAATGAAATAAATACTTCTAAAATATTTCAATTCTCAACTACTTAGTACCTCTACTACCTCTTTTAAGTCATATTTCAAAAATAAGCAACGTCTTGTAAAATATGCAAAGTAAACTAGCTTTTTATATGAAAATATAACTATAAAGTATGTTAACATCATATTCAAACTTGGAAGTCAAAACATAAATAAAACTGATAAGAAATAAAATATTTTACAACATTAAAGTGATAAGTATACACAAGCAAACCTAGATGCCACTTAATATATAAAAAATATATACAATATTAAAATATCCTTTCCTAGTATCATGTGATAAAGTGGCCTACCTTTTCTTGTTTAGAGATTTCTTTTGAAACCTGATAGTTACTTGAGAGATAATTTTAAAAATATAAAAGGGTGAACACTAACGCCAAATGAGTAGATATAACTTAAAAATAAATAAATAAATAAACTTCTTTCAATAATAATTAATGAAACATAAAGCAGGTAATAAAAATAAAATCTAAATGATCTATATTTAATCGTATCTAAAATAATACTAAAATCACAACTCATATTACAATAAACTATAAATATTTGTATGGATATGTTGAGGACCTAAATCTAGATTTAACAACAAACCTAAATCTAAAATTCAATAATAGAATTACCCAACCCTAACTCAAGCTAATCCTAGAGCGAATTCTAGGAAAAAGTCGAAAAACAAAGATAATTACTTGAAAACCTATAGGATTTTATTAATGCTTAAAGCAAACTCACAACTTCTAAACTCTAAAGGTTCATGGTTATTTATAGTCTCACAATTCTTAATGAACAAATCTTTCCTTAAAAAAAAAAAAAATCAATAAAAGAAATAGTATCAATCTAATTAATGAAAATTAAAAGGAAATAATATAAAAACCAAAATGGAAATAATATCAATTCCTTAAAGGAAATAATATTAATCCTTAAAAGAAATAATATCAATTCCAAAAAATATATATATATATCAAATTTTTATTGGAAATAACTCTAATTAATAAAATAGAAATCGGCCAGTTGCACAATTCTTTTCTTCTCTTGGGTCGATCGTCAAAGATTCTCATAATTCCAGATTTCTTCAAGAATTCCCTTGTCCTCAAGGGTAGATTTGGCAACCTCTCCACGATTTCATCATATCATTCCCTTGAAGCTTCCTCTAAACGTACTCGTTTCCATTGAATCAACACCTGCTGATTCCTCACCTTTCCTCATTCTTTTCTCCCACTTTGATACCGAAGGGCCTTTTTGGCTACAACAACACTCGACCCTCTTCATCAAATGACGACAACTCTGTTACAACTAAACTTGGGTCACCAACTTTCTTCTTAAGCATAGAAACATGAAATACCAGATGCAATCGAGAACTAGCTGGAAGATCCAATCTATATGCAAGCTCTCTAATTCACTTTAACACCTTGAATGGACCATAGTACCTTTGAGATAACTTCACATTGATTCTCTTCTTTAATTACTTATGTTTGTAAGGCTGAAGTTTAAGGTATACATATAGGTTGAAGTTTGAGGTATGCATACTCCCCTGACTCGAAATTCCCATCACATTTCCTTGGTCATATATTTTTTTATTCTCATTTGAGACTTTTCAAGCTCTATTTTTACCTTTGCTAACACCTCATCCTAAGTGAGCAATTCTTTTTCAACCTTCTCATTCCATGCCATGCCCTGTTTATGTGTGCATAATGTTGGTGGTGGTCTCTCATAAATCACATCAAATGGACTCATGTTGATAGCAACATAATGAGTAGTATTATATCAATACTCAGCCTAAGGAATGAACTTTCTCCACCGCTTCTGCTCATCATGACAATAGCATTACAACTACTGCTCCAGAGTCCTATTTATTACCTCTGTTAGTCCATTCATTTGTAGGCGATATGAAGAACTCGCCTTCAATTTGCTTCCTTGCAAAGCAAATGATTCCCATGGAAAAGAACTCGTAAATAATTGTCCCCTATCAGTCACAATACTCTTAGGAATCCCATGTAGCTTCATCATATTGTCTATGAAAACTTTAGCTACACTACTTATCATAAACAAATGCTTTAAAGGAATGAAGTGAGTAACCTTCCTCAATCAATCTACCACTATCAAAATTGATTCAGATTCACTACTGCTCGACCATCCCTCTACAAAATCCATAAAAGGATCCTCCCATATCCTTTCTGGTATAAATAATGGTTGGAATAACTTCATTGGTCACCTTTAATCATATTTCGCTTTTAGACATACATCACAGTCAGCCACTAGGGTGTTCACATCATTCTTAAGGCCTTTCCGATAAAAAAAGTGCTTAATCCTCTCATAGATATGCAACCAACCAGAATAACCTCATTCTTTGCTATTGTGAAAGTAAGCAAGAATCTCTTCCCCTAATCTAGGTACTCTAGGTACATATACATAGGACTTATAATAAAGTAACACAACTTTCAATATATACCTTACAACACCATCTCCCAAATTCTCGAGCCTTTGGCAAAGCTCTTAAACCTTAACATTAAACTTTACAGCTTCCCTAATTTTTTCCTAAATTCACTACTGAATAGCACTAAATGCCATTAACCCACAATCATTCTTTGAATATATTGTCCATAATATCATACCACCCTTTTTTCTTGGTGAGGCATCAGCTACCTTGTTTTTTTTCATAGGTCGATAGATGATATCGTAGTCAAACCCAAGAAGCTTAACCATAAACTTTAATTATTTAGGGGTTAAGATCTTTTGCTGCAACAAATGCCTCAAAGCTTGCTGAACAGTAATAATAACAAACTTCCGCCCCAACAGATAAGTTCTCCATAATTTTACAGTGTGCACCATCGCCAACATTTCTCTTGCATAAGTACCCTAAGCCTTCTTCATTGGGTCCAAAACCTTGGATACGAATGCTAATGACCTACCATCTTGTACCAATACCATGCCAATGCTGTCTCCACTCATTTCCTTGTAAATCTCAAAGTGTTTTTCAATATTAGGCAATGCTAACAGCGGAGTTTGTGTCATTGCCCTTTTTAAATCATCAAAGGCTTTCTTAGCATCATCGGTCCATTCAAAATTTCCCTTTTCCAACATGGCAGTAAAAGGTTTAGCAATCAACCTATAGTTCTTAACAAACCTCCTATAGTATCCTGTTAAACCTCAAAACCCTTTCAAACTTAACACATCTTTCGGCGAAGGCCAATCCACCATAGCTTTAACCTTACGCCAGTCTACCTTCACACCCACTCTCGAAATTATATGCCCCAAATACTCCATCTCTTCCCATACAAAATGTTATTTAGACATCTTAATAAAGAAATTATACTACTTTAATATCTTTAATACCAAATCCAGATATTCTAAATATTCTTTTAAAGGTTTTAAGTAAATCAAAATATCATCGAAAAATACTAATACAAATTTCCTCTAACAGGGCCTAAAACTAGTATTCATAGTAGCTTGAAAAGTAGAAGTTGCATTACATAAACCAAAAGACATTACCAAGTATTTGTAATTTCCTCGAATGTGTTCGAACAGCTATCTTGTGCATATCTTTTTCTTTCATACGAATCTGATTATAACCAACCCATAAATCTGGTTTTGTAAAAACATTAGCCTCATACAACTTGTCCAATATCTCATCCACTATCAGAATTGGAAATCTATCTTTCATTGTAGCTTCATTCAAAGCTTTATAATTTGTGTAGAATCTCCAATCCCATCTTTCCTCCTTACCAATAAAACTGGAGATGAAAACGGATTCGTCCTTGGCCTAATCAACCCATTATTCAACATCTCTTCCACTTATCTCTCAATTTTCCCTTTTTGAAAATGACCATATCGATAAAGAGGAACATTTATTGATTTAGACTCATCTTTCAAAGCAATACGATGATAAAAAAGATGAAATGGTGGTAAACTTATAGACACCTTAAGAACATGCTCATGCTTTTCCATCACTTTCCAAACTAACTTAGGCAGCTTTAGTAAATCTTCTCGTAACCCTTCACAATTATTTATTTCTTTGACTCTAGTTTGATCACAAATTTTTTGTCATCTCACCTTCACATGACCTAATCTTATTAGTTGACAAAGTTGTCCAAGTCTGTTTCTTGCCCCCCAATTTAAACTCCATGGTCATATTTTTAAAATTTGCGACCAATTGGCCAATTATTTTCAACCATGCGTTCTCTAAAACAATATCTAATCCAACCAGTGATAAGATATGTAGATCAGCAATAATCTTCACCCTTTGCACATTCATCTTCACTTCATGAACCACTACCTCCCACTTAAGCTTTTCTCCATTAGTCACTCGCACATCAAATGGTTTTATCGAAACTCATCTTAACCTAACCTTGTTAATAGTGTTAGCTTTAACAAAATTATGTGAAGATCCTAAGTCTACCAACATAGAAACCTCAAACTTCCCTATCTATACCATAAGCCTCATGATAATAGGTCTCGATGCCGTTGATATAGCATTAAGTGACAACTTAGCTTCGTCATCACTTTCTCCTTGATTAGCAACTTGGAACTTATCATCATCATTAGTCTTCTCCTCAATACTAAAATCCTCATACTCTTAGTCACTTAGTTCCACTAACTCCAATACTTGACCGGATTTACAACGGTCTTCCTTACTCCATTTTCCTCCATGCTTAAAGCACAAACCCTTTTTAATTCGTTCTTGCACTTCCTTGTGTGATAATTTCATAACCTCTTTAGATTTTTCCTTTGAACTCCCTTCGATAACTTTCTTTCATTTCCAAGGAATTTTATTTTGAGAATTCTTAAGAAATTGACTCCCAACACTATCTTTAGACGACTTCTTATTAGAAATATAACTATCCAACAAAATTTCTACCATTCTCATAGCTTTAGGTAGCTTTTGAAAATTACTTCAACTTAAGCTCCTTGGATAATCATGTTTTCAAACCTTCAATGAATGTGCCAAGCAACATTTCTTTAGACTGACCTCGTACCATAGTCTATAATCGATGGAATTCTTCAATGTAATCTTGCACCTTACACTCCTACTTGAGTTTAGCTAATTGTCCATGGTGATTGACAATTGGAGATGGTCTCATTGATCCAAAAACTCATGCTCAAACGCTATCCATCCTATATGCCTGCTATCATCATCATATTGAGCTTTAATCCAATGTCACCAGTTATTAGCCTTACCATTAAGGTACATGCAAACCATCGAAACCCGACCTTCTCCTACAATAGATATACTCTAAAATGTTGCTACAGTTTATCTAACTACTGAGTAAGTTCTTAGGAAAGAGAGGTCAATCACAACAAACATAATTAAATGCTATGCCTTTCCTAGTTACAACTTTTTCTAAACATGTACTTCAACACCACTATACTATTTTCAGCAACCAAGAATAATTTTTTTCTGATATGGAAGATCAAACAATACTGCAACCACAGAGCACACTAAGAATTTTTCTCTAAATGAAAGCACCAAATTGTTAAGGACCTAAATCTAGATCCAACAGCAAATTTAAATCTAGAATTAAATAATAGAATTATCCAACCCTAGCCCAAGCTAATCCTAGAGCGAATTCTAGGAAAAAGCCGAAAAATAAAGATAATTACCTAACAATCTACAAGATTTTATTAATGCTTAAAGCAAAATGGCAACTTCTTAGCATATTCTGAACTCTAAAGGTTCATAGTTATTTATAGCCTTTCAATTCTTAATGAACATTTTTTTCCTAAAAAATAATAATTTAATAAAGAAAATAGTATCAATCTAATTAATGAAAATTAAAAGGAAATAATATAAAAACCTAAAAGGAAATAATATCAATCCCTTAAAAGAAATAATATTAAATCCTAAAAGGAAATCATATCAATTCCAAAAAGAAAAGAATATCAAATCCTTATTGGAAATATTCTAATTAATAAAATAGAAATTGGTCAGCCACGCACTTCTTTTCTTCTCTAGGGGTCGACGGTCGAAGATTCTCATCAAGATCATTTCTATCTATTAAGAAAAACTCAATCTACTTCAATCTAATATTTAGGAAAATTCGTCATACATGGTGGAGATACTCAGCATAAATGTAAAGTGAGAGATAACATCTATTATACACGTGTTAGGTGACTTAATGACTCTTAGACATTTGTTAAACACATATTGAGCAACTCAATGTCTCACAAATATCTATCATACACATGTTCAACGATTTAATGACTCTTAAGCATTTGCTATACACATGTTGAGCGACTCTCTAGGACTGACACACGTATTGCCTGATGACCATTAAAGGTGAGGGTACAATCCTAGTGTTTTAAAAATCGTGTTTCATTCGTTTCATAACTCAATAATTTTCATATGCAAATTTGTATAATTCTATTTCAAATATAAATATAATTCTCAATAAATCATTTTATCATAATATGAATAAATATTCCATAATCAAATTGTAATTCATAATTCATAATCAATAAATGGACTAATTAAATCTTTTCCTTCTAATAACAATTACATAAATAGAAACTGAAGCTTAAATAATTTAAAACAAATCAATTTAATTAAAATAAACAATCCAAAAAATTAATTAACTAACAAATAGTTCACTTCTAATGAACCATAAATAATAAAATCTAAAAATATATATATAATTGTAAATAATCAATTCAATTTAAATAAAAAATTTTACTTACGGATTAAATTTTAGGCTTTGTTTCAAGCTAATAGCACCTATGTTATCCTCGAGTTCTTCCTCACCTAAAAATAACACAAGTCTATTAAGTGTTTACAAAAATCAAACTAGAAAATTGAACCTGAAACTAAATTTATTGCACACCATATCAACCCAAAAATTTACCCCAATTATTTTGCTTTCCCTTTTTCCTTTTTCTACTTGTGATATTCTTCTAGTCAGTACATATATATATCCCTTCCAGTGCAGTTTCAGCTCTATGTTTGTATGCTTTGCTTTGAACTAAATATGAATATATCTATATTTAATATGTTGTTGTTTCATGTCTTTTGTCTTGTTTATTTTTCTTTCTAAAACCTTGTCATGTGATGGCATGGTTCATATCAAACACCTGTCACCCATTTCGTTTCTTTAAGAAAAATTTGTACTAACATAACTCTCTCGACCCACACTTGATTTATATATATTTTATTGATCCCACTTTTGCTTTCCTTGACTTTGTTTTGAAATTTGCTTGCTTTTTTTTTTCTTCGACCACCTCCTGATCTCATTTCGTTGTGTTTGTTTTGTTGATTAAAGTCCATTTTAATTGGGCTTGCTTGATGTGCACCAATATGGTGGGCACTCAACCCAGTGAATCCAAACCCCACCCATTCCACCCCCTCTCCCCCCCCCCCCCTCCCCCAACTAAGCTTTAATATTTATTATGAATTCATTAGGATTTTAGCTTTACAAATGATTATTGCACACGATATTAGTAGTTGTTAAAAAATATATATCTAAGAACAAAAGTGTTTAGCTATAATTATAACACTCAAAATTTCATGAACAATGTTCTCGAAGGAATAATATTTCTAAAGAATTAGTGGTTTCCGGACGAATAGTGGTTTCCATGTGAATAGTATTTGTGTGAATAGAGAATTTTTGGAAAGCGAACCTCGAAGCCAAAAACTCAAGAATAAGTAATAGAGTTTAAGGAAACTAAAACGGATAAAAAATGAGTCCGTTTGAAGTAAAATAGAATCATTTCAGGATCTGACCGAAAATTCGGAAGGATTTCCAAAAATTTAAAAAGTTAGAGAAGTATTAAAATGAGTATTAAAATGCTCAATATATTTTAGAAACTCAAACAACACTTCTGAAGGAGATTCGGATTGAAATGTAATCAATTCGGAAATCATCAGAAGTGATTTAGTGAATTTACGGGGAGTCAAAAAGGGGCATGGAGTAACTTTTAAGAGTCATTAAGGTTACTAGGAGTATGTAGGAAGTCTAAATATAGGCCCAGGTAAATTTTGAAAGGATTTAGAAAAGGTCCCGGAAAAGTTGAATTCGGGTGTTCAGTAAAAGTCAAATCAAAAGAGACAAAAAAAAAAAAAGATATGTGGCATAAGGGAATTGTCAATTGAATATGAATTTAAAATATTGTGTGATAGATTTTAAGATTTAAATTGTGACTTATAGGTAATTAAATTGGAAGAAAAAAAAATTCAAGAAAGGGTGGTTAAAAAGGGCATAATTATATTTAATTGTAAAAAATATGTACAAAGGTATTTTTGTAACATTCCAATCTAATTGGACCCAAGAGATTAATTAAAATCTAATTTAATGTTATTAATTTGGTTCGGTTCCAGTTTTAGAAGTACAGAAGTTTGAGGATAAATATCCTATTGGGGGATATTTTCAAAAGAAATTAAGAAAGTTGGATTAAAAGGAAAAAAATCATAAGAGTTGAAAAGGAAAATTCACATATATTGGGAAAGGAAAACTCATACGGTTGGTATTTTTTTTTTCTATGATAATAATAATATAAAAGTTAAAGTGGTGGGTCATGGCTATTTAAAATATATATATATATATATATATAAATGGATGGTGATGTCGATTGACAAAGAAAAAAATAATAAAATAATATGATTAAAAAAAATGGAGAAGATATGCATGAAGTGAGGTGGTGACATTTTGTATATATATGTGTGTAGTGTTAGATTAGAAGAGAGAACATAGTCGGGCAACAGGAAAAAAAAAAGAAAAGAAAAGAAAGAAGCAAACGGGCATGGTGAAGCCGAAAAGAAAAGGAAAGGAGAAAGAAAAGAAAAATATTTTGGGTGTCCGATTATTTAGATAGATAAGTTTATTTTAATAGGATTTGGATTCCAGAAAATTAGTTTATTTTTCTATAAGTTATAAATTAAGTTTTGTGTGATTTTATGGTGGATCTAGGATGATAAAAAAAATCAAAGGAAAACTCATTTTAGATCCAGAAATAAGCAAAAGAGTTATGTGAGTTGACAATTTCATTTTTAATTGTACTGATTGAGTTATAATTGCTTATATTTTCGATTTTATTATTTATTTCAAATAAATAGATTTGTTGAGTTAGTTGATTTTATAAATTATCAATTATGTTTGACAATTGAAATAAAAGTTTATTACTAAATCGTATAAGAAATTCCTAGAAGAATTTTATGTTTTCTGTTTGAGTTATTATTAGAAGGATTTTAGAATGTTTGAAATTTTGATTATTTATGTTTTTGGTTGAATGAGTTTGATTTCCATTTTGGAATGATTTTTGGATTATTTTGATATATGAAATGGTGAAAGTTTGACAAATTTTGAATCATTTGTATATGTTGGTCGAATATGTATATAAAGGGGTTTGTGAAATTATTTTGATAAATTGTGATAAAATGTTATTTGCATGTGATTTTATTTTTGACTTCATGATTATGTATGAATCATAGTATGAATGATTTTGTGACATTTTGTAACGAAGAAGTTGAAAACTTTGTGAAAAATACATGCTTGGCCGAAAATGGTATTTAGGGAGTATTGTGAAATTTCTTTGAAAATTTGTGATTAAATATTGTTTGAAGATGATTTTAATGACTTTCGAACGGAAATGGAAAAAGAATTGAAAAGAAATTGATGAGTTAGTGCCTTGACCAAATGTGTAACGGGAGAAGGGCATGAAAGTTTTAATAATATTTTGACGAATTAATGGTATGAAAAATAGTGTTTTGTGATGCTTAGATTGATACTTTAGACAAATAAGAAAAATTGTGAATGAAATTTTATTTATAACTTTCTAAACGAAATTATTAGTGAGAAACAGAAATTTGTTAAAATATGCAAATTGTTGATAATAAATGAAATTTATACAGGGCCCTAGTAAATCTAAACATTGGTAGGTGGAGATTGGAAATTAGCATACCAATAGGGAGATATTAGCAGTACCCCACCGATTTGCCTATGTATATTGATACTGAATTCATGGACTGTGAAAGACATCGAGTGTCCGGTCCCCGAATTTATGTATTATATGAGAATATGATCCGACAGGTAGTCATGGAATGTCAAATGCCGGAGAAACCCGTTTTCCAGTCTACGGTATCGTGTTAATGTTTACAAAGGGAGCGCTGAACATTATTAAAGAAAACCGTGTTGATATGCTTAACAATGAAAATTGTTGTGTTTTATGTGTGCACTGAATAGCAATTTGATTTCCTTGCAAATTATCTGTAAAAATTTGAAATTTGTGAAATAATGATATACAACTTGTATTTTAAGAAAATGTTATGAGAAAATTGTGTATTTGTGTACGAAAAAATCGTCTGGTACAAATGCTTGTATGTATTTATTAGTTATTAAATTTTATTGTGTTTTATTACAAATATTTGAAAATGGTGAAATTTAATTTGTAATGTCATACTTGAAAAATGACTTTTATGCATTTTATGTGTGTGTTTATTAGTAAATTAATCTCTTTGTGATTTATTATAAAAATTTGAGAATCGTGAAATCTTGCTTACAATCTTGTATTTTTATGAAATGATGAAATTTAAATTTGGTGTACACTCACTAAGTACAAATACGTAGCGCTTTGGATTTACAACGTGCAGGTTGTCGAACTGGGTATTATACATAAAGACTGAGGAGATATCGGTAGCACTTCCAGCGAGTCACATTCATTCCCATTTTGGGCAGTTATTCTTTTGATATGTATATATATTTGTGTTAAAGTGCATTGAGACGAATATATGTATATATGTACAAGTATTGGTATACATGAAATTTTGTAAATGTTAAGATATATAAAGTGGAGAAAAGTTTTTAATATTATAAAATGGCTTGTAAAGTAATTATCGCTCTTTTTTTATTTTGTGTCTACTTTTATTATTGTGATTTTCAATAAATATGTGATTTCATAAAAGTTGTGTGGTGAAATAATTTTGAGTCGGACGGAGGGTCCAAAAAGGTAGTTGAGAAAACAAATATATTTTAGAAGTGTTGAATTTAAAATTGCAAGTTTTTAAAATTTTGGGTTTTTTAGAAAAACAGACGAAATTTTATCGGATTTAAAAAAAAAAATAAAATTGTATATGTTTGTATAAAAAAAAAAAAAACAAATAAGTCGAGAAAGGTAGCATCCTTCGACTCTGTAAACCCAATCCGAATTATTGTATATTAGTATTAGTAGTTAAGTTATGAATTTAAGTTCCTAGTACGAGTAGTTAAGTCATGATTTTATACATGAATTTTATGTGAATAAATTTAAAAAGATGTTAGAAGTTAGTAGAGAAAATTTCGAAGTTTATTGAACTTGATTAGAGATAAAAGCCAAAAGGAGGGGCATAGTTATCATTTTTCTATTGGAAACTTTAGGGATTAATATGAATCTGAATAAGATAGAGATGCCCTAAAATAATCAAAAGTTAATTAAATTTTACTGATAGGATTCAAATAAGTGTCATCAGAATCCGAAAATTCGGAGTGCCACATGGCGTAAAGTGATTGGTTAGAAAATTTAGTGATTGTGGAGACAACAAGTGGACAAATTAGGGATCTAGATGAGTCAAGTTTATCCAACTTGAGGTCAAAGTGGAATTTAGTGAAGTCCAAGGGTGGAAATAAGATTGTTAAGGGACATGATAGTCATTTTTGATTTATTAAAAGCTTAGTTATATGTAAAGAGGTGTGTTGCCGTTTAACTAGGGCTGGCAATTTGGAACCCGACACGACGGGTCGACACGAAACCGACACGATAATTACGGGTTAGGGTTGAGTCTTAACGAATTGGGTAAATTAACGGGTCAACCCGTTTAACCCGTTTACTTATCGTGTCGGGTTCGTGTTTTAGTTAACGGGTTACGGGTTGACCCGTTAAGTAAGGGTAAAAACGTAATTTTATTTTGAGAGATAGTTATGTAATTTTAATAGCATGTATATATATCCTTCACAATTCCAACCCTAACCCTAAGCAGTGCCGCACCCACACCCACACCACACTTCACCTCCAGTCGCCGCACCCACACCCACACTTCACCTCCAATCGCCGCACCCGTCTCCTCCACAGTCCACCCTCGTCTCGACTCCACTTCCAGTCGCCGCACCCGTCTCTTCCACAGTCCACCCTCGTCTCGACTCCACCTCCAGTCGCCGCACCCGTCTCCTTCACGGCACACGGTCACAAATCTCCTCCACGGCACACGGTCACAGATCTCCTCCAGTCGCCGCACCCGTCTCCTCCACAATCCACTCTCGTCTCGACTCCACCTCCAGTCGCCGCACCCGTCTCCTTCATGGCACACGGTCACAGATCTCCTCCACGGCACACGGTCACAGATCTCTGTCTTCGTCGTCTGGTCGGCAGTCACGACATCTCAAGCAACGCGGGTAGCTAATCGCGGGTCTGGTGCGTCTCAAGCGGGTCACTGTCTGGTTCACGGGTCTGGTGCGTCTCAAGCAGCACGGATCTGGTTCACCTTTGTCATCTGGTCGGCGGTAGCAGCAGCTCAAGCATTGTCTGTCTTCTCCACAACGGTTGCAGCTCTCCCTTCGCCGTGCATTGGTATGTTTTTCATTAAGGTTGTTGTATTTTACCATTAGATTTACTTGTTTGATGTTCTGAAGAGAAACCATCATTAACATTATTGACTACACTTTAATTTCCTTTTTGTTTGTTAGCAAGTTGCAGTGATGTGTTTGTTTTTTGATGTGATTTGTTAGCAAGTTGCAGTGATTTGTTTCATTACCGACGTGATTTATTGACTACACTTGCAATGCTTGAAGTGAGTTGTTTGTTTTTTGATGTGTAAATGGATAATGAGAAAGATAACTGTGATTGGTTTGTGTGAAAATGAAGTAATGGAAAATTGTTAAGTGGGTTTTCTTGTCATGTTTTGTTTTATTTCAAGATTTGGAGTAGTCAATAGTCGGCATGTTTATTTTCGAAGTGGCAATATGCAGTTTGATGTTTCATTATATATATATGTATTTATGCAAGATTCATGTACAACTTGGAACATCCAAGATTCAATGCTTGATGATTGTTAGATATATCATATATATATGTATTTATGAATGAGTGTTAGATATTTCATTTTATTTTTAATTGCATATGTTTAGTTGGAATTATTTTATGGATTAGATATGCTTGATGATTCAAATTGAGTGAGTTGATTATGAGATTATTTTTCAATTTTTCATGTACAGCTTAAATCTATGGACTCCAATGATGTCAATATCAACGATTGGGAAACCAATAGTATGGAAGAGGATTTCGATGAGGAAGGAGATGAGTATGTCGAAGTAGAGACCAAGGATATAGAAAAGGGGAAGAATGTCATGGTGACCAAACCCGCCCCCAAAAGAAAGCTTAGATCAAAAGTGTGGAGTGTGTTTATGAAGCTACCACGAAGTAAAGATGGAAAGCTAAGGAGTAAGTGTAAGCTTTGCAACAAGATTTATATTGGTGAAAGCAGTTATGGTACCGGCAACATGAAACGTCACATGGAATTAACTTGTCCGATGAGGAAAAATAAAGATATAAGTCAAATGTTCATTGATAAAATCAGTGCAGATGGTGTGACATTTACTAAATCCAAAGATCCTGAAGTATTTCGAGGTATGATATCCGCGGCCATTATATGTCATGATTTACCCTTTCAATTTGTGGAGTGGACGTGGATTAGGAAAATAATTGAATATTTGGATAAGGATTTCACTTTAGTTTCTAGGAATACCGCAAAGGAGGATGTGTTGAAGATGCATGCCAAAGAAAAACAAAAGATTAGGAATATGCTAGAACAATCTCCTGGTAGAATTAGTTTGACATGTGATTTGTGGACATCTATAGCTACTGATGGTTATTTATGTCTCACATCGCATTTTCTTGATAAAGATTGGGTTTTGCAAAAGAAAGTGTTGAATTTTTGTTTTATGGCACCACCACATGATGGAGTTTCTTTAGCTCATAAGATCAATACATTGTTATGTGAGTGGGGAATTGAAAATAGGATTTTTTCATTTACTTTGGACAATGCTTCATCAAATAAATCCTTTATTGACATTTTGAAAAATCAATTGAACATAAAGGGGGCACTTGTATGTTGTGGTGATTTTTTACATATTCGTTGTTGTGCTCATATTTTAAATTTGATTGTTCAAGATGGTTTGAAGGAAATAAATGAGGAGGTCCATAAAATTCATGAGTGTGTGAAATATGTGAAGGGGTCACAAGTGAGGAAACAAAAGTTCGTAGAATGTGTGAAGCAAGTTTCTCTTAATAGTAAGATGGGTCTAAGGCAAGATGTTCCAACTAGATGGAATTCCACTTATCTTATGCTTGAAAGTGCTATTAAATATCGTCGTGCTTTGTGTACATTAGAGTTGAGTGATAGTAATTTCAAGCATTGTCCTTCTTCAAGTGAGTGGGAAAAGGTTGAGAAAATTGCTTTGTTTTTGAAAGTATTTTATGATGTCACTTGTATTTTTTCGGGAACGAAGTATCCAACTTCAAATTTATATTTCCCGAAGGTGTTGGAAATTTATGTGCTATTATAGCAAAACTTGGAAAGTGATGATTTATTTTTGAAAAATATGGCCACTCAAATGTACACTAAATTTAACAAATATTGGGGTGATTTTTGTACCATCATGGCCATAGCATTGATTTTGGATCCTCGGTATAAGATGAAATTTGTTGATTTTGCTTATAGAAAAGTTTATGGGGAGGATTCATTTGAGTTTGAAAATGTTCGAAGTAAGTTGCATTTGTTGTTTGATGAGTATGTGAGAAATGCTTCAGCCACTTCGACATCTAATCTTCGTGGTAGTGGTCATGGTTTTTTCATTAATTCTTCGTCACAAGTTACCATTGCTCCGCCATCTTTTAGTCTTATGAAGGTAATTGCTAATGTTATTTACTAATTTGTTCATATATTTAATTTGATTTGTTATATATATATATATGTATTATTTGCATAATATTAACATTGTTTTTGATTAATAAATATTTATAGGAGTGGGAATCGTTTGATAAAGATACATCCGACAGCGAATTGACAAGAAAAACTCAATTGCAAATGTATTTGGATGAACCAAAGCTTCAAGATGCAATGGACTTTGATATTTTGAATTTCTGGAAAGCTAATGCAATTCGGTTTCCTGAACTCGCAATGATGGCTCGTGATGTTTTGAGCATCCCAATATCTACAGTGGCATCTGAATCAGCGTTCAGTGTTGGTGGTCGAGTCCTTGATTAATATCGAAGTTCACTGAAACCACACGTGGTGGAGGCTATAGTTTGTACTCGAGACTGGATATATGGAGACAAAGGTAATATTTTACATAAAATTGTTAATTGCAATTTGTATATATTATATGATTATGAGTTTTATTTTTCTTTTCTAATAGAATAATCTTAATTTTTTTTATTTGTCATTATTGTAGAGAATCCAAATCTTGGATTGGATGAACTTACCGAAGATGTGATGAACATAAATGATGATAGTGAAACTGTTAGTGCTAGTAATCACACTATCGAATCCATCTCATCACAAATTGCCATGTAGTGGTAAAATTTTATTGATTTTGATAAAATATTTGTTAAAATATTTTTTTCATGTATAAATGTATAATTTCCTAATTAGTTAACTTTTAATTATGTGCTAAACGGTTTAACACATTAAACAACTGCTAAACACTTAGAAAAAGAGAAAAGTGATCGTAAGAAAAGGAGAGTGACGAGAGATGTGTGCCATGAGCAACCAAGGAAGAAGAAGCAAGGGTTCCAACCATTTTTAAGGCTTCAAATCAAGAACTGAAGCTCTCCAAAGCTAGGAGATCAAGCTTAGAGCAAGAAATAAGTTAAAGGAGATAAGTTTCTAAGCTTTTCATAAATTATTCAAATGGGAGATTTTGTGAGTTATGGATGTGTTAGTTATTATTTGATGTTATATTGATATGGGTTTTTGTTTGTGCTTTGATTTGAGTTATATGGAAACTAAAAGAAGCTTGATGGATGTGTTGTTATGTAGGTTTGATGAGCTAGGGTTTTGTAGTAAAACTCTAAAGATGAATGGATGATGATTGATATGAATTATGTTGTAGTTTAAGTATTTGATGCATTGTCTTAATGAATTGTTAATTTGGTAGCTCAAAATTTGGTGAGACAAACTTGATGTGTGTGTGGGTGTGCAGTTCGCGCCAAAGTAAGGGTGTGTGTAACCCTTATATTTTGATGAGAATCAGTATGGATTTAGTGGCTATTAAGTGGTTGTTGAAATGTATTTAAGAAACCATCACTTAGATGACTTAAAAAGTGAAAGAAGTAAGAATTGGGTTATTGTGTATGTCTCACGGCAGTATGAGGATTATGTGATGACATTGTGTTTTGATGTGTTTGAGCTTGAATTGATACTTATTTGATGTACAATAAACATTAGAAAATGCTAGAGTTGCAAAAGAACAAGGTTAGAAACAATTAGCATTGTTATGATTAGTTGAAGGGCAATCAAAGTTACTCATCGACGACTACACCGGGCAGATTCCTTAATTCCTAGTGGCAAGCGAGAGATTTTATGCTGCCATGATATGAGTAGTTTCCTTAGGTTACTATTAAGGTGAGAAAATGAGAAAGTTTAAGAATAAGATTGAGAACGAACTTGAAAAACAGTTTTTGAACGAGTTTCGATAAAGCATTTTAGAAAAGAATGAAACTATTTTCTTTAGTTTTATTAAACTGTAATTCTCATTGAGTTTTACTCAGTTTGTTTTCAATGTGTTTCTTAAAAATTTCTACCTCAGGTGTAGGAGCAAGTCATATAAAAGTGAGTCTTCTAGCAGACGAGGCTTAGACGGACACGTATATCGACTGATGGACGACCTCCACTACATTGTATATTTCAT
The DNA here is from genome assembly GCA_019925255.1 of Litchi chinensis. Taxonomy (NCBI): domain Eukaryota; kingdom Viridiplantae; phylum Streptophyta; class Magnoliopsida; order Sapindales; family Sapindaceae; genus Litchi; species Litchi chinensis. The sequence goes on along the minus strand of CM034462.1, from coordinate 10,173,010 downwards.
ATTTTTTTCATGTGCATATTTTGTATCAAGGCATGGTGTAAATTATAAATGTAAATACAAGTTTTTGGATACATATCTTCATAAAGTTAATTTGATAAAAAGAGTTTTAGTTTTTCAACCAATTTTCGTGAATTTGGTTTTCCATGCGGGAATTGATTTTTTTTGGGATGCGGGCTGGAGGCCCTTGATAGTTGAGATTGATTGCAATTATAAATGTTTTTAAATTGCCTTTGAATCTGCCAGGTGGCATATTTCAATAAGCAGCCAACATGCTATCAGATTTTCATTAAAAAAAATGAAAAATTTTTACCCCTGCCACCCAGTAAACTAGATATAAACCAAGTTAAAGTAAGTTTCGGTGCTCCGATGGGACTTCTTTGGGTCAAAGTTAGGGTTCGTCGAAGTTCTGTCGAGGTTCTACGAGATCTTTCTTGGGTTCAGATGAGGGATTCAGAAACGGTCTAGATGTTCATTCTAATGGGAATCAAGTAGAAGGGTGTTACAATAATTTCAAAAGAGAACACTATTATTTAAGTTCGAAAGTGCTCTACTTTATTTTGTAAAATGGTTTATTGCAATTGTGTAAAAGGCTGGAAACATGTACACAAATGAGGATGTTATTAGAGATGTATGACTACAAAGGCAACTGATGGACTTAATGCTTCTATTGGAAGGGCTATAAATGGCTGGTTTATTGTCACCTGTCTTAAAAATTTGACGTGTGAGACTCATTTTTGATACATTGATCAAATAATGTGAAGTTATAATTTGTAGACGTTCTAAAATCTGTTTTCTTTCTTTCTTTCTTTCTTTTCCACATCCTTTGCAAGTGATTTTGTGGCTAAGATCCACAAAGGCTGACTTGTCTTTTAACACCAAGATTGGCTAATAGAGGGTTCGCAATTGGATTTCTTAGCTTTGCTTTAAATATGATCAATATCGAAAGTAGAAATTTATTTCATGTAACTACCACTGGCATAAACGAGGGCAGAAATATAACGCCCTCTCCCAAGATTGTACTGTGTCAATGTATGAGAGGAAATAAATTTTATTTATGAAAATAATAAAAGAGATTTTAGAGTATTTGGAAGTACAAATTAATTTTTATAGAGTTTTCAAGATAATTGGGAGAAAATTTAATATTAAAAGTTGAGGGTAAAATGATAAAAATAAAAGATTTTATCAAGAATGACAGAATTGTAAATATAAGGAAAGGACAAGGACATTGGGGAAAAATGAAGAATTCTCTAGAATCTGGTAAAAGTGTAATTTTAAAGAAGTCCAAGGGTGAGATCGAGCTTAACCCACGCCTATAAATATAGGTGTGTGGTAGGTGTGTCGGCAGAAAAAAATCTGGAAGAGAGAAGGAGAAAGAGAGAGCTGTCGCTGGAGAAAGAAGGAGAGCAGATCTGCAGCTACTCCAGGTTGATTTCTGCCATTTTGAGGGAGATTGAGCTTATTTGGAAGATCTGGTGGATTGAAGCTGCACGCGAGAGAGAAAGCAAGACAAAAAGGGCTGAGTAAAGTCTGGTAAGTGAAATCGCTGAGAATGGTACTGATTTTGTGGTAGTTTGATATTGTTTTAGGATGATTCAGTTTGTGTCGCTGATCTTGATGAGGTCGTGACCTGAGTTTTGGTGAAGAACTGATATGTTGTTTTTAGTGTGTGAGCTGAAGGAGGTCCTCAGTGTGTTCAGCTAGTCGAGATGGCCAAGCTGAGCTATGCTTGCTTCCCATCTCACCTATTTGGACTGAACTTGAGGGTGAGCTCGCGAAAGGAGCTAAGTGAGGTCGCAGCTCATCAGGGGTGTCTGGTCGAGCTAGCCTAAGGTCGTAGCTCGCAAGCGAGCTGAGAAGTATGAAGAGCGACCTGAGCTCGAGAAAGATCTCAGCTCGTTAAAAGAGCGAGCTAAGCGAGCTCGCTAGGATTTGAGTGCCCTCAGCTCGAGTGGAGCTGGGCAGAGTAGGAGCTCATTGAATGTGCGAACTCGCAGCTCGAGCTGGCTTGGTAGTTTGTAGCCCATAGCAGCTCGTGCAGATTAAGAGTTGGAGATAATAATTTAGCTAGCTAAGTGAAAGTTTCGTTTGTGAATAAGTGTAGGTGACAACGAGCTAAGGGAGGAGGTCGCTGAGGAGCTCGCGAAAGTATTGGTGCAAGAGAATAGGACAGCAAGCAGTGAGTGTGAAAATATTTTTATGTTAAATGCTTTTTAGACTTTTCTACAATTATTATATAAATTCTTATAAATTATTTTAGCCCATCAGTAGTTTATATTTAGCATGAGATTTTTGCCTACTTGAGATATAAAAGAGTAAAAAAATAAAAATAAAAAAAGTAAAGATTTTTAGTGAGTAGTGGAACAACCCAAGCTTATTGATATATAGACCTTATAGCATTTTAGACCCGGCCGGTATACCCTACAGTGTAGGGCAAGTATTGGGAGGGTTAGTCCTACTAACATCGGGGGGATAGAGTCTGTCATATCTATGAGTCGCTTTCTACACCGTGGGGTATTATCTCGCTTGCGATGTGCGATGATAGTTCTGCCACGCAGTGCGGGATGTCTTTGTAGTTTTGTCACTATGCGTGATGATAGATATTCCACCACGTGACCCCCTATACTGAGTGGAGCTGGTCTACCCGTTCATGTGGTTATAGCTTTCCTTGGGTTCCCCATTAGTACAGATTTTAGTAAGATCAGCATACTATTGAAAAACAGATTTCAGAAAGAAATTATTTTAGAAAAAGTTTTCGAATTTCTATGGAAAATTTATGAACCTCAAGTTTTTGAAAAAAAATCCTTTTTAAAGAAAAAATGTTTTCAGGAGGTATTTTATAAAACTTAATTTAAAATAAACCCTCGCACTCACTAGGCTTTTTAGCTTACGCCCCTTTTTGGTTTTATATTTCAATACCTCCTAGGTGCAGGTATAAGAAATCAAGGTACTAGTCCGCAGCAATCCGGCTAGGTGGGTCAGATGACTGATGACGCAGCATTTCATTTTGTGACCATTGGGTTTTAAATGTTTTTATTTATCATGCTATTAGACGTCTTTTAAAGATTGAACAATATTTTGTGGATATTTTATGTAATCGCGTTGATATGTCTACTTTGATTAATATTATTAGCTATAATTATCAAAATGCTTTTCAAATACACTTTTAAGCAAGTCGTTTATAGATACGGGTTCACTTCACGACGTCCTTTTGAAACTTAGTATTTAGATTTCAGATGGGCCTCGTGGGGTGCCCGGCAGGACCGATGAGTCCATTAGAGGGATTTTGGGTCGAGTCCTGTCAGTTTGGTATCAGAGCCAGAGTTTCAGAAAATTTGAGTAAAAGATTTTTCCGAACATTATTTTTAGTTAAAAGTTTTCATGAATTACCTAAAGATTTCAATAATGCTATTTTAACATTCCAATTTATACCTTTTATGACCAAAATTCACATAATCATGCGTCGTCGAGGTCGTCCATTTAGAAGAGCAGCTGCTCAGGTACCCGCACTAGGAGAGGGACATGTTGACGAGTCCGTCAATGTGTCCATAGATCAAGATCAAGTTGGACCTTCGCAACCTGCGGAGCCCGCAGGTGGCAATTTGAATATGGAGCAACTAGCTCAAGTTTTGACAGCGGCACTTCATCAGCCGCGAGAATCAAGGGTTTCCATCGAACGCGCTCGAAAATTGGGCGCTAGGCTTTATGATGAGACCGGTGATCTAGAGTGCGCATGGTCGTGGTTAGAGACAAATGAGGAGATTTTTTAAGTCATGGGCTGCTTAGAGGATCAGATGGTAGCCTTCTCCGCTTTCCTCCTAAAGGACAGAGCAAAAGATTGGTGGAAGGCCATCCAGAGACGGAATATAGCAGGAGTATCTTGGGCTCTATTCAAGCAGGAATTCATGGATAAATTCTATCTGAAGAACTATGGGGATGTAAGGATTAAAGAGTTCTTCAAGCTGGAGCAGGGCAACTCATCTGTGGCGGATTACGAAAAGAGATTTTCAGAGCTGGTTCGTATAGTACCTTACATTTCAAATGATGAGGAGCAGAAGGCCAAGAGATTTGCAGCAGGCCTGAATCCGAAGATTCGAGCTTATGTAGCATCAGCAGCTCATTCGCAGTATGGTGAGTTGGTAGAGGCAACTGTTAGAGTGGAAAGAAGCATCGAAGCTATACCAAAGCCAAAAAAGATGATGTAGAAACGTGGATGGTCAGGAAACTTCTCCGGAGGACCTAGCAAGTTCATCAGGAGTGGAGAGTCATCAGCTGGATCAGGTAGTCGAAGGTCAAGCCAAGGGACCCAATCTAGCCAAGGTTCAGTAAAGCAATCAGTAGGCTCCGGGAGCAGCAATGATAGTTGGAAGAAATGGCCGGTGTGCAAGAATTGTGGAAGGATGCATCCGGGCGAGTGTTTCAGAGGTAGCACCGAGTGTTACAGATGCGGACAAGAGGGCCATTTCATGAAGGATTGCCTGAACGCAGCCTCAGCTTTCAGACAGGAGACCAGGGCCGCAGCACTAGTGCAGACTAGTGGAGGTCGAGGATTCGATCAGAGGGGATCTCAAGCTAAAGGAACCTCCAGCTCCGGCCAGCCTAGTAGAGCATCAGGCAGAGGTGTACCTTCCAAAGGTCAGTCAGGCAGACCTCGTACCTAGGCCAGAGTGTTTGCGGTGACCCAGTAGGAGGTAGACGCTTCTCCGGAGGTCGTGTCAGGTATTATTTCTGTTTTTGATTGAGATGCATATGCATTAGTGGACCCTGGGGCTACCCATTCATTCGTGTCTAGGAGATTTGCTAAGGTTAGTGGTGTTGAACCGGAACCTCTAGATTGTAGCATGATAGTATCTACCCCTACGGGAGGTTCTCTTCAAGCAAAGAAGGTATTTCGAGGAAGTATAATAGTCATTGAAGGGGAAGAGTTCCCAGCAAACTTGATTGTATTAGACATCCATGATTTCGATGTTATATTGGGAATGGATTGGTTGTCCATGCATCATGCCTGGGTGGACTATTTTCGGAAAGAAGTCAGATTTCCCAAAGTTGGAAAGCTGGATATTATTTTTCATGGAATACGAAGATCGCTTTCTGCCAGTGTCATATCAGCAATGGAGGCTAGCAAGATGCTTAGGAAGTCTTGCCAGGGATACCTAGCCTATGCCATAGAAGAGAGGTACGATGAAGCGAGCTTATAAGACATTCAGTAGTTAGAGACTTTTCATATGTATTTCCGGAAGATCTTCCAAGACTGCCTCCAGATCGAGAGATGGAATTTGAAATAGATTTGATTCCAGGAATTGAGTCGATATCGATCGCACCATATAGGATGGCCCCAGCCGAATTGAGAGAGCTAAAGGTTCAGATGGAAGAATTGCTGGATAAAGGATTTGTACAACCCAGTCATTCGCCTTGGGGAGCTCCAGTTCTATTCGTTAAGAAGAAAGATGGAAGTTTGAGGCTATGTATCGACTATAGACAGCTGAACAAAGTGGCTATAAGGAATTAGTATCCGCTCCCACGAATCGACGACTTATTCGATCAGCTACAGGGATCCAGAGTGTATTCAAAGATCGATCTGAAGTCAGGGTACCATCAGTTAAGGATTCGGGCAGAGGATGTTCCGAAGACAACTTTCAGGACCAGGTACGGGCATTATGAGTTCCTCGTCATGCCATTTAGGTTGACCAATGCTCGACAGCATTCATGGATCTAATGAACAGGATCTTCAGACCGTATCTAGACAAGTTCGTGATTGTGTTTATCGATGATATCCTGGTGTATTCAAGCAGCTACGAAGAGCATGCAGAGCATCTCTGGATAGTACTACAGACCCTACGAGAGCATCAACTGTATGCAAAGTTTAGTAAATGCCAATTTTGGCTAGACAGCGTTTCTTTCCTGGGTCATGTAGTATTTGCTGAAGGAATCAGTGTAGACCCTCAGAAGATAGAAGCAATAATAAGTTGGAGACCGCCTACAAATGTCACTGAGGTTCGGAGTTTCCTCGGGTTGGCAGGTTACTATAGAAAATTTGTAGAGGGGTTTTCCAAGATAGCAGCCCCACTGACCAGGTTAACCAGAAAATAAGAAAGATTTGAATGGTCAGATGCCTGCCAGCAGAGTTTTGACGAGCTAAAGAAAAGATTGACCTCAGCTCCAGTGTTAACTTTACCAATAGGGGAGGATTGATTCACTATCTTTAGTGATGCCTCAAGGCAAGGTCTAGGGTGTGTTCTGATGCAGAATGGTAAAGTTGTAGCATATGCTTCCAGGCAGTTGAAGCCGCATGAGCAGAACTATCCTACCCATGATCTAGAGCTCGCAGCAGTAGTATTCGCACTACGAATATGGAGGCATTACCTTTATGATGTTTCTTGTCAGATCTTTACAGATCACAAGAGTCTGCAGTATTTGTTCACTCAAAGAGAGTTAAATATGAGGCAGCGGCGGTGGTTGGAACTGATTAAAGATTATGATTGTACGATAGAATATCACTCCGAGAAGGCCAATGTAGTGCAGATGCTTTGAGCAGACGACCTGCGAGTTCCTAGCTCATTTAAAGACAGTATATCTTCCACTTCTAGTGGAATTGAGATCGTTAGGAGTCTGGCTCAGTGTAGCAGACTCAGGAGCTTTATTAGCTGCATTTTATGTTCGCCTCATTCTAATAGATCAGATAAGGGAACAGCAATGGCAAGATCCCCAGTTGGTAAAGATAAGGCAAGAAATCGGAGAAAGACGTTGAGTAGATTTTACGATTAGGGAAGATGACATCTTGATGATGGGACAACGTCTTTGTGTGCCAGATGTTAGCGATCTAAAAAGAGAAATCATGGAAGAAGTTCATTCTTCAGCATATGCCATGCATCCAGGCAGCACGAAGATGTATCGTACCTTGAAAGAGCATTATTGGTGGAAAGGGATGAAAAGAGAAATCACTGAATTTGTATCCCGTTGTCTCATCTGTCAGCAAGTGAAAGCAGAATATCAGAAACCGGCAGGATTACTTCAGTCGCTTTCCATCCTTGAGTGGAAGTGGGAGAATGTTACCATGGATTTAGTTGTAGGGCTTCCGCGTAGTCAAAGGGGGCATGATGCCATATGGGTGATAGTGGACAGATTGACGAAATCCGCCCATTTCTTGCCAATCAAGAGTAATTACCCCCTTAGCAAGTTGGCGTAGCTCTATATAGATGAGATCGTGAGACTCCATGGTATTCCGGTTTCTGTTGTATCAGATCGCAACACTAGATTTACTTCCAAGTTTTGGCTTAGCTTGCAGAAGGCTCTGGGTACTTGTCTGGACTTCAGCATGGCTTTTCATCCTCAAATGGACGGCCAATCAGAAAGAACCATCCAAACGCTTGGGATATGCTTAGAGTGTGTGCTTTGGAATTTCGAAGGAGTTGGGATGCGTATTTGTGGCTTGCGGAGTTTGCATATAATAACAGCTATCAGGCCAACATAGGTATGGCTCCATATGAAGCTCTTTATGGAAGAAAGTGTCGAACTCCAGTATGTTGGTATGAGGTAGGTGAGAAGAAGCTATTAGGTCCCGAGCTTATCCAAATGACTTCGGATAAGATTAAGATCATTAGGGACAAGCTTAAGATAGCAAACGACAAACAAAAGAGCTATGTGGACAACCATCATAGGGACCTTGCGTTTGAAGTTGGGGATAGAGTATTTCTTAGGATATCCCCGTGGAAGGGCGTAATCAGGTTTGGAAAGCGTGGGAAGCTGAGTCCACGTTATATCGGTCCGTACGAAATCGTGGAGAAAGTAGGACCTGTGGCCTATAGATTGGAGCTGCCTCAGCAGTTGAGTAAGATTCATGATGTATTCCATGTATCTATGCTCCGTAAGTATGTTTCAGATCCTTCCCATATACTGGAGGAGTAGCCGGTAGAGTTAAAAACGAATCTGACTTATGTAGAGGAGCCGGTGCAGATATTAGACCGTAGAGAGCAAGTGTTGTGAAGCAAAGTTATTCCGTTAGTGAAGGTATTGTGGAGGAATCATGAGGTAGAAGAAGCAACTTGCGAGCCTGAAGATAAGATGTATCAGAGGTACCCCCACCTTTTTCAATATAGTATATAAATTTCGAGGACGAAATTTTTATAGGGGGAGAAGAATTGTAACGCCCTCTCCCAAGATTGTACTGTGTCCATGTATGAGAGGAAATAAATTTTATTTATGAAAATAATAAAAAGGGATTTTAGAGTATTTGGAAGTGCAATTTAATTTTTATAGAGTTTTCAAGATAATTGGGAGAAAATTTAATATTAAAAGTTGAGGGTAAAATGATAAAATTAAAAGATTTTATCAAGAATGACAGAATTGTAAATATGAGGAAAGGACAAGGATATTGAAGAAAAATGAAGAATTCTCTAGAATCTGGTAAAAGTGTAATTTTAAAGAAGTCCAAGGGTGAGATCGAGCTTAACCCATGCCTATAAATATAGGTGTGTGGTGGGTGTGTCAGCAGAAGAAAAATCTGGAAGAGAGAAGGAGAAAGAGAGAGCTGTCGTTGGAGAAGGAAGGAGAGCAGATCTGCAGCTATTCCAAGTTGATTTCTGCCATTTTGAGGGAGATTAAGCTGATTTGGAAGATCTGGTGGATTGAAACTCCAAGCGAGAGAGAAAGCAAGGCCAAAAGGGCTGAGTAAAGTCTGGTAAGTGAAATCGTTGAGAATGGTAATGATTTTGTGGTAGTTTGATATTGTTTTAGGATGATTCGGTTTGTGTCGCTGATCTTGATGAGGTCGTGACCTGAGTTTTGGTGAAGAACTGATATGTTGTTTTAGTGTGTGAGCTTAAAGAGGTCCTCAGTGCGTTCAGTTGGTCGAGATGGTCAAGTTGAGCTATGCTTGCTTCCCATCTCACCTGTCTGGACTGAACTTGAGGGTGAGCTCGCGAAAGGAGCTAAGTGAGGTCGTAGCTCAGCAGGGGTGCCTGGCCGAGCAGGCCTAAAGTCGTAGTTCACAAGCGAGCTGAGAAGTATGAAGAGCGACTTGAGCTCGAGGAAGATCTCAGCTTGTTAAAGGAGCGAGTTGAGCGAGCTCGCTAGGATTTGAGTGCCCTCAGCTCGAGTAAACCTGGGCAGAGTAGGAGCTCGTTGAATGTGCGAGTCGAGCGAGCTAAGATGCGAGCTCGCAACTTGAGTTGGCCTGGCAGTATTGTAGCCTATAGCAGCTCGTATAGATTAAGAGTTGGAGATAATAATTTAGCTAGCTAAGTGAAAGTTTCATTTGTGAATAAGTGTAGATGATAGCGAGCTGAGGAAGGAGGTCGCTGAAGAGCTCGCGAAAGTATTGGCGCAAGAGAATAGGACAGCAAGCAGTGAGTGTGAAAATATTTTTATGTTAAATGCTTTGTAGACTTTTCTACAATTATTATATAAATTCTTATAAATTATTTTAGCCCATCAGTAGTTTATATTTAGCATGAGATTTTTGCCTACTTGAGATATAGAAGAGTAAAAAAAAAAATAAAGTAAAGATTTTCAATGACTAGTGGAACAAACCAAGCTTATTGATAGATAGGTCTTCTAGCATTTTAGACCCGGCCGGTATACCCCACAATGTAGGGCAAGTATTGGGAGGGTTAGTCTACTAACATTAGGGGGATAGAGTCTATCATGTCTATGAGTCGCTTTCTACACCGTGGGTATTGTCTCGCTTGCGATGTGCGATGATAGTTCCGCCACGCAACTGCGGGATGTCTTTGTAGCTTTGTCACTGTGCGCGATGATAGATATTCCACCACGTGACCCCCCACACTGAGCGGAGCTGGTCTACCCATTCATGTGGTTATAGCTTCCCTTGGGTTCCCTATTAGTACAGATTTTAGTAAGATCAGCATACTATTGAAAAACAGATTTCAGAAAGAAATTATTTTAGAAAAAGTTTTCGAATTTCTACAGAAAATTTATGAACCTCAAGTTTTTGAAAACAAATCCTTTTTAAAGAAAAAATATTTTCAGGAGGTATTTTATAAAACTTAATTTAAAATAAAACCCTCGCACTCACTAGGCTTTTTAGCTTACGCCACTTTTTGGTTTTATGTTTCAAAACCTCCCAGGTGCAGGTACAAGAAATCAAGGTACTAGTCCGCAACAATCTGGCTAGGTGGGTCAGACGACTGATGACGCAGCATTTCATTTTGTGACCATTGGGTTTTAAATATTTTTATTTATCATGCTATTAGACGTCTTTTAAAGATTGAACAATATTTTGTGGATATTTTATGTAATCACATTGATATGTCTACTTTGATAAATATTATTAGTTATAATTATCAAAATGCTTTTCAGATACACTTTTAAGCAAGTGGTTTATAGATACGGGTTCGCTCCACGATGTCCTTTTGGAACTTAGTATGTAGATTTCAGAAGGGCCTCGTAGGGTGCCCGGCAGGACCGCCGAGTCCATTAGAGGGATTTCGGGTTAGGTCCTGTCAAGAAAATGTAAAGTATGGGTGTTTTATCTCTTTGTACTTAAAAATCTCTTTTTCTACATTTTCTTTGGGAAGATTTAGGCTTTGCAATTGGTTGGTGCTCATTATTTATGATGTGTTAGTCTCAAATTATGATGGTTCTACATGATTTTAACCAGAAACTACTGTTTGACAACTAGGTTTCTTTTTTTTAAAAAAAAAAAAAAAACTATAATATAGTATAGCATATGATATACGTACAAATACCACAAGCTGAATTCTCTTAATCGAAACACTTAGATAGTGACCCAAAATTAAAGCTTTTAGGAGAGAGAGAGGAATAGCAGTTTCCAGGTGGAAGGAAGAGCAATTGAAAATTGCCCACACAATAGGGCACCTGAGAATCGAAATGCCAACCAATGTTGGAGAGCTAGACCTAACTTAATTACCACCCAGATAGGCCTTGATTGTAAACCCCTAGCTCCGACTTCTAAAGTCCCAACGTTAGAAACTAAGTTAGAGAGATAATATAACTCTCTACAGTTAATTGATTGAATTTTTATAGCCTCCGAAACTTATTAAATTAAGAATACGACGAAAATCGTCGATTTTAAAAGTTTAGTATTATGTCGATGAAAATTCAAGTTAGGGAATCCAAGATTTTAGTAAATGATAATCGAATTCGATTTAAAAGAGAGAGCCAAGATTAATAAAATAAGCTTAGCGTCTTTAAAATAAATTCTAGCGAGACGAAATGTAAATCAAATGAGAAATGAAAGAGACACGGGAGAACAACAAGGGATGACCATGAAAGAGTACCAAGAAAAAAAGAGATAAGAATGAAATTAAAGAGAGTTGGGGCAAGATGCAAATAAGAAGACTTGGATTAGTATAAATAAAAAGCTAGATCTGAAATTTTCAGCAACCAATCAGTCACAGCCGAGAGATAGAGAAATCGAGAGAATTCGCGAGAGAAAAAGTGGAGCTGCTGCCGTGAACCAGAAGAGAAGGCCAGAAGAGAAGAAGAGAAGCAAACAGCAAGCAAGAGGAGAGCAAGGTAGCTGCTGGTCGAGCAAGAGACAGCAGCTGCACCAAAATAGTTCAGACGTGGAAGCAGAAGCAGAACCAGACGCGCAGGACAGCTCGCGCAAGAGTAGCTCGCGAGGGAAGAAACTCCTGGCTGTGAACTGCAGCAAGCTGGGCAGCAAAGGAAGAGGAGAGGGAGGAGACACGAAGGAGAAGAGGCACCAGCAGCTGCTGGTCGTGAGAAACAGAGCAAAGACGCGAACAGAAGCGAAAAACAGAACAGAGGCCGAAAGTGACGAGCTGGACGAGCAGCAAAGGAAACTTGAGGAAATCAAACCCTTTCCAGCCCATTCAAGCCTCCAAATCCTTCTTTGAACCTTCTCCCAAGTCTCTCTCAACTCTCCAAACAAAGAACCAAGTAAGAAAATCAAGTTCTCAACCTTTTCTTGCTGAAAATTTCAGCAATGTTGCTGAAAAGTTTGATGCAGAATTTTTGTTGATTGTGTGGTTAGATTGCTTTTAAATCTTGTTAGAACCTCATGTGATTGTTATAGAATCATCAATGATGAGTTTTGAGTGTAATAGTTGCCTTAAAAAGATGTATAAGGGCTGTCATACCCTCCCTCAAACATAGAACCGAAAATGGTGTTTTATGCACACCAAGTGATTGAGAAAAGTTTTGAGTGAATTTTGAGCACTCAAATGACTAAGTTAGATTTATGTATGTATTAGAGACTTGAAGGGCAGTAGTTAGACCTTGAAATTAGATGGTTTTGAAACCAATTTCAAGCTTTAAAGAGGTTGGAAAAGTTAGAAGAGATTTAGAGTGGCAAAAAGGGGAAAATTTGACAATATTGGTAAACTCGAGCTCAAATTTGAGCTAGAGGAGACCTGACCGTATTTGGCTTATTTGGGGGTATTCTACACCTCAAATGATGCCTAGGAACCATAGAAAACCATAGGTTTTGGAACGGATCGAATCCGATAAAAATTGTGCAAGTTATGCACAAAATAGTGCCGTTAGAACTCTGAGAAGTGAAACGGCTAGCTTAATGCAATTTTTATGGCACGAAATGAGTTTAGTTAGTCATTATAAGTTAAATGAAGCTTAGTTATGGAATAAAATCTAGCGTCGCTAACTCGAAACCAAGAGTTTGCAAAACGGGCACTTAATTGCGCCCGAAAGTGTCCAAAACGGACGTTTTCCTTAGATTTGACATAGCAAACGATAATATTTCTCAATGAAATTTGTCGTGTGACTAGAATGGGATATAAGTGAGCCGTAGGAAAAAGAACGAAGGAAAACAGAGTCCCGGGCAGTGCGTAGCAGTGCACACTGTCAAGGGCTGTCCGTTTAAATTAAAAGTGTGATTTTTCGTTTTAAGCCTCCAACAATTAAACGGACCGCGTGGGGTAATCCCTAAGGGTCTAAAACTAAAACTTTTCTACAAGAATCGGGATTAGAGAGTCTCGATTGAATAGAAACAAGTTAGGAGGATATATAGAGAAAAATGGTCTTAGTTGAGATTCTTGACCTTATAGTTGAGAATTGAGTTTTGTTATTAATAATGATGAGAAAATATTGTGTAGGTGACGAGCCTCGTCGAGACGCTTGACACGGAGTGACGCGGCTTCGAGGTAAGTGATTCGCCACTTAATAGCTTTGTAAATTATTATACCATTTCTTGAATATGTTAAAGGAATACAGTAGCTAAAGAATGAATGAAATAATACATATAATGATGTAGTTAAAGTTTAAGCATATGGATTCTTATGGAATTCATATGCTACTAGAAAGTGATAATGAGTTGCTTGTAAAGAAAATGGAATAAAGAAAGTGTTCAAAATTTTTAAACTAGTGACATTTGTGCTTTTGCATTTAAAGAAATGTATTATAAAAACCCATGTGTACACCTTAAAAGCTATGAGATTTAGCGTTACGTGACGATGCAGAGAATTCCGTCCGTAATCGCTCAGTTTATAGAAAAGTATAGCGCTACGTTGCGATGCAGACAATTCCGCACGTAGTTGGTTAGTTGACAGTTAGCGCTACGACGCGATGCAGTAAATTCCGCTCGTAGTCGTTGAGAGATTTAGCACTACATTTGCGATGCAGAGAATTCCGCATTGTAGTTGTTCAGTGATGAGTTTAGCGCCCTACGTACGATGCAGTAAATTCCGTAACGTAGTGGTTGAGATGCATTAGTAAGCTTCACGTTGGCGTGAGTTATAATCGCCCGTGATGGTTAGAATGAGTCAAGGATACACATGGAAGAGTTTTAAAGAAAATTTTAAGACTTGAAATTTTATATGTTAGTATGTGTGATATGATATCCTATGATGTTATCGCACTAACTTGTTGTTCGTTTTGTAGCTTGTTTGTTTTTATTGCGTGCCATCGTCGGACGAGATCGAGATCTTTTGTTTGTACATACATTGGTAGGTGGGCAATAGCGCAAGACGTGTATATACATTTTTGTATATGTATTTAACCTATTAACTTTTGAATTACATTGATGTTGAATTTGTAAGTTGTAAATATAATCATGCATTCTATATATATAGTTCATATATGTACATGTTGAATTTGAATTCATTGTTTATGCTTATGAAATGGTGATGATTGATGCATAATTGAGAATAAAGAAGTTGAGAGGTGTTCAGAAATAGTCGAAGTATCATTTTCCTTACAGGTTAAATTTTGGTTTATCAAAAACGCAGCTGTTATGCTGCCGAAATTTTTATAACATGAATTTGAAATAGAATCAAAGAAAAGGTTTATCCCTCCCAACCAGTAACAGATAAAATCAAATCACTAAGTTTTAACGAGTAAACCGGATACAGAAAGATAGGGTTCGCTTCCCGGATGTCTTCGATCCGACGAGTCGGTTTCGAGGAATCCGTTGAAGTGCCCGGCCGGATCCTCCAGACGAGAGTTTAGATAAGGTCTGGGAAGGGTCCTGTCATTGATTCTCTTGACAATTGGGATTTTATTTGCCGCTATATCTCTTTATCTCTAAAGTTTGCAATATCTACTATTAGAAAAAGTTTCTCAAGTGTTTTATTGTGCAATAGAGATACAAAAATAAACTATGAAGAAGAAAGAAAACAAAACAGAGAATTATAGTGATTCGGCAGTGTGTCTGCATCCATTCTCATGTGGCTAAAAAAATTCTATTAAACTTTCAATAAAATTATAACAGTTATTTATGTTAAACCCTAACCCCGAAAGTATTTTATAAATACCGTACCGTACCATTATAAAATGTAATTAAGGGATGACGATGAATAATGGTGAGGTGTGGACGATGGTGATTAAAGAGTTCTGATGGATGGTGATGATAAGCTATTGAGCCTGTGATGATTGACTGGCCTTAATATAATTTTATTGTTATAATATAGTTTATAATTGATTTATTTGTCTATATACCATATTCCCCTTCCAAATTTATCAAGAGGCCATTTTTATGATGGAATGATTTTTTGGATGGAAAATTTGATGGTAGGTAATTTGGGTAATATTTTGAAAATGAGGAGTGATTGGATAGAATAATACTACATTTCCTTAAAATTTGCCCAAAAATTTTACCCAAATAATGTGACAAGATGATTTGTACCAACTACATTAATTTTGAGATGATATATTGATGATGTAGTGATTACATATAATCTTGTTATATCATTTAGATAATGAATTTTGATAAGTTTTTGGGTAGTATAGTATTACTCGATTGGATAATATTTTTGTTTTAGTGGGTAATCTAATTACTTCCTTTTAAAAATGAATAAATTTTAAAATAAACAACAATCTAATCAACATGTTAACAAAGAAATGCACTTCAAAAATAAAAGTATCTAAGCAAGTCCGTGTAAAATACACAATATTGAAGAGGAAAATGTGAAATGTGTCAATAATTCATTGTTTGAAAATAATGGTATTTACGTAATGTGAAATATAGTTTTATTTCACAAATGATTTGGTAAAATAATTTGTAGCAATCGCTTCAAATATGGGATGATTTATCGGTGATACGATGTTGCAAATCAGCCTGCTATGTTATTTGATAAATAAATTTTTGTAAATTTTTTAGCAGTGCAACATGACTTTTTACTTATTGATTATGAATGAATCATGGATTTCCACAACATGTAATTTGTGAGATTGCTTAAATAAATATACACTTATTAAAGAGGTGAAACTATGCCATTGAGAAATTATTTCCATAAAACTAAATGTTAGGAGATTGTTACAGATTGCTTATATCTAGTTGTTCAAATATAGACTTTTGAAATTCAATTAATATGAATTATTTCTCTTTGTGTATAGGTTTGGTAGTAAAATATTTATCTAAGGGGAGAATTGAAATATTGGAGAATTTTACTCATATTGAAATTTTATTATAGTTTATTTTCGTTTTTAGAATTTATGTTATTTGAACTTTTTGATAGTTGCATTTGTGTGCTTAATCTTCTATGTTAAGCTTCATTAGACAATATCTTGTAGATGTACTTTGCTTTTGGATAACTGATATTAACAATAATCTTCATGAGAAACTCAATCTAAAGTAATACTCGGGGCTAGTTAATTTCTTATTCTAATGTATAAATTGTACAAGTTTTTGAATACGGAAGTGAATGGAGTGAGGATGGATAATTCCTGTTTAAATTTGGATATTTACTAAAATTGCCTTATAACAATAGAGTTTGATAGAAGGATGGGTACAAATATGTCAAAAGGATACAATAAAGGATACCCTATGACAGGAGTCACAAGACCCTCTTAGATTCTTATCTTGAATCCAAGAAAACCTTCTGATATGCTAGGAAATTATATATGATTTTAAGCTTTTTGATAAAAAAATCATTTGTAAATTTGCCAATGTATAGGGTGATTTAATAAAAAATTTCAGTAGTATAATTGCTATTTTTCCAACAATTCCACCTTGTTGGAATTTTTCCAACAAAATTCAACACTTCTAAAATATCCCTAATCTCAACTACTTAAGTAAATTGATGAGTAATTAAACCTTTGTACAACATATGCCATCAAATATATAAAATACATATACAATATCAAACATATGATTTCTTCGTGTCATTTGATTAAGTGGCCCACCTCTTTTTGTTAGAAAATTTCCTTTGAGACTAAAAATTACTTGGGAAATAGTTTTTTAAAACTATAAAAGGATGAGCGCTAACACCCATTAAGTGGATATAGCTTTTAAAAACTAAATAATTTATTTATTTTCAATAATAATTAGCATAAGATAAAGTTGGTAACAAAAATAAAATCTCAATGATCCATTTTAAATCATATTTGAAAATAATATTGAAATCACGTATGTAATCATCTCGTATCATTTTAATCTACAAGCATCTATATGGATCATTTATACATATTTATAAAATCTTAATCTACACTAATCTAGTACTCATGGATATCTCACTATCCTCTTTTTCTACTACTAACTTCAGATTCGGTATTTGTTAGCTTGGTAACCATTTGCTTTTATATTATATAAGTGCATAGTCATGACCCTTTGATATTGGTTTCACTCTTAATGAGACGCATGTTTCTACTTTTTATATGGTGTGGGTTCTACACCAAGAAATAATAATCCCATATCAAATTGTGTGGGTAGACCCCCTACCCTCATGTGAGTCGCTCTTTCACCTCCGTGTGGGTCGATCTCTCTTTGTATAGGAATAGTTTCCCGAGCTATGCCACTAGTGTCTTATCTTGGTTAGTCCCGATAATCTCTGGAGTCAATCCTAGTAATTAAAAAAAAAAAAAATCACCACAGTTCTTCTCTCTTAGGCCATGTCTCTTGGTAAGACTCGAACCAAAATCCTTCTAGGCTCTTATCTGGAGGGTCTTGCCGGACACTCCAACAAACCTCTTATAACCTTACTCTCGGTCAAGAGACCCGCGGAGTGAACCCCTTAAAATATTTTGCCCGTTTACTTTATTTTAACTAAATCAATATCCATTTCTTTGAAAATAGTTGAGTTGATATAAATTTTTCGTTTTTAATTGAAGAAAATTTTACAAAAATTTTGATAATATAATGGCTGTATTTTTAAGGTTCCCAAAATTTTTCCTACAAAAAATACACTTCGACTATTTTCAATTACCACCCAACTTCTTTTACCCACAATCATGCATTTTACACCACAACCACATGTCAATGACCAATGGTAAGCCGCATCATGTAAGATGTATATATATACATATATCATATACAACTAACAAAAAGATTTACACCATTATTTACACCAAGATCAATTTTAATACACAGGTTACCAATGATTCAGTATCATACACGCATTTTCTTGTTTTCCAGATTCACAAATATAGACATGGTTTATATGATATATTTGCCGATGTTGCCCACCTATATTTTTTATGGCATGCTTATTTTGTTTTTGATCCCTTGCAGAACACCTGTGACAGATTAATAGCTACAACAAAGAAAAATTATTAGTTCAACAATTTAAGATAGTTTATAACCAAATAATCATAAATGTATATAAACATTTAAGTTTTCAAAATGGTTCTTTTCTTACTAAAAGCACCATATGTACCCCTAACTCTAACCACACTCAACGTGATAAGTCACGTGACGATTTTTAACTGACATCAACCGTGATGCTGTTGAGACATTTCAACCACGACGTGCGAAATTTATTGCATTGCAAACGTAGTGTGAAACCATCTCAAATCGAAGCAACTACCTGCGGAATTTTCTGCATCGCATATAGAAGTGCTAATGAACTCTACTCTTTGCAACTACATGCGGAATTTTCTACATCGTATATTGTAGTGCAATTTCAGTTATAAATCTTGGCGACTACGAGCGAAATTTTCTACATCACAACGTAGCGCAAATAACTATAGATCTAGACGTCTACATGCGGAATTGTTTGCGTCACATGTGTAGTGCTAAATACTATGAAAACTGAGGGACTACACATAGTGTTTAAAACTTTTCTTACTGGGTGCAGAAAGCATAACTCATTTATCTTTTAATGCTTTTAACCAAAACTTAACACTCAACTTTTTTGAAAATAACTTCGTTTTTTATTCCCTTTTCTCGATCACCACAAGGTTCTTTTACAAAAATCCGAACTTGTAATTGGAAATCATTTTATAATTCTTTTAACGACAATACTTATAATTAAAAGTAGAATTGAAATAGTGTAAACAGTAAAGTATTTACCTTGATTTCCAAGCGTGCTGGAGGGCTTTACTGGGTCTTCTTTGCTCCGCTAGCTTGTGCATCACCTGCATGATAAATTCTTACTTAAAATAGGCTACAATGTGCTACATAATATTACACACATTACTTTTAACACTAAAAGCCCTTTACAATACCCTTTTTTACTATACTTTTATTTTCTAAGTTCTAGCTCAATCGAGGCTTTCTAATTATGATTTCCTTGCATAAGTTTAACTTTTATACCCCTAGGAACATCCCCACGACGTCCGTATAATTTTCAGAGATCCAGAACGAAAAGTCAAAATTTTCAAATCCCCTAAAATAAAATACTGTTCACAGCCCATTCTACGGGCTGTTTCGCTTCCGTTTTCACTTGGATCATCTTCTTATCTCTCACTTAGGTCTTCGTAAAACGGTTTCAAAAAATTTTATCTATAAAGGGGTGAAACCTATGAAATACCCTTATTTTTCAACACTTTTTCATATCAAAATTAGCTCTTTTTACTTCCTAAATTCAATTCTTTCATATCTAACATTCTTTCACTCCAACATAATAAAACATATTCATTTCATGCACCAAAAAAAGGCTTTAACATGAAATCCCTTAATGCTCTTCAACCAAGCTTACTAACACTCTCTTGTCTCTACACTTAGTTTTTCTCATTTCTATTCTTTGTATTGCATTTTCTAAGCTCTAAGAATCATGAATTCAAGCTCAAATGGGTCAAAACTCAAGGAATACACACACCTTTCCCTTGGTGGTAACCCACACACACACAACACAAGCTATTTTCTTCAATTTCCTTTTTGAAGTGTTAGCATTTCCTTAACTTTTCTAACTTCCAACATACTTAAACCAAGCCTTAATTACATCTAAACTCCATAGGATCACTCATTCATCATAGTGACCTTAACCTATACATGCATGCACAACACTTCATTTCATTCAACTTTCAATATTTTCGCTAATTTATTCTCTTAGACATTTTAACAAATACATTAACTACCATTAAAATTGCTTAAACATGTTTCAATATCTACTTAGGGTTTTCTACTCATAAACTCTAACCTCTATTTTTAGGCATGGTCTCTTGCATTTCAACTTTCCTTTTTAACTTATTATGGGTCTACTATTGATTTAGATAAAAACCCACATCAATTTACATATCAAAACTAACCCAACCAACCAACACAATTATAAACCCAACTATCACTATTTCTAGACAAAGGCATAAAAAATTATCTTATTTTTGCTTAGGGTTTGTTATTCTTGCTTGAATCACCCTAGGACTTTGATTTGGTGTGTCAAGTAGCTTGGAATGGACTCACTTCTTCCTCTCCTCTAATTGTCGTCCCCTCTCCCCTCTTTCTCTTTATTTTGATTTATAAAATGACTAAGTGTTGGAAGACAATGGCTTATGTATATATAGGTTTTGTTTATAATTTTGCCCTTAAAGTTTGATACTTATTTACATACAATGTCACTTCCTACAATTTAACTAATTTGTCCTCCATCTTTGTTTAACTTTCATAGTACCCTTACTACTTTGATAATTTTCACAATTCCCACACTAATATATTATAATCACACCTACTTCTACATAAAATTATAATTTAGAACAATGACTATTTTGCCCTTCGCTAAATTTTATGTTACTACTTAGTTCAAGTAACTCCCACTAACACTATAAAATATCCTTTACAAGGAAGTTGTTTATGGAATTTAGCATTTCCATCCCATAATCTATCTTCTAGTGCTGGAAAGTTTAATATTACAAATGGAGGCTTACAATCTCACTCTCTCTCTTCGATTTTATTGTTTGCTTTTCATTTGTTTTTGTCTGCTTCTTAAATTTTGATTACCTTTCCTTCATTTTTTTTTAAAAAAAAATTATATATATATTTATTTACAATGCTTTTGCTTTTAAGGGTCATTCATATGACATACCTTGATAATAGCCCACTATATATATATATTAGTGTTATAAATTAATGGATGCCACCCTTTGTTATTTTATAACCCCTATCAATAATGCTCTCTTTATTAAGCCTTATTATCATTTGTAACTCATGTCATTACTTATGGTTCTTTTGACTCTTTGCCTATAAATAAAGAGTGTAAGAATGTGTTTGAGAACAAGTGAATAAAATAAAAAATGTATTCTCTCCTAAACTTCTCTTCTGTTTTCTCTCTTCTCTTCTATTTTGGTTAATGTTCTAATTCCAATACTTTTAGGCTTTACTTCATAACACGTTACTAGCAAGAATCTAATTTGAGAGATTTCATTCATATTATTTGCTTCCTTGCTATTTGATTCAAATAATTTTATAAATATTGATATATGAGAATTGATTTTTTTTTTTTAATCTCTTGCATTCGAAAGTAAGTTTGGATCTTCTGTATTAGAAAGTAAGTTTATTATGATTGAACACATATTTTAGTGTCCTATTTTATACGATCTTCCTTCCACCTTTCTTATTTATAATCTGAAGTTTACAAGTGAAAATTAAAACCAACAATTTTGATTTTCAAATAGAACTAGAAGTGCTATAATCTAAATTTAATTAGAACCAGAAGTTCTAAATTTTCAATTTCATTAAAACAAGAAGTTCTATATTGTAAATTTGTTTAGAACCACAAGTTCTATACATTCAATTTAATTAGAATTAAAAATTCTGATACATTTATCTATTAGAACTAGAAATTCTAAGATCCTAATTTATTTGAAATTAGAAATTCTAATTAAATTTTGTTAGCTTTCACGCTCAATGTGGGCAATTGTATATGTGAAATAAATTGTTGTTGCTTGAAACAACATAATTGGCCCTTACTTATTTTATAGGAAAAGTATGTCTTAAACCATAGATCTAAACACAAAAGGCAACAACATATATAAGTTTGGCTCTTTTAGGTTATGAAAAAGCAACATGCACAAAAGCAACATGGCTCTTTCGGGTTATGAAAAATTAAATAAACAAAGATCGAACGAATTTGATCTTGTGAAGTTATGTTTTTGTACTTTGTGTATGACATAATGGTTCTATCAAATTCACTTTAATTGATTAAATTCTTGATGAACGAATTGAATCCAAATTTTTGTTTTTTATTTTAAATTTAAAACCAGAAATTCTATATTTTCAATAAATTTATTCTCAATTTTATTTAGATCTTGATTTATTATAGAAGTATCAAAATTACAAATGAAAAAGATTAAGAAAAATAAATCAATTCAAATTTGATAGAAAAAAGAACCCATCTCTAACCCAAGTAGTAAATTTGAAAACATACCTCTTTATTAAGGGTAAGTAGAGACTTAAAGATCTTTTATACTAACTTTTATTCATGATTTCAAAATATATAGATCATGAAATTTAGGTTCGTAATTACGTTACAGGATTATTTTCTTTTTTATGAATTTTAACGCATCAAGTCAAAATCTATTGGTGCTATGGTTAACCCGTTACTTTTTCAGTGACAGCATGAGTTTGATAAGGGCATGAACTATTAGTTGTGGAAAACAACGACAGTTGTTAGGGTTTTCTAATATTGATCTTGTTTGAGGTATTTTATAATTAAAATATGATTGTAATCTTCTCAGAACCTGAAGTTCTAAAACTGATTATAGTGATTGATGTGATTTGGAAAAGAATTTCAATCTTAGTTCTATCAAAACTTGAAGTTTTGAGTTATTATCAAATTGAACATGTAATTATGAAACACAATGACATCATAGCTTGAAGCTTTGGTTGTATGAGAAGAACAACGAGATGTGGAAACTAGGTACATGATATACATATATATATTGTTATGTCTTAACTGACTATTAAATATTCATTACAATTCGTTGTAATTGTATTTTAAAGAATTGTTCATTAACTTACTGTAATATATCTAAAAGATTACGATATGTATATTTTTTGGCAAAAGATTTTACAGAAATATGTATGTATATTTGATCACCAAATAAATGAGGTCAGATAATTGAAACAATTTGTATTTCAAATTTGATATTGAAGTATCAATGTTAATGATTATAGAGTGAAAAACCATTTATCTTGCATGGTTAAATTAATTAATATCATTCATTAAAGTGAATATTAAATCATCTAATAGTCATGATGGTGATTATAGTCAATAAAACCCCAGTGATTATAATAAATTTCAACCACCATAAGTGGAATTCACACCATGACAAAATACAAAAAGTGTTTACACTAGTGGAATATGAAATTACAATAGTTGTATACCTAAAGTAAATATAAATATCATATTAATCTTTTACTAATTATATATAAAGTCTCCAAAAGAACAAATTGTATATTATAAAATGAAAAACAACATTGTTGTACAAGTGATACTTTGTTACTTTAACAGTGTAAATGACGGGGCCCACCCCGAATTTCCCCTTTCGAAGCTTCCGCAATCCTGCTTAGCACCCCACAACACCTTTTTGGATTTTAGCTAGCATCACCAGAAGGACATATGAAGCAAGCCCTTTAAACTTAAAACATTTCATAAACATATAAATTGTTGATTTCAGAATTTTATAATTTAGATTTTCTAAAAAATTTGACAGCATAATGACTGTATTTTAAGGTTTCCCAAAATTTCAAAATACATGTAAACAATTTAAAAGCACTTCAATATATCCAACAATAATCTCAACTACCATGTGGACCTCCGGTCCAACTCAAAACCATCATCTAGCTATAAGAAATCTATTTCCACCAAATCATTTCAGTTTCAAATACATTTCCAAGCATAAATTCGATATCATGTAAAATTAGTTCAAATATTCACAATGATATAAATAAAGGTATCAAAATATAACATTTACATAAATACATCACATCACCATAGTGGTGGTAAAATTCGTAAATTCTTTACAAACAAAATTTATATACAACTATCAATATCTAATGAAAACAAAATATGCAAAAGATGACTTTACATAAGGACATTGTCCATAACCGGCCCACCTAGTCTATGGCGGGAGAGCGAACACCCTGACTGCTAGTCCTTGCACCTGTGAAGGTTTTTTATAACATAAAACAAAGAATTATTGTGAGATAAAAGGGCTCAGTGAGTGTTAAGATTTTTCTAATTAGTACGTTTTCCACCAAATACCTCCCAAAACATTTTAAAAGAAATTATTTTATTTCTTAACAATTTCGAAATCGAAATTCATAACCTTTAATAACATTATGATAAATCTTTAAAATTTGGTTTCATGCATAAAAGCATAATAATAATTGAATCATTGCATAAACTTCCAACATTTCATTTTTCTCGCTGAAACCACATCAATGGAACCCAGAGAATCGAAGCTATCATAACATGGTCACGTGGCAGTTCGATTAATGACGCACATCGTGACAATACATGAGATATCTCACCACACGTAGCGGAATTTTCGTGCATCGCATACACGAGTGAGATAATACCCCACACATATAAAGGCGACATGACTCGACAGACTGACTCAATTCTCCCCAGAGGTTAGTGACACGCCCAACCACCAATTGCCATACACATGTGGGGTATACCGGCTAGATCTAAATCATAAGCGGGGAATCCGTAATATATAATATGGGGTAGATCATTGGCGTTTGAAAACCTTTCTATTTTCCATGTAATTCAAACTAGCTTCCTTTATTTCATAAACTTGAAAATATATAACATACCATATAAAATTATTAAAACATAAACATCGTTGTTTCAAACTTCTCATGCTTAAAACATTTTTCATTCCACAAATACATGCCATGATCACAAACTAATATTTTGAAAGTACACCACCTTAAATCTCAAAATATATTATCATCAACATAAATATTCTAAAATGGTGAAACATGCATATTTAACAATTCATAAAAGACATTTTCACTCACTTGGTGCACAACTAATCGTTTGCCCTTCGATTCACCTCCCTGGACCTCCCTTGATTCCTTAGTTTATTTTCCCCCGACAATACACATTCCACCATTCACCCAATTATATCTAACACATAGGATACCAATTAATCACTTAATTCTAATTCAATATATATATATACTCAATAAATTCATAACTCTATCATAATTCCAACCAATAATCTCTCATCAATTTCTTTTAATTTCTTTGTACCAAAGCACCCAACCACATTCTAAACATTACTAAAACACATCAAAAGGATTAAATAACAATTTAGGCACCCATTCTTGACCTTAACCAAAAATTAACACCCAAACTTCCTAGTTCAACTTTTCTTGTATTCCTTTGATACCAAACTAAAATTCATTCCAAAACATCACACCAACCATTCAAGCATTAAAAATCCACATAAACACATGCTTAATCATAAATGGTCCATACACTAACATAATGCTAATCATTTCATTTACTTGAATTTCTTTCCAAAAATTATTTCAATCAACATAAACTCTCATATAAATTCATGTATGCATCAAAATAATTCAATTATATCCATTTTTCCAATTTGACCACTTACTAGTACATAACACAACTAAGCTATTCATTTCATTCCAAGCTCAAAATTCATGCCCAAATGCTTCAATAATCATCAGTTTCACTACTAAAGCCTTACACTAAAAATCCATTAATTTCCATTAAAATCATAACACAAACCCTACCCATTACCTTACTAAATTCTTGATCCACCACTTCCTTTGTGTTTTCTTCCAAATCCAAGCTCACATAAAGGATAATCAACCTCTATTTACATCAAGAAATTCATAAACACATCATTCTAACAACTCACCATAAAAACCCATCAAAAATATCTTGAAAAAATACACTTTCTTACCTATTCTCTTCACTTTCTTGCTTGATTTTCACCCTGGCCTCTTGCTTGAAAAAAGTGATGGATTTTGGCATGAAATATGAGGTCAAACCTTGCTTTTCCCTCTTCTTTTTGCTGCCGACCAGACCTACTCTGTACCCCCAAATTCCTTTTCCTTTTTTGTCGCCCAACATCACCAATTCATCACCAACACTCCACTTTATATAGTCTTGACTTTTCTTGACCAAAATGCCCCTCTTCTAACCTTTAAATGACCATCAAATCCTCTCATTATCATTTACTAAAATGCCTTTAATTAAATCTCCTAACAACTTATCACTTTAAGGGTAATTTACTCACTTACCAAATTTTGCATTAAATTCCATTAATGATTGCCAATTAATATCAATCAATTCATTTTAATTTTATCACTCTACTATTGGCTAATCTTGCATTACATGGATTGTGCTTCTTAATCAATTTATTTCCATGTAATACTCACACTAAATCCATAGATATTTGAAGTGGAATTTACCAATTGCCCTTTTATGCATTTAATTGTCATTCACACATACATAAATTCTAAAAATATTCCATGACCATTCAATCATCAAATTGACCATGTTATACTCTAATTGGGTGTCTTCTTTGTCAGTCTCAAGCTTTAAAAGAATTCTAGTGGTAAAATCATAAATTCCTATTATTCTCCGAAAAGGGTATTTTCGTACATTAAATTTTAGATCATTTAAAACCTATCCAAATAGACTCATTTTTTATCTGCTCCACTTTCTAATAACTCTAATACCTATTCTAAGACTTCTAATGCCCAGGGTCCATTTTTAGAAAATCACTATTCTCACATATACTATTCACCCAGAACCACTATTCCTTAAAAAATTAGTTTAAAAAAAAATGACTCCGGGGTTTACAGTAAAACCCAAAACTCTGTTTGATAATAAATAATTTATTTTTTTCGACGTATAGGGTATCCGGATAGAAAAGGGGTTCGTGTGAGTAATAATTTTCGAAAAATGGATCTTATAGATTAAAGTTTTGAAATTAATATTATAATTAATGGAAACTAAAATGGAGTGAAGTTAAGTCCTTTTAAAGAGATTTTAAGTAATTCAAACAATATTAGATGGAAGTATTCTATTTGATTAGTGTCCCTGTATATAGTATTTGAAGAAAAATAAAATAATTTCTAGTATCCGGATGTGAAAATTTAATTTTAGTAGAATTTCGGATAGGATCGGAAATGATTTTGTTTCGGAAGTAATATAATAATTGTTTTTGGTGCCCACAAATGTTAATCGAATTTTAATAAATTTACAAAAATATTAATTAAACTCTAGTATAATTTCTAGATGGACTGAAACCTATTTCGAATACGAGAAAGGTATTTTAAGAGATTGGAAAGTACGGAAGGATGCATGAACACAAGAGACACTTGGCGTGCAAATGAGGAAGGATAGAATGCATGGGAGAGATATGTCAACAAAATGGAGAGGTATTTGACACTTGGCATAAAAATGTTAAATATAAATATAAGTGAGATCAAACAAACAAAAGCTAGAGTAAAACAAGAAGCTTCACTCGGTCATTGAAGAAAACAAAGGCAAGGGATAAACACAAGAAGCAATTCGGTAAACTAAGGGGTGTCTAGGCTGAGAGAAACACAAGGGGTATTCGGTCACAACACAAGAGAAACAAACAAGAAGCTTTGTGACTGGCTTGGAGAGGAGAAAAGGAGAACTCACCCGAGAGAGAAACCAAGAGGATAGCTATGGGTTTGGTCATTTTTGAAGGAAATTTTGAAGAGTTCATCACATGCAAGGGAAACCAAAGAAGACAACAACCTGTTGGAACTATTTCAAAGTTGTTTTGGATGAATTCTAACACATGCAAGAGCTGTAATCCAAGCTAGAAGCCATTATCATCTTTTCCAAGAGGTAAGCTTTGGTTTCCATGATTTTTGTTGAGTAAATGAATGGACTTTTGTGAAATATTTTGGATTTTAGGATTTGAAACCTCATTAGTGTAGAGGTTGAAATTCATGTGGATTTGAGGATGAATTAAGTGCGAAAATTGAATTGCATGTTGTTATATGCTCGGCCAAAGGAAGGAATTGATGGTTTAATTGATTTTGGTTGTCTTGCCATGAGATTTGATGTGTTTTGATGTGATTAGAAGTGTTAAAACTTGAAAGAATGTTGTTATGGTGTTGCATGATGCATTTGGCCAAGAGAGTTTAATTTGGTTCATTTTTAGTTTGAATTATTCAAGTGGTTTTCATGATTGAAATGTGATGAAAGGTTAGAATTTTATGATGAAATGATAAACAAATGTTGATATTTTGGTAAGATGTATATTCGGTCAAAGTAGTGATTTGATGATGGAAAATTGTTTTTGATTGGTTTGTGGGATTTTATGGAATATTTGGATGATGGAATTGACATAGAAATCGAAAGAAAACTCATTGAATATTAAATGACCATTTTACGGTTAAGCATTTCGTAATTGTCCAAAAGTGATTGACAGAACTAGACCCTTATTTCCTCTAATAAATCCTGTGGGTCTGTCGGGGACCCCACGAGACCCTTCTGAGGTCCAGCTAATAGAACTCAAAAGGATATCATGGAACGAATCCGTATCTATAAACAACTTTGCTTAGCAATGTATCTAAAAACATTATCATAATTATAGCTAATAACGTTATTTAAAGTAGACATGTCATTGTGATTACGTAAAATATCTACAAAATATTATTCAATTTTCTTTTGAAATATGCATAATAACATAATCAGTAATACCATTAAAACACAATGGTTACAAAAGAAAAGAATGTTGCGTTGTCAGTCGTCTAGCCCGTCTAGTCTGTGTTAGGGTAATATGCCCTAAGAGCTTGTAATTTGTAAATGTTTAAATTAATTAATAAATAAAATATATTTATATACATTTATGAAATATTTGCTTCATACAAATATCATGTAACATCCATAATTACTTATGTAATCTCAAACTAAGTATATAAGTGTTATATACAAGAGGATTTAGTTTGAGATCAGTAATCTAAAGAGTCCGTAGAAAGCAAACAAAGCTGGGTACTTTGTTTGTGGTAAATCTACAGTTGCGGTCCATTTTGTACTTGATGCGATGATCTTATCCGGGATCGTTCATGTGGCGACATGAAAATGGAGGCACCTTATATGATAGAGATTATATAGGACTGGACTACGATAAAATGAATTTTTTATTAATATCCGTTAAATAAAGAAATTCATATTTATCAACTAGATGATCATATATGGATTGATCTTAATCCTGAGTGTTTTATGGACTCCTATTTGTTGAGTCATATCTTTTGATTTACATGGGTGAGACTGTTATAGATTTACGGTCAATAAGCTTCGTACTTTGGAGATGTGATTTAATAAATGGCTGGGAACATTCTACACAACAGTGGAATCCGCTCCTTCTTGCGAGAAGTAGATGAGTAGTTCCCTTAAAGTGTTGATTCGGGTCTTGAACAATAAGAGCGCTCGACTTTTTGTTTACGAGTAAACGGAAAGATAAATTCATAAGTTGTTATGAATATATTGTTCATTAGAGAATCAATGGTACTTATTGGAATAAGATATAATTAGAGAGGTATAACGGACTTTAATGACCTAGCTCTAATTATGAACTATTTGTGGAGGATCAAACCATATGAAATGATTAAATCGATGGACACTGAAAATTCAGATTGTGTAAAACATCTACAATCTTGAGAGTGCAATCTTGGGTTTTTAGTGGAGTAACTCTAAGGTTAATAATAGTGAATTATTTAATTAAAGAGTTTAATTAATAATTCCGATATTATTGGAGCTCAAATTGTAGGTCCATTCGGTCCCCTTGCTAGCTCACAACCACATAAAGAAATAAATGAAAGAATATAATTGGATTGTCCAATTATTAATGTCACATGGACATGTTCACGAATTATTTAAATAATTTGATTATTTAAATATATGTAATTATTTAATTAAATGTTAATTATTTATTATCTGTAGAGATTATGAGTTCAATTTTTTAATGGTGTCATTAAATTATTTATGATTTAGAATCATTTAATTTAATGAACAATCTTTTAATTAATGGAAATAGTAATTTAATTTAATTGGAATTAGATTCTATATTAAATTGAATTAAAGAAGTTTTAATAGGAATTAGATTCCATATTAAATTAAAAGTAAAGAGTTCTTGACTAATAAGGAATTTGATTCCATATTAGATATGAACTATGTTTTCTAATTTAAATAGGAAATTGTATTCCTTGTTAAATTGGAAAACTCTAACTTACCATTATAAAAGGGTGTTTTATGTTAATAACAAAGAGAGGATGAATTTTTTGGCTACTTGAACCAAAAACTTCCATTAATTAAAAACACCAAATTACTCCATCTCATATAATAATCTTTTATAAAAGATTTCGTGATGTGATTCTTCGAGATTGTGCCCACACACAGTTTCTTTTGTGAAGAGTCATAGCAAGGAAGATCGGGTGGTGAAGAATCTGCAAATCAAAAGGGATCAATTCAATTATCATGCAAAAGTAAGATTCGATCTTATTAATTTAATTATTGAATTGTTATTACTAGCATCGATCGGGTATGTTTTGTTTAGAAAAATTTTTAAAATCCACGTTTCCGCATTAAATTCAAAATCAATTTTTCCCTTCAATTGGTATCAGAGCCTGGTTTCGCTAGTTTAATAATTGATTCAATAATTAGTGAATTTCCTTTTGATTATAATTTGTTGTATGTCATAGAGTAGGCACTAATTATTGATGTGTATATTTTATTTTCATGTTTGATGAATTGAGTTTGCATGGATTGATCGTTAATTGTATGGTTCTTTGGCTAATTTTAATTTGATTAAATTTGTAAGCCAATTGTGGTGTTTAGTTTATGTTGTAATTCATAGTTTTAGGGTTTCAATTTCTTGAATATTGGCTGCAGAATTTGACCTGAAATTTTGCTGCTGTTATGGGTGGAAATTACAAAAGAATTGAAAATTGAAAATATGATTTGTGCAAGTGTAGTAATGTCGCCGCATGAGATGCGCGGGTGTAAACTCCTCAATGACCACCTGGCAGTGTAATGCACTAGATGAACCCGGTACTGCAGGAAATCAAGTGCACAAAAGTTGCGCACAGGTGAACATGGAACTGCAGTGGAAGCCATTGCACAAAAGTTGTGCACACGTGAACATGGTACCGCATGTTTGAGATGGCTCCAAAGTTATTTACATAGAAATTGATTTTTATGTTAAAATTAAATAAAAAAAAAAAAAATTGGTGCTTCGAGCACCGACCAGGTCTGCACGTTTTGCACAGACCTGGTGGTTTTTATTTTGCTCAAATCATGTGCAAGTTAGCATGCTCATAACAATGAAATATTTTGAAAGTCAAAAAGAATGCTTTTGTTGTACTCAAATGCATGCGTGGAACCTACTGCATAAAATTAATGGTTAATTTGCACAAGTTCCTATTTGAAGCTTATTGGAAAATTTTCAAACAGTCCATAGGCTTATGGGTTTCATAATTTTGTGTTATCATTTTCAATTGTACCTTTATTAAAAATTGTCCACTTGTTTTGGATAATTTTTATTGGATTCAAAAATTAAGAAATGGACTTCTAGCTCAATCCATTTGATGGATGTTCTTGATTGTTAAATTAGATTTAATTTTGAGTCCAATAAAACTCATGAAGACCTTGAAGACTATGAAGACTACAAATGAAGGCCAAGGAATGCTTTGGTTAATTTTTGTAACCTTAAATTAGATTTAGGTTGTTAAAGCCAAAGAACTCGGTCAATCACATGTTGTTTAGTTAAATTATTTATCATGCGATGAATGAATGATTTATTGATAACATAGTCATGCATTAAAATATGTCATATAGAATAGAGAATGCCTACTCGTTACATTATAACATGAAATGCATACATGTATTATTATTTATTTTTTCTATTAAATAGTTTATTAGTTAAAATAGAGATAATAATACATAGGATACCAATTTTATAATTTGTTAGGATTTTAGCTTAAAGTCCTAGGTTCAGAAATTGACAATATATGATTAGTTTTAATATGATTAAAATATATTTATATTTTGAATAATTGGTATTCATAATGTGATTACATTTTAAGAGTTAAAATTGGGTAATTCACATTATTACTAATCTAATTTAATTAAAAAGTTTAATTTATTTAGATTGGTAAACAAATTGGAGATATAATTTTAATGTGATTAAAATGACATATTTCACATAATTGGCTCATAATGTGGATTAATTTTTAAAAGTTAAAATTGAATAATTCACATTATTACTAATCTAGTTTATTTAAAAATTTTAATATATTTAGATTAGTAAAGCCTTTTAGAAGTATTTTTTTATATGATTAAAAATAAATAAATAATATACTTCTTAAATGGCTTATATTGTGGATTAGATTTTAAGAGTTAAAATTGGGTAATTTCACATTAAATCTAATCTTCATAATTAAAGAGTTTAGATTATCTAGATTAGATCTTTTATAATAAATTAGATTTTTAAGAGTTAAACATTTGGTAATTTATTAGATGTTAATAGGATGATGATTCTAGTAACATACAAATTCCTAGTAACTTAGATTATCTTCTTAGCCGTTAATAATCTAAGACGATGCCTAGGAATATTAAATAGAAAACCCTAATCCTAAAATAGTGAGTGGGAGAGGGATATATGACAATATATCCTGTGGTCTCCATCATTAGTTCAACACCGTGAAATTTAAAGGCGCCTCGAGACGGCTTTGTTATCGTCCCCCTACGGGTGGTGTCCATTTAAGTTGATCAAGGTTGACTTCCTAATGGATAGGATTCCTAGATGTATCTTGAGATTGACCTACCCTACGGCGACAATTCTCGAGTTAAATCAATGGAATCTTAAATGATGGGTTACAATCATAAATGAAATAATTAATTGTTAATTATTTTTTTGACCGAAAAACGGTAGTTAAATAATATATGAATAAGAGTTATTTTGTTATATTATTTAATTGAGAATGTCTCAGTCTAACATACAAATATTTGACTTACCCTACGGCTGCACTTATTTGTGGAATGTTAGATTATCGTGGCATAGTAATTATTTTTTTAGGATATTTTCTAATTCATTATTCGTGTATCATACA
Source organism: Litchi chinensis (assembly GCA_019925255.1). Lineage (NCBI taxonomy): Eukaryota > Viridiplantae > Streptophyta > Magnoliopsida > Sapindales > Sapindaceae > Litchi > Litchi chinensis. The sequence goes on along the minus strand of CM034462.1, from coordinate 10,140,324 downwards.
TCACGTTTAATTTTATGCCAAACTAATGATATTGTATGAATGCAATTGAATAAAATATTTTATTATTATTTAATTCAGCAATGTTGTCTCCATTTATGTTTATGCTTGCCAATGATAAATTAAACGGGGATAACTATGTTAAATAACATGAATGCCTTTTATGGTCTAAAAAGACCTAAATTTGTCTTGATGGAAGAGTGTCTTTCTGAGCCTGGCCAAGTAAGCATGATACTGGAGACTTTTCCGAAGAGCCTCATACAGTTCAAAGCAACTTTGTTATGAACAAATTCATCATGCATGATGGCACCTAGGATGTCGTGTCAGCTAGAGCAGTGGGAGAAGTGTGACTTCCATTTTCTAATAGTTGTTTTATTGTTTTGAACAATGTTTTAGTGAAATATGATTTCTGTTACTATCCTCATGGAACAATTATATTCAATTTCTTTTAATAATAAATCAGTTATTATTTCTAGAAATTATTTAAATAGTTGTTCATGAATATTAGAAAACAACTTATACGAGTTAAGATCGTTAACTCATAGCTGCTCAAAGCTAAAATGTTTAAGGTTGAAGTACTTAAAACAAAACGACAAAAGATTTCTCCCAATGATGATACCTATTTTTGGCATCTAAGCTTTGGATATTGTAACCTTGACATAATAGACAGACTTGTAAAAGAGCAGACTTTTAAGTGAGTTAAAGATTTGGCTCTTTACCTATTTGTTAGTCATGTCTAGAATGTGCAAATATTCAAAAGACCTTTTATGAAAAGAGCTTAGAGCATAAGAACCACTAGAGCTTATAAATTCGGACGTCTGCGGTCCTATGAATGTTAAAGCTAGAGGCGATTATGAATATTTTGTCACCTTAGTTGACGATTATTCTTAATATAGGTTTGTTTACCTAATGCAATAGAAGTCTGAAACTTTTGAAGAGTTCAAATAGTCTCAAGCTAAAGTTGAAAACCAATTAGGTAAATTATTGAATTCTACGATCGGATCGTGGAAGTGAGCACCTCAAAACGTAGTTTGGGGATTACTTGATTAAGAATGAGATTCTATATCAACTAATAGCTCATAAAACATCTCAACAAAATGGTATTATGAGAGGAGAAATAAAACCTCACAGGACATGATAAGATCTATAATTAGTTTCTCATTATTATTTGGTTTCTTCTAGAGAAATACACTGCAAACTACGGTATATATCTTAAATGTCGAAGCTTCCAAGTCTGTTCCCAAGATATCTTTATAGTTGTGAAATGGTCACAAAACTAGTTTGTGACATTTTCACATATGGATTGTCCAACTCATGTATTGAAGAGCAAGACTAGGAAGATATGGAACCACATTCATAGGTATGTCTATTTGTAGGTTACACCAGAGAAACTAAAGGCAAATTCTTTTATAATCCTTAAGAAAACAAAGTATTTGTATTGACAAATGCTAGATTTCTTAAAGATAATTATATAAAAGATCACAAAACTCGTTGTTATACTCGAGGAGTTATTATCTGGTTCATCCAGTACTCAATCAACAATAGTTGTTGATAACAACATAGTTAAGACCACTTTGAGTGTCAGACAGATTCTCGTTAGAGTTATCTACCACCTCATCATAGTGGGAGGGTTGTGAGACAACCTATTTACTACATAGTTTTGGAGAGATACTAGTTGTCATCTCTAATGACAGAGTAGATAATTCATTGGCATATAGAGATGCAATGGATGACTCTGATAAGGAGAAAAGGCTTAAAACCTTGAATCTTGAGATGGAGTCTATGCACTCCAACTCTATCTGGAAATTTGTGGATCCATCAAATGGGGTAAAACCCATAGGTTGTAAATGGATAAGAAGGTAGAGACCTTCAAAACTAGGCTAGTGGCAAAGGGTTAGACCTATGAGAAGAGAGTTGACTATGAAAAGATTCTCTCATCAATAGCCATGTTTAAGTCCATTCATATTCTTCTATCCATAGCTGCATATCTCAACTATGCGATATGGCAGAAAAATGTCAAGATTGCAATTTTGAATGACAATCTTGATCAATGCATCTATATGGTATAACCAAAGGGATTCGTGTCCCAAGATTAATAGCAAAAGGTTTGCAAATTGCAAAGGTCCATTTATGGATTTAAGTAAGTATCTTGATCTTGGGATATAAGGTTTGATACTTTGATCAAATCTAATGGTTTTAAGCAAAAAGTCGATGAACCTTGTGTATACAAGCATAACATCGATAAGAAAGTGGTTTTCCTCGTAATTTATGTTGATAATATCCTACTCATTGGGAATGATATAAGAACATTATTTGAGATATAGAACTGGCTTGCTAACTAATTCCAAATGAAAGATTTGAGAGAGTATTTGTGTTCTTAGAATTCAAATTATATGAGATCGTAAGAACAAATAGTTAGCACTGTCTCAAGCATCATACATTGATAAGATCATTATATGGTTTGCAATGTAAGAATTCCAAGAAAAGTAATTTATTTTTCTTGTCATGGAGTTCATTTGTCAAAGGAATAGTGTCCTTTGACACCTCAAGAGGTTAAGGTTATGAGACGAATTCCCTATACCTCTGAAGTAGGCAATCTCATGCATATTATGCAATGCATGAGACCTGACATATATAATTCAGTGGGAGTAGTCAGTCATTATCAATCAAACCTATGATCGGATCATTGGGTGGCTGTAAAACATATTCTCAAGTATCTTTGGAGAACGAGAAACTATATGCTTGTGTATTTTGGAGAGGATTTGATCCCATAAGGATACACAGATCTGATTTTTAATTGGACAATGATTATAAGAAATCCATGTCCAGGTCAGTATTTACCTTTAGTGGTGGAGCCATTATATGGAGGAGTGTTAAGTAATCTTGCATTGTTGACTCCACCATAGAAGCTGAATATGTAGCAGCTTGTGAAGCAGTTAAGGAAGCGGTTTGGCTCCATAAAATTCTTGATTAATCTGGAAGCTGTTCCAGATATGGATAAACCACTCACCATTTATTGTGATAATAGTGATATAGTGGTCAATTCTAAAGAATCAAGAAACCACAAATAAGGGAAGCATATAGAGAAGAAATACTATCTCAATAGGGAGATTGTACATAATGAGATGTGTCATTAAGATGATAACTTCACTAGACAACCATACTGATAAATTTACAAAGACCTTAACGGCTAAAGTGTTTGAAGGTCATCTAGAGGGTCTAGGATTACGAGACATGTCTCATCTGCTCTAAGGGCAAGTGGGAGATTGTTAGGGTAATATGCCCTAAGAGCTTGTAATTTGTAAATGTTTAAATTAATTAATAAATAAAATATATTTATATACATTTATGAAATATTTGCTTCATACAAATATCATGTAACATCCATAATTACTTATGTAATCTCAAACTAAGTATATAAGTGTTATATACAAGAGGATTTAGTTTGAGATCAGTAATCTAAAGAGTCCGTAGAAAGCAAACAAAGCTGGGTACTTTGTTTGTGGTAAATCTACAGTTGCGGTCCATTTTGTATTTGATGCGATGATCTTATCCGGGATCGTTCATGTGGCGACATGAAAATGGAGGCACCTTATATGATAGAGATTATATAGGACTGGACTACGATAAAATGAATTTTTTATTAATATCCGTTAAATAAAGAAATTCATATTTATCAACTAGATGATCATATATGGATTGATCTTAATCCTGAGTGTTTTATGGACTCCTATTTGTTGAGTCATATCTTTTGATTTACATGGGTGAGACTGTTATAGATTTACGGTCAATAAGCTTCGTACGTTGGAGATGTGATTTAATAAATGGCTGGGAACATTCTACACAATAGTGGAATCCGCTCCTTCTTGCGAGAAGTAGATGAGTAGTTCCCTTAAAGTGTTGATTCGGGTCTTGAACAATAAGAGCGCTCGACTTTTTGTTTACGAGTAAACGGAAAGATAAATTCATAAGTTGTTATGAATATATTGTTCATTAGAGAATCAATGGTACTTATTGGAATAAGATATAATTAGAGAGGTATAACGGACTTTAATGACCTAGCTCTAATTATGAACTATTTGTGGAGGATCAAACCATATGAAATGATTAAATCGATGGACACTGAAAATTCAGATTGTGTAAAACATCTACAATCTTGAGAGTGCAATCTTGGGTTTTTAGTAGAGTAACTCTAAGGTTAATAATAGTGAATTATTTAATTAAAGAGTTTAATTAATAATTCCGATATTATTGGAGCTCAAATTGTAGGTCCATTCGGTCCCCTTGCTAGCTCACAACCACATAAAGAAATAAATGAAAGAATATAATTGGATTGTCCAATTATTAATGTCACATGGACATGTTCACGAATTATTTAAATAATTTGATTATTTAAATATATGTAATTATTTAATTAAATGTTAATTATTTATTATCTGTAGAGATTATGAGTTCAATTTTTTAATGGTGTCATTAAATTATTTATGATTTAGAATCATTTAATTTAATGAACAATCTTTTAATTAATGGAAATAGTAATTTAATTTAATTGGAATTAGATTCTATATTAAATTGAATTAAAGAAGTTTTAATAGGAATTAGATTCCATATTAAATTAAAAGTAAAGAGTTCTTGACTAATAAGGAATTTGATTCCATATTAGATATGAACTATGTTTTCTAATTTAAATAGGAAATTGTATTCCTTGTTAAATTGGAAAACTCTAACTTACCATTATAAAAGGGTGTTTTATGTTAATAACAAAGAGAGGATGAATTTTTTGGCTACTTGAACCAAAAACTTCCATTAATTAAAAACACCAAATTACTCCATCTCATATAATAATCTTTTATAAAAGATTTCGTGATGTGATTCTTCGAGATTGTGCCCACACACAGTTTCTTTTGTAAAGAGTCATAGCAAGGAAGATCGGGTGGTGAAGAATCTGCAAATCAAAAGGGATCAATTCAATTATCATGCAAAGGTAAGATTCGATTTTATTAATTTAATTATTGAATTGTTATTACTAGCATCGATCGGGTATGTTTTGTTTGGAAAAATTTTTAAAATCCACGTTTCCGCATTAAATTCAAAATCAATTTTTCCCTTCAGTCTGATCGTGGCGGACTAGTATCTTGTTCCTTGATCTTGCATTTAGGAGGCTTTGTTAACATAAAACCAAAACAGTTTGTAAGCTATAAAGCCTAGTAAGTATGTAAGGGTTTTGCTAAATTTAAGTTTTATGAATTTCCTCCCAAAAACATTTTTCTATAAAATAATTTATTTTTTGAAAACTTTGGTTTTATAAATTTATCTTTAATGTTTTTAAAGCTTTTCTAAAATACTTTCTAAAATGATTTCTTTCCAAAATCTATTTTTTATGGTATGCTTCTCTTTTTAAAATCTGTACTAATGGGGAACCCAAGGAAAGCTACAATCACATGAACGGGTAGACCAGTTTTGCTCAGTGTGAGGGCCCACGTGACGGAATATCTATCATCGCGCATAGTGACAAAGCTATAAAGACATCTCGCAATTATGTGGCAGAACTATATCACACATCGCAAGCGAGACAATATCCCACAAGTGTAAAAGGGCGACTCGACAGACATGACAGACTCTATCCCCTCGATGTTAGCAAGACCAACCCTCTCAACACTTGCCCTACACTGTAAGGTATACCGGCTAGGTCTAATGCTAAAATGTCTATCTATCAATAAGCTTAGGCCGTTTTACTAGTCCTTGAAAATCTTTATTATTATTATTATTATTTTTACTCTTTCTATATTTCAAATAAGCTAATCTTTCACGTTAAGCATGAATTATTGATGAGCTAAAAATAATTTATGAGAATTTATATAATAATTGCAGAAAAATTTAAAAAAAAATTTAACGTAAAGAAAATATTTTCACACTCACTACGTGTTGTCCTATTCACTTGAATCTCTGCTTCAGCGACCTCCTCTCAGCTCACTACCACCTACACTTAGTCATAAATGAGACCTTTACTTAACTAATTAAATTATTATCTCTGATTCTTAAATCATGCGAGTTGCTAAGGACTGCAATACTATCAGTCTAGCTCGAGTTGCAAGCTCGCACCTCCGCTCGCCTTAGCTCCGCTCTTCAGCGAGCTCCTACTTCGCCCGACTCAGCTCGAACTGAGGGCACCAATCTTAGTGAGCTCGCTCAACTCACTTTCAACGAATTGCCACCTTCTTCCAGTTCGATTCACTCCTCATCCCCTCTCAACTCGCCCTTGTGAGCTACTACCTTAAACTATCTTGGCCAAGCATCCCTGATGGGTTGCGACCTCACTTAGCTCCTTCTACGAGCTTGCACTCCAGTCTAGTCCAGACAGACGAGGTGAAGAGCAACAGGCATAACCCAGTTCGCTCCCTAGTCAACCATCTTAACCAATTGAAATGCACTAAAGGTCTCCTCTAGCTCGCACCTCGTGAGCTCTCGACCTCATTTCACACATACATAATAAATCAACATATCATCAGTTCGCCAATTTCTCAGGTCGCAACCTCATGAGGTTCAACGATAAAAACTGGATCATCCCAAATCATAATTAAACTACCACAAATTAACATCATTTTCAATTATTTTACTTACCAGACCCTTGTCTAGCCTTTTGTCTTGCTTTCTCTCTCGCTTATAACTTTAAACCACTAGATTTATACACCAAGAATCTTGTAAACGTTTATAACCCAGAAGCTATTACTCGATAGCTTTTCACCAATATAAAACCATAAAAATTAATTATTATCACTTAAATCTTATCAGATCTGGTTTCTCACATTCCAATCAACTTGGTCTTCCTAAAAAATGGTAGAAATCCGTTTAGAGCAGCTACAGATCTGCTCTCATTCTTTCTGCCAACGACAACTTTTTTTCTCTCTCTCTTTTTCAGATTTTTCTCCTATCGACACACTCACCACACACCTATATTTGTAGGCATGGGTTAAGCTCGATTTCACCCTTAAACTTCTTTAAAATTACGTTCTTACCAAATTCTAGAGAATTCTTTTGTTTTCCACCATTGTCCTTATGCTTTCCTCATATTTACCATCTTGTCATTCTTTACAAAATCTTTTATTTTTACCAATTTACCCTCAACTTTTATAACTTAAATTTAGTCTCAATCATTCCGAAAGCTCTATAAAAAAATTTAATTTCATCATAAAACACCTTAAAATTCCTTTTTATTATTTTATAAAATAAAATTCATCTTGTTTCATACACGGATACAGTACAAATTCAGGAGAGGGTGTTACAGTGATGTTTGGTGAATTTAAATGGAATTTACACCATTCGTTGATATGTTGAATGTGAATTTGATGAGAAAATCTAGTAAAATTCATGATAGGAAAGTGTGTTTAGATTCAGTCAAAATAAGAAATTATTGGTTCGAAAATATTGCTTGACCCATTAGCGTGAAATTAGGCTTCATTCGACATTCTTCGCTTAGACATTTAAAATTTTGAATGGAAAGTAAATACGAATAATTGACGTTGAAACGACTTGAAAAAGGGTGTGTTGAAATGTTAGTATATTAATGTGTGGCTATGAAATTATTCGAACGAATAGTGTTGGTTGTGATATAACCTAAAAATAGAATACAAAAATGTGTAGGTTACGCGGAGGTGAGGAAATCTTTCCGTTGAATTTAAACTTATTGCGAACTATAAAATATGGTGAGTGTCCTAATAAAAATATTTTGAAATGTTTATATTTCTATTCATGTTGGTTTTATATGATGAATTTAAATTCATGTTATTTACAAATGAAAGCTAATATTTATGATTAATAAATTGTTATACGAGAACCATATTACATGAATTATTGAAAATTTTTGCATGAATTGTGAATGAGATGATGAAAAACAAAATGAATGGAAATGATATGTGAGCCTATGGTATGCCTTAAAGAGATCCTGATGTTACCAGTCGAGGTTGAGTACCCTAAGCGTAAATTGACGGCATTTGTCGGGAGAGTCTATCACTAACAGTGGGGGGGAATGTGTCAGTTAGTTTAGTCTCGTGTGTCACCCAATGCACGTACATGATATATTATTAGCTAGCTTCCACTTGAGTGAAGGTAAATTTCGCTTCGTAGCGAAGGTAAATTTCGCTACGCAAATACCGGATAGATGTCTTGAACGAAGATAAATGCTGCTTTTAGCAAAGGTAAATTCCGCTAGTAGATACCAAATAGATGGCCTATGCGAAGGTAAATTTCGCACCGAGCGATGCTAAATTCTGCTTTGCCATATACCAATATACCATGTGGAATGAATTATCAGTGGTTGATTTGTTTTACTTAAAAGCTTTTAAAAAATTGAAATACCACCACTATTTACGATTTATGAGAGAAAATGAAATCATGCAAAATGATATTTTATGCATCGATTGATACTTGAAAAGCATTTAAGAATCATCTTTCGAAATCAGAAAGTTTGCTTTTCAAAACGTCATAAAATTTATAGATTTTTGATGCATGGATTGTAATGGTATTAATATTTATTCATGCTTTTAAATTTTATATGATTCTCAAGAAATATATTTTAATTACTACAACATGATTATGTTTACGAATTGTGTTTAAAGTTTTTTTTTTTAGGGAGGATATTTTGAAAGTTGATTGAATGGAAATATATACGACACTCACTAAACTTATGTAGCTTACCTTAGTTTCTTTGTTTAAAAAAATAAATAAATAAAACCTCTCAGGGACAGTTACAGGTGTGGATACTACAATAGCAGGGACTCCAGACCCAAAGTAGCTCATTCTTGTCGAGTGTTGTGTTTGTGACACCGTTTTCCAAATTTATACTGTATCCGTGTATGGAACAAGATGATTTTTATTTTATAAAATAATAAAAAGGAATTTTAAGGTGTTCTATGATGAAATTAAATTTTTATAGAGCTTTTGGAAGGATTGAGACTAAATTTAAGCTATAAAAAATGAGAGTAAATTGGTAAAAATAAAAGATTTTGTAAAGAATGACAAGATGGTAAATATGAGGAAAGGACAAGGACAATGGTGGAAAACAAAAGAATTCTTTAGAATCTGTTAAAAACATAATTTTAAAGAAGTTTAAGGGTGAAATTGAGCTTAACCCACGCTTATAAATATAGGTGTGTGGTCAGTGTGTCGTTAGGAGAAAAATCTGAAAATGAGAGAGAGAGAGAGAAAAAGTTGTTGTCGGCAGAAAGAATGAGAGCAGATCTGCAATTGCTCCAGGTGGATTTTTGTCATTTTTGAGGAAGATCAAACTGATTGGAAGGTGAGGAATCATATCTGGTAAGATTTAAGTGATAAGAATTAGTTTTTATGGTTTTATGTTGGTGAAAAGCTGTCGAGTAATAGTTTCTGGGTTGTAAATGTTTAACGAGATTCTTAATATATAGATCTGGTGGTTTGAAGGTGTAAGCGAGAGAGAAAGCAAGACAAAAGGCTGAGCAAGGGTCTGGTAAGTGAAATAGTTGAGAATGATGTTAATTTATGGTAGTTTAATTATGATTTGGGATGATCTAATTTCTATCGCTGAACCTAATGAGATGACGACCTGAGAAATTGGCAAACTGATGATATGTTGATTTATTATATATGTGTGAAATGAGGTCAAGATGTATTTATGGTAATGTAAAACGCAAGTCTGAAGAAATGAGTGTTAGGTGTAGGCATATGTGAGTTAGGGTAGGAGCTCGCGAGATACGAGCTGGAGGAAGCCCTTAGTGCATTTCAGCTAGTTAAGATGGTCGATTGGGGAGCGAGCTGGGCTATGCCTGTTGCTCTCCACCTCGCCTATCTAGACTAGGTTGGAGTGCGAGCTCGCAAAAGGAGTTGAGTGAGGTCGTAGCCCATTAGGGGTGCCTAGCCAAGCTAGTCTAAGGCAGTAGCTTGCAAGGGTGAGTTGAGAGGGGATGAGGAATGAATCGAACTGGAAGAAGGTAGCAGCTCGTTGAGAGTGAACTGAGCAAGCTCGCTAAGATTGGTGCTTTTAGTTCTGGCTGAGCTGGGCGAAGTAGGAGCTCACTGAAGGTGCGAGCTGAGGTGCGAGCTTGTAACTCAAGCTGGACTGATAGTATGGCTATCCTTAGCAGCTCACATGATTTAGGAATCAGAGATAATAATTCAGCTAGTTAAGTAAAGGTCTCATTTGTGACTAAGTGTAGGTGGTAGCGAGCTGAGAAAAGGTCGTTGAAGCAGAGATTCAAGTGAATAGGATAGTAAGCAGTGAGTGTGAAAAGATTTTCTTTTTGTTAATTTTTTTTTTGAATTTTTCTACAATTATTATATAAATTATCATAAATTATTTTTAGTTCATCAATAGTTCATGTTTAGCTTGAAAAATTAGTTTATTTGCAATATAGAAAGAGTAACAAAAAAAAATAAAAAAACCAGTAAAGATTTTCAAGGACTAGTGGAACAGTCTAAGCTTATTGATAGACAGACATTCTAGCATTAGACTCGACCAGTATACCCCATAGTGTAGGACAAGTGTTGGGAGGGTTAATCCTGCTTATATCGGGGGGATAAAGTCTATCATGTCTGTCAAGTCGTCCTTTTGCACTTGTGGGGTATTGTCTCCCTTGCGATGTGCAATGATAGTTCTGCCACACAATTGCAGAATGTCTTTATAGCTTTGTCACTGCGCGCGATGATAGATATTCTGCCTTGTGACCCCCCCACACTGAACGAAGCTGGTCTACCCGTTCATGTGGTTATAACTTTCCTTAGGTTCCCTATTAGTACAGATTTTAGAAAGAGAAGCATACCATGAAAAACATATTTTTGAAAGAAATCATTTTAGAAAGTATTTTAGAAAAGCATTGAAAACATTAAAGAAAAATTTATAAAATCCAAGTTTTCAGAAAATAAATTATTTTACAGAAAAATGTTTTTAGGACAAAATTCCTAAAACTTAAATTTAGCAAAACCCTTATATACTGACAGGATCCGACCTGGATTCCCTCTAATGAACCTGACGGTCCTGCCGGACATCCCATGAGACCCTTCTGATGTCTAACTATTAAGGTCTCAATAGGACGTCATGGAGCGAACCCGTATCAAGAAGTAATTTTTGCTAAACAAGAAAACCATCTTTTCTTAAAATTTCTTCTCAACATCCATGCCAATCATGTTGTGATTAAAACATTATCCGGAATATGCAAAGATTTAAAGTAGACATGGCGTCATGGTTATATAAAAATTTTACAAAATATTCTTCAAATTTGAAATATGCATGATAAAATAATTAATAATATCATTAGAAGCACAATGTTCATAGAAGAAACAATGCAGTGTCGTCAGTTGTCTGACCCACCTAGCGTGATCGCGGCTGACTAGTACCCTGATTCCTTGTTCCTGCACCTAGGAGGTTTTTGTAACATAAAACCAAAAATAACAGTAAACTATAAAGCCTAGTGAGTGCAAGAGTGCGATTAAACTAAATTTTATAAAATACTTCCTGAAAACGTTTTTCTTTAAAAAGAATTTTGTTTTTGAAAATTTGAGTTTTTTATAAATTCTCTTTAGGATATTCGAAAGCATTTTCTAAAAATAATTTCTTTCTAAAACTCGCTTTTCATTGGTATGTTGCTCTTACTAAAATTTGTATTAATGGGGAATCCAAGGAAAGCTACAATCACATGAACGGATAGACCAATTTCGTTCAGTGTGGGGGGTCACGTGGCGGAATAACTATCATCGCTCACCGTGACAAAGCTACAAAGACACCCCGCTATTGCGTGGCAGAACTATCATCGCGCACCGCAAGCGAGATAATACCCCACAGTATAGAAGGCGACTCAATAGACATGACAGACTTTATCCCCCCAATGTTAGTAGGACTAACCCTCCCAATACTTGCCCTACACTGTGGGGTATATCGGTCGAGTCTAAAATGCTAGAAGGTCTGTCTATCAATAAGCTTAGATTGTTCCACTAGTTCTTGAAAATTTCTACTTTTTTTTTTTTTACTCTTCTATATTCAAATAAGTTAGTTTTTCATGCTAAACATAAATTGTTGATGGGCTAAAAATAATTTATGAGAATTTATATAATAATTGCAGGAAAATCTAAAAGCATTTTAACATAAACAAAATATTTTCACACTCACTGCTTGCTGTCTTAATCACTTGCACCAATACCACTGCGAGCTCTTCAACGAACTTCTTTCTCAACTCGCAGTCACCTACACTTATTCACAACGAAATCCTCACTTAGCTAGTTAAATTATCATCCAACTCCTAATCCATATGAGCTGCTAAGGACTGCAATACTGTCAGTCCAGCTCGAGCTACAAGCTCGCACCTCAGCTCGCCCAGCTGGCACCTTTAGTGAGCTCTTACTCTACCCTGCTCAACTCGAGCTGAGAGCACCGAATGCTAGCGAGCTCGCTCAGCATAGCTCGAACTAAGGGCATTCCCCTTCAGCGAGCTCGCTCAGCTCTCTCCCTTAGCGAGCTGAGATCTTCTTCGAGCTCAGGTCGCTCCTCATACCTCTCAGCTCATTCTTACGAGCTACGACCTTTGTCCAGCTCGGCCAGGCACCTCTAATGAGCTGTGGCCTCACTCAGCTCCTTTTGCGAGCTCACATTTCAGCTCAATCCAGACAGGTGAGATGGGAAGCAACAAGCATAGCTCAACTCGACCATCTCGACCAGCTGAACTCACTGAGGGCCTCCTCCAGCTCACACCTCGCGAGCTCCTACCCTGTCACACAACTCAGTTCACACACACACTAAAACAACATATCATTAGTTCTTCACCAAAACTCAGGTCGCGACCTCATCAGGTTCAGTGACACAAACTAAATCATCTTAAATCAAAATCAAACTACCACAAAATTAGAACCATTCTTAGCGATTTCACTTACTAGACTTTTACTCAGCCTTTTACCTTGCTTTCTCTCTCACTTACAGCTTCAATCCATCAGATCTATACATCAAGAATCTCGTTAAATGTTTACAAACTCAGAAGCTGTTACTCGACAGCTTTGCACCAACACAAAATCATAAAAAAAAAACCTCATTTTTAACACCTACACTTACCAGATCTACTCTTTAAATCTGTTCTTCACCTTCCAATCAGTTGATCCTACTTAAAAATGGTAGAAATCAGACCAGAACAGCTGCAGATCTGTTCTTCTTCCTCTGCCGGCGATAGCTCCTCTCCCACCCTCTCTTTCCTTCTAGATTTTTCTTCTACCGACATACCCACCACACACCTATATTTATAGGCATGGGTTAAGCTCGATTTCACCCTTGGATTTCTTTAAAATTACGCTTTTACCAGATTCTAGAGAATTCTTCATTTTTTCCTAATGTCCTTGTCCTTTCCTTCTATTTATAATTTTGTCATTCTTTATAAAATCTTTTATTTTTACCATTTTACCCTAAACTTTTAAATATTAAATCTTTCTCCCAATCATCCCGGAAACTCTATAAAAATTTAATTACACTTCCAAATACTCTAAAATCCTTTTTATAATTTTATAAATAAAATTTAAGTTATCTCATACACAGATACAATACAACTTGGGAGAGGGCACTACACATACTCACTAGGCTTTATAGCTTACAAACTGTATATGACGACATGCTTATTTTAGATAATGGTTTTAGTATATTTATGCAAATGCTTAATTTTATTTTCTTAGAAATTATGAAATGAAATTTTCAAATACTGGGTTTTTTTTTTTTTTTTTTTACAAGTATTTATAGATACGGGTTCGCTCCACGATACCCTTTTTGGGTCTTATTAGTTGGACTTCAAAGGGTTTCGTGGGTGCCTGACAGGACCGCTGAGTTCATTAGAGGAAATCCAGATCGAGTCGTGTTAGTGTTGTTGTGAAATTTTGTGAACGCATGTATGATATTTATGATTTTGATACTTCTGAAACAAATTTTGTATGTAGTTATATATATCTTTTGGAAAACTTGTTTATACATGAGTTGTTTATAATTCCAAGTTATCTTTTAAATTAAAGCATGATTATGGTTGTTTGTGATTTTGAAATGAAGGCCTAAGGCCCAATAGTTGAGATTTATATTGAAATAGAAGTGTACAGGTTTTCAGTGAACTTTTACAGGTGGAGTTTTTAGAAAAACAACCGTTGTGCAATCAAAATTTATATAAATAATGTTTGTAAATGTAAATTTAAAATGAAAAATAAAATTCTCACCCATTTTTGTTAATTGAGGAAATTCTAAAATTTTAACAAAGGTTTAGCTTCACAGGAACCTTTCAACTAGAGAAATTCTCGATTGGAAGACCACCATGGGGTTGTCAGGCGGGTCACTTTGAGTATAAGAGTTGGGGCCCTTCAAACAGATCATGTATGAATCTATTTAGATATAGAAAGAATTCAAAGTAATATAATCATGTATCAAATACTATAAAATGGAACTGAAGACATACCCGTTTCTACCTAATGAAAGTGCTTTTGAAATCTCTAAATTGTTCAACTGCTCGAATTCCAACCACAAAGACAGAAAGAAACCTCAAGTCACAATGTGATTAGCCTAGCCATGTGTTTTCTACTTTGCATTTACTCACTGTGTGTAGTTTGTACGTATATTGTGGAAAGTTGATATTGCATCAATCTCTTCATCAGCCTTGACAAATAAAATACATCACGTATTTATAAGGGTGACGGTTATATTCTAATAATCGCTAGTAACTGCTAGTGGTTACTTGTTCCTATCCAAATCTATATTATTGGAACCAGGTCATGAGTTTAGGTCACTTAGGTGGACCCGACCTAACAACCCAATATTTTTCACTCACAAAGATGAGCCAAATAGAACTTATGGAGAAAAATACTGACGACCCCTTTATGATAAATAGTATAGACATTCATATAAATAAATACACCGTATGACCTATGAACAATAATATATTCAATGTGGCTTGTTTTTCAAATCTCAATTATATTTCTATAGAAAAGATTATAAATTTGTTCATTATTATATCATAGATTTAACAGAATTTTATTTGCTGGAGCATATTTAATCCCTTAATATGTTCGATCCTCCAATATTCCATATAATCACAATTCACAATTACAATTCCAAATTGCAAATTGTTGCAACAAGTAACTATGGGAACAAAATAAAAATCATTAAATCTTCCTCTCTCACTTTCATCCCTTAATCAACAAAAATGACTAACATTATAGTAATGTCCCATAAGCCGTATTACTATAGCCATAAAAGACACACTAATGATACAAATATCACCCTTTTGCTTTGAGACAAAGTGAACAATCATTGAGGAATAGGTAGAAGTTTTATACAAACTTCAATGGAACTTACATAATGAGAAATTAGGGATAAATTCACCTATTTTTCATTTTGATCACAATAAGCACATGCGGTATGAAACGCATGTTATAATGAATCTTGTCCTTCAATAAATTCGCGTATGTCTTTTATAATGAAATTATTCACTGTATAGATTTTAGTTCAGACACTCTCTAAGGACCTAACCTCAGTTTTTAAAAACTCGCCCTTTAAGCACCTTTATCAAGAAACTCACAACTAGCTTAATTAAGTTCTCATGATGGTAGGGATACATCACGAACGGTTCAATAATTGATTTAGGTAGAAGCTTATCTTGATTACGATCAAGGCAATATTTCATACATTTCAAACTCTTAAGAGAATAATCTCATTTTTATCCTCTAAAAATATATGTGTCTCATCAATGTATGAAACACATTTTTTTAATTATTTTGGCCTATCCTAGCCGAACCTACACTTATTCTTACACCATTAATCTCATTCAATTTTTCTCATCATAATTACACTTAAACATATATATAAGGGTGTAAAATCAAGTCAAATCTATAAAACATCACACTTGTGCAAATAAACAAAGTTTGGCTACTATGTGTGTCCTATGATATTCAATGGATTTCTTTTCAATTCCATGTCAACTCCATCATCAATATAACTCATAAAATCATTCAAAACATTCAAAAATAAATGTCCATCATTTCAATGCACTCATGGTTGAAACATGACAACTTGTTATACCAAACTTTTACTTCTCATTTCAATATTTTAACTTGTCATTTAAGCACATCCATAAGTATGAAAATTATTCAAATAACTTAAACTTAACTTGAACCATTTCAAACCCCTTTTGGCTAAGACCTACATGCGACATTTCACCAAAATTCCTTCAAGTTTTACACTTGCATTCACATCAAAATCACTTTATATTTCATGGCAAAGCTACTAGTGTCCTAAATAACATCAACTCAAACTTAAATCAAAAAGTCAATTTCACTAGTAAGCTTACCAATAGCTCTTGAATCATAGGCCTTATTTTTCCACAAATTTGAGGTCTCAAATCCTTAAACCCAAACATAAAAATTATAAACCATTCATTAGAAACCATAAATCCAATTATTTATACAAATAGCTTATGAAACTTAATTCTTACCTCTTAAAATCAATTTAAAATGGATGAGTTTCACTCTTAGGCTTGTGTACACCTTTTGCATGTCTTGAAAACACTCAAAAATCACTTCAAAACCACCAAGATAGCATGCTATCCTCTTGGATTTTCCTTTGGCCAAATACCCTTCTTCTTTCAAGTGTGGACCGAATGCTTCTCCTTTGGTTTCTTTCATTTGATTGTCAACATTATACAGCCATTGTAATTTAATTACACTTGTCATGAATCTCACTTCACATGCCAACACATGTCTGTCATGCATGCACTCTTCCTTTCTTTTCATGCCACCTTGCATGCATTCTCTCCCATTTCACCGCCACATGTCACACATGCATGCATTCTTTTCCACTTGTCACACATGTCTTCTCTCATTCCAATTTCGTATTCAAAATGATTTCCGGTCCATGGGGGAATTCTACTATAACTCAATTACACATCCAGAAATTCTACTAGAATTCTATTACACATTCGGGTACTTTAAATTATTTTATTGCTCCATAAATAATCAAAATAGTATTTTTATCCAATAAACTTTGGATCATTTATGATCTATTCGAATGGACTTATTTTTTTATCAATTTCAGTTTTTTTAGTCTCTAATACCTATCCTCAAAATTTACGATTTTCAGGGTCCGTTTCTCAAAAATCACTATTCACCTAAAATACTATTCACACGAAAATACTATTCACATAAAAATACTATTCATCGAAAAATTTTTATTTCTCAATAAGAAGAAGAAATTCTTAGCTTTACAAGAAGTTCTATAATCCCAATTTATTTGAAAGCGAAAATTCTAATTTTCCATTATGTTAGTTGGCTTTCATGCTCAACATGGGAAATTGTACATGTCAAATAATTGTAGTTGCTTGAAACAACATAATCAGCCCTTGTTTATTTTATAAAAGGAGTGTACTTTTGACTATAGGTCTAAGTAAACGCAAAAGATAATAAAATACGCAAATTTGTGCTTTGTGTTTGAAGTCAATATTATACATATACATATAAGGCAATGTGGCTCTCTCGAGTTATGAAATTAAACAAACAAAAATTGAATGGATTTAGTCTTGTGAAGTTATGTTCTTACATTTTGGGTATGACATAATAGTTTCATCAAATTCACTTTAATTTATTGAATTCTTGATAGAATAATTGAATATGGATTTTTGTATTTTATTTTAAATTTAGAACCAGAAGTTCTATATTTTCAAAAAACTTTATTCTTTATTTTATTTAGATCTCAAAACCTGAAGTTTAAAATCCTTACTATAGTTATAGTTATAATTTATTTAGATTTTAGAACCAAAAATTTCAAAATTACAAATAAAAAAGATTAAGAAAAATTAAATCAATTTGAATTTGATATGAAAGGAACACTTTTCAAATCCAAGTATGTAGGTTTGAAAACATGTCTCCTTATGGAGGGTGAGTAGAGACTTGAAGATATTTTATACTAACTTTTGTTTATGATTTCAAAAATACCAACTGTGAAATTTAAGTTTGTAATTACGTTAAAGTATTTATTTTATATTTATGAATTTTAACATATCGTGTATGTATTTTTATACTTGTTCATTTAATACGGATTACTTGATTGAGGTATATAGATATATATATATATATATAACAATTCCATGCCTCATGTCATATAGTTAAAATCTACTGACACTATAGTTAAGCCATCACCTTTCCAATTTGAAGCTTTGGTTGTTTGGGAAGAACAACATGATATGGAAACCAGGTACATAATATGAATATTTTCTTATTTCTTAATTGATTAATAAATATTTATTACAATTCGTTGTAATTGTATTTTGAAGAATTGTTCATTAATTTACTATAATCTATCTAAAATATTACGATATGTATATCTTTTGGTAAAATTTTTTTAAAGAAGTATGTATGTATATTTGATCACTAAATAAATGAATTTGGATGATTGAAAGAATTACTTCAAATTTACTCTTGAAGTAGCAATGTTAATGATTATGGGGCGAAAAACTATTTATCTCGCATAATTAAATTAATTAATATTATTTCCCGAAGTGAATGTTAAATTATCTAATAGTTGTGGTAGTGATTATGGTCAATAAAGTCTTAGTTATCATAATATATTTTAACCAACAAAAGTGGAATTCACACCAAAACAAAATAAGAAAAGTGCTTACTATTAGTGGAATATGAAATACAATAGCTGTATATCTAAAGAATACATAAATATCATATTAATCTTTTACTAATTATATATAAAGGCTCCATAAGAGCAAATTATATGTTAAAAAGTGAAAAACAACAATGTTGTACAAGTGACACCTAATTAGGGGTCACGTTGTGCACGCTAGGTGTATCCATAAACTTAATTAATATATATATATGATTGCATTTTAAAATATGTGATTGTAATTTATTATATGTGAGTACAACTAAATATATATAATTATAATCAGTAAATGTGATCACATTTACAAACTATAATCACACATGTTTAATTGTAATCATATATAATAAATTACAATACACATTCTATAATACAATCATGTATTTTTTTGGTCAAGTGCATGCATACACCAAATGCACTTTAGAATGCACCATATATATTATATGTGATTGTAATTTATTGTATATGATTGCAACTAAACATATGAGATTATGATTAGTAAATATGATTACATTGATTATATTTACTGATTGTAATCATACATATTTAGTTATCTTCACTATAATAAATTACAATAACATATTTTAAAATACAATCACGCATTTATTTTGTCAAATATATGCATACACTTTATGCACATAGCGTGACCCCTATATATATAATTGGACTTACTTGGTTCGGCCAATAACTTTAAACCCTATTTTTATTATTATTATTATTTTTTAACTTGGGCTCTCATTAAGTAATTTCAAACCTTTTAAAATTTAGGCTTCAATTAATCTTATAAGTTCATTAGGATTCGAGCTTTACACCCTATATCTATATGCAATTCATCCCTACTCTTTATAACATTTTCTACTTAGAGTAAATGAATAATAAATGTTGAAGCCAGAATTCACAGTGAATTTAGTCCAATGCAAACAAAGAAGTATAATGTTATGCAATTAATTAATAACATCGCTATGAGGATAAATTTTTATTAACTTAAAAGTTCGATATAAATTTAGAATTGGAACTTAGTTTATTTATTTTCTCTTAATTCGAAAAATGTCATCCACCCTTATGGCATGTTTACTAATGAAGAATCCTCCTAAGAAGGGAAAATTGGAGATTTATAAATTATTGTTTTACTAAACCATTGCGGAAATTATGTTCTAAAGACCTCATGCCAAAATCAGGAATCAAGTTCCTCACAATTAAGTTTCTACATGAAAAGAGAATTTGATTCTCTTCTCTCATCTATGGAACCAATTTTTTTTTCCTTATTAAAAAGGGGAATTAATGTACTTTTATAAGAATAGCCTCAATTAAAATTAATTAAAAAAATATACAATTGTAGGACCTTCTCTATCTCTTTGATTTATCTTTTTCTCCATATCTTTGTACCGGTAAAATGGATTTAATTATTATATGTTGAAATTTTCTAATTTTCTCATAAACTATACATATGTTTCTTGAATTATATATACATATATAGTCTTTCTAATTGAAGGACGAATTGATTTAAATAATATCAGTTCCAACATTATGAGTTGTTTGATGCATTAACTTTTTTCATAATTAATACTTAGTATTAATTATTTATATATAATCAATGCATCAAAATATTGGAGCTAATATTATTAAAATCAGTTCGTCATTATAATATATCTCAGCAAACATGGCTTTGGTTATGCTCAAACATGGTTTTCTTTTTCTAAGTGACAATTTTTTTTTCTTTTTTTTCCTGGATGTTGCAACAGTTTTCGTCTTGAATTCTTGAATATAGGCGGCTTCACTTCAGAGTTTTTATATGTTTTTTTTGAACTTTTATTATTATGATTATTACTACTATTAAATTTATTTCTTAACAATGTATGGATGCACGCATGGTATTAAAAGCTGAAGGATTATGTTGAAAATACTTTAGAGGCTTAGAGTACGATGTATGGATGCAAGCGAAGCTGATCAATTGATGATTGTTGGTATGACTGCTGCTCGTGTACTTTACTCTTCACACAAATGTTATTGTACAAAGTTCAAATTAAAATCTCTGAATAATATGTATTTTTTTCATATTAAACAAATATTTAAATGTGTTGTATATATATAAGGGCATTTTAGTAATCAACTTTGTATTATTCTTATTTTTTTAGTTTTAGAAAACATTAAAAAGAAAATTAATTCGATTCCAATCTTAAAATTCAGTAAACAACATAATGGAATTTAGTAGTTTAATTCTGATTTCTCTCCATTCCCTTTTTAATAAAATTTTATTCCATTTAATTTTTATACCTAATTAGTAAAAATGCCCTTTTTTTTGCACACTAAATTGATGAAAAAATGAGTGGATGAATTTTGAAAACCGCAAAATTAAGTCAAATTTTTAAGTTGATATAGTGTCACTGTTATTATAACTTATTAGTAGATTAACTTGTGACAAATTCAAAGTCATAACAGTAGTTAAATCTTTTTCTTTTGATTTAGGATCTAGGATCATTACTTAAGTTATTAGGTTGGAAAATACGAGTTGATGACTTTGTTGAAAGAAAATAAAACATTTCTTTTCCCTTCTAGTCATGAATATTTGATGAAATTTCTATTATTAAAATAGTTTGAAGTAAATATATGTATTAAAGTTCAAATTTTTTTTTATTCTATTACTTTTAAGTTTTAACATATATATGACAAATTTTTTTTTTTCTGATATCCATTAATGTTAGTATTTTGGCAATATTTTTACAAATTTAACATCAATATCATTTCATTGCAGCTAATATTGTACTATGGCGGGTGACTTGAGACATGTCTTACTCAAGTTAAAAGTCTCTCAGAGGAAAAATTTTATCTTATATTGTCATGATGAAAACAAAACGTTTGAGTTGGTTTTGGAAGTACTTAAAATAGGAATTGACTTGAATTAGCGCAGCGTGTTTTCCACACTACGTACCGGGAGCTAGACTCTAGTAGCTTTGACATGTCAACAGTCAACAAGTCTTTGGAATCGAAGTGCGTCCTACGTACCGGCCAAAGCAAATCGTTTTCTCATGCAGCTTCCTAGGAAGTTTCGTGGAGACAATACATTCCACACTCAATTGTACGAGAAGAAAATAAATGACACACCAATCACCATCACCATGGATAGGACAGAATATTGTAGAGAGATTCCAACAATTATTATTATTATTAGTATTATTATTATTTTGTTCTTTTTGGGTTGTGTTTAATATGGTTTAATGCAATCATACGGATTGATGGACCAGAGCATCCATTCAAACTACTAATCCTAAGTTATATATATGTATATACATATATATATGTATATATAAGGTCCCTTTATATACATTTGGGATATGCATACATTTAACAAAAAATCTGAGTTTTTGTATTTTAAAATTACTGATTATAATGTATTATATTATTATTATATTTTATTATAACTAAATGTATCTAATTACAATTAATAAATGTAATTGACAACATCACATTTACTGATGGTAATTATACATGTTTAATTACAATCAGATATAATAAAGATATAATAAATTACAATAAACAATTTTAAAATATAATTCCTTATTCTTTTTAACAAGTGTATGTATACCCTAAATATATGTTAGAGTATATATATATATATATAGTCTTGTGCGAGAATGGACTTATAGACTTAAGATATGTTTTTCCGCATCAAAATATATAATTATTATTATATTTGTATAGTTTACCATTCAATTTAGAAAATAGGCCAATACCTATCCAAAATATGTTATGTCATGAAACTCCAATCAAGGTAATTTCTTTCATTGGCCCTAGGTCAAGTGGTCCTTAAACAATGCAGAGCTCTTATTGTACATTACAATCATACTAGTTTCTAAAAATATGGTCACAAATCACGGTACTGTATTTATAAAACACACAATAACAATAAGACGATAACTTAAATTCTGATGCGGTTCTATGTTTTGTAGTTCATACAATATGATATAAAACTAATTTATATCTAAATTAAATTTTTCTTGATTATATATACGAGTAACGATTTTCTTTCAATATTGATATGGTACTAATCATTTTATGAGAGAAATTTAAATTTGAGTGATGTATGAGTGAGAAAAAGTCAATCAATCTTAATAGTCTATTTTTTTTAAAATGTTGATGTGTCATTAAACTATCAAAAGATTGGTAAAAAAAAAAAAATTGTAAAGAATTGTTACACCGTTCTATGCATGTATACATTGACTGAATGAAGACTTAGGATTTAATGTGTGTAATTTTTTTCCGCTTGACTTTTAAGATAAAGAAAAATATTGTGTCTTCTGGAGATTAAAAAGAAAACGTAAAAGAAAATCAAAGACATAAAGTCTGTTGGAGATGTCGTCCAGGAAAATGACATACAAGCCAACATTATATAATAGCCCAAAGCTAATTATCTCTTGAAATCGAAGTACTTGAGTGTATTAAGATGGGTTTAAAGTGGATGTGGGCATGGGCAGTATTCATGTTTGTTTCAATAGAAGTGTTATATGTATTTTTCGGACTTATTGAATGGGCTGGTAAAAGCCCAATTTAAGCCCAATAAGAAGGCCCGATAAAGGTCAAAGCCCAATCAAAGTCCATCAGATGAGGCCCAGATGACTCTAATCCCAAGTAAGCTCTTCAGCTCGCATAAATAGCTTCTTCAGATTATATCAACGAGCTCACGTCAGCCAGGATTCAGTTCGTTCCCTCAGTTCGCCTCATACGTAGCTCGCTATGCGAGCTCCAATTTACAAACCACCAGACCACCATAGTCATCAGCTCACTCAGACGCGTAATTAGTACAGTATCTTCCAGAACAGGCAGTTACCTGATTCAACCATGATTCTCTCTCCGAATATGGTAGTTACCCAATCAAACCGTGATTTCCTCATCAGATATGGAAGTTTATTCGAATTCAAACCGAATCAACATCATCCCTAATTTTATGGAAGCAGTTTCCTGATATTATTCAAACACATTAGGAAGCATAATTAATTTATAATTTTTTTCCTTATTTTTCCTGATTATTTGGGAATGTAATTAATCCAGGATTCTTTTCTTGATTTGCTACAACCAGAATTGTAACACCTCTTTCCCTATAAATAGGGATTAAGATCATTGTAACATCATCAGAGAATAATCAATAATACACTGTCAGTCTGCAGAATTAAAGAGACAGACAGTCGTGGACGTAGACCTATTATTGCCGAACCACGTAAAAGATCCGTGTTCCTCGTTTGATTCTCGGTATTTGCCTCTATTCTTTCTTGGTATTTGTGCTTTCTCACATTGATTGTAGGTATTGGGTATTGATTATTTGCCGACTGAAATCCAACGTCGACAAGAAGGGTGGTTGAGTCATGGGTGTTGGGAAAATGAAAGAGCTGCTCTTTTGCAACTCAAACATATTTTCAATGATCATAACAATCTTCGAAATTGGGATCATGGAGAGAAAAATTTAGACTGTTGCAAATGGGAAAGGGTTGGGTGCAACTATAGAACAAGCAGAGTAATCAAACTTGATTTTTCCCACACAATAAATAGGACTTGGGAAGCATCGTATCTAAATGCTTCTTTGTTTTCGGCCTTTGAAAAGCTAGTGTCACTTGACTTGGCTGGCAATCTTATAGCCGGTTTTGTTGAGAATGAAGGCATCTTGCTTTATGTATTTAGAATGTTTAGAATATTATAACTAGCTTAATGTATTGGGTAATTACGGTTAAGAAAGAATTTCCTTTTTCTTTTTTTCTTTTTTTTTTCTGCACACGTTACAGGTTTAGACAGGTTATCAAAATTGAGTAACTTGAAGGAACTGAATTTAGAAGCTAACATGTTCAACAATAGTATATTATCATCTTTAGCAGTTGTTTCATCATTAAAACTTTTAAAGCTCAATCATAATGAATTGAAGGGAATTGTTAATGTTTCAGGTAATAAGCTTGCTTTCTTCTTTGTCTCTCTCTTTCTCAACTAATTTGATTACCACTTTCCAGGTCTAGATTCTTTATACAATTTAGAGTATCTAGACATGAGCGACAACAGGATTGACAAATTTCTTTTCCCCGAAGGTATTGATGAAAACAAAGATTATTTACTTGGAACGGGTGTTATTGGAATATTTATTTATTTTTTTGCCAAATAAACTTAAAATCTGTGATGAATTGGTTTCACAGGTTTGATCAGGAGATTGAAAACTCTTTATCTACAAAATATTGTCAGCACTCATGATGGAACCACCTTAAAATTACAGTCACTAGGCTCATTCCCATCCTTGAAGACACTTGATCTTAGCTATAATGAATTTAGTGAATCAAACACTGCTACAGGTAGCTCTCTAAATGTCGTCCTTGAAATTCATGTTTCATATATGTAAGTCTTTAAGTTTTAAAGGTAGATCACTTATCATATGTTGAATATGTAATATTATGAAGGCATAACTCTTAAATTCATGTGTTTCTTCTTTTCATTTTCAATTAATTTTTTGTTTGATGTTCACAGATTTACCTAATTTCAAAAGTTTGAAGCATCTCTTTATGGATGGTACTAGTCTTGATATCAAATTCCTTCAAATCGTCGGACTGATGACTTCTCTTGAAGTTTTATCACTATCCAATTGTAGACTAAAAGACAATTTATCTCATCAAGGTACAAATCTCTCTTTCAAACTAAATTAATTTTAATTCAACATTGAAACTAATTCTTGCATGAAAAGTATACCCATTAACTCTCTTTTAAAATTTCATGTAATATTATAAGTTCCTGACACATATTTATACTATTAAATGTTAAAATATATCATATAATTTATTAATTAATTATATTTATTTTTAGCTTTTTCTACATCATAATTGTATTGATACTTCAAATATATATATATATATATATATAATTGAAGTTTGAGAAATTGTGGGTCTGGACATAAAATTGTGTTAGGGAGTATATATAGACTATAGGATCTTGACTCTTATATATATATAACAACTTTTTGGAATGAATACTGAGAGACATGAAATATACTTATGGACAATATTTTATATGTTTTCAAGTTCAGGAGCAATTTATTCTAAACGTTTCATTTCAAAAGATATTTTTAAATAGGAAAATTGAATAAACATTAGATAAAAATAGCTCCCAAACATGAAAAATATAAAATTTTGTCCACAAATATATTTGATGTTATTTGCATTTCTACATTAAAATAGTAAAATTCCATTAAAAAAGGGAGGGTGTCTACATAACTCTCACGTAGAATATGCACTTGAGAATCTTGTGTGAGTGTGTCTATATATCTATATATATATATATATATATAGATATATTACACTAGACCAAAAAAAAAAAAATGATTGCATTCTATAAGTGTTAATTGTAATTTATTATATTTTTATTATATGTAATTTATTATATTTTTATTATATGTAATTACAAATAAATGAATCAAATCACGTTTACAATAAACGATAGATAGAATCAAAATTACTAATTATAATCAGATATGTTTAGTTGTAATCGAACTAAATAAAAATATAATAAATTATAATTAGTAATTTTAGAATGCAATCATTCATCTTTTTTATCAAGTGTATCAATACTCTAAATATATTGTAGAATGTGTCATATATATATATATATATATATATATATATTACAAAAACATATGACTTGTGAATCTCCAATAGTTATATCTTAGCATATATTACAAACTTGACTTCCATTCATGTATTAGGCATCTCTTCTCTTATAGGTGTATACTTTTTCATATCAAGAACTAAAATTATCAAATAATTACTTCCAAATCCCAGTTTTAACTTCAATAATTTTTTAATCTCCCTAAACTCAAGATTTATTTTAAAATATAAATTACATATTGAAATTAAATCACATTCTTCAGAAAAATTCTAATCGTATACCTTCATGTTGTTTTGTTGAGCAGAGGGTGGCATACTTCCAAAAGTCCTCTCCAGTATACATGACTTACGGGAAGTTGATATTTCTCAAAATGACTTGTACGGAGGGTTTCCAAATTGGTTGTTAGAGAATAAAACAAATCTAGAGTATCTTGATCTGTCCAGTAATTTGCTTGGAAGACGTTTCCAGTTACCAAGTCAGTCTCACTTGAATTTAAAAGTATTAGAAATCTCTAATAATTCCTTCAATGGGTATATTTCAAACGAAATAGGAAACTATCTACCAAGTTTGGTGACTTTAAACCTTTCTAGGAATTATTTTGATGGTAGAATTCCCTCATCAATTGGTGATATGAGTTCATTGAAAATTTTGGACTTATCCCACAATCAATTGTCTGGCAAAATACCTGAGCACTTTGCTGAGGGTTATATCTCTTTACAACTCCTTGTGTTATCAAACAACAACATTCAAGGTCAGATATTTTCTGCCAATTTCAACTTGAGAAACTTGTGGAGATTACAACTAGATGGTAACAACTTTACTGGAATTATTCCAAATAGCTTAGCTAATGCCTCTAATTTAGTAGGGTTGTATCTTAGTGACAACCTACTTGTTGGTAGCATTCCAAGTTGGTTGGGGAATATGTCAAGTTTGAAAGATATTATAATGCCTAATAATCATCTTCAAGGTACAATTCCATTAGAGTTTTGTCGACTTAACAATCTTGAAGTTCTGAACCTTGCAGAAAATAATATCTCTGGTAGCTTACCATCTTGCTTCAATTTTTCATCAATCACACAAGTTCACTTGTCAAAAAATAGGTTACATGGGCAACTAAAAGATGCCTTCTACAATTGTGCTTCGTTGATGACACTAGATCTTAGCTATAATCACTTAGATGGCAGCATTCCAACTTGGATTGGTAGGCTTTCTAACTTAACCTACTTAATCTTGACTAACAATAATCTCGAAGGTGAGGTGCCAATGCAATTATGTCAGCTGAACCAACTCCGTTTGATAGATCTTTCTCATAACAATCTTTGTGGAGATATTCCTCTGTGCCTAGATGCCACTGCACTCTATGGTGACACCAAAAGAAATAATACTTCTATTTTCTCGTCTGTACCTCAGCCACCAGGTGGACCTCCAATGCGGAAGGAAGAAATTATTGAGTTCACAACAAAAAACATAAATTACTTTTACCAAGGAAAAGTTCTGTCCTATATGTCTGGAATTGATCTCTCGTGTAATAAACTAACAGGTTTGATTTCTCCTCAAATTGGAAATCTTACTAGGATTCACATACTAAATGTTTCCCATAACAATTTGACTGGACTGATACCTGCTACATTTTCACAGCTTAGACAAATTGAGAGCTTGGATCTTTCATACAACAACTTGAATGGAGAAATCCCTCTTCAATTGGTTGAACTATACTTCTTGAGTGTTTTTAGTGTGGCATACAATAATTTATCTGGCAAAATTCCTAAGAATATTGGACAGTTTAGTACTTTTAACGAATAAAGCTATGTGGGAAATCCTTTTCTTTGTGGACCACAATTACCCAAAAGTTGTGACACAAATGGGTCTCCGTCACTAATACCAAGGGCTCCAACTGACAGAGACAATAGTAATTTTATTGACTTGGACATCTTCTACATCAGTTTTATAGTGTCTTTGATAGTGTCTCTCATTACTACATTTTTAGGAGTATCTATTGTGGAGAATCTCCCCGTAAGGATTCTGTCGCACATAAAAGGTGTAGCTACAAAATAATGTTTTTGTTTCTTGCGATTTTTCTACTTCAATATATGTCTTATTTTCAATTGAGTCAACTTTATTCTAATATAATAAAAGTCAATGTGCTATGGACATATTTTTTATGTATCAAATGGATATCTTGTTGTAGGTTTTAAAATTTTAGGATATAGCCTGAATGAAATTCTTTTAAAATAGTAAACCTAAATTTTAGATTGGCTTTTAAAATTATACGAAAGAAATAGTTTGGAACCATAAGTGTAGTAAAGTTTACATTGCTTTTAAATTATATTAAAAAAATAAAATTTTGGAAACCATTTAATGAAATTCTACTTCAGAACCAGTCAATGAAATATCCTTTTAAAATAGTAAACCTAATTTTAGATTGGCTTTTAACATTATACTCAGAAAATAGTTTGGAACCTTAAGAAACAACGATGATAGCTACCAATGTTAAGGATCATTGAGAAATGCTTCTTCCATGTATCATTCTTTGTCCTTCTTCCACGACAGCCTTGGCATGCACCTTAATCAGGCAGCATTTCGATTTTTTTGTGTTGTTATTGATGTCTTCATCAATGCCTCTTTTAGTTAAATAAAATTTTTGATAAAAAAATTCAGTTTCTTCTCTATCACTTATGTTTCATTGTTGTTATTTGATTATAAAATTAATCAGTGACTCCAATTGGACTTCGAAACCTAGGTTTATTGGCATAGTGGTTTACGCATACTTGAAATCAAGGATACTTGAAATTTGCTACTCCAAGAAGAATTGTTGAGGTCTATTCTCTCCGAAAGGATTCTTGGGCTCGTATTCATGGGCAAAGGAAGTTTATCTTCACTAAAGACTGTTATCAGTTGGGGATCCATCTTAATGGAGCTGCCAATTGGGTGCTTAAGGTGCCAAATGTGGTTGCCGCATTTGATTTGGTTGTAAAGAAGTTCATGACCCTACAATTTAACTGATAGATAACGGTGTAACTGTTGGATATAACTTTAATAGGCAAAAACCTTTACTAAAATCCA
Organism: Litchi chinensis; assembly: GCA_019925255.1. Taxonomy (NCBI): domain Eukaryota; kingdom Viridiplantae; phylum Streptophyta; class Magnoliopsida; order Sapindales; family Sapindaceae; genus Litchi; species Litchi chinensis. The sequence goes on along the minus strand of CM034462.1, from coordinate 10,111,001 downwards.
AAAACTCATATTAAATAATTAAGAATTATTGCAGAGGCAACATATTTGAATTCATATTGATAAATTTGAGAAGGATTGAGTCTTCCAAAAACAAATCACCGTAATATGATTCATAATTTTTTTCTTGAATGGGGAAGGAGAAGCAGAGCAAAAATTATATGTGTGTTGATTTGATTTTGGGCCCATAACCTTTATAATATTATTTATATACTAAACTAACTAGGTTCTCATTACCTCTAATTAATTAGTATTGGGTTTCCACACATTAAAACTCACACCCAATAGATATTTCTAGAGTCCAATTAACAGATCACTCATTTGGTCTTATTAAAATTGATAGCCTATAATACAATTGTTATTTAATATGTAAACCTATAATAAGAAATATAAAAATCCCAACAATCTCCCACTTGGGCTACATATGTTTCCTGAAACAATTATACTATATATGATCTTGAGTACGCACTAAAAGCTATCCATTCTAAAATATCGTCTTAGTTACAATCTGGCTCATCTACTATATTAGTATGAGATCAAAGCGACCTTTGTTACATATATTCGTAATTAGACCCATCAATGGTCACCATATCAATATATTCAATGACATAGATAGAGTATCGACGGTTAATTCTTAATGCACTAATTACAATAAGTCGCGTGTAAGTATACATAGTCACAATGTAATATAATGGTAAATCAAGGTTGTTCCCACAATAACAATTGCTACTTTTACGTACCAACTACTAAAATTGATTGATAACAACTTTATTCAAACTACCAAAATTAAAAGAGAATTGAGTTTAATTAAATAAAAAATTTAATAAAAATAAAAATAAAATAAATAAACAATTTAACTGATGGAACTAACAACAGATGAGTAGATCTAAGGCATAATTTCACCTTTTTATTTCATCAACCTATTCTCATTTTATTTTCACAAAAATAATTATTTTTATATTGTATTTAATCAAATAAAACTCTAAATTAATTACTAACCTCTTTCGAACAATCAAGTAATATTACCCAGAATAATTAATTTACTATATGTCTATGTAGATTAAGTCTCAATTACCTACATAAGATTACACAATTCCTACAAGTGTATGCCAATCCTATATGGATTATACCATTCTATTGACGTTTAACATATGATATCTTTATCAAGTGCATCACCGTCACAATATCTATCAATTAACAGGCCTTATTTAATTGATAGCATTAGGTTCCAATGAATGGAACACAAATATAAAAGAAAATAGTAATCAATTAACACGAAAAATCATTGAATAGGCAATAAAATAAGTTGGCTACATTGTAGCCTTAGAAATTAAGAGTAGTTCGACATATGGTTGAATAACACAGTAAATAAAACTTTAACAAAAAATAATCAATATTGATTTAATAAACCAAAAAGATAAAATAGTCATTGTATTCTCTGAGATGCTTCTTCCTCTTGAACTTGAACAAATAGGAGTACGTTGAATTCTTGCAATGCTGAGATCATCTTTAAAATTCCACTCCTCTCAAACTATCTCCGCTACTGTCCAAAAGAACTAAGCCAAAAAAAAAAAAAAAAACCCAAAAATTCCTTTTTTGTATGCGAAAAATATGAATTTATATAAGAAGAAAGAGACATATTTCAAGCACACAATTGAGTTCCTCCCTTTGAAAATTTACTAAGCTGCCAACCTAACCTCTCTAATTTTTATTTTTTTTCTCAAGATGCTCTCCTTTCAATACCATATATTGACCTCTTGAATATTTGCTTTGAATGTCACAAGATACACTACTGACTGTCATGATTTTCTCTTAAAAATCACCAAAACTATTACTTAAAATACCTTAAATAAAAAGATCCATTTCTGTGCATTTGAATTCCTAGCAAAATTGAGGATCAAAAGTGTTATGGGTATTTTTCGGATTCAGTAAATAGGCTGGTAAAAGCTTGGTAGAAGTCCAATAAGTCAACCTAATGAAGTGACCCAACAGACAAGGCCTAGTCCATCAGCACTCAGCCATGCGAGCTCTACCTCGCACCAACGAGCTTGCATCACAACCATTGTTTACAAATCGTTGCTAGTATTACATAGTTCGTACTATGCACAACTCGTTATTTTGAACGAAGTCTAGCTCGGGATCGTCTAATGCAGTTTACAGCTCACATAATGGCCAGTAAAATAAAGAAATCTTCTAGAAAGACAGAAGTCCAAATTGATCGTGATTCTTGTACAGAATTGGAAATAAATTAAAATTCAAACTTGGTAACAGTGATCCTTGATTTTGTGGAGCAGTTTCCTAATTCGGTGCTAACTGATTAGAAAGTATAGTTATGATTCTTTTCCTATTTTATTTCAACTCAAATTGTAACCGCCTCTCACTATAAATAGAGGTTGAAATTCATTGTAATATACACACAGAAAAAGAATAATATACTATTACTCTGTAAAAATAATTAGAGAAACAGTTGTGGATGAGGCACACTTGCCGAACCGCGTAAAAATCCCCTTGTTTGTTGTTCTTCTTCTCTGCTTTCTATTTTTCTCTTGTTTTCTTGCTCTATTTTAGATTGATTGTAGGTATTGCGCTTTAAAATAACGTCAACAAAAAATTAATGTCGATATTTTGGCGCCAAAAGGAGTGTCCAAACTGCAATCTGTTTTGTTGTAATTCTTCAGTCTTCGAAAAGTATGGCGAGAATAAAAACAACCAAACATGTGGGCTCACAGGTTAACCAAGCAGTGAGTCAGACAAGTCAACACCAACGTGATGTGCAACTGATGGAAGACGCACTTATGCCTGTAGTAGGCACGTCTCATGACCAGGTAGTTGGTGTTGCAGCAGGCATACTTCCTCTACCCCCTCGCTAACTAGTACCAGTCGCCCCAACCGAGGGACTACAAGCGTGGCATTAGAGGCAGGAAGCATTGGAGCTTACGGTTCGACAGCTTTCAGATATAGTTAATGCGTTGGTATAGGCCCAAGTGCAAAACGTGCTTAGGATCGAGGTTACTGCTCCAAGGCAAGCATATTCGCAACATGAAGGAGTGTAGGTGCCAGAAAGGCTAGTAAGGGAAGTGCTGCGACCTACCAGATCAGCTCGCTCTTCCAACTCGCGTTCTAGAATTGGAGGTCGCCAAGATTGGGAGGAAAGAGAAGTCGCGCATCCTACAAGCTTGGTGATAAGGGTGAGCTCGGATGGAAGCCGTCGTATGGAAGTTGGCCATGATAGAGTCCGAGCTGCATCTCGACATGAGGAGGATGATGTAGATAATCAGTGACATGCAAGGCCATACCAAGCTGGCGACTCATTCAGAGTGAGCCAGAGATATGAACCAGAACGCCGCTTTCGAGGTCGTGATTACAAAAGGAGACACAAGCCCCAAGACCCACAAATAGAAAAAGTCCTTCAGAGGGTCCAACAGCTTGAAGCATAACTTGGTGCCTCGGACTAGTGTGAGCATTACGGAGAAAGAACTCCGTTTACCAGGGAGATCGAGACACAACCTCTCCCTCCCAGATTCAAGGTTCCAAGTATTCTATAGTACAATGGGACAGCGACCCCTATGATCACCTTAACGCATTCAATGTCTAGATGGATTTTCATACGAACAACCCATTGGTAAAGTATCGCGTCTTTCCAGCCACCTTAGGGATATTCCGCGAACTTGATTTAAGAATCTCCCAGCTCATAACATAGAAAGTTTGGAAGATTGTCAGCAGAAGTTTGTCAGCCAGTACAGGGCTTTAAGGAGGCAGCTCGCATCATCCTACTATCTGGCTAGTATCTTATAGCGTCAGAATGAATCATTGAAAAATTACATCACTAGGTTCAGACGCAAAGTCGCTAATGTCGAGAGCCTATCAAATGAAAGTGTATTGACTGCGATCTCAACCGGGCTCCGCAAGGATAAGAAGTTGTATGAAAACATTTACAAGTTCCTAATGAAGGATCTAGGAGAGTTCTATGAGCGAGCTGCGAAAAAAATTAGGTGGAAGAAGACCTTCGGCCCAAAGAAATCCAATCAGAAGAACGAATCAGACAATTCTAGTTAGTCAAAAAAGAGAAATAATGGCAAGAATGAAGGTAAAAGTCAAGGCAGTGGCTCAAGCAATCAAATTGCCAAAAAGGCTAGGAGAAAGCCCAGGAATAAGCGACCTTAGCGTCAAGGTCACTATGGCAATTACAGCATCATGTCGAATTCACAGGACAGGATTTTTGCAACAGAAAGAAACAAGAAGGACTTTGGAAAGCCACATCCTTTGAGAGCCCCTGTTGAGCACAAAGATAAAAACAAGTTTTGTGTTTATCATAACGAGGTCGGACACAATACTTCAGATTATTGGGCATTGAAGGACGCCATTAAAAAGTTAATCAAGAGAGGTCGCTTAAGAGATTACATGGTGAGACCAGTAGATTTGTGACCTCCGAGACAACGACCTCAGCAGCAACAACAGCTAGCACCGCAACAGCCCCAACGAGCTCACAAGCTAGAGCACAAACCTGCAGTAAAGATAATTTTTACTATTCATAGTAGCCCCCATATCGCAAGTACTTCAAACAGGTCGCATGAACGATATGTTCGAGAGGCAAATTATGTTTTGCAAGTTAGTGGGTCGGAGGGACCTATGAAGAAGGCGAAAACGACCTCGGATGACATTGTGTTCATCTAGGAAGATGCTAGAGGTGTGATCTGGCCTCACAATAATGTATTTGTCATCCGAGCCAAAATTAGTAATATGGAGGTCGACGAATCATGATTAACACTGAAAACTCGATCAATATCATGTATAGGAGTTGCTTTGACCAGATGGAGCTACAAGCAGAACAATTGAAGCCTTCCCCAAAGCCTCTTTATGGCTTTACTGGAGAAAGTGGGCCAGATTAAGTGCCACTTACACTCAAGGAAGCAGGTTGTCAAGCTACTGTGTTGGCGGATTTTTTTATCATCGATTGCCCATCAGCCTACAATGTGGTCTTGGGAAGACCTGCAATGAACGATTTAGACATAGTCACCTCAACCAAGACTCTCAAAGTAAAGTTTCTAACCCCCAATGGCATAGGGTATGTTCGGGGAGAGCAGCACTTGGTCAGACGCTGCTATGAAGATGTTATGAAAATGAGCGTTAAAGGAAAAAAGGTGAACGTTGTAACACCCTCCACCCGATTTCCATTCGGATGGAAACTCGAGTCGAATGATGCTTCCTAAATCGGTTTATTCGTTATTATTTTATATATATGCACTATAAATTTTTTTCTTTTTTTCAAAACTTCATTTATCCTTTTATTTTAAATTTTACAGAAAATCCGACAGAGTTTCCTCTGTTTTTTCTGAAAATCTCAAAATTATAAAGACCTGTAGATTTCAAAAGAAACACTTCTAAAATAATCCAATTTCTCAACTTCCATTTTGAACCCTCCGTTCGACTCCAAAATCATTTCGCCACACAAACATTCATACATACAACATTTAAGAAAAAACATATAAATCAAAATTAAACACTAGCTACAAAATTACTTTACAAACCAAAAGCCTTTTCCACAATTTATATACATTATTATTTACAAAGCCTCAAGAATACTTATTCATATATATATATATATATATATATATATATACGTCCGTGTCAATGTGCTTCAACAAAATACCTAATGCCAAAAGAACTAAATACCAAAATGTGGAGAGATGTGACTTATAGGAAGCACGGCAAATGTCTTCTCGACAATCTTTATTTATGATGCCCAAATCTCAATTTACGCGTTGTAAATCCAACACGTTAGGTATTTATTTTTAGCAAGTGTATTCATACATTACATTATTCATATCGTCAACAAAATTCATATTACAAAATAGAATTTTCGACATTCTCAAGTCTTAATCAAATTTCATAAATGAATTCATTTACTAATAATTGCACACATAAAACATATGAATTTGGTTTCCAAACACATCAAGAACCAAATTTCCAAAAAGCTCGAACTCTCATCATAATTCACAAATAATTCGATTTACTAATAATGGCACATATAAAACCAATAAATTTAACTTCCTTATTTCATAAAAAATTCGTGAGGTAACACAACCCGTTTTACGCTTTTCTCTAAGTACCATAATAATTCGTAAGAAAATCACTTTATTAGTAAAAACACACACACATATATCTATAAAAGACGTTTTCAAACTTACCAACTTGATTTCTTCCAATTTCTATAATAATTCACATCGAAAACACATTACTAACAATTACGTATATGATATACATAAAAAATCATTTCCAACATAGTGACACGATTTTCATTCAATATTCTTCTCAGTTAGAAATGGTAAATCATTATTTCCCAATTTTTCAAAACAGATAATTTATAAGGAATTCAAATTTCCATTCACTGCCCACATAAATACAATTATTTTAATTTTCAAACATGTCAGTACGATTTAATTTAATAGTATTCAGCGTCCTTTGTAAACACTGACATGATACCATGGACTGGAAATCGAGTTCCACATATCCCCCAGGATCGGACACTCGGTGACTACCCATCGGAGCACGTTTCATATAATACACAAACTCTAGGACAGGACATTCTGTGCCTCTCAAGGTCCGCGAATTGGGTATCCACATTTATAAGCATAACAGTATAGTACTGCCATAATCACCCTATTGACATGTCAAGTTCTCTGGTGTTGGTCACTCGATGACTACTCATTGGATCACATTTCATATATCACGATTTCATATTTTCTTTGGTAGCAGACACTTGGTGCCTGCCCGCTGGATCTTAATTTCACATTCGTATCGATTTCTGGACCAAAAATTTGGTGCCTCTCAAAGCCCATAAACCATATCAGTATATAATCGGAATGGTGCAGTACTACTAATATTTCTTTCTTGGCATACCAACTTCCAGTCTGTATCTACCAATGTTCAGGTTTATTAAGGCTCTTAATATTTTCAATAATTACGAAAATTTTCGTTTTCGATTAAATTTTTAAAAATCATTTAACTATCAAACTTCATCATTTATTTTCATTTTCAAAATTTTTTGAAACCTTCCTTTTTGTCACTACCAAAGGACCATTTTGCCCTTGGTTTTACTTTTCAAAATTTTATCACATAATAACGCATTTTCCGCATTTTCATTAAACTCCAAGAGGTGAGTTTCAAATTTTTCTTCTTCGGAATCATAATCATGACATATATCATCTCAACACAATATAAATAACACATAAATATAAGCGAAATAATAAAATTATCCCCTAAGTTCTCCTAGGGGTCATTATTCGGTCAAAGGGTGTTACTTTTCGAAAATTGTTTCGACTTCACAATTTATCTCGCACATTATTCCAATATCATCCGTTTAATACATAAATAAGCTTAAAATGATGAAAATACCCTTAGACCCCTATTTAATTCAAATTCGGTTATAAAGAGGTTTTTATGCGAAAATGTTATTTCATTTAGTTTTTACCCATAAAATCTCTTCCATCAACATCCAACCAACACATACATATCATAAATAACAACCCATCACGTCAAAATCACATCACCACAAAGTTTCGAAATAAAATATTAAATTTTTAGCTACTAACAAAATTCAATTTCGAAAACAAATGTATACTAACAACATCACAACCACAATTCAACCTCAATTCATTCCAAAAGATTGTATAACTCATTCAAACATTAAAAAAATCACTTCATCACATGCAAAAACACAAATGGTCCATATACTAGTATAATTATACATTTATTTATCCATTTATTCATTTCGAATATCATTTTAACTCAACATAAATCATCATATAATATCATTCAAACATTAAAATTCATTCAACTACCTAAACTTTTCTAAGTTGACTCTTTTTTTTTTTTTTTTTTCTAGTTTTGATTACAACCAAGCTAAAACAAAAATAAAATCATCCTTTTCACCACTAATGTTTTACTCATCTATTTACAAACTTTATCTTTCAATTTTCTTGGTACTTAACATCTCAACATCATCTAATATATCATCTAAATGCATCAATTTATTTACAATACATACTTTGATACTACAACCTAACATGATTGAAACATAGCATATACATCCAACATCATCCTTCATCTTTTTATAACCATTAAACACACTAAAATCATGCACCTAACATATCATGACAACTTACACACATTAACAGTCCACTTTAACTTCCATCAAAATTTCACCTATTTTAATATGCTCATGTAAACTTCTCAAGATCCTAATTTAACTCTCATATAATTTTGAAGTCTAAAACCATTAAATCTATGTTTAACAACCTCAATAAATTCTCATGTATCTCACTTGGGACTTAAATCAAACACTACACACACAATTTCAAATAACCCATGCATAAAAGTTTACAAAACAACATCCTTACCATCCCAAATCTCACTTGTTTTTCTCCATCTTATTCCTATGCTTGTAGGTGACCCTTAGATGTCTTGAACCTCATTTGGAGTAGCTTGAAAATGAATGAAAAGAGCTGCTAGACCAGCCTATGTTCTGCAGAACATATCCTTCCCTCCTTTCTCGGTCCAATTTGCTCCTCACAGTTCTCCTTGTTGTGACCAACTTTCATCTCTCTCCATCTCTTTCCTCCTCACGGCCTCACCTCTCCATCTTTGCTTCTCGGTTCTGCTCCAGCACTCACACGACATCTCCTCTCTTGTTTTTCACTGACTTACACACACACACATTTCATTTCATGCTTACATCTATATACTAACTTTACAAAAGACAATTTTTTCCCTTAAAACTTACTCAAAACACAAAAAGGCCATCCACAAAAATTGGACAAGTGTCCTCCTTTTTTTCCACCATGCCACTTGTCACCTTTTTATTGGTTATTTTTCCTCATGTTTATCTCTTCTTTACTTTTTTGATTTTTGACTTTTTTGGGACGCTCAGATTCAATTTTTTTGGGACTTTTTCGAAATCCTTTCAAAATTCATTGAGGCCTATATTTGAACTGCCTACATACTCCTGGTAACTTCGGTGACTCTTAAAAGTCATTCCATGCCCCTTTTCGACTCTCTGCTTAATTCACTAAATCGCATTCGATGACTTTTGGATTGATTTTATTTCCATCCGAATCTTCTTCAGAAGTGTCGTTTGAGTTTCTAAAATACTTCATGAGCATTTTAACACTTATTCTGATACTTCTCTAAATTTTTGAATTTTTCAAAAATCTTTTCGGGTTTCCGATCAGATCTTGAAACCCTCTGTTTTGTCTCAAATGAACTCATTTTTTATCCGTTTTAGTTTCCTTAGACTCCATTACTTATTCTGGAGCTTTTCGACTTCAAGGTCCGCTTTTTGAAAAATTTACTATTCACACGGATACTATTCATTCGAAAATACTATTCATCTCGAAAATATTATTCATCCCAATATATTTTCATTTCTCTTAAATAGGAGAAATTTCAGATGTTACAAACGTGGTTTCAGAGGGCGAGCCACGATCTATAAGTGAAAAGGGGTTGAGTCATGATCTTGACCCTTGCGAGGTGGATGCGGACTGAGCCATTGGGCCAATTGAGGAGTTGGAGGATGTTCAAGTCAGTAAAGTAGATCCTGAGGGATACTTGAAGTTGGGAAGAGGCTTAACTCTAGAAGTAAGAGACCAGCTCGCTGACTTTCTTAAGGTGAACTTAGATGTTTTTGTCTAGAATCATGAGGATATGGTGGGGATAGACCCCAAGGTCATGTCACACAGATTGAACATCGACCCTCATTACAGACCAGTTCGCCAAAAACGGTAGACAAGCTATTGGCAAATAAGTTTATCCACGAAGCTTACTACCCAGTTTGGGTTGCCAATCCTGTGCTAGTGAAGAAGAAGAATGGAAAGTGGAGGATCTGTATTGACTTCATATACTTGAATAAGGAGTGCCCAAAGGATAGTTTCTCCTTGCTGAGGATAGACTAGCTCGTGGATGCAATAGTTGGCCATCAGCTCTTAAGATTCATGGATGCGTACTCGGGCTATAACCAGATTCCAATGAATCCCGAGGACGAAGAACACACCTCGTTTGTAACCGATCACGACCTATACTGTTACAAGGTAATGCCTTTCAGGCTGAAGAATGTAGAAGCGACCTATCAGCGCCTAATGAATATGTTGTTTGAAGAATAGATTGGGAAGACCATGGAGGTCTATGTTGATGATATGTTGGTGAAATTCCAACAGATGGGTGATCATGTATGCGACTTGGAGGAAATGTTTCAAATCTTAAGGAGTTACTAAAAGAAGTTGAACTCTCACAAGTGTGCATTCAGGATAGCCTCTAGAAAATTCCTTGACTTAATGGTGAATAGTAGAGGCATCGAGGCAAAAACAGAGAAGATTAGAGCATTGATTGATATGAGGTCTCCTACGTGGGTTAAAGAAGTACAAAGCCTTAATGGCCAAGTCACAGCACTCAGCAAGTTCATCTTGAAAGCGACAGATAAATGCATCCCATTTTTTGATGTTTTGAAGAAGGCAAAGAACTTTGAGTGAACTGAACAATGCGAGATAGCTTTCCAGTAATTGAAGGAATATATGGCATGAGCTCCACTCCCATCCAAGCCTAAAGAATGAGAAAAGTTCATTCTATACTTGGGAGTATCTCAGCAGGTTTTAAGTGCTGCATTAGTGAGAGAAGAAGAGAAGACGTAACTTCACGTGTATTATGTAAGTAAAAGGCTGCTTGATGTTGAAACCAGATACTTGCAAATGGAGAAGCTCGCTTACTGCCTGATAGTCGCGTTGAGGAAGCTACGCTCTTATTTTGAAGCCCACAGTGTTGAAGTCCTCACTCAATACCTGTTGAAGCAAGTCCTTTAGAAATCAGATACCTCGGGTCGCTTACTCAAGTGGACAGTAGAGCTTGTGTAGTTTGATATCCAGTTCAAGCTTAGGACGGCAATCAAGGCCCAAGCTCTAGCAGATTTCATCACAAAATTCAGTAGGCCCATAGATAATGAAGCTGAATCCTTTGAAGGTCCAACCTAGGAATTATACGTTGATGGATCATTTAGCGAGCAGAAGGCCGAAGTTAGTGTAAGCCTTTAGTCTCGATTCTGAACTTCCTAGTATTAGAAGCTAGATTATAAAATTAAAATGATAAATATCACCAACATTAATTTAATCAGAGACATCAAAGAGTTAATGACAATTATAGAGACATACAATATTGATTTAAGTAAGAAAAAGTCGAAGAAAGGTAAAATCATATTTTTACAAATAAGAGATAATTTAATAAGTGACAATATGGTCATGTCCAAAATAAGAATTATATGTATAATTATCCATAAATATTAGTCATTTACCCTTGGTTGAAACTAAAATTTTAATGATAGTCAAAGTAAGTCAAAGAGGGACATGATGGTCATTTTATGAAAAGTCACTTATATATATATATATATATATATGTGACACTTAGAAAATTTTTTAGAAAATAAGAAGCAAATGCCATGAGAGTGAGAGAGTCTGAGGGTGGGTTGGACGACAAAATAAGAGGAGGAGAAGAGAGCTTCCCAATCAATTTTTCAAGCCTCAACTCACAACTCTAGGGTGTTTTCAAGCTAAATCAACAACCCTAAGAAAGAACTAAGGTAAGATATCATCCTCTTTCTCAACTTTAATGATAGTTAGATGTATGAAAAAGTTTGATGGTTGGGTTGTTGTGTTGTTGAGTTGTTGATGGGATTTTGATTCCCATCAAGCTTTTAATCATAAATAACTAAGAAGAGAAGTGATTGGAGTGAAACTATGCAAGAAATAGGAATTAGATATGTATATGGAAGAAACATTAGATGAGAAGACATGCTTGAAATGAGTAAATTTATGGTAGTAATTATGTTTGTTGAAATGTCTAAGAAATTAACTTAGTAAAAATATTGAAAAATAAAATGAAACGAAGTGTCAGATGAGAACGTATGGGTGTAACGACCATATGTGGAATGTGTAATAGCATTGTGTTTTGATCTAAATAAGCTTAGATTCATATATAATAACAATTAGAAAAATATATAGAAGTGATAGAATTGTCAAAGGAGAAGTATAGAGTTAAGTTGGGAATTTCGAGCTTAAGTAAAAGGCTATAGAGACCTGCACTAGTTGGACTTATTTGAGGTTGTTTTAGATCTCAAAATATGCCTAAGTATCATAGAAAACCATAGAAATTGGAAGGGGAAGGTTTTAGACCTTAAAATATGCCTAAGTATCATAGCAAACCATAGAAATTGGAAGGAGAAGGTTTGGATAAAATTGAGAAAGTTATGACTCAAATAGTGTATCTAAGTAATCGTGAACTAAATTGTGAATGCAAATGGATTCTTCGATGCATGAAATGAATGTATTTGATCATAATTAAGTAAAAGAACCTTAAATACGAAATAATTGAATTCGTTGCATGAAGGATGTCACAAATGTGCATCAAAAAGTGTTGAAAAATATGTGTTTTTCATAGGTTTCGACCCTCGATAATTCGAATTTTTCAAAACCAATTTACGGGTAATTTAAGTGCGAGTTAGAGAGATGTTTAGAGTGAAAATGTAGTAAAGAAAATCATTAGGATAGGCCCTAACATAGCCTCGGTTTTAGGGGGTCCAAAAACAGTGATTTTTCATTCCGGGCTTCCAGCAACCATTTTAAGCATTCCAAAGTGTCCCTATGTGATAATAAATAAGGCTTGTGCAAAGAAATCGGATTTAGAGAGTCTCAATTGAGTAAAAATCAAGTTGAAAAAGTTACAGTGTAAAGGGTTTCCAATAGAGAAACTTGTATTGGAAACTCTAATTTTAAGTTTTGAATCATGTATTTGAGTATGTTATAATAAGACATTGATATGTAGGTGACAAGCAAGGCACAAGAGGCTCGCTAAGGCAATTGAGAATATCGGATTGAGGTAAGTATTATTCACTTACACTATTTCAATTCTAGTTAAGATATAAATATATATATATATATTGTCCAAAAAGGAATTGTGTAATGAATTTCAAAATCTAAGTCCGGTTTTTGTGGAAAAGATTCCTTATATCGGATTTAGAAACAAAAATTAAAAGTAAAGCATTTCAAAGAGATTTTGAGAGTAAGATCTAGTTAAAAGTTTTGAAGATAAAGGAAGTTTGTGCTTAATGCACTTAAAAAAAATTAAAACAAAAAAAAAAAAAGGTTTTCAATGGCCATATGTATTTCCAAGATTTTATATGTTAGATAGCACTACATGACGATGTAGCAAATTCCGCTCGTAGTTGCTTAGATTCTCAGATCTTCTAGCACTACGTTTACGATGCAGAAAATTCCGTACGTAGTTTCCTAGACTCATAGCTTATCTTGCACTGTCATACGATGTAGAAAATTTCGCATGTAGTTGCAAAAGTTAAAGTAGTGAGCACTACAATATGCGATGCAAAAAATTCCGCATATGGTCGCTCAGAGTATAGTTTTTCACCCAATGCTGCGACGCAGTAAATTCTGCACGTAGTGGTTGAGTTTTGAGATACAAATGGTGCTTTTAGAAACAAAGTGGCAATTTAAACTTTATAAGTATCCAAACGAATTGTAAATATTTATAAAATGATTTTATGTGTACTACATCGTTGAAACTAACAACTTTTCTGGGTTGTAGTGTAAAAATCCTTTCAGGAAATTTCCATCAAGAAACGAAGCCAAGGAACTACCTCGTCAAAAATATATAGGTGGATGAGACACGGAATATGCTTGTATAAATCATGTGTATAGGTTGAATATATCAATTATAGAAAAACACATGCATTACACCACAATCTTGGTAGCTTGCATTTTGGAATTGTATATTTGTAAATGTTGTTGTAAATGGTTGTGAATTTTCATGAATAATATATATATCCCACTAGGGGTTCATGCATAATGATTGTAGAAAAACTTTTTATGGCAAAAATACATGTTTGTGGGTAAAGAAGTTAGGTTGGTATATGGAAATAGTTGAAGTGTACTTTATTGCAGGTAAAAATTTTGGAAACCTTAAAAATACAGTCGTTATATTGTCAAAATTTTTGTAAAATCGTTTTAAATGGAATTATGAAAAATTTACATCCATCCAAATTGTTTACAAAAGAAAAGAATACATTTAATTATTATTGAGGAATCGGGTAAGATTAAGGGGTTCTCTCCGCGGATCTCTCCATTCCAACAAGTCAGGTTAAGAGATGTTCGTTGGAGTGCCGACGGGACCCTCCAGATAAAAGATAAGAGAGAGTCTGGTTTAGGTCTTGTCAGCTGGAATTTTGTTGATCAGTCTTAAAGGCCATAAAATTCTTTGCGCTTTAAGGTTTGGTTCCTAGGCCACCAATAATAAAGCCGAGTATGAGGCACTGCTCACAGGTTTGTGCTTGGCTAGGGAGATACGAGCTAAACGATTAAGGGTCTTTAGCGACTCTCAGCTCGTGGTCTACCATATACGGGGGAAGTATCAGACCAGGGGACTTAAAATGGCTATTTACTTCCAAAAAGTCCATGAGATGCTAAGTGCTTTTCAAAAGTACGAGGTGAGGCAGATCCCCCCAGCTTAGAACTCACATGCAAATGCACTAGCTCGCCTGTCAACCACCTGAGACGCAGACTTTCTAAGGCCATCCCAGTGGAGTTTCTACCAGTTCCCAACACAGAAGAGAAAGATTCAGTGATGGCCATAACTGTACAGCCTAACTCCTGGATGGGACCAATTTTTAGTTATTTGCAAGATGGAAAGTTGCCAAGTGACAGATTAGAAGCACGGTGCTTGCAAGCTAGGGCAGCCCTATATTACATCCATAATGACGTATTGCATAATAAGAGGTTTTCAGCTCCGCTTTTGAGATGTATTGATGGCCATGATTGCAAAACTATGATGAAGGAAATACACGAGGCCCATTATGAAAATCATGCTGGGGGGCTATCTCTAGCTCAGAAGGCACTTCGACAAGGGTTCTATTGGCCCACTATGAAGCAGGATGCTATCAACTTGGTCAAGAAGTGTGACAAGTGCCAAAAGATTTGCTCAGGTTCCACGAGATCCACCAACCTATCTCCAACAAATGGTGAGTCCGTGACCCTTTACCATCTGGGGAATGAATTTAATTGGGCCACTACTAATAGCTCGTGGAAGATGCAAACATGCTATGGTCGCGGTGGATTATTTTACAAAGTGGGTAAAAGCTAAAGAGCTGGCGAAGATCTCCACAACGAAGATAGAAAAGTTCATGTGGAATAATATTATTTGCAGGTTTAGGGTTCCTCAGCTGATTGTGATAGATAATAGGACCCAGTTCAGCAGCGATCAGTTTCTCAAGTTCTACAACAATCTGAAGATCGTCAAGAGCTTCTCAGTAGTAAACCATTCACAAGCTAATGGCCAGGTTGAAGCTGTGAATAAGATAATAAAGCAGACTTTGAAGATGAAGCTAGAAGCAAAGAAATGAGTGTGGGTAGACGAGCTACGAAAGTTGTTATGGGCTTACAAGATCATAGCTCGCAGCACCACGGGTGAAATGCCCTTTTCAATGGTGTATGAATCTGAAGCCATGATCGTAGCAGAGCTAGAGGTGACCTTGCAACGTAGAGCAACCTTCAATCTAGACGACAATGACCAACTACTGGCCATAAATTTTAACCTAGTTAGAGAAGCCAGGGAAGCAGCACGGTTGAAGGTAGTAGTCTATCAACAAAGGATTGCGAGGTACTACAACAGAAAATCGCAAGTTCGAAGTTTCAACATGGGAGACCTAGCACTACGCCTTATTTTGCTTGGAGCTCACAAAACCAATGACGGGTCCTTAGGTCTAAACTAGGAAGGTCCCTATATAATCAATGAGAACTTGGGAAATGAAGCCTACCGTCTAGCAAATGTGAATGGAGTTGAAGTCTTTCGAGCTTGAAACGCTGAGCATATTTGATCATACTATCGGTAACCCTTTGATTACATGTGTTTAATTTGTAATCCAATTATTTCAAAGTCAATGAAAGCTGTAAATTCCTCATATTATTTGTGTTATTAAGTGATTGCTCTAATAATTTATTTATGTGTTCTCCAAATTTTATGAGTTATCAAGTTAGCCGGTTCCATCCTGATTAGTTCACTGTCATGTCCACAGCTCACCAAATTATAACTATGGCAGGCGAGATTACGATCTCCTGCATAGCTCGCAAAATTATAGCTATGACAGGTGAGGTTACGACCCTTTATATAGCTCGCAAAATATCGTTATGGCAAGCGAGGTTACAACCTCCTTCATAACTCACTCAATTCTAGCTATGGCAGGCGAGGTTACGACCCCCTACATAGCTCGCTAAATTATAGTTATAACAGGCGAGGTTACAATCCTCTATATAGCTCACCAAATTATAGTTATGGCAGGCGAGGTTACGACCCCCTGCATGGCTCGCCAAATTATAGCTATAGCAGACGAGGTTATGATTCCCTACATATCTCGCAAAATATCGCTATGGCAAACCAGGTTACGACCCCCTACATACCTCGTCAAATTATAGCTATGGCAGGCGAGGTTACGACCCCTGCATAGCTCGCCAAATTATAGCTATAGCAGGTGAGGTTACAACCTCTTGCATAGCTCGTCAAATTATAACTATGACAGGTGAGGTTACGACCCCCTGCATAGCTCGCTAAATTATAGCTATGGCAGGCAAGGTTACAACCTCTTGCATAGCTCGCCAAATTATAACTATAGCAGGCGAGGTTACGACCCTGATTCCTTACTCTTACACCCCGGAGGTTTTTGTAACATGAAATCAAACATCGTCAACTGTAAAACCGAGTGAGTGTGTGAGGGTTTTGTTTAAACTATATTTTATAAAATGCCTCATGAAAAACGTTTTCTAAAAACTTGGATTTATAAAATTTGTTTAAGATTTCTTAAGTTTTTTCTAAAATGCTTTTTTTTTTTTTCTAAAATCTGTACTAATGGGGAACCCAAGGAAAGCTATAAGTACATGAACGGGTAGACTAGCTCCGCAAAGTGTGGGGGATCACGTGGCGAAATAGCTATCATTGCACACATGATAAGCTATGAAGACATCCCGCTACTACGTGGTGGAACTATCATCGCACATCGCAAGCGAGACAATACCCCACAAGTGAAAAAGGGCTACTTGACTGACATGACAAACTCTATCCCCCTGATGTTAGTAAGACTATCCCTCCCGACACTTGCCCTATACTGTGAGGTATACCAGTTGGGTCCTTACCGGGTCTAATGCTAGAAGGTCTATTTATCTATAAGCTTGGGTTCTTCCAATAGTCTTTGAAAACTTTTTCTTCTTTAAATTTTTAAATCAAATTTTTTTCATAAAATAAGCTAATAACATTGGCATTCTATATCATACACAACTAAATCTTTGCTTGTAAAAATAATCAATCAAGATAATAACTCATTAATAGACTAAGAAGTAAATAAATAAATATATAAAGTGTGTATATAAAAAGTTTTGCAACATGAACTGGAAA
Organism: Litchi chinensis; assembly: GCA_019925255.1. Classification (NCBI taxonomy): domain Eukaryota; kingdom Viridiplantae; phylum Streptophyta; class Magnoliopsida; order Sapindales; family Sapindaceae; genus Litchi; species Litchi chinensis. Next base: position 10,093,514 of record CM034462.1, on the reverse strand, counting down.
GGTAATTAAAATAGTTCACACTCACAACTTGTTATCCTATCCACTTGCACCACTGCTCTAACGACCTCCTCAGCTCACTTGACCACTTATTTTTAATCACAAATGAAAACCTTTACTTAGATAGCGAAACCATTTTCTTTATCTCTTAATTTCATACGAGCTGCTGGGGACTGCATCGCTGTTAATGCAGCTTGAGCTGCGAGCTCGCACCTTAGCTCGTTCCAACTCGCACCTTCAACGAGCTCTAACCTTACACAGCTCAACCTGAACTGAGGGCATTCATCTTAGTGAGCTCATTAAGCTCACTCTTTCAGCGAGCTGCCAGCTCTCATTAACTCAGTTTGCTCCTCAACCCCTCTCGGCTTGCCCTTGCGAGCCTTAGGCCAACCTGGCCAACTATCCTTGATGAGCTGCAACCTTACTCAACTCCTCTTGCGAGCTCGCACTTTAGCCCAGTCCAGATAGGCGAGATGGAGAGCAACAGGCATAGCCCAGCTCGCTCTCCAGTCGACCATCTTGACTAGCTGAAATGTACTAAGAGTCCCCCTCCAGCTCGTACCTCACGAGCTTCTGCCCTGACTTACACAACTCATTTCTTAACACCTCATTTTTCAGATCTCACATTTTATGCTACCATTATCACAACTCGACCTCATTCTACATACATACACTTAATCAACATATCATCAATTCTTCCCCACACTCTCAGGTCGTGACCTCATCAGGTTCAGCAACAAAAACTAAATCATCTCAAAACATAAATAAACCACCACAACTCAAAATCATTTCTCAGTTATTTCACTTACCAGACTCTTGCTCAGTCTTTTGCCTTGCTTCCTCACTCGCTTACAGCTTCAAATCACCAGATCTATAAATAAAAAATTTTCATAAATCACTTGCACACCAGAAGTTGTTCTCAACAGCTCTCTCGCCAATATAAAACTATAAAACTTGTTCTTTTCGTTTAAATCTTACTAGATTTGATTTCTTACCTTCCAATTAGCTTGATCTTCCTCACAAATGGTAGAGATTTGCCTGGAACAGCTGCAGATCTGCCCTCCTTTCTTCTGTCGGTGATAGCTTTCTTTCATTCTCTCTCCTTTCCAGATTTTCTCTCATCTGCCAACATACTCACCACACACATATATTTATAGGAGTGGGTCAAGCTCATTTCACCCTTAAACTTCTTTAAAATTACAATTATATCAAATTCTAGAGAATTCTTTACTTTTTCCCAATGTGCTTGTCCTTTCCTTATGTTTAGAGTTTTGTCACTCTTTATAAAATTTTTTATTTTTACCAATTTACCCCTCAACTTTTAATGTTTAACTTTACTCTCGATCTTTCCAGAAACTCTATAAAAATTAAATTTCATCATAAAATGCCTTAAAATTCCTTTTTATTATTTTATAAGCAAAATCACCTCATTCTATACATGAATTTATTACAGACTCGAGAAAGGACGTTACAATTATGGTGTTACATGATGCATTCGGCCAAGAGAGTTTAATTTGGTTCATTTTTAGTTTGAATTATTTAAGTGGTTTTCATGATTGAGAATGTGATAAAAGGTTAGAAATTTATGATGAAATGTAAAACAAATGTTGATATTTTGGTAGGATGTATATTCAGCCAAAGTAGTGATTTGATGATGAAAAATTATTTTTGATTGGTTTGTGGGATTTTATGGAATATTTGGATGATGGAATTGGTATGCAAATTGAAAGAAAACTCGTTGAATATTAAATGACCATTTTGCGGTTAAACGTTTTGTAATTGTCCGAAAGTGATGTTTGGTGAATTTAAATGGAATTTACACCATTCGTTGATATGTTTGAATGTGAATTTGATGAGAAAATCTAGTAAAATTGATGATAAAAAAGTGTGTTTAGCTTTGGTCAAAATAAGAAATTACGGATTTGAAAATATTGCTTGATCCGTTAGTGTGAAATTAGGCTTTATTTGACATCCTTCCTAAGCTTAGACATTTAAAATTTTGAACAGAAAGTAAATACGAATAATCAACGTTGAAATGACTTGAAAAAGGGTGTGTTGAAATGTAAGTATATTAATGTGTGGCCATGAAATTATTCGAACAAATAGTGTTGGTTTTGATATAACCTAAAAATAGAATACAAAAATGTGTAGGTTACGCGGAGGTAAGGAAATCTTTCCGTTGAATTTAAACTTATTGCAAACTAGGAAATAAGGTGAGTGTCCTAATAAAAATGTTTTGAAATATTTATATTTCTATTCATGTTGGTTTTATATGATGAATTTAAATTCATGTTGTTTACGAATAAAAGTTTATATTTATGATTAATGAATTGTTATACGAGAACTATATTACATGAATTATTGAAAAGTTTTGCATGAATTGTGAATGATATGATAAAAAGCAAAATGAATGGAAATGATATCTGAGCCTATTGTATGCCTTAAAGGTATCCTGATATTACCGATTGAGGTTGAATACCCTAAGTATACATTGATAGCATTTGTCGGGGGAGTCTATCACTAACAACGGGAGAAAATGTATCTGTTAGTTTAGTCTCGTGTGTCGCCCAATGCACGTATAGGGTATATTATTAGCTAGTTCACTTGAGTGAAGGTAAATTTCGCTTCGTAGCGAAGGTAAATTCCGCTACGCAGATACCCAATAGATGTCTTGAACGAAAATAAATGCCGCTCCTAGTGAAGGTAAATTCCACTAGTAGATACCAACTAGATGGCCTATGCGAAGGTAAATTTCATACCGAGCGATGGTAAATTCTACTTTGTTATATACCAATATATCATGTGGAATGCATTATCAGTGGTTGGTTTGTTTTACTTAAAAGCTTTTCGAAAATTGAAATACCACCACTATTTACGATTTATGGTAGAAAATGAAATCATACAAAATGATATTTTATGCATCGATTGATACTGAAAAGCATTTAAAAATCGTCTTTCGAAATCAAAAAGTTTGCTTTTCAAAACGTCATAAAATTTATTGATTTTTGATGCATGGATTGTAATGATATTAATGTTTATTCATACTTTTAAATTTTATATGGTTCTCAAGAAATATATTTTAATTACTACAGCATGATTATGTTTACGAATTGTGTTTAAAGTTTTTTTTAGGGAGGATATTTTGAAAGTTAATTGAATAGAAATATATATGACACTCACTAAATTTATGTAGCTCACTTTAGTTTCTTTGTTTGAAAAAAAAAAAATAATAAAACCTCCCAAGAATAAGTACAGGTGTGGATACTACAATAGCAAGAACTCCAGCCCCAGAGTAGTCCATTGTTGTCAAGTGCTGTGTTGTTCTAAAATTTTGTGAACACATGTACGACATTTATGATTTTGACATCTTGTGAAACAAACTTTGTACAACTAAATTTATATCTTTTGGAAAACTTGTTTATACATGAGTTGTTTATAATTCCAAGTTATCTTTTAAATTAAAGTATGATTGTGGTTGTTTATGATTTTGAAATGAGGGCCTAAGGCCCAATAGTTGAGATCTATATTGAAATAGAAGTGTACAGGTTTTTAGTAAACTTTTACAGGGTGGAATTTTTAGAAAAACAGTTGTTGTGCTGTAAAATTTTATATAAATTATGTTTGTAAATGTAAATTTAAAATGAAAAATAAAATTCTCACTCATTTTTGTTAATTGAGAAAATTCTAAAAGTTTAATAAAGGTTTAACTTCATGGGAACCTTTCAGCCAGAGAAATTCTCGATTGGAAGACCATCGTGGTGTTGCCGAATGGGTCACCTTAAGTATAAAAATCGGGACCCTTCAAACAGATCATGATTGAATTTATTTAGATATTGAAAGAATTCAAAGCAATATAATCATGGATCAAATAATATAAAATGAAACTGAAGGCATACCCGTTTTTACCCAACAAAAGTGCTTCTGGAATCTCTAGATTGTTCAACTGCTCGGATTCCAACCACAAAGATGGAAAGAAACCTCAAACCACAATGTGATTAGCCTAGCCATGTGTTTTCTACTTTGCATTTACTCACTGTGTGTAGTTTGTATGTATATTGTGGAAAGTTGATATTGCATCAATCTCTTCATCGGCCTTGACAAATGAAATACATCACGTACTTATAGAAGTGGCGGTTATATTCTGATAACTGCCAGTAACCGCCAATGGTTATTTGTTCCTATATAAATCTATATTATTTGGATCGGGTCATAAGTTTGGGTCACTTGGGTGGACCCGACCTAACAACCCAACATTTCTCACTCACAAAAGATGAGCCAAATAGAACTTATAAAGAAAAATACTAGTGATCCCTTTATGATAAGGAGTATAGGCATTCATATAAATAAATACACCGTGTGACCTATGAACAATAATATATGCAATGTGGCTTGTTTTTCAAATCTCAATTATATTTCTATAGAAGAGATTGTAAATTTGTTCATTATTATTTCCTAGATATAATAGAGTTTTATTTGCTCGAGCATATTTAATCCATTAACATGCTCGATCCTCCAATATTTCATATAATCATAATTACAATTCCAAATTGCAAATTGTCGCTACAAGTAACTATGGAAACAAAATAAAAATCATTAAATCTTCCAATCTTACTTTCATACCTCGATCAACAAAAATGACTAACACCATAATAATGTCTCATAGGTCGTATTATCATAGCCATAAAAGATACATTAATGATACAAACATCACCCTTTTGTTTTGAGACAAAATGAACAATCACTGAGGCAATAGATAAAAGTTTTATACAAACTTCAATTGAACTTACACAATGAGAAATTAGGGATAAATTCACTCATTTTTTATGTCGGTCATAATAAGCACACGCTGTATGAAACACATGTTACAATGAATCTTGTCCTTCAATAAATTCGTGTATGTCTTTTATATTGAAATTACTCACTGTATAGATCTTAGTTCAAACACTCTCTAAAGACCTAACCTGAGTTTCTAAAAGCTCGCCCTTTAAGCGTCTTTATCATGAAACTCACAACTGGCTTAATCAGGTTCTCATGATGGTAGAGATACATCACGAGCGGTTCAATAATTGATTTAGGTAGAAGCTTATCTTGATTACAATCAAGGCAATATTTCATACATTTCAAACTCTTAAGAGAATAATCTCATTTTTATCCTTTAAAAATATATGTGTCTCATCAATGCATGAAACATATTTTTTAATTATTTTGGCCTATGCTAGCCAAACCTACACTCATTCTTACACCATCAATCTCATTCAATTTTTCTCATCATAATCACACTCAAATATATATAAGGGTGTAAAATCAAGTCAAATCCATAAAACATCACACTTATGCAAATAAAAAAAGTTTGGCTATGAGGTGTGTCCTATGACATTCAATGAATTTCTTTTCAATTCCATGATAACTCCACCAATAGAATTCATAAAATCATTCAAAATATTCAAAAACAAATGTCCATCATTTTAATGCACTCATGGCTGAAACATAGCAACTTGTTATACTAAACTTTTGTTTCTCATTTCAACATTTTAACTTGGCATTTAAGCACATCCATAAGTATGAAAATTATTCAAATAACTTAAACTTAACTTGAACCATTTCAAACCCCTCTTGGCTAAGACTTACATGCGACATATCACCAACATTCTTTCAAGTTTTACACTTGCATTCACGTCAAAATCACTTCATATTTCATGGCAAAACTACTAGTGTCCTAAATAACATCAACTCAAACATAAATAAAAAAGTCAACTTCACTAGTAAGCTTACCAATAGCTCTTGAACCACAAGCCCTGTTTTCCACAAATTTGAGGTCTCAAATTCTTAAACCCAAACATAAAAATCATAAACCATCCATTAGAAACCATAAATCCAATTATTTATACAAACAACTCATGGAAACTTAATTCTTATTTCTTAAAATCAACTTAAAATGGATAGGTTTCACTCTTAGTGACAAGACCCAGACCAGATACTCTCTCTAGGCTTTTATCTGTAGGGTCTTGTCGGGCATTTCGATAAACATCTTATAACCCTTCTCACGGTCAAGAGAGATTCGTGGAGCGAACCCCTAGGATGCTTTGTTCGTTTGCTTTACTTTACTTTACTTTAACTATTTCAATTTTTATTTCTATTGAAAATAGTTGGATTGGTGTAAATTTTTCACGTTTTATGAAAAAAAAATTATTAAAAATTTGGCAGCATAACAGCTGTATTTTGAAGGTTTCCAAAATTTTCCTGCAAGAAAATACACTTCAAACTATTCTCAATCACCACCCAACTTTTTTTATCCACAAACATACATTTTCACAATCACTTTACCACTATCATGCATGATAACCATAGGAAAATTATATCTATGTATCATATGTACTATTTACAATTATATCCAACACAGTTTACAAAAGTTTACAAGCTTCAAAAATATATTTTCGAGGGGTGCAATGTAACACATGCACTTCATTGTTTTCGTATTCACAAAACATAACATGATATATATAATGCTTCTGTTGGTTTTGCCCACCTATATTTTCAACGTGGTGGTTCTTTTACTTCATCCCCTCCAATGGAAATACCTGAATAGATTTTTACGCTACAACAAGGAAAATTCGTTAGTTTAATCGATATAATAAATATGAGACTCGTCGTATAAGTATTTATAACTCATTTTGATATTTATAAAATTTAAATTGAAACTTTATTAATAAAAGCACTATGTGTACCCTTAAAGAGTCTAACCACAAGACGACTAACTATGTTGCTCGATGTGGTAAATCACGTGGCGATGTTCGACTGGCGCCAACCGTGATCCTAATGAGATAATTCAACAACTACACGCAGAATTTACTGCATTGCAAAACGTAGTATGAAATAATCTATACTCTAAGCAACTACATGTGGAATTTTCTGCATCGCATATTATAGTGCTTAATACTTTAATTTTTACAACTACGTACTGAATTTTCTGCATCGCATTGTAGTGTAAGGTAAACTATGAATCTAAGCGACTACATATGAAATTTTCTACATCATAAATGTAACACTAGAAGATCTGAGAATTTTAGCAACTACAGACGGAATTTTCTTCATCACCACGTAGTGCTAACTAACATAAAACAATTTGAGAGTACACATGGCCTTTGAAAACATTTCCGATGAGTACATTAAGCACTAAATTTCTTTATCTTTAAAAACCTTTAACTAAACTTTAAAATTCAAATATTTTTGAAATGTTTTAGTATCAATTTTCATTTCTGAATCCGATCTAAGGGTCTTTTACACAAAAATACGAACTTGGATTTTGAAATTCGTTTCACAAATTCCTTTTTAACAATGTATATTTATTTTTCAACTAGAAATGAAATAGTATAGGTGAGTAATACTTACCTCGATTCCAATTTACTGGAGAGCTTTAATGAGTCTTCTTCGCCCCACTAGCTTGTGCGTCACCTGCACAACATACTTTTATTTAACATATGCTACAATGTGCTACACAAAACTTTACATATTATTTTTAACATTAACAACTCTTTACAACACCCTTTTGACTACAACCTTCCCTTCTAGATTCTACTTAACCGAGACTTTCTAATTCCGGTTTCTTTGCAAAATTTTAACTTATATATCCCTAGGAATATCTCCATGCAGTCCGTATAATTTTCAAAGGTCCAGAACGAAAAGTCAAAATTTTCGAACCCCCTTTGATAGAATAGTGTTCACAGCACATTCTGTGGGCTGTTTTGCTTCCGTTTTTACTTGGATCATCTCCCTATCTCTCACTTAGGTCACTAGTAAAATGGTTTTGAAAAATTCCAAGTATCGGGGAGTGAAACCTAGAAATTACCCCTATTTTTTGACACTTTTTAGTGCACAATTTCACCTCGTTTGTACAATAAACTCAATTCTTTCATATATAATATTCTTTCATTCCAATACAATTAAACACATTCATCTCATGCATCAATGAATGCATTTTATATGAAATTCCGCAATACCCTTCAACTAGGCTCTTAATCCTTAACTCATCTCTACCCTTTTTTATTTTCAATTCTAACACCTCTATATGTTTTTCTAATTGATAATATGCATGAATTAAAGCTCAAAAGGATTAAAACACAATGGGGTCACATATCCCCTTCCTTCACCGTGACTCACTTGTACACACACAACATTTTATTTTCTTTTTCAATTTTATTTTTAAATGTTAGCATTTCCTTAACTTTTCTAACTTATAACATACTTGAATCAAGCCTTAATTACATCCAAACTTAATGGGATCACATATTCATCATGATGACCTTGACCTATACATGCACACACAACACTTCATTTCATTCAACTTTCAATAGTTTCACTAACTTATTGTCTTAAACATTTCATCAAACACTATAACTACCATTAAATCCACTTCCAACCATTTCCAATCAAGTCTTAGGGTTTCCTACACAAACCCTAACTCTAGTTTTTTCATAGTTTCTTGCAATTCAAACTTCTCTTTTAACTACCCATGACTATAATGTTGATTTACATCACAATTTCAACAACAGAATAAGTAAGCAACCCAATCCATTATCACATCATATCTTCCAATCAACATCAAACTTAAAGAAAACTATGAAAACTAACCTTAAGCTTGATTAGGTCTTGCTATTTTAACTTGAATTTGCTCAAAGTTTGGTTTGGAAGCTTCAAAAATAGCTTGGAAAGCTTTTGGTCTTCTTCCCCCTTTTCTTTTCCTCTTTGTTGTCCACTATCCTCTCTTTCTCTCTATTTTGATTCAAAAAATAACTAAGTGTTGGAAAGAAATTACTTATGTATATATAGGCTTCACTTATAAATTTGCCCTCAAAGTTTGGTACTTATTTACATACCATGTCACTCCTTAAGATTTAACTAATTTGTCCTAGAATTTTGCTTAACTTCCATAGTATCCCTACTACTTTGATAATGATAATATTCACAATTCCCCACACTAGTTTATTCCAATCACACCTACACATACATAGAGCTATAATTAGAACAATGACTATTTTGCCTTTCTTTTAAATTTATTTTACTATTAAAATAAATTAGTTTGTAAAAACTTTACTAGCATTCAAATATCACTCATTCGAATGATATGGATGAGGTTTGACATTCTCATCCTATTACTCGGTTTATAATACTAAAAAGTCTAAAATCAAAGCCAGAGCTTACACTTAGGTTTGTGTACACCCTTTGCATGTCTTGAAAACATTCAAAAATCACCTCAAAACCATCAAGATAGCATGCTATCCTCTTGGTTTTTCCTTTGGTCGAACACCATTCTTCTCTCAAGTGTGGATCGAATGCTTCTCCTTTGGTTTCTTTCATTTGATTTTCAACATTATATAGCCTTTGTAATTTAATTACATTTGTCATGAATCTTACTACACATGCCAACACATATCTCTCATGCATGCACTCTTCCTCTCTTTTCATGCCACCTTGCATGCATTCTCTCCCATTTCACCGCCACATATCACACCCGCATGCATTCTTTTCCACTTGTCATGCATGCTTGCTCTCATTCCAATTCCAAATTCGAAATGATTTCTGGTCCATGGAGGAAATCTACTATAACTCAATTACACATCCAAAATTTCTACTAGAATTCGATTACACAATCGGGTACTTTAAATTATTTTATTGTTCCATAAATAATCGAAAGGGTATTTTTATCTAATAAACTTTGGATCACTTATAATCTATTCTAATGGACTCATTTTTTATCCATTTAAGTTTCTTTAGTCTCTAATACCTATCCTCGAAATTTACGATTTTCGAGGTCTGTTTCCCAAAAATCACTATTCACTTAGAAATACTATTCACATGAAAATACTATTCATCGAAAAAAATTTTATTTCTCAATAAGAAGAAGAAATTCTGAGCTTTACAAGAAGTTCTATAATCCCAATTTATTTGAAAGCGAAAATTCTAATTTTCCATTATGTTAGTTGGCTTTCATGCTCAATATGGGAAATTGTATATGTCAAATAATTGTAGTTGCTTGAAACAACATAATTAGCCCTTGTTTATTTTATAAAAGGAGTGTACTTTTGACTATATGACTAAGTAAACACAAAAGACAATAAAATACACAAATTTATGCTTTGTGTTTGAAGTCAATATTATACATATACATATAAGGCAACATGGCTCTCTTGGGTTATGAAATTAAACAAACAAAGATTGAATGGATTTAGTCTTGTGAAGTTATGTTCTTACATTTTGGGTATGACATAATGGTTCCATCAAATTCATTTTAATTGATTGAATTCTTGATGGAATGATTGAATATGGATTTTTGTATTTTATTTTAAATTTAGAACCAGAAGTTCTAAATTTTCAATAAATTTATTCTCAATTTCATTTAGATCTCAAAACCTGAAGTTTAAAATCCTTACTACAGTTATAGTTATAATTTATTTAGATTTTAAAACCAGAAATTTCAAAATTACAAATGAAAAATATTGAGAAAAATTAAATCAATTTGAATTTTATATGAAAGGAACACTTTTCAAATCCAAGTATGTAGGTTTGAAAACATGGCTCCTTATGGAGGGCAAGTAGAGACTTGAAGATATTTTATACTAACTTTTGTTTATAATTTTAGAAATACCAATTGTGAAATTCAAGTTTGTAATTATGTTAAAGTATTTATTTTATATTTATGAATTTTAACACATCGTGTATGTATTTTTATACTTGTTATTTAATACAGATTACTTGATTGAGGTATATAGATATATATATATATATATATATATAACAATTCCATGCCTCATGTTATACGGTTAAAATCTACTCATACTATAGTTAAGTCATCACCTTTCCAGTTTGAAGCTTTGGTTGTTTGGGAAGAACAACACAATGTGGAAACCAGGTACTTAATATGAATATTTTCTTATTTCTTAATTGATTAATAAATATTTATTACAATTCATTGTAATTGTATTTTAAAGAATTGTTCATTAATTTATTGTAATTTATCTAAAAGATTATGATATGTATATCTTTTGGTAAAAAATTTTAAAGATGTATGTATATTTGATCACTAAATAAATGAATTTAGATGATTGAAAGAATTATTTCAAATTTACTCCTAAAGTAGCAATGTTAATGATTATGGGATGAAAAACTATTTATCTCGCATAACTAAATTAAGTAATATTATTCCTTGAAGTGAATGTTAAATCATCTAATAGTCGTAGTTGTGATTATGGCCAATAAAGTCTCCGTTATCATAGTATATTTTAACCAACAAAAGTGGAATTCACACCAAAACAAAGTAAGAAAAGTGCTTACTATTAGTGGAATATGAAATTAAAATAGTTGTATACCTAAAGTATACATAAATATCATATTAATCTTTTACTAATTATATATAAAGGCTCCATAAAAGCAAATTATATGTTATAAAGTGAAAAACAATAATGTTGTAAAAATGACACCTAATTAAGGGTCACGTTGTGCGCACTCGGTGTATCCATAAACTTAATTAAATATATATATGATAGCATTTTAAAATATGTGATTGTAATTTATTATATGTGAGTACAACTAAATATATGATTACAATCAGTAAATGTGATCACATTTACTAATTATAATCATACATGTTTAATTATAATAATATATAATAAATTACAATACACATTCTATAATGCAATCACGTATTTTTTTGGTCACGTATATGCACACAGCAAGTGCACCTTAGAATACGCCATATATATTATGTGTGATTGTAATTTATTGTATATGATTACAACTAAACATGTGGTATTATGATTAGTAAATATGATCACATTGATTATATTTATTAATTGTAATCATATACATTTAGTTATCCTCACTATAATAAACTATAATCACATATTTTAAAATACAATCACGCATTTATTTTGTTAAATGTATGCATACACTTTGTGCACACAACGCGACCCCTATATATATAATTGGACTTACTTGGTTTGGCCCAATAACTTTAAACCCTTTTATTATTATTATTATTATTATTATTTAACTTGGGCTCTCATTAAGTAATTTCAAACCTTTTAAAATTTAGGCTTCAATTAATCTTATAAGTTCATTAGGATTCGAGCTTTACACCCTATATCTATATGCAATTCATCCCTACTCTTTATAACATTTTCTACTTAGAGTAAATGAATAATAAATGTTGAAGCCAGAATTCACAGTGAATTTAGTCTAATGCAAACAAAGAAGTATAATGTTATGCAATTAATTAATAACATCGCTATGAGGATAAATTTTTATTAACTTAAAAGTTCGATATAAATTTAGAATTGGAACTTAGTTTATTTATTTTCTCTTAATTCGAAAAATGTCATCCACCCTTATGGCATGTTTACTAATGAAGAATCCTCCTAAGAAGGGAAAATTGGAGATTTATAAATTATTGTTTTACTAAACCATTGCGGAAATTATGTTCTAAAGACCTCATACCAAAATCAGGAATCAAGTTCCTCGCAATTAAGTTTCTACATGAAAAGAGAATTTGATTCTCTTCTCTCATCTATGGAACCAATTTTTTTTTCCTTATTAAAAAGGGGAATTAATGTATTTTTATAAGAATAGCCTCAATTAAAATTAATTAAAAAAAATACAATTGTAGGACCTTCTCTATCTTTTCGATTTATCTTTTTCTCCAGATCTTTGTACCGGTGAAATAGATTTAATTATTATATATTGAATTTTTCTAATTTTCTCTTAAACTATACATATGTTTCTTGAATTATATATATATATATAGTCTTTCTAATTGAAGGACAAATTGATTTAAATAATATCGGTTCCAACATTATGAGTTGTTTGATGCATTGACTTTTTTCATAATTAATACTTAGTATTAATTATTTATATATAATCAATGCATCAAAATATTGGAGCTAATATTATTAAATCAATTCGTCATTGTAATATATCCCAGCAAACATGGCTTTGGTTAGGCTCAACATGGTTTCTTTTTCTAAGTGACAATTTTTTTTTCTTTTTTTTCCTGGATGTTGCAATAGTTTTCGTCTTGAATTCTTGAATATAGGCGGCTTCACTTCAGAGTTTTTATAGGTTGTTTTTGAACTTCTATTATTATTATTATTATTATTATTTATTTCTTAACAATGTATGGATGCACGCATGGTATTAAAAGCTGAAGGATTATGTTGAAAATACTTTAGAGGCTTAGAGTACGATGTATGGATGCAAGCGAAGCTGATCAATTGATGATTGTTGGTATGACTGCTGCTCGTGTACTTTACTCTTCACACAAATGTTATTGTACAAAGTTCAAATTAAAATCTCTGAATAATATGTATTTTTTTCATATTAAACAAATATTTAAATGTGTTGTATATATATAAGGGCATTTTAGTAATCAACTTTGTATTATTCTTATTTTTTAGTTTTAGAAAACATTAAAAAGAAAATTAATTCGATTCCAATCTTAAAATTTAGTAAACAACATAATGGAATTTAGTAGTTTAATTCTGATTTCTCTCCATTCCCTTTTTAATAAAATTTTATTCCATTTAATTTTTATACCTAATTAGTAAAAATGCCCTTTTTTTTGCACACTAAATTGATGAAAAAATGAGTGGATGAATTTTGAAAACCGCAAAATTAAGTCAAATTTTTAAGTTGATATAGTGTCACTGTTATTATAACTTATTAGTAGATTAACTTGTGACAAATTCAAAGTCATAACAGTAGTTAAATCTTTTTCTTTTGATTTAGCATCTAGGATCATTACTTAAGTTATTAGGTTGGAAAATACGAGTTGATGACTTTGTTGAAAGAAAATAAAACATTTCTTTTCCCTTCTAGTCATGAATATTTGATGAAATTTCTATTATTAAAATAGTTTGAAGTAAATATATATATATATATATATTAAAGTTCAAAATTGTTTTTTATTTTATTACTTTTAAGTTTTAACATATATATGACAATTTTTTTTTCTGATATCCATTAATGTTGATATTTTGGCAATATTTTACAAATTTAACGACATCAATGTCATTTCATTGCAGCTAATATTGTACTATGGCGGGTGACTTGAGACATGTCTTACTCAAGTTAAAAGTCTCTCAGAGGAAAAATTTTATCTTATATTGTCATGACAAAAACAAAACGTTTGAATTGGGTTCGGAAGTACTTAAAATAGGAATTGACTTGAATTACTGCAGCGTGTTTTCCACACTACGTACCGGGAGCTAGACTCTAGTAGCTTTGACATGTCAACAGTCAACAAGTCTTTGGAATCGAAGTGCGTCCTACGTACCGGCCAAAGCAAATCGTTTTCTCATGCAGCTTCCTAGGAAGTTTCTTGGAGACAATACATTCCACACTCAATTGTACAAGAAAATACATGACACACCAATCACCATCACCATGCATAGGACAGAATATTGTAGGGAGATTCCAACAATTATTATTATTATTATTATTATTATTTTGTTCTTTTTGGGTTGTGTTTAATATGGTTTAATCATACGGATTGATGGATCAGAGCATCCATTCAAACTACTAATCCTAAGTTATATATATGTATACATATATATCTGGACATATATGTATATGTATATATAGGGTCCCTTTGTGTACATTTGGGATATGCATATATTTAACAAAAAAATTGAGTGATTACATTTTAAAATTATTGATTGTAATTTAATATATTATCATTATATTTTATTATAACTAAACGTGTCTAATTATAATTAATAAATGTAATCCATAACATCATATTTGCCGATGGTAATTATATATATTTAGTTATAATCAGATATAATAAAAATATAGTAAATTACAATCAGTAATTTTAAAATATAATTATTTATTCTTTTTGTCAAGTGTATGTACACCCTAAATATATGTTACAGTATATATATATATATATATATATATATAGACATTTTAAGGTGTACCCGGTGTATGCATATATTTGATAAAAAATGCATGATTACATTCTAAAATATGTGATTGTAATTTATTATATATGATTATAACTATACATATAGGATTATAATGAGTAAATGTGATTATATTTACTGATTATAATCACATATATTTAGTTGTACTCATATATAATAAATTACAATCACATATTTTAAAATATAGTTACTTTTTTTTTTCTTTTTGTTAGGTATATGCATACACCCAGTGCACACAATGCGACCCTATATATATAGTCTAGTGCGAGAATGGATTTATATACACAAGATATGTTTTTCCGCATCAAAATATATAATTATTATTATATTTGTATAGTTTACCATTCAAAATATGTTATGTCATGAAACTCCAATCAAGGTAATTTCTTTCATTGACCCTAGGTCAAGTGGTCCTTAAACAATGCAGAGCTCTTATTGTACATTACAATCATACTAGTTTCTAAAAATATGGTCACAAATCACGGTACTGTATTTATAAAACACACAATAACAATAAGACGATAACTTAAATTCTGATGCGGTTCTATGTTTTGTAGTTCATACAATATGATATAAAACTAATTTATATCTAAATTAAATTTTTCTTGATTATATATACGAGTAAAGATTTTCTATCAATATTAACATGATACTAATCATTTTATGGGAGAAATTTAAATTTGAGTGATGTATAAGTGAGAAAAAGTCAATAAATCTTAATAATCTATTTTTTTAAATGTTGATATGTCATTAAACTATCAAAAGATTAATTAAAAAAAAAATGGTAAAGAATTTTTACAGCGCATGTATACATTGACTGACTGAAGACTTGGGATTTAATGTGTGTAAATTTTTTCCGCTTGACTTTTAAGATAAAGAAAAATATTGGGTCTTCTGGAGATTAAAAAGAAAACGTAAAAGAAAATCAAAGACACAAAGTCTGTTGGAGACGTCGTCCAGGAAAATGACATACAAGCCAACATTATATAATAGCCCAAAGCTAATTATCTCTTGAAATCGAAGTACTTGAGTGTATTAAGATGGGTTTAAAGTGGATGTGGGCATGGGGAGTAGTCATGTTTGTTTCAATAGAAGGGTGGTTGAGTCATGGGTGTTGGGAAAATGAAAGAGTTGCTCTTTTGCAACTCAAACATATTTTCAATGATCATAACAATCTTCGAAATTGGGATCATGGAGAGAAAAATTTAGACTGTTGCAAATGGGAAAGGGTTGGGTGCAGCAATAGTACAAGCAGAGTAATCAAACTCAATTTTTCCTATACAAGAAGTAGGATTGGGAGAGAATGGCATCTAAATGCTTCTTTGTTCTCGGCCTTTGAAAAGCTAACGTCACTTGACTTATGTTGACGATCGGAATCGGTCAACACCGGTCGGGGGTCGGAACCTCGCCGACGGAACGATTTATGTGGGGCCGGCCCGTAGACCGTTGAACCCCTTTTGGCCTCTTGGGGTCGCGTCCGGAGTTGAACCCTCAACCTTATAGGTGTTATTGGTGTACAACTCCTACCACCAAGCTGAGTCAGCTTGGTGGTAGGAGTTGTACACCAATAACACCTATAAGGTTGAGGGTTCAACTCTGGACGCGACCCCAAGAGGCCAAAAGGGGTTCAACGGTCTACGGGCCGGCCTCACATAAATCGTTCCGTCGGCGAGGTTCCGACCCCCGACCCGGGTGTTGACCGATTCCGATCGTCAACATTAAAACGCGCGTTTTAATGTTGACGATCGGAATCGGTCAACACCCGGTCGGGGGTCGGAACCTCGCCGACGGAACGATTTATGTGGGGCCGGCCCGTAGACCGTTGAACCCCTTTTGGCCTCTTGGGGTCGCGTCCGGAGTTGAACTCGTAACCTCTTATAAGGTTTTTAAGTACACAACTCCTACCACCAAGCTGAGTCAGCTTGGTGGTAGGAGTTGTGTACTTAAAAACCTTATAAGAGGTTACGAGTTCAACTCCGGACGCGACCCCAAGAGGCCAAAAGGGGTTCAACGGTCTACGGGCCGGCCCCACATAAATCGTTCCGTCGGCGAGGTTCCGACCCCCGACCGGGTGTTGACCGATTCCGATCGTCAACAACTTAGCTGGCAATCTTATAGCTGGTTTTGATGAGAATGAAGGTATCTTGCTTTATGTATTTAGAATGTTTAGAATATTATAACTAGCTTAATGTATTGGGCAATTAAGACAGTTAAGAAATAACTTTTTTTTTTTTTTTTCCGTCCATTACAGGTTTAGACGGGTTATCAAAATTGAGTAACTTGAAGGAACTGAATTTAGAAGCTAACATGTTCAACAATAGTATATTATCATCTTTAGCAGTTGTTTCATCATTAAAACTTTTAAAGCTAAATCATAATGAATTGAAGGGAATTGTTAATGTTTCAGGTAATAAGCTTGCTCTCTTCTTTGTCTCTCTCTTTCTCAACTAATTTGATTACCACTTTCCAGGTCTAGATTCTTTATACAATTTAGAGTATCTGGACATAAGCAACAACATGATTGACAAATTTCTTTTCCCCGAAGGTATTGATGAAAACAAAGATTATTTACTTAGAACGGGTGTTATTGGCATTTTTTTTTTTTTGACAAATAAACTTCAAATATTTGATGAATTGGTTTCACAGTTTTGATCAGGAGATTGAAAACTCTTTATCTGCAAAATATTGTCAGCACTCATGATGGAACCACCTTAAAATTACAGTCACTAGGCTCATTCCCATCCTTGAAGACACTTGATCTTAGCTATAATGAATTTAGTGAATCAAACACTGCTACAGGTAGCTCTCTAAATGTCGTCCTTGGAATTTATGTTTCATATATGTAAATCCAGAGTTTTAAAGGTAGGTCACTTATCACATGTTGAATATATAATATTATGAAGGCATAACTCTTAAATTCATGTGTTTCTTCTTTTCATTTTCAATTAATTTTTTGTTTGATGTTCACAGATTTACCTAATTTCAAAAGTTTGAAGCATCTCTTTATGGATGGTACTAGTCTTGATATCAAATTCCTTCAAATCATCGGACTGATGACTTCTCTTGAAGTTTTATCACTATCCAATTGTGGGCTAAAAGGCAATTTATCTCATCAAGGTACAACTCTCTCTTTCAAACTAAATTAATTTTAATTCAACATTAAAGCTAATTCCTGTATAAGAAGTATATAAACTCTCTTTTAAAATTCCATGTAATATCATAAGTCATAAGTTCCTGATACATATTTATACTATTAAATGTTAAAATATATCATATAATTTATTAATTAATTATGTTTATTTTTAGCTTTTTCTACATCATAATTGTATTGATACTTCAAATATGCATATACATACATATATATATAATTGAAGTTTGAGAAATTGTGGGTTTGGGCATAAAATTGTGTTAGGGAGTATATATGTACTATAGGATCTTTACTCTTTACATAACAACTTTTGGAATGAATAGTAAGAGACATGAAATATACTTATGGACAAAATTTTATATTTTTTCAAGTTCAGGAGCTATTTGTCTAAATGTTTCATTTCAAAAGATATTTTTAAATAGGAAAATTGAATAAAAATTATATAAAATAGCTCCCAAACATGAAAAATATAAAATTTTGTCCACAAATATATTTGATGTTATTAGCATTTCTACATAAAAACTCATTACAATAATAAAATTCCATTAAAAAAAGGGAGGGTGTCTACATAACTCTCACGTAGAATATGCACTTGAGAATCTTGTGTGAGTGTGTCTATATATATATATATATTACACTAGACAAAAATATATATAAATATACAAGAATGATTGCATTCTATAAGTGTTAAGTGTAATTTATTATGTTTTTATTATATCTGATTACAAATGAATGAATAAGATTATATTTGCAATAATTTACAAACAGAATCATAGTTACTGATTATAATAAGATATGTTTAGTTATAATCGGATTTAATAAAAATATAATAAATTACAATTAACAATTTTAAAGTGCAATCACTCATCTTTTTTATCAAGTGTATCGATACCCTAAATATATTATAGAACGTGCCATATATATATAAATATATATGTCATGACCCTTACACTTTTACACAATTTTCATAAAAATTTTCATATATATATATATTACAAAAACATGTGACTTGTGAATCTCCAATAGTTATATCTTAGCATATATTGCAAACTTGACTTCCATTCATGTATTAGGCATCTCTTCTCTTATAGGTGTATACTTTTTCATGTCAAGAACTAAAGTTTTCAAATAATTACTTCCAAATCCCAGTTTTAACTTCAATAATTTTTTAATCTCCCTAAACTCAAGATTTATTTTAAAATATAAATTACATATTGAAATTAAATCACATTCTTCAGAAAAATTCCAATTGTATACCTTCATGTTGTTTTGTTGAGCAGAGGGTGGCATACTTCCAAAAGTCCTCTCCAGTATACATGACTTACGGGAAGTTGATATTTCTCAAAATGACTTGTACGGAGAGTTTCCAAATTGGTTGTTAGAGAATAAAACAAATCTAGAGTATCTTGATCTGTCCAGTAATTTGCTTGGAAGACGTTTCCAGTTACCAAGTCAGCCTCACTTGAGTTTAAAAATATTAGAAATCTCTAACAATTCCTTCCATGGGTATATTTCAAAAGAAATAGGAAAATATCTACCAAGTTTGGTAACTTTAAACCTTTCTAGGAATTATTTTGATGGTAGAATTCCCTCATCAATTGGTGATATGAGTTTATTGGAAATTTTGGACTTATCCCACAATCAATTGTCTGGCAAAATACCTGAGCAATTTGCTGAGGGTTGTATCTCTTTACAACTCCTTGTGTTATCAAACAACAACATTCAAGGTCAGATATTTTCTGCCAATTTCAACTTGAGAAACTTGTGGAGATTACAACTAGATGGTAACAACTTTACTGGAATTATTCCAAATAGCTTAGCTAATGCCTCTAATTTAGTAGGTTTGTATCTTAGTGACAACCTACTTGTTGGTAGCATTCCAAGTTGGCTGGGGAATATGTCAAGTTTGAAAGATATTATAATGCCCAATAATTATCTTCAAGGCACAATTCCATTAGAGTTTTGTCGACTTAACAATCTTGAAGTTTTGAACCTTGCAGAAAACAATATCTCTGGCAGCTTACCATCTTGCTTCAATTCTTCATCAATCACACAAGTTCACTTGTCAAAAAATAGGTTACATGGGCAACTAAAAGATGCCTTCTACAATTGTGCTTCATTGGTGACGCTAGATCTTAGCTATAATCACTTAGATGGAAGCATTCCAACTTGGATTGATAGGTTCTCTAACTTAACCTACTTAATCTTGAATAACAATAATCTTGAAGGTGACGTGCCAATGCAATTATGTCAGCTGAACCAACTCCGTTTGATAGATCTTTCTCATAACAATCTTTGTGGAGATATTCCTCTGTGCCTAGATGCCACTGCACTCCATGATAATGACATCGAATGGTCGGAATTTTCAGCTTTGTTGTCTCCACCTCAGCCACCAGGTGGACCTCCAATGAGGAAGGAAGAAATTATTGAGTTCACAACAAAAAACATAAGTTACTTTTACCAAGGAAAAGTTCTATCCTATATGTATGGAATTGATCTCTCATGTAATAAACTAACAGGTTTGATTCCTCCTCAAATTGGAAATCTTACCAGGATTCACACTATAAATGTTTCCCATAACAATTTGACTGGACCGATACCTACTACATTTTCACAGCTTAGACAAATTGAGAGCTTGGATCTTTCATACAACAATTTGAATGGAAAAATCCCTCCTCAATTGGTTAAGCTATATACCTTGAGCTTTTTCAGTGTGGCATACAATAATTTATCGGGCAAAATCCCTAAGAATGCACAATTTAGTACTTTTGAAGAAAAAAGCTACGAGGGAAATGCTCTTCTTTGTGGACCACCATTACCCAAAAGTTGTGACGCAATTGGACCTCCATCACTCATGCCAAGAGCTTCAACTCACAGAGACGATAGTAATTTTATTGACATGGACATCTTCTATATCAGTTTTATAGTGTCTTTTATTACTGCATTTTCAGGAATATCTATTGTTTTGTATGTAAATACTTACCCGTGGATGTCTTGGTTGAAATGTAAAATACCTCCTGCCATTATTTTGTAGTGGACAATCTCCTGTAATGATTCCGTCACACTTAAAAGGTGTAGCTACAAAATAATGTTTTTGTTTCTTGTGATTTTTCTACTTCAATAAATGCCTTATTTTCAATTGAATCAACTTTCTTCGAATATAATAAAAGTCAGTGCTCTATGGACATATTTTTTATGTATCAAATCGACATCTTATTGTAGGATTTAAGATTTTAGGATATAGTCTGAATTCAATTCTTTTAAAATAGTAAACCTAAAGTTTAAATAGGCTTTTAAAATTATATGAAAGAAATAGTTTGGAACTATAAGTGTGGTAAAGTTTACATTGGCTTTTAAATTATATTAAAAAAATAAAGGAAAAAATCTAAACACCCCTAAAATGATAAATAATTTCAATTTACCCAAACTTTTCAAAATATTTGCCAAAAAACCCCCTTGTCATTGGCCAAAAGCAGTTTCTATTCAATTTTTAATGGTTTTATGACAAAAACAATAAAAGACCAAAATACTCTTACTATATTGAAAATAAAAAATAAAAACAAAAAGGTTAGTCAATTACCAAAGTACATTTCATAACCAAAATAAAAAAAATAAAAAAAAATAAAAATGTTTAGAACTTAAAATTAAATTACAATTTTAAATAACTGAAATAATAATTATTATTATATAAAAATTAGATATATTAAACAAAAGAAATTTCATCAAATCTCCATCAGTCACTTAAGATAGATGGTAGAGATTAATTTAAAAATAAATTATTTATAAATTAAATAAATCAACTAAAAGATTTTCCATCAAATCTTCATTGTCCATTTTAAGATTAGTTAAAAAAAAATAAAAAAAAAAAAAAAAAAAAAAAAAAAAAAAAAAAAAAAAAAAAAAAAAAAAAAAAAAAAAAAGTTAAAAATAATAATAATAAAATCAAGAAAAATCCAAAAAATCAAAAATTAAAAAATTTGAAAAATAAAAAATAAAAAATAAAAAACAAACCTAGGCACGGGGTTTGTTGACTGACAAAACCAGGAACAAGGATTTGCATATTCAACCAAAACATCATCAGAATCTAAATCTAAAAAATTAAAAATTAAAAAGATGACAAAATTTGACAAAAATTTAACAACAAACAAAGGAAGAAAAAACTTTAAAAAAGATCCAGGACTGGGTTCATTTGAAGAACACACATCATGACAGGACCCAAACCAGACTCTCTCTAATTTCTTATTTGGAGGGTCCCGTAGGGCACTCCAACGAACTTCTCTTAACTCGACTTGTCAAATAAAAAAAGTTCGCGGAGCAAACCCCTTAATCTTGCTTGATTCCTTAATTCGATTTATATGTACTCTTTTTTTTTCTAAATTATTTGGGTGGTGAGTAAATTTTTCAATTTCATTTTAAAATAAATTTTTCGAAAATTCGACAACATAACGACTATAACTTTGAAGTTTCCAAAATTTTCGTGTAAAAGAAACACACTTCGTACTATTTCAACTCACCACCCAACTTCTTCTGGCCACAAACATGCATTTTCTCAATAAATTTTACAACACACATTCTCACAAAGGTATAATTTCCATAACAAATATCACTATCATAGACATTTACATGCTACATATATGTATCAATATATATACACATAGATAGATTAGGAAATATCGGTGTATTACGTGCATGTGTTCAGATATATATATATATATATATATACATATCAAAATATGAACTACAATATCAACACATGCAATCTTCTAACCTTATTTATTATCACCTAGGGACACTCTAGAATGCTTAAAATGGTCTTCGGAAGCCCGGAACGAAAAATCACGTTTTTGGACCCCCTAAAATCGAGGCTATGCTAGGGCTCATCCTAGCGATTTTCTTCACTCCATTTTCACTCTAATCATCTCCCTAACTCGTACTTAAGTCACCCGTAAAATGGTTTCAAAAAATTATAAGTATCAAGGGTCGAAACCTATGAAAAATGCCTATTTTTCAACACTTTTTTATGCACATTTTTGCACCCCACATGTAATGACGTCATTTCTTTCGTATATAAGGTTCTTTTACTCAATTATGATTGAAATTATTCATTTCATACATCGAAGGATGCATTTACATTCACAACTCACTTTAAAATTACGTAAATACACTATTTTGGCCATAATTTATTTAATTTTTATCCAAACCGTTCCCTTCTAATTTCCATGGTTTGCTATGAATTTTATGCATGTTTTGAGATATAAAACAACCCCAATTAAGCCCACTTTTTGTAGGTCTCTATAGCCCTTCATTTAGGCTCGAAATTCTCAACTTGCTTCTACATTTTTCCTTTTTCAGTTCTAACTTTTCTAGAGGCTATCATGACATCAATTATGCATAATTTAGAGCTTAAAGGATGGAAATACAATGGGGTCATACACCCCTTCATCAATCGTAACATGCACACACACACTA
Organism: Litchi chinensis; assembly: GCA_019925255.1. Taxonomy (NCBI): domain Eukaryota; kingdom Viridiplantae; phylum Streptophyta; class Magnoliopsida; order Sapindales; family Sapindaceae; genus Litchi; species Litchi chinensis. Next base: position 10,069,925 of record CM034462.1, on the reverse strand, counting down.
CACCTCTACTATATTTCATTTCTATTTGTAAAACTAGTGGCTCCATATGATTTTCTAGACTATAATGGGTATGAAATCAAGTTCATGGATATGAAAACTCCAATAGATCACATGTTTACCATAGGGACAATGAATTACATATGTCCACATAACACTTTATTTCATTCGATTTTCAATAATATCCTTAACTCACTTTGTTAGGCATTTTAACAAACACATTAACTACCACTAAAATTGCTCAAATATACTTCCAATACAAGTTGGGGTTTTGTCTCCATAACCCTAACTATCTTTTGATGCATGCCTACTAATAATTTAAACTTCCCTTTTTCATTAGAATAAGCTTTACACTTGATTTAAATCAAAACCCTATCAAATACTCATCAAACAACCAACTCAATCTATCACCACATCACATAGTCCAACATCATATTTTTACTCATTCTAATCAATTCTCAACTTAAGAAAAACCATGAAAATTACCTTTATCTTGCTTGGGTTTTGTGGTTCTAACTTGGAAACACCTTAGGGTTGTGATTTGAGGCTTGAAAAATTGATGGAACAAAATCACCTTCTTTCTCCCTTGTGTTGTCGTCCACCCCCCCCCCCCCCCCCTTCTTTTTGCTCTCTCTATTTTGTTTTCAAAATAACCATATGTTGGAAGATAAGGGCATCATATATATATAGGCTTCATATATATTTTACCCTTAAAGTTTGATACTTAATTACCTATAATGCCACTCTCTATAATTTAACCCAATTTGTCCTCCATCTTTGTTTAACTCCCATGGTACCCCTATTATTTCGATAATTTTCACAATTCCCACACTAGTCTATTATAACCACACCTACTCATACATAAAATTATAATCTAGGACAATGAGTATTTTTCCCTTTTTATTCGATAACTTAGCTTCTAATGTTATAAAACAAAAACTTGCACATAGGGGGTTACAAATCAAAAAGCCATAATGAAGCAAAATGCACCTATACCACCTAGCCTTTATACTGTAACACCCCATTCCGATTTTACTACTGTATATATGTAGTGAATCGGGTATTATATCAGTATACACTCTGTGAAATAATAAAGGAATTATAAAATTCTTAGAGGTGAAATTAAAATTTTATAGGATTTTTGAAAGGATCGGAAATAAATTTGGTTATAAAATCTAAAGGGACATTGATGGAATAAAATAATTTTCTAGGGAGTGGTAAAATTATAAATAAAGTGAGGTGTTAAGGATATTTTGAAAAAATAAAGAATTCTTTAGAAAATTGTCAACTTGTAAATTTAAGAAAGTTTAAGGATTAATACTAAGTTTGACCCATGCCTATACATGTGTGTCTGTAGTGAGTGTTACCATGAAAGGGAGAGAGAGAGAGAGAGAATTGAAGAAAAGAAAAATCTAGAGAGGAGAAAGAGGAAGTTGTTGACAACAAGAGCATAAATTAGATCTAAGAGCAGTAATTGTTCTTAGGTGATCTTCCTCCCATTTTTAAAGAGATTTCAAACCTCAAAAAAAGTGAAAAACAAGTTTAGGAGGGTTATCAAGCCTGATCTAATTTGGAGAGCAGTAATTGTTCTCAGGTGATCTTCCTCCCATTTTTAAAGAGATTTCAAACCTCAAAAAAAGTGAAAAACAAGTTTAGGAGGGTTATCAAGCCTGATCTAATTTGGAGACTTGAAGCATCTAGAACGTGGAAAAGCAAGACAAAAGATCAAGGAGAAAGTAGTAAGTAAAGTAGCTAAGAAAATAATTTTGATCTATAGTAGTTTGATGGTTGCTAAGGTGTTGAGTTTCTGTCACAAGACCTATTGCGATTACAATCTGGTTATGTATATGAAATTTAATAAGGTAGGGATATATTAATGTCTGGTGGAGTGTAAAACCTGGGAAAAAAATATTAAAAATTGAATACGCGTGACTTAGGGTAGGAACTCATGAAGTGCGAGCTGGATGGTACCCACAGCCCATTTCAGTGCCTGTCAAGTTAGACTAGGGCGCGAGCTCGCAAAAAGTGAGTCGAGTGATGCATGTTTCCCTTTTACCATACCTGTTCGATGTGGGCTAGAGCGGCAGCTTGCAAAAGATAGCTGGGTGATGCCACAGCCTATTATAGTGCCTATCTGAGCTAGACTAAAGCAACAGCTTGCGAAAGGCAAGCTCGGCAATGCTTGTGGATCGGGCTAAGCTAGAAGAAGGTGGTAGCTTGCAGAAAGGGGTGAGCTGATCGAGCTCGCAGCTTGAGCTGGACTAGGCAGTATTATAGTCCGTTATAGCTTGGATGAAATTATTAGCTATATTAATAATAGAATTGGCTTGGGATTGAGATGTTTGACATGCATTGCCGTTTTAAATAGAGATCTCATTTGTATTAGGTGTAAGTGAAGAGGCGAGCTAAAGGAGATCACTAAAGAAGTGATTTCAAGTGAATTGAGAAAGCAAGCGATGAGTGTGAAAAATATATTTATCAATGTGGAATATATTTTAATTTACTTTGCAAGCATTTTTATACATTTCCATTACTTGTTTTTAATTTATAAATGATTCTATGAGATATCATGCAAATTGTTAGTATATTTTTATGTTTATAAAATAAACCAAAACTTAATTTGGATGATAGAAAGAAAAGGTTTTCAAAGGCTAGTGGATTACCCAAGTATATAGATTTAGATCCGGTTGGTATACCCCGCAATGTATGGCAAATGTTGGGAGGACATATCACTAACATCGGGGGGATTGAGTCTGTCATGTCTGTCGAGTCGTCCACTACACTTGTGGGGTATTATCTCGTTATGCGATATGCAATGTAGCATTTCATCGCGTAGTAGTGAGTTGTCTTTATAGTTTGTCACGGTGTGCAATGCTAGCTTTTATGCCATGTGATCCCACATTGAGCAGAACTAGTTTAGTCTCCATGTGGTTATAGCTTTCCTTGGGTTCCCATTAGTGCATTTTAGAAATAAAAGCATACTCTTAAAAACGGATTTTAGAAAGAAAACGTTTTAGACATACTTTGAAAATTATGAAATATTTTAGCATTTAATGAACTTAATGTTAGCACAAGTTTTTGAAACTTCATAGTAAGATTATAAAGCACAAGTTTTTAGAAATGACATGGTTTTAAATAAAAATGAAAATGCTTTTCAAATATTTTTCAGGATGTAGATTTTATAAAGATTGGTCTAAATAAGGATGCTTATACACTCACTAAGCTTTTGTAGTCCACTATATTTTTGGTTTTATATAATAAAAACCTCCCCAAGTACAGGAATGAAAGATCAAGGTACCCATTCTCCTCTTACGGATTAGGTGGGCCAGAGAGGATCTGTGATGCGGCAATGTCATTTTTACGATTGTTTTTTATTTGAATATAAATCATGTACTTGTGCATATTTTTATTTTGAACGAATTTGGTAGAACAATTTATGTTTAACTGATGCATTATGTTATTATATATAAAGTATTTAATGATTATTTGCATTCATGTTTTACATACTTGAACATTCGTGATGATACACTTATATTGAAAATTTATGTTTCATATATTTAGTAAAAGATTAAAAGTTAAGGGTTCGCTCCACAACATCCTTTTGGATCTTATTAAACAAAATACTGAAGGATTTCTTGGGGTGCTCAGTGGAACCACTGGATTTGTTATAGAGAATTCAGGTTGGGTCCAGCTAGTTTGGTATCAAAGTGCGGTTTTTGTATGATTTTGAGATAAAGTTTGTAAATGTTTTAACGATCATTTTAGAATGAGTTTTCTCATAGTTCATGATTTTTATGAACGTTATTTTTCACTTCATGCATCACTTGATATCACTTATATTGAAAATTTCATAGAATCACACATCGTCAATGTAACGCCCCAATATTTGTTTCCATATAAGTAGTATTCTTAAATTAAGAAGCCAAGTGCATTAAATTGAGTTAAATTAGATTTAATTGTAATTAGTGTAATATATATAATTATTTGTTAGAAAATTTAATAGTTTATTTAAAAATTTATTTTGGAGGTTTTTTTTTTTAGCAAGAGGATTTAATTTGGAATTTAATGGGAAGGATTGAATGATAGAAAATTTTCATTGGATGGTCAAATGAGTGCAATTAGAATGCATGACATGGGAAATTATCTTGAACCAATGACAACTTGCCATCTAAAAAATAAAAGTTGTAAAAGCTAATAGAAAGTGAGCAAGTGTGTGGTTAGTTAGTTGGTGGAATGGTGAGTTGTCTTGATTATCCAATAAGAAAGTAGCAAGTGTAATAATTTTGGGGCTTGAATAGAATTTTAGAAAGTGTGGGGGTAAAGTTAGAATATCAAGAGATGGCATAGTATAAATAAGAGTGGTCTCTTGAAAAATTTTCATTTCTCTTTTTCTTCCTCCATTGCCGACTTCATCTTCCTCCTTTTCTCTCCATTTTCTTTCTCTTTTCAAGCTTTCAAACCATCAAACAACCTTGTTCTTGTCCTCTCTACCTATGCAAGCTCTTAATTTCTACAAAATCCATCAAGAATCCAAGTTGAATCTTCTCTAGAAAGGGTGTTCAAGTGAGGTATGTGCTGTAATTTTTAGTTTGAGAGTTAGAAATAGATTAGTAAGCATGTAGATGCATCTATAAGTATGTATAATTAGTTGGGTATGCATTTAATTAAGTCGATTTGCTTTTAATGGCTTTAAATCCATTTTTGAAACCCTAGATGAGCAATTAGAGAGGGTTGAGCCTAACAAAGGCAAGGAGAAGCTTTGAGCTTCATTTTAGAGTATTAGGAAGCTTGTGGTCGAGCTCAAAAAGGTTGGTGTGTGCATATTCAAAAATTTACTTTTATTAGTAGCCTAAAAATGAAAATATTGTTAGAAAACTTGATGATTTTGTTACCTTGATGTGATGAGTTAATATAAATGATATTTATGAGTTATGTGGGCACTCATGGAATGGAATTTATGATGAAAAACCAAGTAGAATAAAAATTTTCAAAAACTTGCACCTTAAGCCAAATATATGCTAGAGATGGGTCTAGGGGTATTTTTGTCATTTTAAGCTTATTTATGTGTTTAACGGATGATATTTGAATGATGTGTGAGATGATTTATGAAGTTGAAACAAATTTTGGAAAAAAAGTACTCCCTTGGCCAAATGGTATGCATAGAGAAACCAAAGGGTATTTTTGTCATTTCACTCACATTTACCTATTATTTACATCATGTTTTGATGATACATGTGATGAATTAAGGTTTTGAAGAGAAAAATTTGAAAACCACCTCTTGAGCCGAAGGAAAATGTGCAAAGAAATGATGTTGTGTGTTGTTAAACTTTGATAGTAAAATCAAGGGCAAAATGGTCCTTTGGTGATGGTCAAGAAGGAAGTTTCGAAAGATTTCGAAAAACAAATACAAATGATAATGTTTCATGTTAACGCAACTAAAAGTTCATTTGAATTGAAAAATGTCGTAATTATTGAAAAATATTAAGAGCTCGAGTAAAGTTGGATATTAGTAAGTAGGGATTGATAGTTGGCATGCCAATGGGGTAATTATTGGCAGTACTGCATCGTTACAATCGCATATCGATGTTGATTTATGAACTTTGAGGGGCACTAAGTGTCCAGTCCAAAAATCGAAACATTTGTGAGATTAAGATCTGGTAGGCAGACATTGAGTGTTCGATGTTGGGGGAACATGAAACCCATTACCGATCCATGATATCGTGTGATCATTTACAAAGTGCTCTAATGATATCCTAATGGTTAATAACGTAATTACATTGAATATATGGTTGTGAAAAATAGTTTATAAAATTTCTGAATTGTTGTTTGCAACATATTTTATGTTGAAATTGTAATGATTAGTGAAATTATTATCTTTTACATGATGTGCTTTGAAATTTTTGTGATTTCGATATTATATGTGTGTATCCTAACAAAGTAGATATACTTAGCACGTTTGATTTCCCATACGTAGATAGTTGAGGTGAGCTAAGTAGATTGAGAGAGAGTCAGACAAGAAGATAATTCCAGTGCGCTCCGTGAGTTACAATGATCTCCAATTTTTGGTAGATATTTTTGGGCATGTACATATTTTATTAAAAAAAAAAATGCAACCCTCTGAATATTTCACATGTATCTTCTTGAAAATTTCAATGTATATAGTCTTGTATTATGTTTTTAAGCATTACCCAATGAATTAAGAAAAATTAGATACCATTGTGTTTTTTTTTTTTTTTAAGATTTGCATTATTTTTATTTGATGAAACTGTAATTAGAAAAATATATGATTTTATTTGAAATTATGTGTTGAAGTGACTTTTGAGACGGAGGAAGGGTCCGGATGTGGAAGTTGAGAAAATGAGAATATATTAGAAGTGTTCCTTTTAATGTCTAGGTTTTTAAATTTTGGGTTTTTTCATAAAACGAGGGAAACTCTGCCGGATTTTTCTGTAAAAAAAATTAAAAATTAAATGAATAAACGAATTTTCGTAATAAAAAGTATAGCATCCTCCGCCTTGGTTTTCGTGATGCCGGGGGACGAGGCGAGGGTGTTACAGTTTTAGTGGTATCAGAGCTATGGTTCAGGTTTCCTAGACTTAGTAGTTTTTGAAAAACAAATGTTGCATTTGAGTGTACATGCATTGCATATAGGGATAAACTAAGAGAATGGGACTCCTACGCGTAGATTCTCTTTTATCTTGAATAGGTTAGGAAATAGATCCCTCAGATGCGCAAAGAGTTGAGGATGGTGATGAAAGCAGGTAGGGTAGTCTTGCTAGTGTAGCTGGAAGGGTATCCGGTGGATTGTCCAGTAGGGGAACGTCAGTACCCGAGGCCTAGGATTAGTCGACCTTTATGTAGTAGATGGCGGAGCTTTTTCAGCAGATGACCCGAGCTGCACGATGAAGGTCTATGATTGAGAGGCTTGCCAAATACAGGCCTAAAGACTTTCATGGTCCGAAAGATGAGGATGCATCCGCGGCTGAGTATTGATTGGAGTGGATGGAGCGGATCTTGCAGTAACTACACTGCACCCTAGAGGAGAGCCTAAAGTGTGTAGTTTCATTATTGCAGGAGGATGCTTATTAGTGGTGGATGTTCATGTCTCATTTCGTACAGCCCGAGGAGAGGACATGTGAGTTCTTCCAGAGGGAGTTCTGAAGGAAATACATTGGCCATATTCATATTGATAGTATGAAGAGGGAGTTTATTAATTTGAAGCAAAGGCAGATGTCAATAACAGAGTATGAGTGAGAATTCATCTGGCTGAGCAAGTATGTTAGAGAGAGAGTGGCGGTAGAGGCGGATAAATACAGGAGATTCGAGGATGGCCTGAATGACTATATTAGCTTTCAGCTTACAACCTTGTAGTTGGACGATTTCCCCATATTAGTATCTGCAGCTTTGAATATGGAAAGAGTAAAGAAAGAAGAGCAAGCCAGAAAAGATCGGAGCCAGCAGAAGAAGGGACTAAGGCAATCTAGTTCATTCCAATAGCCCAGTAAAAGATTTAAGAATCCCCAGGCAAGTAGTCAGCCACAACCGTAGCCGCAGAGGTCGAGACAAGGGTCTTTTGCTAGGCAAGCACTGTTAACTGCTTCAATTGCTAGCACCCCAGGCAGTATAGCTAGGGGATCAGTCTCGCCCTATGTGAGCATTGCGGTATGAGGCATGCGGGAGAGTGTTGGAGGATGACAGGAGCATATTTTAGGTGTGGGTCTTGTGATCATTTTTAGAGAGATTGTCCGAAGAATAGGCCTACACTAGCTCCTTAGATCGAGAGACCAACTCCTATAGCTTCGAGAGGTCGGAGACCCAATCACGTAAGGGTTGAGGGAGGTGTTCAGAGAGGGACTTCAGAGTCAGCAACCAGACCGAAGACTCGTGCCCCAGCTTGAGCTTATGCCATTAGGGCTCAGGAGGAGCAGGATGCACCTGACATGATCATCGGTAAAATCTCCGTCTTTGATATTCTTGTGGATGCATTGATCAATCCAGAATCTACGTATTCATATCTTTGTGTTGTAATCCGAGAGAGAAGAATCTTCAAGCAAAGGCTACAGATCATGAGGTGTTGGTTAGTAATCTCTTAGGTCATAGTGTGATCGTAAATAGGGTATTCAGAGAGTGCTCGATTCGGATTCAGGGTTATAAGTTCCCGGGTGAATTGATGGAGTTGCCATTTCGGGAATTTGATGTGATTTAGTTATAGATTGGTTATCCCGACATTAGGTAGTGATCGATTGCCATTTGAAGAGGATCTCCTTGAAGAATGCAGAAGGGAAGGAAATAATTATGATGGGTGAGAGGTTAGGTTACCTTTTTAATGTCATTTCAGCCACAGTTGCTAGGAGGTTGATCAGAAAAGGATGTGAAGCATATTTAGCACATGTGGTTGATTCTCAGAGGCTCAAATCTAGCCTTCAAGACATACCCACCATATGTGATTTTTCAGATGTGTTTATGAAAGAGTTGTCAGTCTTCCCACTAAAAAGAGAAGTAGAGTTTGTGATTGATGTAATGCCAAGAACTGCTCTGGTAACTGTTACCCCTTACAAGATAGCACCCGCAAAATTAAAGGAATTGAAAATTCAGTTGCAAGAATTGCTAGACAAGGGATTCATAAGGCCCAATGTATTGCCGTGAGGAGCTCCGGTGTTGTTTGTAAAGAAGAGAGATGGGGTCGTTCAGATTGTGTGTGGATTATCGACACTTGAATAAGGTTATAATCAATAATAAATATCCCTTACCTAAGATCGATGATTTATTCGATCAGTTGAGAGGAGCTAGTGTTTTCTCCAAGATAGATCTTCGATCAGAATACTATCAGTTAAGGGTGAAGGAATCAGATATTCCTAAGACATCTCTTTAGACGAGATACAGACATTATGAATTTGTGGTGATGCTGTTCGGGTTGACGAATGCCCCCACAACTTTTATGGATTTCATGAATAATGTTTTTCCTTTGTATCTGGATCAGTTCATGATGGTCTTCATTGATGATGTATTGGTGTATTCCTAGACCCCAGCAGAGCATGATCAACATCTTCGAATAGTGTTGCAGACATTGAGGGAAAAGCAATTGTATGCTAAGCTGAGCAAGTGCGAATTTTGGTCGAATAAGATTTCTTTTCTTGGGCATATTATTTTCGCTCAGGGTATAAAGGCTGATCCTAAAAAGATTGAAGCGATTAAGAAGTGGAAGCCTCCCAAAAGTGTTGCAGAAGTCAAAAGTTTCTTAGGTTTGGCCAGTTACTATAGGTGATTTGTGAAAGGATTTCCTTCTATAGTGGCTTTATTGACCAAGTTGCTCCATAAGGATGTTAGATTTGAATGGACAGATCAATGTCAGAAGAGTTTTGATAAGTTGAAGGAGATGTTGATTGAGGCTCCAGTCCTTACCCAGCTCGTATCTGGTAAGGATTTTGTGAATTATAATGAAGCCTCTTAGAGTGGACTCAGTTGTGTATTGATGTAAGATGGGAAAGCGGTTGCTTATGCTTCCAAATAGTTGAAGAATCATGAGAAGAATTATCCGACTCATGATCTGGAGCTAGCAGCCATAGTCTTTGCTCTAAAGATATAGAGGCATTACCTATATGGAGAAAAATGTTATATCTAAGATCACAAAAGCCTCAAGTATCTGTCCACTCAGAAAGAGCTTAATTTGAGGCAGAAGAGATGGATGGAGTTGCTTAAGGATTATGATTGCGTCATCAACTACCATCTAGAGAAAGCCAATGTGGTAGCTGATGCATTAAGCAGAAAGTCTTTGATTGGTTTAAGAGTGATGAATGCTCAGTTGCAGATAAGGGAAGACCAAGCCTTGATAGCTGAATTGCAAGTGCGGCCCAATTTCCTTCAGCGGATTCAAGAAAAGCAGAAGCAAGATGAAAAGCTTGTGGCAATCCGTGGTTCGATACAAGAAGAGAAGAATACTGAGTTTGTGATAAGATGAGATTGCTTGTACTTCAAAGATAGAATCTGTGTTCCTACTGACGACGAGTTGAAAAGGGGGATTCTGATAGAAGCTCATAGTAGTTCATATTCGATGCACCCAGGTAGCACAAAGATGTATCAAGATTTGAAGGCTCAGTATTGGTGGTCTGGTATGAAGAAAGATATAGTAGACTATGTGAGCAAGTGTATGTCATGCAAGTAGGTGAAAGCAGAGCATCAGGTTCCTTCAGGGTTATTACAGCCAATATCTATTCCTAAATGGAAGTGGGATCGCATTACTATGGATTTCGTCTCAAGGTTACCTCTTACTCAGAATAAGCAGGATGTGATTTGGGTAATTGTAGATCGATTGACCAAGTCAACACATTTCCTATCAATCAGGAAGGACTGTTCTTTAGAAAGATTGGCAAAGTTGTATATAAAGGAAATAGTTTGATTGTATGGAGTGCTGGTGTCAATCATATTAGATAAAGGTTTGAGGTTTACCGCAAGGTTCTGGAAGACGTTTAGGAAGCTTTGGGTACTCGATTGAGCTTCAGCACCACCTTTCATCCGCAAACAGACGGACAATCTGAGAGAGTCATTCAGGTGCTAGAAGATATGCTTAGAAGCTATTATCAAATTCGAAGGGAGCTGGATCGACAATATTCCTTTGATAGAATTCGCGTATAATAACAACTATCAAGTCGAGCACAGACATGGTGCCTTATGAAGCTTTGTATGGAAGGAAATGCAAGACACCTCTGTGTTGGACTGAACTTGGCGAAGATAAGTTGATGGGACCGAAGTTGATAAGGCAAAACGAAGAAAACGTGAAGATAATTAAAGAAAGAATGAAAGTCACATCCAATCGATAAAAGTCCTATATGGACTTGAAAATGAAAGACATCGAGTATGAAGTTAGAGATAAAGTCTTTCTTAAGGTACCTCCATGGAAGAAGGTGTTAAGATTTGGGAAGAGGGGTAAGTTAAGCCCTAGGTTTATCGACCCATACGAGATTATCGAGCGTGTAATATCCGTAGCCTACAGCCTAGCTCTACCACCAAAGTTGGATAAGATATATAATGTATTTCATGTATTTATGTTGAGGAGATACAGATCGGATTCTTCTCATGTTGTCACAGTCGAATCTATTTAGGCACAGCCTGATTTGTCTCATGAAGAAGAACTTGTGAGGATTTTGGATCGTGAAGTCCGAGAATTAAGGTATAAAAGGATCCCATTAGTCAAAGTGCTCTGGAGTAACCATAAGGTGGGAGAAGCTACATGGGAGAGCAAAGAAATAATGCATCAGCGGTATCCACAGTTATTCGAATGAGGTAAATTTCGTGGACGAAATTTCTTAAGAGGGGAAGAGCTGTAACACTCTGATATTTATTTCCATATAAGTAGTATTCTTAAATTAAGAAGTCGAGTGAATTAAATTGAGTTAAATGAGATTTAATTGTAATTAGTGTAATATATATAATTATTTGTTAGAAAATTTAATAGTTTATTTAATAATTTATTTTGGAGGTATTGTTTTTAGCAAGAGGATTTAATTTGAAATTTAATGGGAAAGATTAAATGATGGAAATTTGTCATTGGATGGTTAAATGAGTGCAATTAGAACGCATGGCATGAGAAATTATCTTGAACCAATGACAACTTGTCATCTAAGAAGCAAAAGTTGTGAAAGCCAATAGAAAGTGAGCAAGTGTGCGGTTAGTTAGTTAGTGGAATGATGAGTTGTCTTGATTATCCAATAAGAAAGTAACAAGTGTAATAATTTTGGGGCTTGAATAGAATTTTAGAAAGTATGGGGATAAACTTAGAATATCAAGAGATGGCATAGTATAAATAGGAGAGGTATCTTGAAAAATTTTCATTTCTCTTCTTCTTCCTCCATTGCCGACTTCATCTTCCTCTTTTTCTCTCCATTTTCTTTCTCTTTTCAAGCTAAGCTTTCAAACTATCAAACAACCTTCTTCTTGTCTTCTCTACTTATCCAAGCTCTTAATTTCTACAAAATCCTTCACGAATCCAAATTGAATCTTCTCTAGAAAGGGTGTTCAAGTGAGGTATGTGTTGTAATTTTTAGTTTGGGAGTTAGAAATAGATTAGTAAACATGTAGATGCATCCATAGACATGTATAGTTGGTTGGGTATGCATTTAATTAAGTTGATTTGCTTTTAATAGCTTTAAATGCATTTTTGAAACCCTAGATGAGCAATTAGAGAGGGTTGAGCCTACCAAAGGCAAGGAGAAGCTTTAAGCTTCATTTTTGAGTGCTAGGAAGCTTATGGTCAAGCTCAAAAAGTTGGTGTATGCATATTCAAAAATTTGTTTTTATTAGTAGCCTAAAAATGAAAATATTCCTTGAAAACTTGATAATTTTGTTACCTTAATGTGATGAGTTGATATAAATGGTATTTATGAGTTATGTGGGTGCTCATGAAATGGATTTTATGATGAAAAACCAAGTGGAATAAAAATTTTCAAAAACTTGCACCCTAGGCCGAATATATGCTAGAGATGGGTCTAGGGGTATTTTTGTCATTTCAAGTTTATTTATGTGTTTAACGGATAATATTTGAATGATGTGTGAGATGATTTATGAAGTTGAAACAAATTTTGGAAAAAAATTACTCCCTTGGTCGAATGGTATGCATAAAAAAACCGAAGGGTATTTTTGTTATATCACACACATTTACCTGTTATTTACATCATGTTTTGATGATATGTGTGATGAATTAAAGTTTCGAAGAGAAAAATTTGAAAATCACCTCTTAGGCCAAAGGAAAATGTGCAAAGAAATGATGTTGTGTGTTGTTAAACTTTGATAGTAAAATCAAGGGGAAAATGGTTCTTTGATGATGGCCAAAAGGGAAGTTTTGAAAGATTCCAAAAAACAAATACAAACGATGATGTTTGATGTTTACACAACTAAAAGTTTATTTGAATTGAAAAATGTCGTAATTATTGAAAAATATTAAGAGCCCGAGTAAATTTGGACATTAGTAGATGGGGATTGACAGTTGGCATACCAATGGGGTAATTATTAGCAGTACTGCATCGTTACAATTGCATATCGATGTTGATTTATGGATTTTGAGAGGCATCGAGTGTCCAACCTATAAATCGAAACATTTATGAGATTGAGATCTGATGGGCAGGCATCGAGTGTCCGGTGCCGGAGGAACATGAAACCCATTACCGATCCATAGTATAGTGTAAGCATTTACAAAGGGCTTTGACGATATCCTAATAGTTAATAACGTAATTACATTGAATATATGGTTGTGAAAAATAGTTTATAAAATTTCTAAATTATTGTTTGCAACATATTTTATGTTGAAATTTTAACGATTAGTGAATTTATTATCTTTTACATGATGTGCTTTGAAATTTTTGTGATTTCGATATTATATGTGTATACCAACAAAGTAGATATACTTAGTGCGTCGAATTTCCCACACGTAGGTAGTTGAGATGAGCTAAGTAGATTGAGAGAGAGTCAGACAAGAAGATAATCCTAGTGCACTCTGCAAGTCACATCGATCTCCAATTTTTGGTAAATATTTTTGGGCATGTACATATTTTGTTAAAAAAAAAAATGCAACCCTCTGAATATTTCACATGTATCTTCTTGAAAATTTCAATGTATATAGCCTTGTATTATGTTTTTAAACATTACCCAATGAATTGGGAAAAACTAGATTCCGTTGTTTTTTTTTTTTTTAAGATTTGCATTATTTTTATTTGATGAAACTAAAATTGGGAAATGTATGACTTTATTTGAAATTGTGTGTTGAAGTGGCTTTTGAGATGGACGAAGGGTCCGAATATGGAAGTTTAGAAAATGAGAATATATTAGAAGTGTTCCTTTTAATGTGCATGTTTATAAATTTTGGGTTTTTTTGTAAAACAAGGGAACTCCACCGGATTTTTCTTAAAAAGAAATTAAAAATTAAGTGAATTAACAGATTTTCGTAATAAAAAGCATAGCATCCTCTACCTCGGTTTTCATGATGTTGAAGGACGAGGGGAAGGTGTTATAGTATAGGTTGCCTCCCTATTAGGAGAGCAGCTGCTATGGTACTCGCATTGGAGAAGGGACACATTGATAAGTCTGTCAACGTGCCTGTAGATCAGACTCAATCAGAACCTTCATAACCTGCAAAGCTAGCAGGTGGGAATGTGAATGTAGAATAGTTGGCTCTAGTCTTGGCAGCAGCATTTTATTAGCCGCGGGAGACAGGAGTTTCCATCGAGCGTGCTTGGAAATTGGGCGCTAAGCTCTATGATGGGACCGGTGATCTGGTGCTCTCATTGTCTTGGCTAAAGACTAATGAGGAAATTTTTCAAGTTATGGGTTGCTCAGAGGACCAGATAGTGACATTCTCCACCTTCCTATTGAAAGATAGAGCTAATGATTGATGGAAAGCATTGTAAAGATGGAATCCAGAAGGAGTGGCATGGGTAGTGTTTAGAAGAGAGTTCGCAGATAAATTTTATCCATAGAGTTATCAAGATGCGAGGATGGAAAAATTTTTCAAGCTGGAGCAGGGAAATCTTTCAGTAACGGACAACGAAAAACGATTTTAGAGTTGACTCGGGTAGTGCCATTTATTCCGAACAATGAAGAATAAAAGGCCAAGAGATTTACATCACGCCTGAATCCGAAAATCCAAGCTTATGTAGCTTCAGCAGCCCATACGCAGTACAAAGAGTTGGTAGAGGCAGCTATCAGAGTGGAAAGGAGTATTGAAGCTATACTAAGGCCAAAGAAGTCGATTCAGAAACATGGTTGGTCGGGCGATTTTTCAGGAGGACCAAGTAAGTTTACAAGCAGTAGGGAGAGCTTATCTAAAGCCGATAACCGGAGATCAAGTCAGAGGACACAATCTAGTCAAGGTTTTGTATGGCAATCAGTTGGATCCAGGAGCAGTGGTAAGAGCTGGAAGAATTGGCCAATGTGCACAAAATATTGGAAGACGCATCCGAGTGAGTGTTTCAGAGGTAGCATCGAATGTTACAAATGTGGACAGATGGGCCACTTTATGAGAGATTGCTCGAATGCAGCTTCAGCTGCCCGGTCGGAGATCAAAACCGTAGCACTAGGGCAGACCAGTAGAGGTTGAGGACTGGATCAAAGGGGCTCCCAAGCTAGAGGGGCCACTAGTTCTGGTCAGCCCATCAAAGTGGCAGGCAAGGGTGTACCATCCAAAGGTCAGCCATGTAAACCCCATACTTAGGTCTGAGTGTTCGTAGTGACCCAATAGGAGGCAGACGCTACCCATAAGGTCATGACAAGTACTATTTTAGTTTTTAATCGTGCTATATATGTGTTGATAGACCTTAGGGCTACCCAATCCTTCGTGTTTAGGAATTTTTCTAAAACTGTTAGCATTGCACCGGAACCGCTAGATTGTAGTATGTTAGTGTCCATCTCTGTGGAGGATTCTCTTTGGGCAAAAAGAGTAAGCAGAGGGACTACAGTAGTTATAAAAGGTTAAGAATTCCTAATGAACTTGATTATATTAAACATCCATGACTTTGATGTCATATTAAGGATGGATTGGTTGCCCATGCATCGTGCCTCAATGGACTGCTTCTGAAAGGAAGTTAAATTTACCAGAGTAGGGGAGCCTAGTGTTATTTTTTGTGGAGTACGAAAATTGCTTCCTTCCAGCATCATAATAGCAATTGAGGCTAGCAAGATGCTTAGGAAATCTTGTCAGGGATATCTAGCCTATGCAGTGGAGGTGAGAGATGATAGAGTGAGGTTGAAAGATATCCTAGTGGTTAGAGACTTTCCATATGTGTTTCCGAAGGACCTTCTAGGTCTACCTCTAGATCGAGAAATGAAATTTGAGATAGATTTGATTTCGAAAACTGAGCCTGACAAGATCGAACCAGACTCTTTCTAATCTCTTATCTGGAGGGTCTTACCGGGCACCCCAACGGACTTCTCTTAACCTGACTTGTCGGATAAAAGAGATCCACGAAGCGAACCCCTAAATCTTGCCCAATTTCTTAACTCGATTTAAATGCATTCTTTTCTTTTATAAACAATTTGGCTGGGTGTAAATTTTTTGCATTCGATTTAAAATAAATTTTACGAAAATTCGGTAGCATGACAGCTGTATTTTTATAAAACCAAAATTTTTCCTATAAAAGAAACAAACTTCGTACTATTTCAAACCACCATGCAGCTTCTTTTTGCCACAACCATGCATTTTCTTATTCAAATTCATAACACACACTTTTCACAACTACGAAATTTTCGTAACATACACTTTAAAAACACTTTGGGAACTACACATATGCAACAATATATATTATATATACATAAATATATCAAGTATAGATATGTATCATGTGTAAATGTTTCAACTATATGCACATAGCAAAATGTGAATTTATAAATTTCTGAATGTCCATGAGTCAAACAAGCAATCATCTAGTCATGTCAAATTACAACAACAAAATATATTTGTTGTTTAAGCAATACATCTACGCAATACCCACCTAAAATATCCGACGAGGTTTTCTAAACACAAAATCACATGTTCAAGCACCTAATACAATATATGAGCTATACAAAAGTAAACAGAGTTAGTTCAACCAATAATAATAACATCAAGATATAATTATATCAAAATTCATAACTTAGTTTGGAATCAAATTCTTTTTCAACCTTTCTTTTTCTTAAAAATCCATGTATACCCTAATATACCCAACCATCACGTGGCGGTTTCCAACCGATAAGCTACTGAGATAACTCAACCACTACGATACGTAATTTACTGCAACGCAAATGTATTGTGAAACGATCTTAACTCTGAATATCTACAATACGGAATTTTCTGCATCGTAATTGTAGTGTTATAACTCTAAGCGACTACAGCGGAATTTGCTGCATCGCAACGTAGTGCCAAAAATATAGCTCTAAACGACTACGTGCAGAATTTTCTGCATCACAACGCATCGCTAGAATCTCTTTATATCTTAGCATATACGTACGGAATTTTCTGCATCGTACATATAGTGCTAGACAATCTGAAAACTGAGCAATTACGGATAGAATTTTCTGCATCGTCGCGTAGCGCTAAATCTTAATTAAACCTAGGGTGTATACATGAGCTTTGAAATTGTTTCACTAAGTGTAAAAGCACAAAACCTTTTACTTTTTCAAACTGTTAAAAATTTTCTCGATTCAAATATTTTGGAATCAACTTAATTTTTGATTCCTTCCCTTTTTGAATCTCATAAAGAGATCACATACTCAAAACCCAGATTTAGAATTTGAAAATCGTTTTTGAATTTGTTTGATTACATAATTCAGAACTTAAATTAGAAATTGGAGTAGATGCAAGTAATAAGATGCTTACTTCACCAAGTGAGCTATACTCGTCAACGAGCCTCCCATGTTCCGCTAGTCTGCTCATCACTTGCATTACATATTCTTACTTAAAATAGGCCCAATGTGTTACATAAAATTTCACACATTGTTTTTAACATTAAAAGCCCCTTACAATAACCTTTTTTATTACATTTTTTTTCCTAAGTTCTAACTCAACCGAGGTTTTTTAATTACAATTTCTTTACAAAAGTTTAACTTTTATACCCCTAGGAACATCCCTACGCAGTCCATAAAATTTTCAAAGGCTCGGAACGAAAAGTCAAAATTTTTGGACCCCCTAAAACAGAACACTATTCATAGCCCATTCTACAGGCTGTTTCGCTTCCATTTTCATTTGGATCATCTCCTTATCTCTCACTTAGGTCCCCCGTAAAACGGTTTCAAAAAATTTTAAGTATCGAGAGGTGAAACCTAGGAAAAACATATATTTTTCGATACTTTTTTATACACATTTTTGCATCACACATGCGATGATGTCGTTTATTTCATATCTAAGGTTCTTATTGAATACATTCATTTCATGCATCAAAGAATGCATTTATATTATCGACTCACTTTACGACTACATAGGTGCACCATTTAAGCCATAACTTCCTCAATTTTTATCAAAACCTTTCCCTTCAAATTTCTATGGTTTGCTATGACATTTATACATGTATTGAGGTCTAAAACAACCTCAATTAAGCTTAATTAGTGCATGTCTCTATAACTTCTTCAATTGTTTGTTTTTTCATTCCACTATCTTTTTGTTCTTTACTAGATTATATGTTATTCATGCACCCATGTATATCCATTTTAATTACCTTAATTCCTACTCACCCATGCATGTTTTTAGGACCATAAATACATCATAAACACCAATAAAACACATGCATAAGCTACTACCCTTTATCAAACCGAAATGCACAAACAATCTAATCTGGTTTCCTTTTTAAATTCTAACTTTCCTATATGCTTTTCTAACTTTAATCATGCATGATTTAGAGCTCAAAGAGGTTTAAAACAAAATAGTATTCACACACTCTCCCTTTGGCCGTGACACACACACACACATTCATATATATATGAAATTATTTGGTGAAGATGACCATAATGCCCCTAAACATCACTCAAAACAGCCCGTATCGTCAAGACAGTTAAATAACACATCCATTCGAGATAGCCTTTAACACCAAAACAACTCATGATAATCATCCAACATTGCATTTAACACTAGCATAACTCATGATAATCATCCTTGATAGCACTTAACAACAAAACAACTCAAAATAATTTTTCAAGACAGCATTTAACACTAAAACAACTCAAGATATTTTTCCAGGACAGCACTTAACAACAAAATAGCTCATAATAATTTTCTAGAATAGCACTTAACAACAAAACAGCTCAAGATATTTGTCCAGGATAGTACTTAATAACAAAACAGCCCTTAGGATGATGTAAATACAATTCAATACACTAAATAATCATGGCAGCTTGGGCACCAATGATTTGTTGCAGGATTCATCACTTCATTCATTTTTCTCTTCTTCCCTAAAATCATCTCATATCAACATAATATCTCATATCATCATGATCCCAATACTAACATCCATTCAATTACATAAATTTTTCTAAGTCAACCACTTATTAATATAGAGCACAACCAATTCGTTTTCTTCATTTCAAGTTCAAATAATAATACCCAAAAGCATCAACAATTCATCAATTTCTCAACTAAAACCTTAAACTAAAAAAAATCAACCTCATTTCATCAACTCATGATACCAAACCCTAACCTTATGTCACTAGATTTTTTACCCAAATTTGTTTGATGCTTTCCTTCCACTTCCAAGTTAGATTTGAGGATAATCAACCTTGATTTAATCTATAAAATTCATCAAAATTTCATTTAAATCAATAACCTTAAAAACCCATCAACTAAACATGGAAATACTTCAACTTCCCTTCACTTTTTACTTGAGATTTCTTGATGGATTAGAGAGAGAAGGATGGATGGCACACGTAGGATCTCTTCTTCTTCTTCTTCTTCGTCGTCCTTCTTCCTCCTCTTCACGGGTGCACTTTTCTGGTTTTGCTTTAGCTCACAGCAGCTCCCTCTTTTCATCTTAATCTCACGGGTTCTTCTTGGTTTCAACCGAATCTCATGCATTCACTTATATAAAGCCCACTTTTACTTGATAAAAATACCCTTTAACTATCTCTAAAATCTCACAATTGCCATTAATTATAAACTAAGTTATTTGATTGGTCAATCACATAAAAATATCATCCATTAATCAATGTAAAATTTTCTCAACCACTTATTTAGTCACCAAATTGACCCTAAAATGTCATCTCCTTATTGATCCATTCAATTTCACAAGGATTGTGCTTGTTTAATGATTATCTCTTCATGCAACACTTTAAAAATTCCTTAAACTTAAATTTTAATTCTCATTTAACACTAATAAATTCCAAAAAATTTCATGGTCATGATAACATCAAATTGACCATGCAATACTCTAATTAGGTGTCTTAACTTCCAATCTCATGCCTCAAAAAAAATTTAATTGATTATAAACTCACTAAAATTTATAACTTTTACGATAAGGGTATCTTTTTATCAATAATTATTCGGAACCCTTAAAATCCACTTAAATAAACTTACTTTTACTCCGCTTCAGTTTCTAATAACTCTAATTCCTATTCTGGAACTTATGATGTTCGGGGTCCATTTTTCAAAAATCACTATTCATGTGGATACTATTCACCTAAAAATACTATTCACGTAGAAATACTATTCATCAAAAGAATTTTATCTCATGAAACTTGAGGAAATTTTTCGTTTCCCGAAATTCACTATTCACTCAAAAATACTATTCATATATAATACTATTCATTTGGAAACACTATTTCATCCGAAAATACTATTTATCTGGAAAATACTATTTCTCTTAGGGAAATGAAATTCTGGGTTTTATAGAGCCAATCTCTATCGTACCATACAGAATGACTCTAACCAAGTTGAAGGAGTTGATAGTATAAATTGAAGAATTGCTAGATAAGGGTTTTGTGAGACCCAACCATTTGCCATAGGGAGCTCCAATACTGCTTGTTAAGAAGAAGGATGAGAGCTTATATAAACCCCAATTTGAATTATTGTGTATTAGTATTAGTAGTTAAGTTATGAATTTAAGTTCCTAGTATAAGTACTTAAGTCATGATTTTATGCATGAATTTTATATGAATAAGTTTAAAGAGATGTTAAAAGTTAGTAGAGAAATTTTTGAAGTTTATTGAACTTGATTAGAGATAAAAGCCAAAAGGAGGGGTATAGTTGTCATTTTTCTATTAGAGACTTTAGAGATTAATACGAATCTGAATAAAATAATCAAAAGCTAATTAAATTCCACTAATAGGATTCAAATGAATATCATCAGAATTCGAAAATTCGGAGTGCCACATACGTAAAGTGATTGATTAGAAAATTTAGTGATTGTGGAGACGACAAGTGGACAAATTAGGAATCTAGATGAGTCAAGTTTATCCAACTTGAGGTCAAAGTGGAATTTAATGAAGTCCAAGGGTGGAAATGAGATTGTCAAGGGACATGATGGTCATTTTTGATTTATTAAAAGCTTAGTTATATGTAAAAGAGGTGTGTTGCCGTGTAACACACCAAACAAATGCCAAACGCTTAGAAAAAGAGAGAAGTGATCGCGAGAAAGGGAGAGTGATGAGAGGTGTGTGCCGTGAGCAACCAAGGAAGAAAAAACAAGGGTTCCAACCATTTTTAAGGCTTCAAATCAAGAACTTAAACTCTCCAAAGTTAGGATATCAAGCTTAAAGCAAGAAATAAGTTAAAGGAGGTGACAAGGAGGCAAGTGGAACAAGACAAGAAGATTAGAGCCTTTTGAGCAAGCTTTATGTTCAAAGGGTGAAAGCGAAAAGTATCAGAGGCAATTGGAGGAGAATCGTCATTAGTCGGAAGGCGTTTCATGAGTAGAAAGCTAATTATTTAAAATGTTATTTTATTTCAATTTTATTTGTTGTTTATATATGAATGAATGCATTTTATTTACTGTTCATATGAATTTAGTAATTATGTAATTAAGCTGTTTATTGAAGTTATATTGAGATTCTAGCATGTGAGTTTTAAGTTGAGTATATATTTATACTGAGAACATACTAGAAGTAAAGATTTTAGGCTTGTTGCCTTTAAAACGAGTTTATTCTAGAATATTGAGAAAAATAGTTTTATTATGTCTATGGTTTACCCTAACCCCAATTGAGTGCCCAGTTGAGTATCCTATGAGTGTACGGTAGTTGTGAGAGTGTCACTAACCGAGAGTGGAGTCTAACAACTCATAAGAGAGAGAGTTAGTTGAGTCACCCTTTGCACGTATAAGGGAAGTGTAGATCGGACCGATTATGAGAGGGGAACGTGTGCCTAGAGTTTATGCATCGACGACTACACCGGGTAAATTCCTTAATTCCCAATGGTGAGCGAGAGATTTTATACTGCCACGATAGGAGTAGTTTCCCTAGGTTACCATTAAGGTGAGAGAATGAGAAAGTTTAAGAAAAAGATTGAGAATGAACTTGAAAAACAATTTTCGAAGGAGTTTCGATAAAGTATTTTAGAAAAGAATGAAATTGTTTTCTTTAGTTTTATTAAACTGTAATTCTGACTGAGTTTTATTCACAATTGTTTTCAATGTGTTTCTTAAAAAATGTCTCCCTTAGGTGCAAGAGCAAGTTGTACAGGAGTGAGTCATCCAACAAATGAGACTCAAACGGACACGTAGATCGACTGACAGACGACCTCTACTACATTGTCAATTTCATGTTTTTTTCATGTGCATATTTTGTATCAAGGCATGGTGTAAATTATAAATGTAAATACAAGTTTTTGGATACATGTCTTTATAAAGTTAATTTGATAAGAAAGTTTTAGTTTTTCAACCAATTTTCGTGAATGTGGTTTTCCATGTTGGAATTGATTTTTGGGATGATGGCCAGAGGCCCCTGGTAGTTGAGATTGATTACAATTAGAAGTGTTTTTAGATTGCCTTTGAATCTACAGGGTGGCATATTTCAAGAAACAACCGGCATACTACCGGATTTTCATTAGAAAAATGAAAAATTTTTACTCCTGCCACCTAGTAAATGTTTAGAAAACAAGTTTAAACTAAGTCTCGGTACTCCGACGGGATTTCGTCAGGCCAAAGTTAGGGTTCGTTAGAGTTCTGTCGGGATACTATGAGATTTTTCTCAAGTTCAAATGAGGGATTTGGGAAGGGTCCCGTCAGCTTAAGATTGTGTATTGATTATAGGCAGCTGAATAAGATGACAATACGGAACCAGTAACCGTTCCCAAGAATTGATGACTTATTTGATCAGTTATAGGGATCCATGGTGTATTAGAAAATTGACTTGAGATTAAAGTACCATCAACTAAAGATCCGTATTGAAGATGTTCCCAAAATTGCCTTCATGACTAGATATAGGCATTATGAGTTCTTAATCATACTCTTCAGGCTGGCAAATGCCCCAACAACTTTCATGGATCTGATCCCTTCCAGCTTTTCTGGACAAGTTTGTGATAGTATCTATCGATGATATTTTAGTGTATTTAGACAGTTATGAGGAACATACAGAACACCTCATAATAGGATTACAGACCCTACGAGAGCACTAGTTGTATGCAAAGTTCAGTAAGTACCAATTCTAGTTAAACAGTGTTGCTTTCCTAGGTTATGTAATATCAACTAAATGACTCAGAATGGATCTTCAGAAGATAGAAACAATAACGAGCTGGAGGCCGCCCACTAATGTTACCAAGGTCTAGAGCTTTCTCAGATTGGCAGGTTACTATAGGAAATTTGTAAAGGGGTTTTCCAAGATAGCAGCCCCACTGACCAGATTGATTAGAAAAGAAGAAAGGTTTGAATGGTTAAACGCCTGCTAGCAAAGTCTTGACGAGCTAAAAAGATGATTAACAACAGCTCCAGTATTAACCTTACCAACGGGGGAACACGATTTTACAATATCTAGTGATGCCTCAAGACAAGGTTTGGGATGTGTTCTGATGCAAAATGGTAGAGTTGTAGCTTATGCTTTCAGGCAATTAAAGAAGCATGAACAAAACTACCTTACCCATGATTTGGAGCTCGCAGCAATTGTGTTTGCACTGAGAATCTAGAGGCATTACTTATATGGTGTCCCTTGTCAAATTTTCATAGATCATAAGAGTTTGCAATATCTATTCACTCAGAAAGAGTTAAATATAAGGCAAAAGAGGTGGTTAGAGTTGATAAAGGATTATGATTGTACGATAGAATACCACCCCAAGAAAGCCAATGTAGTGGCAAATGCTTTAAGCAGGTGACCTATCGATTTCCTAGCTTATATGAAGATAGTATATCTTCCACTTCTGGTGGAATTGAGGTTGTTGGGAGTTCAGTTAGATGTGGTAGACTCAGGGGCATTGTTAGCTACTTTTCATGTTCACCCCATTTTAGTAGATCAGATAAAGGAACAACAATAGCGAGATCTCCAGTTGGAAAAACTGAGAAGAGAAATTGAAAGAGGACAGAGAACAAATTTATCGATCAAGGGAGATGGTACGGTGATGATGGGTCAATGCTTATGCGTACCGGATGTAAAAGAATTGAAAAAGGAGATCATGGAAGAAGCTCATTCTTCATCTTATGCTATGCATCCGGATAGCACCGAGATATACCGCACCCTAAAAGAACATTATTGGTTGAAATGGATGGAGAGAGAGGTTGCAGATTTTGTATCCCGATGTTTCACCTATCAGCAAGTCAAAGCAAAGCATCAGAAACCGGTAGGATTACTACAGCCACTTTTCATTCCAAAATGGAAGTGGGAGAATATTGCCATAGACTTTATTGTAGGGTTTCTGCACAATCAGAAAGGGCATGATGCTATATGGGTGGTAGTAGATAAACTAACAAAGTCCGCCCATTTCTTGCCAATCAGAAGTGACTACCCCCTAAGCAAGTTAGCGCAGCTTTATATAGTTAAGATAGTCAGACTCCATGGTATACCGATTTCTATAGTATCAAATTAGTATCCCAGATTTACTTCAAAATTTTGGCCTAACTTATAAAATGCTTTAGGTACTCGATTGAACTTCAACATGGCCTGTCATCCTTAAACAGATGGATAATCAGAAAGGACTATTCATACACTCGAAGATATGTCAAAAGTGTGTGTCTTGGAATTCAAAGGGAGTTAGCATACACACCTACCATTGGTGGAGTTTGCATGCCATAACAGTTATCAGGTCAGTATAGGTATGACCCTGTATGAAGCTCTTTATAGGAGAAAGTGCAGAACTTTAGTGTGTTAGTGGAAATTAATAGGTCCCGGGCTTGTCCATATCACTACAGACAAAATTAAAATCGTTAGAGATAAGTTGAAAATAGCAAGTGATAGATAGAAGAGTTATGTGGACAACTACCACAGGGACCTCAAGTTCAAAATTGGCAATAGAATATTCCTCAAGATATCTCCTTGGAAAGGCGTGCTTAAATTTGGAAAGTGTGGTAAGTTGAGTCTGCGCTATATTGGACCATATGAGATGGTGGAAAGAGTGGGACCTATAGTATACAAGTTGAAGCTACCACATCAGCTAAGTAAGATTCATGATGTGTTCTATATATCTATGCTTTACAAGTACATTCTAGATCCTTCCTATATACTTGGAGAGCAACCGGTAGAGCTAAGGAAGAACCTAATCTATGAAGAGGAACCAATGCAAATTTTAGATCGCAGAGAGCAGGTTCTATGCAATAAAGTTATTTTCTTAGTGAAAGTATTATGGAGGAATTACGAAGCAGAAGAGGCCACTTGAGAGCATGAAGATTAAATGCATCGCAGATACCCCCATCTTTTTCAGTAAGATTGAGCTGTGTAAGTTTTGAGGACGAAATTTTTTCTTGAAGATGGAGGGGAGGGAGGGGGAGGAGGGGGGAGGAGGGAAGAATTTGTAACACCCCCTATCAGGACTCGATTCGGATTTCCTCTAATGAACCCAGCGGTCTTGCCGGACACCCCACGAGATCCATCTGATGTCTAACTAATAAGACTCAAAAGGATATCATGGAATGAACCCGTAACTATAAATACCTTGCTAAATGTATAAATCATATATTATAAAATCTTACATTCAATTTCAAAAACCAATTCTCAAATTGTAATAATAATATCTCAAACATTCAAGAGTCTAAAACATGCATGCATCATTATAACATAAAAGGTTCTACAAAATTTATTTAAAACAAAAATGTGCATAACATATGATAAATGTTCAAGCTTAATGTAGCATCGTCGAACATCAGGCCCACCTAGTCTGAACGTGGCGAACTGATACCTTAATTATTTGTTTTTGCACTTGGGAGGTTGTTGCACATAAAACCATAAAGAGTTGTAAGCAATAAAGCCTAATGAGTGTGAGAGTTTTATTTAAATTATGTTTTATGAAATACCTTCTGAAAAACATTTTTGAAAACATTTTTCTTTTAAAACTATTTATTTCTGAATCTTGGACTTTATAAGATGTTCTTTAACATTTTAAAAGCTTTTTCTAAAATAATTTCTAAAATGTTTTCTTTCTAAAACTTGCTTTTAAATGGTATGCTTCTCTTTCTAAAACTGTACTAATAGGGAACCCAAGACAAGTTACAACCACATGAACGGGTATAACAGACTCACAAGTGTAGAGGGTGACATGACAGATATAACAGACTCAATCCCCCTAATGTTAGTAGGACTAGCCCTTCCAATACTTGCCATACACTGCGGGGTATACCGACTGGGTCTAATGATAGAAGGTCTGTCTATCTATAAACTTAGGTCGTCCACTAGTCTTTGAAAATCTTTTTGCTCTTTCTATATTTCAAATAAACTAATCTTTCATGATATAATTATAAAAAGGTGCTAACTATTGCATACCATTAATTATGTAAACTATTTATTTCCATGCTAAACAGAAACTATCGATGAGTTAAAAATGATTTATGAGAATCTATATATAATATATGCCAAAAAATTTAGAAAATATTTAACATAAAGAAAATCTTTTCACACTCACAACTTACTTCCCACTCTACTCGTACGTACTGCTTCAGCAACCTCCTCTCATCTCGCCATGTCACCTACACTTGACACAGATTGACAATCTTTTTTTCAGCTTGCAAAACACTTTAATCCCAGTTTAATTCTATCATCTCTAGCTCATAATTTACATGAGCTGCTATAGACTGCAATACTACTAGTCCAACTCAAATTGGGAGCTCGCACCCCAACTCGCCCAGATCATCACTTTCAGTGAGCTCTCAGTTTGACCAGCTCAGCCCCGATTGCAAGCATCCATCTCAGCAAGCTTGCTTAGCTCGCTTTTTCAACGAGTTGCCATCTCCTGCTCGCTTAGCCCAATCCATAATCCGTTCTCAGCTTGCACAGCCTTAGTCCAGCTTGGACTGGTGCCATGGAGAGCAATGAGTGTTGCCCAGCTCGTGCCTTTGCAAACTTGCTCCCTAGTCGATCAATGCTGACTAGGACTGCTGGCATCATCTAGCTCGTACCTAGCCAGCTTCTGCTCAGACTCACGAGAACTCATTTCTAACACTTCTTTTTTTTTTTTTTCAAATTTTTACATTCTTACACAATCATTAACACCTCTCGGCCTCACTTCACATTCATATACTAATCAACCACATTTTATTAGCTTTACCACTCAAACCAGGTCGCAATACCGCGACAGGTGGTGCAACTGCACTAAAACATTCTAAACCATAATTAAATTACTTCAGATCAATTCTCAGCTACATTACTTACCAACTTCTTCCTCAGTCTCTTGCCTTACTTTTCGCACTCAGTTACTACTTAAATCTCCAGATCTACATACAAAATCTTATTAAACACTTACAGACTAAGAGCTGTTCATGACAGCTTTCTTACCAGCGTAAAATCATAAAAACTTACTCTTATCACTTAGATCTTACTAGATCTGATTTCTAAATCTGTTCTTCACCTTCCAACAGCTTGATTTCCTCTAAGAATGGCAGCAGATCAGCTTGATGACAACTGCAATCTACCTCCCTTCTTCTCTACCGATAGCTTATCTCTCTCTCTCTCTCTAGATTTTTCTTCAATTCTCTCGTTCTCTCTCCCTTTTCATGGTAACTTCTCATCACCCACACATCTATTTATAGGCATGGGTCAAACTCGTTTTTCAACCTTAAATTTTCTTAAAATTACGACTTTGCCAAATTCTAAAGAAATCCTAACTTTTTCCCTACGTCCTTGTCATTTCTCATTATTTACGGTTCTACCACTCTTACAAAAATCTCTTATTTACATCAATTACCCCTCAACTTTTATAATTTAAATTTTCTCTCAATCCTTCTAGAAACATTTATAAAAATGAAATTTCACTTCTAAACACTTTAAAATTCCTTTGTCATTAGTTCATAAACAAAAATATTTCATTCCATACATTAGTATAGTACAAACTTAGGAGAGGGTGTTACACCTCCTTCCAATTTTACTATTGTATATATGTACTAAATCAGGTATACACTCACTTTGTGAAATAATAAAGGAATTATAAAGTGCTCAAATGTGAAATTAAATTTTTGTAGAATTTTCAGAAAGATCGGAAATAAATTTGGGCTATAAAATCTAGAGGGCAATTGATGAAATAAAAAATTTTTCTAGGGAGTTGCAAAATTGTAAATAAAGTGAGGTAACAAGGATATTTTAGGAAAGCAAAGAATTCTCTAGAGAATTGTCAACTTGTAAATTTAAGAAAGTTTAAGAGTTAATGCTAAGCTTGACCCACGCCTATATATATGTGTCTGTAGTGAGTGTTGCCATGAAAGGGAGAGAGAGAGAGAGAGAGAATTGAAGAAAAGAAAATTCTAGAGAGGAGAAAGAGGAAGTTGTCGGCAACAAGAGCAAAAATCATATCTGAGAGCAATGGCTGTCCCCATGTGATCTTCCTCCCATTTTTGAAAAGATTTCAAACCTCAAAGAGGTGAAAAACAAGTTTAGAAGGATTATCGAGCCTGATTTGATCTGGAGATTTGAAGCAACAAGTAGGTGGAAAAGTAAGGCAAAAGATCAAGGAGAAGGTGGTAAGTAAAGTAGCTAAGAAAATAATATTGATCTGTAGTAGTCTAATGGTTGTTAGGGTATTGAGTTTCTGTCGCAAAACCTGTTGTGGTTACGATCTGATTATATATGTGAAATTTAATGAGGTCGGGATATGTTAATGTTTGGTGAAATGTAAAACTTGGAAAAGAAATATTAAAACTTGAATACGCGTGAGTCAAGGCGGGAGCTCAAAAAGTGCGAGTTGGATGGTACCCGTAGCCCATTTCAGCGACTGTTGAGTTTTAGACTAGGGCTCGAGCTTGCAAAGAGCAAGCTTGGCGATGCTCGTTTCCCTTTTACCAGACCTATTTGATCTGGGCTAGAGTGGCAGCTTGCAAAAGATAGTTAGGTGATGCCGCAACCTATTATAGTGTCTGTCCGAGTTGGACTAAGGCAACAACTTGTGAAAAATGAGTTGGGTAGTGCTTGTGGATCGGGCTGAGTTGGAAGAAGGTGATAGCTTGCAGAAAGGGATGAGTTGGACGAGCTGATCGAGCTTATAGCTCGAGTTAGGCTGGGTAATATTGCAGTCCGTTATAGCCTAGATGAAATTATAAGCTATATTAATAATATAATTGGCTTAAGATTGAGGTGTTGGATGTGCATGGTCGTTCTAAACAAAAATCTTATTTGTATTATGTGTAGGTGAAGAGACGAGCTAAAGAATGTTGCTGAAGAAGTGTTTCGAGTGAATTGGGAAAGCAAGTGGTGAGTGTGAAAAATATATTGATCAATGTTGAATATATTTCAGTTTACTTTGCAAGCATTTTTATAAATTTCCATTACTTGTTTTTAATTTATAAATGATTCTATGAGGTATCATGCAAATTGTTAGTATATTTTCATGTTTATAGAATAAACCAGAACTCAATTTGGATGATAGAAAGGAAAAGTTTTCAAAGGCTAGTGGACTATCTAATTTTATAAATTCAGACCCGATTGGTATACCCCGCAGTATATAGTAAGTGTTAGGAAGACATGTCACTAACATGGGGAGGATTGAGTCTATTATGTTTGTCGAGTCGTCCTCTACACTTATAGGGCATTATCTCATTATACGATATGCAATGTAGCATTCCATCGTGCAGTAGTGGGATGTCTTTATAATTTGTCACAACGTGCGACACTAGCTTTTACACCACGTGACCCCATATTGAGCAGTGCTAGTTTAGTCGCCATGTGGTTATAGCTTCTCTAGGGTTCCAATTAGTGCATTTTAGAAAGAAAAGCATACCCTTAAAAACAGATTTTAGAAAGAAAATGTTTTAGACATACCTTGGAAATTATGAAATATTTTAGTATTTTATAAACTTAATGTTAACACGAGTTTTTGAAACTTCATAACAAGATTATAAAGCACAAGTTTTTAGAAATGACATGGTTTTAAATAAAAATGAAAATACTTTTCAAATGTTTTTCGAGAGGTAGATTTTAAAAAAACTGGTTTAAATAAAAATGCTTACACATTCACTGAGCTTTTGTAGCTCACTATATTTTTAGTTTTATGTTATAAAAATCTCCCTAACTGCAGGAACGAGCGATCAGGGTACCCATTCTCCTCTTACGGATTAGGTGAGCCAAAGACGATCTGTGATGCGGCAATGTCACTTTTACGATTTTTTTTTATTTGAATATAAATCATGTGTTTGTGCATATTTTTATTTTGAATGAATTTGGTAGAACATTTTAAGTTTAGCTATTGCATTTTGTTATTATATATAAAGTATTTAATGATTATTTGCATCCATGTTTTACATACTTAAACATTCGTGATGATACATTTAAATTATGTTTTGAAAATTTATGTTTCATATATTTAGCAAAAGATTAAAAATTAAGGGTTTGCCCCACAATATCTTTTTGGATCTTATTAAATAAACTACAGAAGGGTTTTGTGGGGTGCCTCGAGGAACTACTAGATTCGTTATAGGGAATTCAGGTCGAGTCTTGTCATATACACCCAAAGAACAATACTAACACTTCATCCATGCCACCTAAACACCATCATACACCTATCCAAACACACATCCATCATCATCACTGTAACCCCTTTCGTTCAATTTTACGTTTTATAGCGTTAGAAGCTAAGTAATCGAATAAAAAGGGTAAAATAGTCTACGCCACCCTTCAAATAAATGTTAAAATACCAATAGATGTTTTAAAAGTAGGAAAAGTTGAGAAATGATGAAATGGTCATTTCAAGAATAAGAGATAGGACTAGATGGCAAAGTTGTAAAACTTTGATTAAATGAATTTAACAATTTTAGTTATATGAAAATTTGACTAATTACTTAAAAACCAATTGACTTTTATTAGTAAATTAGATAACTAAAGGCAAGATGGTAATTTATGTCATTAAAAGCCCATATAAATAGAAGGGTGATGGTGTTAGTTACTAATACTTAGACAAAAATCAAAACAAAACCTAGAGAGAGCAAGGGGTGTTGGACGGCAAGGGTAGGAGCAAAAAGGGGAAGGAAAATTCTACAAGTCCAAGTCAAATTCAAGGTTCCAAACCAACTTTCCAAGGCAAAACAAGTTAGGATAGCAAACCCCAAGCAACCTAAAGGTGAGTTATCATCTTTTTTCATCATTTTGATACTAGTTTGGGTTGTTAATATGTTGAATGAGATGTGTAATGACTGGGTTAGTTTGGATGGTAGTTGTGATGGGGTTTTTCATATCCAATGAGTGTAGAACCCTAATCAAATGAAAAGGGAGTCTAGGTTGCAAGAAATGATGCATGAATTCATAGTTAAAATTTTATGGGAGAAACCCTAAGTAGAAATTTAAGTAGGATTTAAATAAATAAGTGGCCTATAACTTGTTTGATGAAATGTTTCATAGAAAGTAAATTGAGAAAATCGAAAAGTTAAGTGGTGTGGGTGTATGTGGGGTCACGACCAAGTGGGAGTGTTTATGACTTCCTTGAGTTGTGATCAAATTGAACTTGATATTCATGATTAATTGAGGCTAGATAATCATATGGAAGTGATAGAATTTTAAGATGACAAGAGATGGTCATAAAAGTATAGTAGATGGCATTGTTTGTGCATTTCGAATTGATGAAGGGCAGTAGCTTATACATGTATTTTGTTGGTGTTTATGATATATTTTGGGTCCTAAAAACATGCACGAGTGAGTAGGAATGAAGGTAATTAAAAGGGATGTACATGGGTGGATGAATAGCATGCACACTAGTAAAGATGAAAATAGTAGTAGAGTGAGAAAATAAGTACTTGAAAGGGATATAGAGACCTTCATGAAATGGGCTTAGTTTGGGTTGTTTTAGACCTCAAAACATGCATAAATGTCATAGAAAGCATAGAAATTTGAAGGGAAAGGTTTGGATAAAAATTGAGGAAGTTATGGCTTAAATAGTGCACCTATGTAGTCATAAAGTGAGTTGAGAATGTAAATGCATTCTTTTATGCATGAAATGAAGGTATTCGGTCATAATTGAGTAAAAGAACCTTTGATACGAAAAAAATGATATCATTGCTTGTTCGATGCAAAAATGTGCATAAAAAAGTGTCGAAAAATATGCGTTTTTCATAGGTTTCACCCTTCAATACTTATAATTTTTCGAAATTGTTCTATGGGAGACTTAAGTGAGAGATAAGAAGATGATCCAAGTAAAAACGGAAGCGAAACAGCCCATAGAATGGTCTGTGCACAACATTCTGTTTTAGGGGGTCCAAAAATTTGACTTTTCATTCCGGACCTTTGAAAATTATATGAGTTACACGGAGATGTTCCTAGGGGTATAAAAGTTAAACTTTGCAAAGAAATTGTAATTAGAATGCATCGGTTGAGTTAGAACTTAGAAAAGAAAAGTGTAATAAAAAAGAGAATTGTAAGGGGCTTCTAAAGTTAAAAGCGATGTGTGTAGTTTTATGTAACATTATGGCCTATTTTAAGTAAGAATATGTAATGCAGGTGACGAGTAGGCTAGCAGAGCAAGGGAGGCTCATTGACGAGTATATCTCGCTCAATGAGGTAAATGTCTTCTCACTTGCATCTATTTCAAAATTCTAATTTAAATTATGAATTATGTAATCAAACGAATTCAAAAATAATTCTCAAATCCTAAATCTGAATTTTGAGTATGTGATCTCTTTATAAGATTCAATAAGGGAAGGAATCAGAAACTAAGTTGATTTCAAAATATTTGAATCGAGAAAACTTTTAAGAGTTTGAAAAGTTAAAGGCTTTGTGTTTTTGCATTTAGTGAAACCATTTCAAAGCCCATGTATATATCCTCAGTTTAATTAAGATTTAGCGCCACACGACGATGCAGAAAATTCCGTCCTTAGTTGCTCAGTTTTTGGAATATCTAGCACTACATGTACAATGCAGAAAATTTCGTACATAGACGTTAAGATATAGAGAGATTTCTAACCCTATATTGCGATGTAGAAAATTTTGCACGTAGTTGTTTAGATCTACAATTTTGGCACTATATTGTGAAACAGTAAATTCCCCTTATAGTCGCTTAGAGTTATAGCACTACAATTGTGATACAGCAAATTCGGCATTATAGATATTCAAACATGAGATCGTTTCACACTATGTTTGTGATGTAGTGAATTCCGCTTTGTAATGGTTGAGATATCTCAATAGCTTCACATTAGGTGTCAGTTGAAAACCACCACATGATAGTTGAGTATGTTAGGGGTATACATGGAGTTTTCAGAAAAGAAAAGTTGAAAAAGAATTTAATTTCGAACGAAATTATAAATTTTGATATAATTATATCTTGATGTTATTATCATTTGTTAAACTAACCCTGTTTACTTTTGTGCAGCTCATATATTGTATTAGGTGCTTGAACAGGTGATTTTGTGTTAAGAAAACCTCTTCGAATATTTTAGGTGGGCGTTGCATAGATGTATTGATTAAACACCAAATGTATTGTGTTGTTGTAATTTGACATGACTAGATGATTGCTTGTTTGACTCATGGACATTCAAAAATCTGTAAATTATATTTTGCTATATGCATATAGTTGAAACATTTACATATGATACATATTTATTACTTGATATATCTATGTACATATAATGTATATTGTTGCATATGCGTAGTATTCAAAATGTTTATGAAGTATGTGTTGTGAAAAAATATGAAGAAAATGCATGTTTATAGCCAAAAGAAACTGGGTGGTGAACTGAAATAGTACGAAGTGTGTTTTTTTTACAAAAAAAAATTTGGGATTGTTAAAATACAGCCATCATGTTGCCGAATTTTCTTAAAATTTATTTTAATTTAAAATCGAAAAATTTACATCAACCTAACTATTTCCAATGAAAACGAGTTTTCCGTTTAAGTTTTAAAGAAAGTAAACGGGTAAAAATAAGGGGTTCGCCCTGCAGATCTTTTTATCCAACAAGTCTGGTTAAGAGAAGTCTGTTGGAGTGCCCGATAGAACTCTCCAGATAAGAGATTAGAGAGAATCTGGTTCGGGTCTTGTCAATCACCATATACCCATATCTATATCAACTAAACAACACCCATCCTTACCTATAAACCCGAAAAGTTTAACAACTCAACCACAACCAAAAAGAAGGGAAGAGATTCAAATCCAAGCTCTCGGTAAGGAATCGATCATCAAACCCTCATGGGTTCAACCATGGGTCCGTTCGGCGAGTGAGAGATTGTGAGAGAGAGAAAGAGAAACAATGAAAGATGGTGAGAGATTAAGAGAGAAAGAGATGCTAATAAGTTGTTTCTTTTGTATATGGATCATGCATAACACGCCACATGTGGCACATTCTGGGTGGTATTTTGTTTTTCATTTTTTAATTAAAATTTCAAAATAATGGTTTCAAGTTGTGTTCTATGTTTGTCATCAAGGCCAAATGACTCTTTTGCTCTCTAAAATAATGGATCTATTACTTTATTGATGAATTCACTATTCCATTTAACGGTTGGATTGTTTTAGCTATTATCATTAGGGGATACCTTTAATGGAGCTATCAACTGGGTGCTCAAAGGATCAAAATGTGGTTATTGCATTTGATTTGGATGTACAAAAGTTCATAACCCTACATTTACCTAATAGATAATAATCTAAATATCTTCCTTAGGTGAAATGACCTATTCATTGTACAGTATCAATTTTTTTGCAAAATTGTTGTAACATAGAAAAATAAGAAGTTCACACCTTACATTTACTTGATAAAAAAATAATAATAATAAGAAGCTTAAGGGACCAAAATGTGGTTGTTGCATTTGATTTGGATGCACAGAAGTCCACAACCCTACATTTACTTGATAGATATTAGTCTAAACATCTTCCCTTTGTGAAATGAGCTATTCACTATGAAGTACTTGTAACACTCCAGATTCTAATCGGTCTAATAGGTTATATATATGTATATCTAAATGAAGTTTAGGTGGGATTCAAATAAAATCACAAGGTGTTCAATAAGAAAATTTTATTAAAGTGTCCAACCAATTAGATACTAGTATGGCTCAAATTATTTTCTAAACACACCCAATTATTTTTCTAAATACACTCATTTAAGGTCAAATATGGAAAAAGGAGAATGCGAGAGAGATAAATTTATAAAAAAAGGAGAATGTAAAAAGGGTAAAATTGTCCACCATAAAAAAGTAGAAATTGTGCAATTTTTGAAAGGCAAATTATGGAACAAGAAAGAAACATGAGAGGCCAAGATTGGAAATGCAAAAGACACTTTGGTTAGATTTTAATTGGATGAAAAAATGAGTGATGGAAGAGAGGGTTAAGTGTATGAAAGTATGGCCATGCATGAGAAGATATGTGTGTGTGTGTGTGTGTGTGTGTGTGTGTGTATGTGTTAATTAAAAGCCACCCCACCCATATTTTCTTACCCTTGGCCGAACCCCCCCAGTAAACCTCATCCCTAAGTATGAATTTCTTAGTATTAGTAGATGGATTATGAGGTAAAATATAAATTTCCACAACTATTATATTTTTAGTATCATCATAAGTAATTAAAAAAACCTTAGGAGTAAAATGGGGAACTAATAGTGATATAAACTAGATAAAGGGTATTGTAGTAATTTCTCCAATGAAGATATATATATATATAGATATGAGTGTTGTTTTCCAACACTTAGAAAAAATTTGAAACAAAACATATTGTGAGAGAGAGAGGGGGATGGCAAGAAGGGGACCGAAAGGGAAATGAAGACCCAAAGCCACTCCAAGCCTTTCCAAGCTTCAAATCAAGATTTTGGGTTGGATTAGACTAGAAAATCAAGGTTTGAACAAGATTAAGGTAAGTTTCCATGATTTTGTTTTTAAAATAGTGATAGTCAAGTTGTATGAAATGTTGAGTGTTGGGTTGATGTTTGTTGAAAAATTGATGGGAGTACTGATTTAAACTAAGATTAGAACCCTAGAACACCAAAAGGGAACTTGATTATTTGGAATCACATGAGAGGTTAGATTGGGTTGCATTTAAGGTGTTTGATGAAATGTTTGAGAGAGTAATTAAGAAGCAAGCATGAGAAGTGAAAGAATTAATATATTGTGTGTGTGTGGGTGTAGTTCATGGCAACACCAGAGGTGTGTGACACCATTGAGTTTTGATATGAATGAACTTGAATTCATGTATGTTAGAGATTAGAAAACCTTACAGAAATGTTAGAATTTGAAAAGAAAGAAAAAGAACCCAATGTGTTTCTTTAGGCTAGGTGAAAGGTATTGGTAACTACCATGCAATGTCATTCCCTCTTTGCATTTTCATGTGGTATATGATCATAATTGAGCACACACAAGTGTAGAAACTCTAATGAAAAGAGGATTGAGTATAGAATATGAAAGTGATGAATTGTGGCATGAAAAAGTAGTGAAAAATAGGGGTTTTCGACTAGGAACCTCCTCCTAATGGCTATTTCTTTTCAAATTTGCTTATGGGCTGATGTAAACGAGAGTTAGGGAGATGATTAGAGCAAAAATGGATGGAAGAAAAGCTAGGGATTTCTCCCTAGCATAGGTTCGGTCGAAGAGGGTCTAAAAAGACCAATTTTCATTTCGAGCTTCAGAAAAATATTTCGAGCGTATGGGGGTGTTCCTAGGTGATAATAAATGAGATCCATGAAAAGATATTGAACTTTAAAGATGCGCTTAAGTCAGATCGAGAGGGGGAAGTTGTAGTAAAAAATAGCATTGTATTTTGTAGTTGCATTGGAAACACTATTTGTAGTTTTGTGTAGTTCATTTGAGCACATTCTAAATGAGAAAGTGATTTGTAGGTGTGAAGCAAGCGAGTGGAGCACGAGAAGCCCAATAAAGCCCCTCCATAAGCCTTAAATCTAGGTTCGTGCTAAAACTCGATTTACATACATTGTATTACAATATGTAAAGTATTATTGTTATTAGACAATGCACGGATCATTATTGTGTAAGTTTTCAGTTGAGAGGGTTATCATATTTGTTATAATGTAATTTCGAACAAAACAACTTTGATGAAAATTTAAATTGAAAGTTTTGAGCCTAAAGTTTTGACAAATAAGTTATTTGGTTCATAATGCACTTAGTGAAAGATGATTTTTCAAAGGCCATAAGTACACCCTCAGATTCACAGACTTAGACCCAACAGGGATATCCTGCATAGTAATGCAAAGCTTTGGGATATTATCTCACACTACGATTTGCGATGCAAAAAAATTTCGCACGTAGTTGTTGAGGGGTCTCAGAAGCGTCACGGTCGATGTCAGTTGAGAAATCGCCACATGATACCATATTTTGCGACATTAGTTCAGTTGTTGTATGGTCATAGCATTTAGGGGTACAAATGGTGCTTTATCATTGAAACTCAATGCATGAAGAAATGAGTTTGCAATTGATCATGAGATTCATTTTAGTTGCTTCGAGGATGTGTTGCTATCTTTGTTATATAGAGATATTTACATAGCCTTCTTCCAATTTAAGAAAGTAAAACTTTTGAATCAAAGGGTGTAAAGCTTTCACCAAGCTTCTACAAGCTCACTGTTTTCTTGTTTTCCTTTTGAAATTTTTCTACAGGTACTAGCGCGAATGAAAGCGGAGAGGGGACTCCTTCGTCATCATAGGTGGGCGCGCTCCCGACGGATGCATCGCATGAACCATAATTACATTTTGTTAGAATTAGAAATATTTGCATGCACCAAAATTTGTATCTTTTGGTATTACTCTCTTTAAACTATAATGTTATATTTTTGTGATAAAAATGACTTTGTAAAGTTTTCTTAAGATGTAGTGTTTATGGTTTCTTTGATTTGGTGAAATCGTTTCTTTAAATTGGCTATAGTTGCACCTTTTTTTTTTTTAGTTGAGAATGCTGATAAACTAGAAGATGTATTTTTATGGAAAATGAAGTTAGGTTGTGATGGAAATTATATGGGAGAGTATTTTCTTCACAGGTTATTTTAGAAACCTTAAAAATATAGCCGTTATGCTGCCATATTTTCTTTAATATGGTTTTCGTTAAATAATCACTTTTATGTCCCGAATAAAACCAACCCAACTAATTCCAACAAATGAAATTATATTTGTTTTGAAAAAGATATAAGCGCAAGTTCAAGGGCTTACTCCGCGGATCCTGTTAGCCTGCCTAGTAAGGTTTAAGAGAGGTTTGTTGGAGTGTCGGGGCAAGGCTTGCAGAATAGTAGCCTAGGGGAATCCAGTTTGGGTCTTGTCATCCCCCCCCCCCCCCCCCCCCCCCCCCCCCCCTTTTAAGGGAGAAAGAAAAATCAAAGGAAGGGGAGAAGAAAGAAAGAAGAAGAAAATTGAAAAGGAGAAAAAAATCAAGAAGGTTTAGAGAAGAATTTGTGGTATGAAACTAATTCCAATTTAGAATAAATTTTCTTGGATTGGTTCTTATAGATCCTAAATAAAATTTGATTTTGTTTTAGGTGAAAAAGGGCACAAGAAGAAGATAAGTATAAGTAGACTTTCATAAAGCTTGGAAGTAAACTAGTGAGTTGATATTTTCTCTTAACTTGATTTATAGAAATATTTTTGTTATGTTTCAACTTTTATTAATTTTGAGATTTAAATATGCTTTATGATTTATGAATTTTAAAGTATATTTTAAGAATTTGAAGCATGTTTCATGAATTGAGAATGATAGATTTTGGTTACAATGTATGTTGTATGAAGTATGAATTTTAGAGTATGTTTTGAAATTTTAAAGTATACTTAGAATCTATGAACTTCAGGTTATGTTTAATAAATTTTAAGATCTGATTTGTGGTTTATGAAGTGCGGATTTTATTTTCAAATCTTAAAGTATACTTTATACTTTATGAATTTAAAATTATGTTTTATGACTTTAAAGTGTACTTTATGGTTTATAAATTAGAAACTATGTTTTTTGAAAATT
The DNA here is from genome assembly GCA_019925255.1 of Litchi chinensis. Lineage (NCBI taxonomy): Eukaryota > Viridiplantae > Streptophyta > Magnoliopsida > Sapindales > Sapindaceae > Litchi > Litchi chinensis. The sequence continues at coordinate 10,031,028 of CM034462.1, read as the reverse complement.
CTAAAGTATGTTTGATGATTTGTTAACTTTATATTATGAATTGGATTTTCAAAGTATATTTTATAGTTTAACAAAGTAAACTATGATATATGGTTTATGAATCAATTATTTGATTTATGAAAATTTATAGCATGTTTTATAAATTGCATGAGAAACTATGATTTTTGGTATATATATGCATGGATGAGATTTTGTTGGAAGTTTATATTTGATGTGGAAAGTTTTACAAAATGTATTTGGAACCTTACTTGTAAGAAATTTAAAGTAGAACACCAAAGTATACCCTCCCTTCTAACGATTAGATTGGCATCATGTGAGTAAGGCCGAGATAGTCACCTAACACATGTTTGACAGAAGTCAAGAAAGTCATTAGGGCTTTGAGAGTGAGTCATTGAGTTGCCTTGCATGTGGATGGCAGATGTTATCCCCCGCCCTCTATATGTGTGTTAAGTATCTTCACCATATATGATAGATTTTCTGAGTACTAGTTTGGTGTAGATTTCAAATCTAAAATCATATTTAAAGATAATCTATATAAATGCTTTTAGCTATTACAATACGAAGCTTTACAGATGAAAATTTAATAGCAAATTCGATTATTGTTGAACATGAATTGTTTAAATTTTATATTCTTATATGTTTTATATTACATTAATTTTTCTACAAATGATTCATTTGGCTTTCAAAAATTATATCCACCCTCTGGGTATTAGTGCTCACCCTTTTAAATTTTAAAACCATTTTCCAAAAATTCGTTAGGTCTTAAAGAAAGCATCCGAATGGGTAAAGGTGAGCCACTCGAGCAAGTGATGCATGGAAATCATGTTTTGATATTGTCTATGTGCATTTTAATCATTCCATAACACATACTAGTAGATTTATTTTTGCATAAACATATTTGCATTTATGATATAAAGTATTTAAAACTTTTATTAGTTTGCATAAACTTTTACTTTTGATACTATGAACATTATAATTATATTTATATTTTATGAGATATGATATTATTTATGTTAGAATGAGAATTGGAAGTAGGACTGGAGGTCTTAAATAGTTGAGAATGGAAATAAATTTTAGAAGTGTATATTTTCTTTGTCAAATGGTGGAATGGTTCAATAAATAGCTGTTATACTACCAAAATTTTGTTAAACCACCCTATACCTCATTAAATTTTCTAAATGATTTTAATTGAAAATGTTTAGAATTCATACAATTTTCCAATTATTATAGGATCTTCTCACATTTAGGATACAAATCTGGAAGGGTTTTGTCAGTACCAAATTTATTGTAAAATTGTTGTATCACAGAAAAATAAGAATGTTATAACATGTTTAGAAAAAAATATTGCAACACATAATACCACATGTTATAACACAAGAAAAAATTAAAACAATGAAGTAACGAAATCATACCAACACGTTTTTAACTTGGTTCGATTTTATCTACATCCAGAGGTCTTGCCTAGAAAGATCAACTCTTTAATGAATAAACAATGATACAAGCTATGCTTGATTCATACAAACCAAGACTCTTTCCTAGTTTTGATGCAACCTCAATTTCATCAATGAAGTCGCAGCAAGTTCCATTTGCTTTCAATGGTTTTAGCTTTATTGAACTCCTTTCAATCAGCTACAACCTGTCCTCTCTTGAAGACTTCACATACTTGTTGTAAGCCCTTATTCTCCTCCTTTGAACTTCCTAGTATTGAAGGGTAGATTAGGTGGTGAAAATATTAAATTTCCTAAATAACCTTATTAGAAGTGAGAATACAATGTAATAAAAGTTTAAGAAATTAATTTAACCCACAATGAATATAAAAAAAAAGGAAGGGCAAAAGGGTCATTTTGCCAAACAAAGAGTCCTATATATAAATAGAAGTAATTAGAATAAATTAGTTGTGGGGATTATGAGAATTCATAAAAGTTAATAGGATGTCATGAGATTAGTATAAAGTGGGGGATATTTTTATTAATTTTTAAGTAATGGCATGGACTGTAAATAAGCGTCAAACTCTAGGGGCAATTACATAAGTGAAGGTCTATAAATATGTAAGTGTTAGTCATGACACTTGCAAAATTTTTAGAAAATAAAAAGCAAGAACCGTGAGATTGAGAGAGGTGGAGAGTGTGTGACGGCAACCGAAGGGGGAAGAGGAGTCAAGCTTTTCCAACCAAATCTAAGGCTCTAAAACAAACTTTTGTGTTGATCTAAGCTATGAAAGCGAAACCTAACCAAGATTTAGGTAAGTTATCAATTCCTTATACAATTTTGATGATAGTTGGAGTTGTGTGAATGTGATGATAGTTGTGTGGTTTGTAGTGTGTTGTGATGGGTGTTTTACACTTAAACAAGTGTAGAACCCTAAGTGTGTGATATGGAAGCTTAGATGGCATGTTATAGTGTATAAATGTTAGGTAGGGTTTATGGATGGGAAACCTTAAATTGTGATTTAAGGAAGTGAAATGTCAAATAAGTTGTATATATGTTGTTTGATAAAATGGTTGAGAGAGGTTAATATGTAAAATTGAAAAGGACTACACATTGAAGTGAATGGATGTGTGTCACGGCCATGAAGGGAATTGTGATACCTTTGAGTTTTGATTAATTTGAACTTAAATCTAAGCATATTTGAGGTTAGAAAAACATATAGAAGTGATGGAATTATAAAAGGAGAAGCAGAGTTAAGTTGAGAATCCCGAGCTATATGAAGGGGCTATGGTGACCTACACTCTTTGAGCTTATTTAGGGTTGTTCTAGACCTCAAAACATGCCTAGGGGTCATAGCAAACCATAGAAATTGGAAGGAACGATTCCGATAAAAATTGAGGAAATTATGGCTAAAATAGTACACGTATGTAGTCGTAATGTGAAATGTGAATGTAAATGCATTCTTCGATTTATGAAATGAATATAATTGATCATAATTAAGTAAAAGAACCAGAGATACGAAATAATTGAATTCATCGCATGTAGAATACCACAAATGTTTGTCAAAAAGTGTTGAAAAATAGACGTTTTTCATAGGTTTGAACTTCGATATTTAGAATTTCTCGAAACCGTTTCATTGGTGACCTAAGTGCTAGTTAGGGAGATGATTAGAGTAAAAACGGAGCGAAGAAAATCGCTAAAATGGGGCCTAAAATAGTCTCGGTTTTAGGGGGTAAAAAACAGTGATTTTGCATTCCGGGCTTCCGATGACCATTTTAAGCATTCCAAAATGTCCCTAGGTAATAATAAATAAGGCCCGTGCAAAGAAATCGAAATTAGAGAATCTCGGTTGAGTTAAAATCGAGTTGGGAGGGTTATAGTGTAAAGGGTTGTTAATAGAGAAAATTGTATTGGAAACGTTATTATAAGTTTTGAGTTATGTAATTAAGCAAGTGATAATAAGAAATTGACATGTAGGTGACAAGTGAGCGAGCCAGACATGAGATGCTTGACTTGAGCTTACGCAGATTGAGGTAAGTGTCTTACCACTTGCATCTATTTCAATTTCTATTTTAAGCCTTGCATATTGTTGTTAAACGAAAACAAAAATGATTTTCAAATCCTAAACCCGAGTTTTGAGCATGTGAGTTCCTTATGGAATTCACAAAGTAAAGAAATCAATACAAAGTCGATTTCAAAATATTCGAATCGAAAAAATTATAAGAGTTTGAAAAGTAAGAGGTTTTGTGTTTTTGCACCCAGCAAAAACAGTTTCGAAAATCATGTATATAACCTCGGATTATATGAGATTTAGCGTTACGTGATGATGCATCAAATTCCATCCGTAGTCGCTCAGCTTACAAAGTATTTAGCACTACGTGATGACGCAGAAAATTCCGTCCATAGTTGCTTAGTTGTCTAGAGTATCTAGCGCTATGTTGCGACGCAGACAATTCTGCACGTAGTCGTTTAGATTCACAGTTTGGCACTACGTCGCGATGCAGCACATTCCGCTTGTAGTCGCCCAGAGTTATAGCACTACAATTGTGATGCAAAAAATTTTGCATTGTAGTTGCTCAGATACAAGATTGTTTCACACTATGTTGCAATGCAGTAAATTCCGTATCGTAGTGGTCGAGATATCTCAATAGTTTCACGTTAGCGTTAGTTAAAAATCGCCCCGTGATGGTTTGAGTACTTTAGGGGTATACATGGAGTTTTTAGAAAGAAAAACTTTAAAAATTGAAAATTTTAAGGTTAAGTAAGTTTATGAATTATTATATAATTATATAATTATATTACGTTGTTCTGTTGTACTAACGTGTTTACTTGTTGTGTAGCTTGTACATACTATTGGGTGCTATTGTAGGTGACGATGGGACAGAGAGATTATCGTTACATATATAGGTAGGCGTCAAGTAGATGATTTGCATAAACATTGAACACATTTTGGCGTTGTAAATAATAAATTTAAAGGACCTCATGGTTGGGAATTTGTAGTATAATTTTTTATATGTATATACAACTGAACACTAGCACATGATACACATTTATCACTTAATATATCTATGTATATTTGTAGCCAAAAGAAGTTGGGAGATGATTTGATATGGTTCGAAGTGTTTTTCTTTATAGATGAATTTTGGAAATGTTCAAATTACAACTGTTATGCTGTCGAATTTTTTTTTTTTTTAATTTCTTTTAAAGAAATGCGAAAAATTTACACCAACCCAACTATTTTAAAAAGAAAAATAAAATCTTTAAGTTGAAGTAAGTAAACAGGCTAAGTAATTTAGGGGTTTGCTTCTCGAATTTCTTCAATCTGACAAGTCGGGTTAAGGAAGTCCGCTGAAGTACCCGATAAGATTCTCCAGACAAGAGCTTAAAGAAGGTCTGGTTCGGGTCCTATCACTTGTCATCCCAACAAATTACTGGGCACAAAACCTATCTCAACTCAAACACTCAAACACGTAAAATATCTTAGAGAATAGGTTATTTAAGACTTTACAAGTAATTTCTCAAAAGCTCACTCTAAGTTCTTGCTTGCTTGCTTGTCTACATGTCACTTTTCTACTTGACTGAATCTTGTACTTGTAGTAACTTTGTGCTCATCAAGAATTGTAAGATAGGACAAGATTAAATCAACTAAATAAATCAAAGTTTAATCAAAAGATAAATTCCTAGAGAAAAGAGAAGATAATTATCTAAAAATGGATAATTATTATCTAACTTTCCATAAACCCCGAAGCGTCCTTTCCTTGCTAAACACTTGAATAATTTTGATAAAAACTCAAAGATAATTACAATAAGTTTCCTAAAGAGATAAAAATCAAAAGATAACCACAATTATCTTTTTGGAAACTTAATTCCTTTGTCAGTAAAAACAAACAGATAATCTTATGAACTATCACAAAAGAGATTAATGATATATACAAGAGACAAAACTAAAAAAGATAAATTATCTGAAAAGTTATCCTTAATTTTTTATCTATGCACTGTCAATTAAAAAAATCGTTGTAACATCAATTATGATTTGATGTTGCAACATATATCAAATCTTGAAGTTGCAACACATATTAAAGCCTAATGCCAAAAAATGCCAACAACCCATGAATTTTGGTACTCAAAATAAACTATCCTATTACCAATAAGATGACAATATTTTATGTACAACAAGTTATGCATCAACACTTGGACTTCTGAATGGCACTCTTTGTTTCACTATAAAGACAATAAATAATCTAAATGAGTTTTGGATTATGCAAGAATATGACATGAAAGAATCTTGGACCAAGAATTCTTACCCTACAAGAAAGCAAGCCAGCCATATCGGGATATCTATACCGAGCATTAAAGGCTCAACATATAAAGCCCTTAGTCTCGATTCTAGACTTTTAGTGTTAGACGCTAGGTCATGAAATAAAAAATGATGAATTGTTGCCAACATTAATTTAAAAAGGGACATCGAAAAGTAGATGATAAATTTAGAAATATACGACTTTTGTTTAAGTAAGAAAAAGTCAAAGAAGAATAAAAACGTTTTTTACAAATAAGAGATAATTTATAAAGGACAATACGGTCAAGTCCAAAAATGAGAATTATAGGATTTATTATTTATAATTAGTAGTCAATTACTAATTGGATTAAATTAAGATATTAGTGATGGTCAAAGTAACTCAAAGGGACAAGCTTGTCATTTTGGGAAAAGTCACTATATATATATAAGTAACACTTAGAAAAATTTGATGAAAGAAAAGAAGGAGCAGTCGTGAGAATAGGGAGAGGGAGAGATGAAGTGGACGGTAACTTGAGGAGAAGAAAAGAGAGTCTTCCAATCAACTTTCTAAGCCTCAAATCACATCTCTAGAGTGTTTTTCAAGCTAAATCCACCATTCTAAGCAAGAAACAAGGTAAGATATCATCCTCCTTATCAACTTTGATGCTAGTTGGAGTTGTATGAGTATGGTGAGAGTTATGTTGTGGTAGTATGTTGTGATGGGAGTTTTACACTTAAAACAAGTGTAGAACCCTAAGTAGGTGATATAGAAGCTTAAATGATATGTTATTCTGTGTGAATATTAGACTAGGGTTAATGGATGGTAACCTTTAAAGGATGATTTAAGGAAGTGAACTATCCAACAAGTTGCACATAAGTTGTTTGTTGAATTGTCTAAGAGAGTAACTTAGTGAAAATAGTGAGAATAAAGTGAAATGAAGTGTTGGATGAGAATGTGTGGGTATCATAGCATATGTAGAATGTGTAATATAATTGTGTTTTAATTCAAATAAGCTTAGATTAACACATAATAAAGGTTAGGAAAACTCATAGAAGTGATGGAATTGTCAAAGGTGTAGTTTTGAACCAAGTTGAGAATCCTAAGCTCAATGAAAGGGCTATGATGACCTGCACTCTTCAAGCTTATTCGAGGTTGTTCTATACCTCAAATCATGTCTAGGAGTCATAGCAAATAATAGAATTTGGAAGGGAATGATTCTGATAAAAATTAAACAAGTTATGGTCAAAATAGTGCACTTAGAGAGTTGTAAAGTAAAATGTCAATGTAAACGCATTCCTCGATGCATGAAATGAATATATTTTATCATAATTAGGTAAAAGAACCTTAGATACGAAAAAAATAATATTGTCGCTTATTTAATGCGAAAATGTACATCAAAAAGTTTCAAAAAATAGGCGTTTTTCCTAAGTTTCAACCCCTTATACTTAGAATTTTTCGAAACTGTTTTACGGGCAATCTAAGTGCGAGTTAGGAAGATGATTAGAGTGAAAATGGAGTGAAGAAAATCACTAGGATGGGCCCTAGCATAGCCTCGAGTTTGGGGGGTCCAAAAACGGTAATTTTGTGTTCCGGATCTCCGACGACCATTTTAAGTATTCCGGAGTGTCCCTATGTGATAATAAATAGGGTCTCTCTAAAGAAATCGGAATTAGAGAGTTTCAGTTGAGTTAAAATCAAGTTGGGAAGGTTATAGTGTAAAGGGTAGTCAATAGAGAAAACTTTGTTGGAAATGTTATTTTAAAGTTTTGAGTAATGAAATTGTCACAAGTGATAATAAGAAGTTGACGTGTAAGTGAAGAGCGAGCGAGCGAGGCACATGAGACTTATTGAGGCACTTGACTCGGACTTACACAGATTGAGGTAAGTGTTCTACCACTTGCGTCAGTTTTGATTTCTATTTTAAGTTTTGCATATTGTTGGTAAACGAGAATAAAAATGATTCTCAAATTCCAAATTTCAAAATTTGAGTGTGTGGCTTCCTTATGGATTTCACAAGGTGATGAAATCAATATAAAGTCGCTTTTAAAATATTCGAATCAAGAAAATTTTTAGTGCTTGAAAAATAAGTAGTTTTGTACTTTTGCACTTAGTAAATTGATTTTTGAAACCCATGTATATACCTTAGATCATATGAGATTTAACGCTACGTGACGATGCAGAAAATTTCATCCATAGTCGCTCAGTCTATAAAGTAATTAGCACTACGTGACAACACAGAAAATTTCGTCTGTAGTTGCTAAGTTTCCTAGAATATATAGCGCTACGTTGCGACGCAGACAATTTCGCACGTAGTCGTTTAGTTTCATAGTTTGGTACTACGTTGCGATGCAGTATATTCCACTCGTAGTCGCTCTGAGTTATAGTACTACAATTGCGATGCACAAAATTTCGCATTGTAGTTGCTCAGATATGAGATTATTTCACCATATATTGCGACGCAGTAAATTCCGCATTATAGTAGCCGAGATACCTTAGTAGTTTCACGTTGACGTTAGTTAGAATCGTCTGTGATGGTTAGTGCACTTTAAGAGTATATATGGGGTTTTTAGAAAGAAAACTTTAAAATTTGAAATTTTTAAGGTTAAATAAGTTTATAAATTATTACACTAGTGTATATTATATTACATTGTTTTGTTGCACTAATGTGTTTACTCGTTGTGTAGCTTATACATACCATTGGGTGTTGTACGGTGGGAAGGAGAGATTTTCATTATATATATATAGGTGGACATGTCACGAAATATGTTTGTATAAATCATGTACATGGGTTGAACACATCAATTATGGAAAAACACTTGTATTACACCACAACCATGACATCTTGCATTTTGGATTGTATATTTGTAAATATTATTGTAAATAGTTATAATTTTCATGTGTGATATATACATATACATTCTATTATAAGTTCATGCATCTTGATTGTGAAAAGTGTGGTGACAATGCATGTTTATGGATTAAAGAAGTTGAGTGGAAATGGAAATATAGTCGAAATGTATTTTATTGCAGGTAAAAATTTTGGAAACCTTAAAAATGTAGTCGTTATGCTGTCGAAATTTTTATAAACTCGTTTTAAAATGGAATTGCGAATAATTTTTACCCACCCAAATTATTTATAAAAGTAAAGGATACAATCGAATTAAGTTAAGTAAATCAGGTAAGATAAAGGGATTCGCTCCGCGGGTCTCTCCATTCTGACAAGTCGAATTAAGAGAAGTTTGTTAGAGTGTCCGGCAAAACCCTCTAGATAAGATATTAGAGAGAGTTTGGATTGGGTCCTGTCACGGTATGGATAACAATATTTTATTTATTTTTAAAAAAATAAATTTTAGTATCCACACTGGACCCATAATAGGCTCGGTATAAATAAGTTTGCTATATGAGGCACAAAAAGACCTGATATAGAAAATAGTATAAAACATGGGTTGCAAAAGGCCACCCATCATTTTCCCTTTTTCTTTCTCTTACTATATCTTTTTCTCTCACATCCTGTCTCCCAAACCCTAGTAGCCACCCGTTCATTGTGCTGTTCACCTCACCGCCACTAATGAATTCTTTTTCTCCCCTTCTTCTTCTTCTTCCCTTCTTCTTCTCCTTTTCTTCCTCTTCTTTTTCTTCCACTGGTTAGTTCCAATTGCTTTTGAAGATCATACAAACCACTTTTTCTCTTCTCATATGCCATAGCCATGGAGATTCAACTAGTATCAAACCTGCTTTGGTAGAATCTCTTTCATTCTGTTCTATTTCATTCTCTTAATCTAAGGATACGTTAATCAAAGAAAAATTTTAGTTGAACAATTTCAGTTTCCAATAATATGTTGTAGATTATTGAAAGGTTAGTATTTGATTTTTGTGATTCGAAATTGTTTTTTTTTTTTTTTGGGGGGGGGGGGGGGGGGGGGGGGGGGGGGGTGTGTCGTTTATGATATTGTTATGCAATTTCTTATTCCCATCACTTTCTCGAGAAATGTCTCTTTTGATGGTTTCTGAGAAAATTTTACACTAGGGTTCTTTAAGTTGACCAAGCATAGAAGAAGAGAAATAGCTCATGGTCATGCCAAAAGCCCCTCTCGACTACATTGACATCGTCGCATTCCGTCTTATGAAACAAATGGTACATTGCCTCTACAAATAGTCATCTTATGTTCTTAATCATATGAATTTTTTTTTTTTTTGTTAATTGAAAAATCTGATCATGTGATTATTGTTTTTGCATGGATGGGAAGAAGGAGGGGGCTAGGTACAGATAGGCAAGACATCAAAGGACACATCAGAGTAAAAAACAAGTAGGACACTACTAGTTTTTACTTTCTTTGTTGTTTTTTTTTTTTCTTAAATATTTTGTTGATTTGAATTTTTGTTTAGTTTGTCGAGAAAACACACATAGTTTTAGATTGTGACAGTTCTGGTTTTCTCACCATTTTTGTTTCTGTTGTGAATATTTATTTGTAAATTTCTAATGCAGGGTGTTGATCCAAGTATTAGAGCAGAAGTTTGGCCATTCCTGCTTGGGGTGCAAGAATGCTTATGTTAACCAAAATTTTCCACATTAAAAAGACATAGAGAAAACACGAAGCTTTTCTTGTTTGAGGTGATGATGAGTTTGTGAAGAAAGGTTGTTTCTGTTCAAAAAACGGTTCGTTTTCTTTGAGACATTTTTCAAATGATTCAAAACTGCACTTCTTTTAAGCAAAAGCTGGTGTAATGTGTGGTCCATGCAAATTTTAGTTGGTTTGAATGGTCAAGTTAGTCAATCTAACCAGTATTATATTTGGAAACTAGTTGAGATAAAAATGTTTAGATTTACAATTAATTTCATCCAAAGTTAGCATTTATTTTTGTGGATATTGTGTGGCCTACCAAAATTCTGGTTTATGACTTTGGCGGAATGCTGGTGAAGATGATGTAACTATCAAAATTCAATATTGTGGTGTTTGCCACTCTGATTTGCACACTGCCAAGAATGAATGTGTCCGCGATACAAACTTATCCTACATTTAGTGACTACTATTTGTCATTTTAGAAATTTTGGATAGACATTTGAAACTAGAATCATCAGTGTCGCTGGCTATCTTAAAATATATGTCAATAAATATTAGTTTACCTACCATGTCTTAATATGTCTTAGTTCACGTAATAGAAGTAATGGCATTATGTTTGAGGAAATATGATTATGAAAAATGAGAGTGAGTATTAGTTAAGCTTTTATTATGAAGCTAGAGTGTTCAAATTAAAATTTTTATCATGTCTTTTGAGGGAATAAAATTGTTTATTTATCAATATTTCATGCCACTGTGGTTTTATTGGAAAATTGGAAATGAGTCCTTCTATGTTGTTACCTATTTAGACGAACTCAGTGTTCTTATTCTAGTTTGGTGTTAATAATAACATATATTTTGGCCTCAGTTGCTCTATGCAGCCATTCTGGCATATGAGTTAACATTGTTTTTGGTTTAACATCGTTATTGATTATTATATTGGGAAAATATATCCTTCCAGATTGAAACGTTGTTCATTCATTACCTTAGTGTTCTAGTATTTTCTCATATTTTAAACAATATTTCTTTTTAATAGATGACTTAAACAGTTCCAAAGAAGAGAGAGATTCAATTAAAAATGAGAATAGGTATGTGATTAGTTTCTTGCAACCTTTCAAATCCGTCCATTTTTTAGTTGAAGGGTTTGGTTATTGGTATAGTTGGATTTTTGCTCTTCCCTTGGATTGATTCCTTTTCTTGATTCCATCTTCCTTTTGCACCTTGTTCCTTTCGCTCAGTTGTTTAATTATGTATTTAAATATGTGATACAGAAAAAAATATGAGAGCTCGTGGAAAGAATGCCATAAAATAATTTGATGGGGTGAGAAGAGCTCCAAGTTGAAGGAAGCTGCAGTAAGTAGTAGTGACAAGGGCAGTGGCATCGCCTCTACAAATTAAAATCGGTGATTTAGAATGTTCTTATGTCTTAATTGTGATTTAGAATGTTCTTCTTTGTCTTGTTTCCTTTTTAAAAAATGTTTCAAAGCAAAGATAGTTTATACATCAATTGAAGTTGATTTATGTGCAGGCAGATAATCAAAATTGTATGTGCAGATACTAATACAAAGTTATCGTTAATAACATTTTCAAGTGATATATATATATGAATGGATTTTTTTTATGTATATTGTAATATTATTTTTATTTTAATATAAAAGAATATATATTTTCTAAAACAAAAAATATGTATACATATACTTTTAGTATAAAAATGGGTATCCATATTGAGCTCATGCTCAGTATGGATAATCATATTCATGGGTCAACCCTTGAGTCAACCTACTTTCGATATGTGTATCCATATACCGGGTATAGCCCGGTATGGACATTGCCATCAATTATATCGACTCTATCCATATTGGGCACACCGCCCGATATGGATTGTCAACTATACTAGGTATTACCTCGTATAGTTGACTTGTTTTATTGTAATGTTATTTGATTTGTTACTTTTTCAACTCTGTTATGTTTTGCAACGATTATGTTATTTGAAGGATATATGAAAAAATGATCCATTATGTTATTTGAAGGTTAGTAAAACAATAATGTTCTAGGAAGATATTGGACAACTGGTTTAAATTGCTATTTGAGAGATGGGAATTTAAGGTTATAGAGGTTTGTGACAATCCACATGACTGGTTTGATGCGAATGTGTATGTGGAGCGTCTTGGCTTTGCCTCACCAAATTGCAAGCCAGAGTCCGCAATTGGAGGTAATCAATAGTTTATAATTTGTTTTGCCTCTTAGAGTACCAGTTTCGAAAGTGATGGGACCATTTGATTGTGTTTTTTGTCAATTTTTTTAATGCATATTTAATTATTGTTAGACCTAGCCTTGTAAAGCTTTTATGACTAGATTACATGCAATAGTAAAAATTGCAGGAAAATATGCATTCTTTTATGAAGTTTTAGTAACGTGATGTCCTTTAGGCTTATGCATATGCAACTTCAGTAATCTATTTATTGTGAAGTGAAAATGGTGGAAAATGATATCATTTTCAGCCACTCTCGTGAGAATGGTACCACCTTAATAAATTTAACTTTGATGGCATATAAGCACTAGATGGACAAAAATAACCTTTTTCAATGAGATTAAATTTTCTATCCCTCTCGTCTTTTACTTTTCTTATTCCTCTTACTCTTATTTTTTCACTTTCCTTTTTCTCTTACCATTTCTTTTCACTCGATTCTCAAATTTCCTCTATACTAATATCATTTTTCATGAAGAAAAACATTTTGGAGTTCAAATATGTGATTTAGTTTGGTATTTATAGTGAAAATGTGATTTAATTTGTTGTTTGAATCCCTAAATATTTCATTAAAATTTGATTTTATTTAATTTCAGATTTGGATGTTTAAAACTGTGTAAATAAAAGCTTAAAAACAAGAAGAAACTAACCAGCAGTGAACCCAAAATTTAAAAAAAATAAATAAATAAATAAATTTGAAAATCTTAAAAAAAAAAAAAAAAAAAAACAAACAAACAAACAAATAGATAATTTCAAAGGAAAAAAAGTCTTGCTAAAGGCAAACTATTTTATATTTTATATGTTTTAGATTTTTGAGTTTTCTTCTTGTTCCAATTTATTCTCTCTCTTTCTTCTTCTTGGTTTTCATATCTATTCTCTCTTTTATTTCTCGATATTCAATCTCAAATTTAGAGGGAAGAGGGACTTACTAGTCCATATACAACTTTTGTAGTATTCTTTTTCTTCAAAAATCATTTTATGTATTATAACAGCTAAAGTTAATAAGTTGGTGCTAGTTACAACAACCAGTTGATTATAAGAAAACAACTTTTAAAAGGGTGGCTAACTCCAGGAAAAATAAATGAAATGAAACTTAGGTCATTATGTTGGACAAAATTGTGTTTTGATAAAAATAACCTAATCCAAACAAGTTATCGTTATCCCATTTATAAATAGAGGAATTCTTACTCGACACGAACATACCAATAACTCAAAATTAATTTTGCAAATTTATCACAAATTGCATGCTTAATATTTTTAAATGAAGCAAACTACAAATCTATCCCTAAGGTGCACATTTAACATATAAAATGATAGGATCAGGGGGTTTTTGTTACACAATTCATTAGTTTCAAATTTATATGAAATCCCCCCTATAAAGGGATTTTCATCACAAAATCACTAGTTTCAAATTTATATAATCCTTGATGTGACCCAGTTGCATGTTTCGTTGCCTTGTAATTTCTTGTTTGACTTACACTTCAACCTCCATAAATTTGCCTTCAAATTTTTTATCATAAAGTGAAATTTTCATGGTAATTTTTCTTTATCAAAGGACCTTTTCTAGCATAGCAATTGTAAAAATAATTACCCAAAAGCCAATGACTTTCTTCTCCTTTGTCTTCAAAGGAAAGGGAAATAGAGTCAAGGAGAAGAGTATTGGAAGAAATGCACCTCATTATCTGTCTCTCATGGTTTTTGCTATTTTCCTATTATATCCAACGAATGTCATCTAATTCCATAAACAAGTATTTAGAGTGTTTGATTAGGTTTCCCCTATTTGCTTATTAATCTTTCAACTTAAGATAGAACAATTGTAATTAAAAAATTAATTTAATAATCATTTAGTATTAAGCTCATAATGGGATCTTAATTAAGACAATATTTATGGTTTCCTTAAATATAAATTATGTATCATAAATCCCATGTTTGATTTCTTGTAATTCATATTGTCTTAATTATAATTTATACAACCATAAAATTATAACTAAACTCCAAACATAAATATTAAATTAAAGTAATAAAAAAATTTACTATATATCATGACCAATTATACGTTGTGTTACATAATCCTTCTTTTAGATATTTAAGAAAAGGAGATAAATTACGTATATACAAGGAAAAAGTCTAGTTATAATAGGGTATCCATCATGGGCATTAAAGGCTTGTGATGGATAAAATAGGTATCATGAGCTTATAATGGGCCGCTATTGTAATTTATGCATCCATCACCGTCACTCCAGGGCCTGTGATGGTTGATTGAAAGGAAAACATGCCCCAAGTATGCTTGTGATACATGTGGAAGAGAGGCCCACGATGGATAGTGCTTTCTATACTGGGCAGACAATGGCCCGCTATAGAAAGTCCATTTAAAACCTAACCTACCACTTTTTCTTTCACTTTTCCTCCTTCACGTTGCCATCTCTCTCCCATTTGTCATCTCCTTCACTTTTCCACTCTACTATCGCTTCCCATCATTCTAGCTATTGTTGTTGCCGTCCACTGAATTGTCCTTCTTTTTCTTATCTTTTCTTCTTCTTTGTCGGACCATCTCCACTTTGCCATCATCATTCTAGTCGCCATCCTTGCCATCGTTCATATTCAACGCACTGTAAATTCTTCTTTCCTTCTCTTTTCTTTTCACTATTTAGATCAAACAACCACCACCGTTATGTTCTCTTTTCTTCTTTGCCTATTTGCTACCATCATCATGTTCTTTGGTAGACTTGACGGAAGACCTAACCCAAACTTGGCAAGCCCATTCAAAATATTTTCTAGGCTCAAACAAAGAATAAAAACATTTATGTGAACTAAAACAATAGAGAACCTTTTCCTTTCCCCTTAAATCAATTCAAGTTTCGCCTGACAAACTCTAATCTCATATATCTTCGTTTTCTAATTATTGCTTTTATATTCCATTTGCTGTCATCATTGAAACTTTTACATTGTCTGTTATTTGTTTAGTTTTACTTTTTGGGGTTAATATGCTAGTTGATATGGTTGAGAATGACAAGTAATATGTAAAATGATATATATATATATATATATATATTGAAAAAGTCTGTTTGTTGTAGACTATCTAATTTTTGCAAATATTGGATTAATCAATGTTATGACTTAATACGTTATATTGTAATTTAAATTAAATGTCATAACATGTAAACTATATATTGTAACAAATTTAAAGTAGAAACAGAAATTACAAGAGAGTAAAATCAATAGAAAAACATTTTTAACGTGGTCTGGTGTTACCCTACATCCACAAAGCCTTACCCAGAGATCGACTTATCGATGAACTTAACAACATACAACCTACTTGTCTTATTCAACCTAAGACTCCCTCTTAAAATTGATGCAAGTCTTTATACTCGTTCATCAACCTCGTTGTAGTAAGCTTCCTTTGCCTTCAATAATGAAATCAGCTAGAACTCCCTACAACCTATGAAACTGTCACCTATCTCTATGACCTAATGTTTTGTTATCCCAACAAACCCTCACACTGAACTACTCAGCCTCGCCAGCCTAAATCTACCACATAAACCTAGAAAACTAGTCTCTTTAAGTATTACAAAATATATCACTCAACCTTTCAATGAATATGTATTGTTTTTTGCATCACTAACCCACTACAAATAACTACCTAAGGTCCAGAAATTCTAAGTTACAAATATATGCAGTTTTATAAGATATTCTTTCTTCCATTTTGCACTTAAAGCTCCACACAAAAGCTACAAGCACTCTGGCCATTTCTCATATGTATTGCACTGCTTGATTCTCATGAAAGAGACTTTTTAAACTTCATTCTCGATTCTCCTTATATTCACATATATGATGCAACTTTTCTTTGAATGAAATAACCTAAAATCAATTCTAGAAACAAACTAATAAAGAATAAAATCTGCCATAATGAGAATCTAAAAATAAAAAGGAAACTTCCCTATTTTTAGACTTTGACCAAGAATCTTGTTTTCCATTTTTCTTGCAAGTCCATGCCTGGAAATTTTGGAAATAAATAAAGTTTCCTGCAAGACAAAAATCTATTTGACAGATAAAAAAATTTCCATAAACAAGGAAAGATATATTCCAAGTTTCATGCACAAGCATTAGTCAACAATCAAGAACTTTCTTTGTAAAAAGATATCTTTAACCTCATCCCATAAGGAAAATAAACACATTATTCATAGTAAAAAGTTTATTGAATAATTACAAACATTCAATAAGTTAGACAAGAATCATTAAGACGAGGATAAATCACTTCTAAAAATATTCAGAAAACTTACATTGAGACCAGTATTGTGAATTTTCAGAAAAATTTATTGTAACATCAGAACAAATTTTGCAACATTGACTTGCATCTTATAACTCAGACAATATTCAACACAATTCATAACCACACTACAGGCCATGTAAACACTTGTCATCCATGTGGTCTATTGCACTTAAATTTTGCCATACAATGAATCTCAATGTCATAAGATGCCAACACTAATGCACTAAACAATATACACTAACATTGTAACGCCCTCTCCGAAGTTGTACTGTATCCATGTATGAGATGAGATAAATTTTTATTTATAAAATAATAAAAAGGATTTTTAGAGTATTTGGAAGTGTAATTTAATTTTTATAGAGTTTCCAGGATGATTGGGAGAAAGATTGAATATTAAAAGTTAAGGGTAAAATGGTAAAAATAAAAGATTTTATAAAGAATGATAAAATTATAAATATGAGGAAATGACAATGACATTGGGGAAAAATGAAGAATTCTCTAGAATCTGGTAAAAGAGTAATTTCAAAGAAGTCCAAAGGTGAAATCAAGCTTAACCCACGTCTATAAATATAGGTGTGTAGTGAATCGGTCGGTAGAGAAAAATCTGGAAGAGAGAGAGAGAGAGGGAGAGTTGTCGCCGGAGAAGGAAGGAGAGCAGATCTGCAACTACTCTAGGCTAATTTCTACCATTTTTTAGGAAGATCAAGCTTATTGGAAGGTAAGGGACCAGATCTGATAAGATTTAATGGAAAAGAAATGAGTTTATATGATTTTAGGCTGGTGAGAAAGCTGTCGAAAACAGCTTCTGGTGTGCATGTGTTTAACCAAAATTTTGATATGTAGATCTGGTAGTTGAAGCTAAAAGTGAGCTAGGAAGCAAGGCAAAGGTTGAGCAAGGATTTGGTAAGTAAAATGATTGAAAATAATTTTGAGTTGTGGTGATTTGGTTTTAGATTTAGATGATCTGGGCTGTGTCGCTGAACCTGATGAGGTCGCGACCTGAGATTTGGTGAATTGATGATATGTTGTTTTAGTGTGTGTGTGTGTGAGCTAAGTTGTCAGGGTGGGAGCTCATGAGGTGCGAGTTGGAGGAGGCCCTTAGTGCACTTTAGCCAGTTAAGATGGTAGACTTGGGAGCGAGTTGGGCTATGCATGTTGCTCTCTATCTCGTCTGTTTGGACTGGGCTGAAGTGTGAGCTCGTGGAGAAGAGTTGAGGGAGGTCGTAGCTCATCAAGGGTGCCTGGCCAAGCTGGCTTAAAGCTGTAGCTCGTGAGGGTGAGCTGAAAGGTAAAAAAAGCGACCTGAGCCAGAAAAGATCTCAGCTCGCTAAAAGAACGAGCTGAACGAGCTCGTTGAAGATGGATGCCCTTAGTTCGAGCTATGCTGAGCGAGCTCGTTAAGATTGGTGCCCTCAGTTTGGGTTGAGTTGGGCAAAGTAGGAGCTCGCTGAAGGCGAGAGCTGGGCGAGTTGAGGTATAAGCTCGCAGCTCGAGCTCGACTATCAGTATTGCAGTCCTTAGCAGCTCGTATAGATTAGGAGTTAGATAATAATTTAGCTAGCTAAGTGAGGGTTTCATTTGTGAATAAGTGTAGGTGACAGCGAGCTGAGAGAGGAGGTCGTAACAGCGAGCTGAGAGAGGAGGTCGCGGAAGCATTGGCGCAAGTGAATAGGACAACAAGCAGTGAGTGAAAAGATTATATTTATGTTAAAATGTTTTTTTTTTTTAGATTTCCTTATAATTATTATATAAATTCTCATAAATTATTTTTAGTTCATCAATAATTTACGTTTAGCATGAAAGACTAGCTTATTTTAATATAATAGAGAAAAAAAAAAAGTAAAGATGTTCAAGAACTAGTGGAATGACTCAAGCTTATTGATAGATAGACCTTCTAGCATTTTAGACCCAGCTGGTATATCTCACAGTGTAGGGCAAGTATTGGGAGGGTTAGTCCTGCTAACATCGGGGGGATAGAGTCTGTCATGTCTATTGAGTCGTCTTCTATACTGTGGGGTATTGTCTTGCTTGCAGTGTGTGATGATAGTTCCGCCACGCAATAGTGGGGTGTCTTTGTAGCTTTGTCACGGAGTACGATGATAGCTATTCCACCACGTGACCCCCCATACTGAGCAGAGCTGATCTACCCATTCATGTGATTGTAGCTTTCTTTAGGTTCCCTATTAGTGTAGATTTTAGTAAGAGCATCATACCATTTAAAAGCACATTTCAGAAAGAAATTATTTTAGAAAAAGCTTTGAATTCCTAAAGAAAATTTATAAAAACTCAAATTTTTTAAAACAAATCATTTTTTTAGAAAAATGTTTTCAGGAGGTATTTTATAAAACTTAGTTTAATCAAACCCTCGCATTCACTAGGCTTTATAGCTTACTGTTATTTTTGATTCTATGTTACAAAACCTCTCAGATGCGGGATCAAGGAATTAGAGTACCAGTCCACCGCGGTCAGGCTAGGTGGGTCAGACGACAGATGACGCTGCATTTTTTCTTCTGTGAATACTGTGCTTCTAATATTATTATCAATTATGTTATCATACATATTTTAGAATTTCAATAGTATTTTGTAGAATTTTTATATAACTATGAGGACATGCCTAAATTAGATATTTGCATAGTAATGACAATGTTTTAAATCACAACACGATGGGCATGGATGTTGAAATGAAATTTTAAATTAGATGGTTTTCTTGTTTAGCAAAATTATTTATTGATACGGGTTCGCTCCATGACGTCCTTTTTGGGTCTTAATAGTTAGACTTTGGAAAGATCTTGTGGGGTACCCGGCATGACCATCGGGTTCCTTAGAGAGAATCCAGGTCGGGTTTTGTCAAATATATATATATATAAAGGTGAACTTATAAGTTTAAAGGGGGAAAAAAAAAGCTATTGTAAATTCATAGGTGTTGGAAAAAGTGACGATATTTAGAAAATGCAAATCTTTTATTAGAAAATAGTAAATAAATCAAAAAATATTGCCAAATAATTATATCAATCAATAAATTTAGCTACAAAATAAAAATGTCATTTTAACTTGTAGACTCTACGAAATTAAAGAAGCATCCTTATAATCCCAAATTTAGTTAAACTTATTTCTATAATACATATTAGATCAATCATAAATATTGATAACCGATTTCCATCTTGTAATTACTACACTAAAAATGAAAGTTAAGTGGTTTGATTGAGTGAAATGTGTATGAAATGTCAAAAGGGGTTTGAGTGAAATGTCTTTAAGGTATTTTTTGACTTTTTTATATAGATATTCAAAGTTTAATTATTTCAATATAGTTTAACACTACATTATTATATGTTTTGTTTTTAGTGTTATATGCATTCAAATGGATAAAGAATGGTTAAGTCTTTCAAGATTATTATCTTAAACTTCATCTATAAGGAAATAGGATTTAAACTTTTAATGTTTTTAAAAACTTCTTTTGTCATTTTTGAATTTTGAAAGTATTGAAAAAATATAGAGAGAGAGCTAAAGACTTGTTAAGACCACGAATAACATGTAAGAATAACTTCACCCTTTGCCCTAGCAAAAAAAAAAAAGCATTAATTTAGTTCATCATTACACTAAGATTATGTATGAGCACTTAGTCATTGATGAGATGGATTCTACCTATACGAATTAGGACTTTCATGGGAAGTATGATGCAGACATTTACAAATTTACAAAATTTATTCATCACTCCTATGCCTTGAGTAGATCCAAATCAGATACTAGCATGTATATATCCCACATGATCGATAAACAACTTAAAACTTTTAAAATTAGTTTACTTTCACATTTTGATACTTAGTACTTTTTTTCGTATCCATGTTTCCTCACAATGTGTTATTTATTTTTTTCATAGACACAATATTCAAGTGGCTCAATTGTGGTGAGAGGCAACAAAAATCTCAAATTTCTTAAACCTTCTTTGGAGGTAAATATTCATTAAATTGATATTATGCATTGTTACAACTTAATTCCATATTTAGATTTAATTATTTAAGTTTTTGTGCATATGTAGTGATAAAGGTTTCTACAAGTCAAGCCAAGGGCTGGAGTGGAAATAAGTGCAAGTTATTGAATTGGATGGGTAGTAAAAAAGTGGTGGCCAAAGCTAAAATTTACTACAAGGATCACAATGCCATAGTTCAACACGTGATGCTTGGTCCAGATTTTTAGCAAGTTTGTGTAAAGAAAGCAATGATGAGCATTCCCTTGTCGTGGCCAACTAGCCAGCTTTACACTTTAGAAGATGCATTACACTTTTTTATTGGTTGGCTAAAAAAAACACATTGTGTCTTTGGATTTATGTACTAATATGTTATGACATATGCCGATGTATGCTGACTATATATATACATGGATTCTAGATGTAGGTTGACTTCAGGTGATTATATATAAATGAATTTTTGATGTCAAAACCCATCCCGGATTCCCTCTATCGAATCCCACAATCCTACCGAGCACCCCATGGAATCCTCATGAAGTCTTGCTACTAAGGCCTAAGAAGATACCATGGAGCGAACCCTTAATCTAAAACTTTTTACTAAACATTTTCAAAATTAAATTTATAATAAATTTGTAATGAATTTTCAAAAATCATGATCTGAAATATCTTCAAGATCTCAAAACATGTGTATTATGTTTACAAAACTAGGAATGTAATACAAGTTCTATTGAGTCTAAAAATACACATGCATATGAATAAAGTTTAAACCCAAAATATTTCATCATTGTTCCATAGAGAAGGTGAACGTCCTTTCCCACCTATTCCAAATGAGGAGAGCGCATACCCTGATTGTTTGGTCCTGCACCTGAGAGGTTTTTGTAACAGGCAAAAAAAAAAAAAAGCATAAGCTTAAGAAGCTCAGTGAGTGTATGGTTCTTATTTGAGCAAAAACCCTTTTTAAGATTTTCCTCCCGAAAATCATTTTTAAAAAGAAAACATTTCTTCTTAAATTATTCTTTAAATTCCTAAAAATTGAAGTTTATAAAATTTGCTAAAACAATTTCTAAAACATTTTTTTCCTCCAGAATATACTTTTTCAGAAAATGCATTTTCTTTCTAGAATTGCAATAATGGGAAACCCAAGGGAATTCTATAATCACTTGACGATTGACCTAAAAGTCGCACAATGTGAGATACTAATCACATGGCGAATATGCTATCAGTGCATAACATGATAATGCTATAAAGACATCCTGCTACTATGTGGCAGAACTATCATCGCACATTGTATAGCGAGATAATACCTCGTAAGCGTAAAGGGCAACTCGATGAACATGACATACTCGATCCTCCCAATGTTAGTAGGACTAGCCCTCCCAATACTTGCCATAAACTGTGGGATATACTGACCAGGTCTGAATTTATAAAGCTATAAATTAGGTCTCCATAAATCCTGGGTAATCTACTAGCCTTTGAAAAGATTTTCATTTCTTACTATAAGTCTCATTCTCTCTCATTTGCTAATCATAAAATATGGGAATATATTTCTTTTCGCTATAATAGAAAAGCATTTATAAACTAAAAGAATTTAAAAATATATTCACAATTTAAGCTTAAATAAATAAAATGTATTTTATAGAAATGAACTATTTTCACACTCATAAATCACAACCCAGCTCGCTCAAAATCAGCTTCTTCAACACCTCATGTCAAATCATCGGTCACCTATATTTTACATGAAGTAACAAGCTCGCTTAGAACACAACACATAAAATAGCTCATGTTCTTGTCCGTTCTATCCCATCACTACCTCTTATCACTACATGTAGACTATTAGACCACAATACTGCTAGTCCTACTCGGGCTGCGAGCTCAGACTAGCCTAAGCTACAAGCTCCTAGCAGCTCATCCAGTTTCCCTTCAACAACGAGTTGCAACCTCTTCTAGCTTAGCTTGAACAAAAGCGGGCATTGCCCAGCTCATTACTTGCGAGCTCGTTTCCTAGCTCAAATCGCTCTTAGTTACACGTCTTAATTTTCTTAACATTTCTTTCTCATGTCTGACTCTTAACAATTTAGCAGCATATCACGACCTCAAAAATTTCTCATATTTTTATAACTTTGCGAGCTGAATTACAGCCAAAGCAAAACAAAAAAATTTATCTAAATCTTAGATCCCTCTCCTCCTCTAGTTCCACGTACACTCATGCCAACATCTCATCAAATTTTCTTCATACAACTAGGTCCTATTTCAGAAACCCAAAATGCTGACTTATTACATTCTAATCACTCGCGAGCTACTTTGAATTTTTACAAACTTGCT
This sequence comes from Litchi chinensis, assembly GCA_019925255.1. Classification (NCBI taxonomy): domain Eukaryota; kingdom Viridiplantae; phylum Streptophyta; class Magnoliopsida; order Sapindales; family Sapindaceae; genus Litchi; species Litchi chinensis. The sequence goes on along the minus strand of CM034462.1, from coordinate 10,007,960 downwards.
CAACCATTCCACCAACTTCAAACTTTACACGATAATTACATTTCGCATTCCAAACAACCAATGACCTATTTCAAATTTACAAAGTTCCTTAACTATCCTATTAATTTCAACTTAACGCCATATTTTTACTGCACATAAGGAGGGTAATGAGATCGCATACTAACTTAGTCAAGTTAGCTGACCGCGACCTCATTCCTTCCTCTTAGCAGAAAACTCCCTCCTTGTCGAGCTCCTCTTCTCGATTTGTTCTTGAACTTCTTTTTCTCTCTCTCACTTCTCTCTTTTTCAACCCTTCTCCATGTCATCTGCCGACAATCCCTTTACATAGGTCTCTCCAAAGTTAGTGGAATCCAAATGTCCACCTCTCATTGGCCCATTTTATTTCACATGGATTGTGCTTTCTCATTGGTTCTCATTCAATATGATGATCATACTATATTCGAGTATATTGACTATATAAAATATCTCTTTATCCCCTTCAACTTTTTAATTTTTTATTCTAACCCATAAATTTTTCAAAAACATGTTATGATTATTAAATCTTAAATCTGACCATAAAATACTTAAATTGGGTATTTTATCCTTCTACTTCATACTAAATGAATCCTTATGAATATAAAATCATAAATAATCACCATTCTCCATAAAAATATTCATTATTAATCAAAATAATTCAATAATTACAATTTTACTTTGTACATCTCATCTACAGTACTAAGTCCAGGAACGAGGTGTTATATTTGATGTATGATTAATATTCTTTTTCTTATAATATAAAATTATATAAATAAATAAATAATATAATTTTAATATAAAAATAATTTCCATAGCAGGCAACCACCTTCCATAAAGGTATATAGAAAAAGATGCTGAAGTGATTTCCATTGCGGGTAGTGCATTACACTCTTTTAGTGCCTACTATGGAAAATACTTCTGATAGCGAGCATCGGCCACTATGGAAAAGTCTCAGTGCCCGCTATAAAACTTGCTTTTCCATCACAATGCTGGAGATGACAAGCATGGTGTTCGCTATTGAAGTCATCTATAGACTTGTTTTCTTGTACACTATCAATTTTATTTAATTACATATTCAATTTGACTCATTAGGTTGCACCAATTATGATAATATGACTATTATGATAATTTCATATATCATAATTATTTTATGGGAAAATCTCGAAACATCCCCCAACTTTTGACATGTCGTTTTTTCTACATTAGTTTTATTTTTATCTAAAATCTCCCTTCTATTTCAAAATTAATGGACTAGTTAGACAAATGAGTAAAAGATATTTTTAACCCTAAGACCCTAAGACTTTTATTTAAAAAATAAAATAATTATAAAATAAAAGAAATTACAAACTAATAAATGGAGTTTTTCTTCGTCAAAACTACCTTTGTCACCTAAACTGATTCTTCTAATACCATCACATCCAAAACACATGGAGAAAGAATCTATTGTCAAACTGTCTCTAGATAATATACTAAGATTTGATATTTCTCCATACCTAAATAAACCGTTGGGAGCTGTCATCTCCATAAATGGAAATTCATATTTCACTTTCATGCAAGGAAAAAATGTAAACAATGGTTTATAGCTTCCATATCTGCTTGGCATTCTTCTATATCACCACCACATCATCACATATATCAAGCTTATTATCCACATTCATCTCTCTAACATCCTTATTCACCATCTACGTGTCCCAAATCATTCTATTATTCTTCTTCTTTAACCCTTTAGCCCGTTGCCCCAACAATGGGGCCATCATCATCCTCCCACTTTCATAGAAGCAACACTCGAATTCCTTCCATGTTTTGAATCGATAAACCTTCGTCTGGGTTTATTTTTAGTTAAACAAGATCTAGGTTCGAACTAATGAATAGATGAACGTTCATCGATTCAAACCCAACCTATATTTATTTGGGTTCGAAGAAGAAAAAGAAGAAAATAAGCGAAGAAAAGGAAGAGATAGAAGGAGTGACTCGAAGTTCGAAGAAGAGAAAAGAATAAGAAAAGAAGAAGAAGAGAGAGGGGGAAAGAGACAGTGGGTGGCTAATGATTTTTTTTTTCTAATTTATTTTTATGAATCTTTTTAATTTTATTTAATTTTTTAATTTTTTGCTGCCACACATGCCACATTCTAAGTGGTCTAGCTAGAATCCATTTCTAGGTTCAACCCTCAATGACCTTTTTACCTTCCAAATTAACGGATCTATTAATTCATTGATAAAATTACTATGTCATTTAACAATTGGATCATTTTCGCTATTATTTTCAATACTAGGGTTGGTTTGACACTATTTTCAATTTTATGAGGTAAAATAATAATAAAACTTGAGTCAATCCTAGACCTTAAATGACCAGAAAAACAATACAACCATAAAACAATACTTAAACATTACAGCTAGTATAACACTAGTAAAACAATAACTACCCACCCAAGTGTCATATGTGCCTCAATAGATTCATTACGATGATTACCATCTTCTCTTGTTAAATGCATAACATCCTCAACCAAAATCCCCAAAGTAGACATTTCAGCTAAGACATAAGAAGTTGAGTAAGGACAGCTGCTAAATGTTCCAGGGCACTGATTACGCTGTGCACACAAGACATTGTTGCACGTGACCTTTTTGCCTATCGATGCCTCTTTTGGTTTATATATTCTAAGCTCAAAATCCTATCACAACAAAATTACACATAATTGACAAAAGCAACAAAATATTATCACATTACCACTACCATTTCACCTATAACATTAGCATTCTAATTCAAGCAAAGTTTTCACTTTCAACTACTTAAAATGCAATAACCATTGCAATTAATATAACTAACAAATCATTAACTTTACAATATAAATCCCTAGAATTTCACTCTCAATTCAACAGATAATAATAATAATAATTTTTTTTAAAAAAAAAAAAGTGGTGGTGGAGACCACCGATTCTGGGTCTCCACATTAGAGACGAAAATTAAGTCACTAGTGGTGGAGACCTAGTTTAGGTCTCTAAGGTGGAAACTTTGATGGTCTCTACCATCAAAGACCCATCTAGGTCTCTACCATTAAAGACTAGTGGTTTATAATGGTAAAGACCTTGCACTGAACTCATCATGTCGTTATCGTCAAACCCACATACAAATCGATCAGAGATAGAGGGAGAAGAGGAAAAGAACAGAGAAAGAGAGAGAGAGGAGTTGAGAGATAAGAGCAAAAGAAGAAGTTGCAATGACCCACATCCTTAAGGCCCTTTTCTTTAATCTCGCCTTAAGCATTTTCGTGAAATATTGGACAAATTTTTGGGAACTATCTAGGGATAGATAGGTAGGTGGGTTATAGTTACAACATTTATCAAACCTAAGGTGTAGTTTTAATAATATGACCTAAACTCATATATCCTAGAAATTAGTTCAAACGCCAAGGATGTTGTTGCAACTATCTCATAATTAAATGATCTTTTGTAAAATGGTGCAATTTCACCTAAAATTAATGGATGTTAGTGCAATTTTCTCTTTAAAATTATTAACTTGCTTACTAATTAGATGATGAATGACAAGGGGTTTGAGGAAATATCGGACAATTGCCTGCATATGACCTATGTAGAAAATATCTGTGATCTCAACTATAAAATTATAGAGCATGAATAATATTACACTTTTAGCCAAATGTTTTGTCCAAATAATGGAAGTTGAATTGTAACTAATTTAATTATAAGATTATGTGGTAATCTCAAATAGAGCAAATTTAATTACTCTCCATTACTTGAGGTCTGCTCTTTGGCATTCAAAATCAACTTTTCAAAATATTGACACTTACCTCTCTTATTAATATATTTGATTGTTAGATTTGAGCACTATTCATTGACTATAAAGGCATTTTAGTCATTTGAACCACTTTTAATCTTTTAAAAAAGTGAAAACTAAGAAATGAACTGTGGTATTTCCATTGTTCATCTTACTAAGTGATGGACATGAAGATCATTATAGAATAAAAAGAAGAATTAAAAAAAAAAAAGATGGAGAACAAAGATCACTTTTGCTCATCACAATTATAGACGGTGGAGATCATTTTAGGAACAAAAAAATGATAAACAATTTTTTTAAAAAAAAATTAAAAGAAGATAGAGATTCAAAATGGATCTCCACCCGTTCCTATCTCCAAACCTAGGACTCTACATGCAATAGAAACATAGTTTTCTAGGTCTCTATTGCATAGATAAAGACTCAAATTCCAAGGTCTCCATTGTGGATAATAAAGATCATAACCTGGATAGGTCTCTATCGGCGATGGAGATCCAAGTGAAAATCTCCATCACCTAAAGATCAATCCATGGCTAGAGATCCTAGAAGAAATCTCTAGCATGAATTCTCTCTCTTTCTCTTTTCTTTTTAGAAAAAATTAGTTAATTTTTATAAAAACCTACGTTAAAAATTTATCTTTCTCGTCCATCATAGGATGGTCGGTGGATATTAAAAAAATCAATTTTTTTCATTTACAATTTTTTAATTATTGTATTTTTATTAATTTAGAGCTTTACGACGATCAATCATTAAATTTAATAGTCAAACTTCATAATAGAGGAGGTTAGTATAAATATTTTGAAAAGCTGATCTCAAGTGTAAAAGAGTAAACTTTAGGTAGAATATGGAGTTTAATTTGCTTTTATAAATTAATTTGTCATATCATCTAGACAATATTTTGAATAACATAGAATTAGTGTAAAAGAGTAAACAACTATTCTGTAGTAGTACAAGCAAAAACATTTAAAAAATAAAAAGCAAAATAAATCAAGACGACTCTTAAAATGCAAGCTTTAAAACTGTATCGTTGAGATTGAGCTAGTTTCAATTTGGAATGAAGGAACATAAACCATTTTGTGGAAAGCCCTTTTATTAGAATACCAACAGTTTGTTGGGAACATATTGAATAGTGACCTGATTAGACTCAACCTTTTCTCGAATGAAATGAGTGTCGATATCAATATGCCCAGTGCAAGCATGAAAAACAAAGTTCTGAGTAAAAGATTGAGCAACACCTATGTTATCACACCAAGTGACTAGACATGCATTAGATGAAATGCCAAGCTTAGAAAGCAAAGATTTCAACTAAAGAAGTTCAACTATGGTCTAACCTAAAGCATGATACTCAGCCTCCGTGCTAGAGCATCAGACAACCTTTTGTTTTCTAAAGGACCAAGAAACGAGATTATCCCCAAGAAAAACACACAATCTAGTCATCAAATGACGATAAACAAGTAAGCTAGCCCAGTCAGCATCACTATAAGCTTCAAATTCAAGAGAGTGATGTGGAGAAAAACTTAAGCCATAGCCTACTATCCTTTTTAGATATCTAAGAACTCGTTTGCAAGCAAACCAATGAGCATCAGTTGGACAAACTAGAAATTGTCAAATATTGAAGAGCACCAATGGTGCTACGATACAAAGAATGATCACTAAAGGGTGGGCCAGAGGATTTTCACAACTTGACACTAGAGCTTGTAGGACAAGGAGTTGGTTTGGCCTAAAGCATACTACTTTTAGCAAGAATATTAAGTGTGTATTTAGATCGAGTAAGAATAAATCATGAAGAGTCTTTGTGAGCTTCAAAGCCTAGAAAGTAAGTAACGAGTACAAGAATTTTTAAAGCAAACTGAGAATGTAAATAGTCAATGACTTGTTGAATCTATGCTGAGTTGAGACCAGTGATGATGATATCATCAACATAAATGAGAAGAAAGATAACACACCTCTTATCATGCTTGAAAAATAATGAAAAATTAGAAGTAGAGTTGCGAAATCCCTATGCGAAGATAGCTACTTTTAGCTTTGTGAACCTTGCTCTTGGTGCTTGTTTGAGGTCATAAAGAGCCTTGTTGAGTTTGTAAACATATGTGGGATGTTGTGAATCTGTGAAGCCCTCAAGTTGTGCCATTTAAACAACCTCATTAAGATCACCATTCAAGAAGGCATTGTTTACATCAATGTGCCACAATGGCTATCCCTTTGAAATAGCAAGAGTGAATATTACATGAATGAGGAAGCTTTGATGACTATACTATATGTATCAAAATAATCAAGGCCAGAAGCTTGGTGAAAACCTTTTGCTACAAGCCGAGCCTTGAGCTTCGAAACGGACCCATCTGGATTATATCTTGTTCTAAATTGTTGGGTTATTAGGTTGTTGGGTTTGGTCCATCCAAGATGACCTAAACCTATAACCCAATATAAATAAAATGGATTTGGATAAGAATAAGTAACCATTGGCGGTTACTAACGGTTACTGACGATTATCAAAAAATAACCATTATCCCTATAAATACGTGATGTATTTCATTTAAAAAGGAGGATGGACAATTATCTCTCAATATACAACATAGAAGAGCAAACACAGCATAGAGAGAAAAATAGAGAAAATACATGGCAACGTTCTTACACTATGATTTATGGGTTTAGTCCCATAACTGGTGATCAAACTTCGATCAGTTAATCAATCCAAAGGATTTAGAAGAATTTCCACTGCGCATAAATGGGTACGCTTTTAGTTCTGTTTTACAATTTGATGAATTTTATTTACTATTATGAATTCTTTCATTGGTATTAGAGCTTGGTTTAGGATTGTTTGTTGGTTTATGATTGTGATTACATGATTAAATTACCATGAAACTTAATCTTTTCCGAATTGAAAATCTAAGAACTAGATATATGAAACCTAGATCAATTCTTAGGAATTTATAGCATTCTTTTTTGTGTGATTATTACACCATTAGATATAGGTTGAAAAGAGCTTTCCAACGATATATTACAAGCCCGATTTGGATTAGAATTGAAGGAGAAAAATAAATTTGAATGAAAACATAGAGAATCAAAATCTAGAAAAATAGTTTATAATCAAAGGTGTTGAAGAACAACAAGAACACATTAGGACACTCTCATTTAAGAAGAGTGTGATTCACCCAAACTCGAAATTGCAAACTAAGGGCACAAATAAAAAAAGGATAAAATTCTAAACAATTTGGTACAAGTACAAGCGTCACCTTGGCGCGTGACAATTAAGGAGCACAACACTACCAACATATGTGCCACGTAAGCGACATGTGGAGCCAAGAGTGAGACACGTAGGATGACATGCATTCGACACGTGGCATAGTGTGGGTGGCTGAGCGAGCCATGTGGTTAGCTGTTGTCATGACACGTGCAATACTTAGAATTTGCCATATGATCACTTACACGGACACCACATGTCACTTAGTTAACTGACGAGAGACGCGTGGCATAATGTGGACGTGACATGTGGCTTTGTGTGCATGCGACGCGTGTACTTGTTGACATGTGTCTCGCTCCGAGTGTTATTTGTGTCGCGCTGATGTTAGCGCTCGATGAGGAGGCGCGTGTTATAGCTCTACAGTGTGTAGGAGGCGTATCTGGTGCATGAGCGTCGCACGCCACACGCCACCGCTGATGGCTGATTCGACGATATTTTTCGACGATTTTATTTTTTGTTTATTTTTTTCTCCTTTTTTCATCCTAATCATTTATTCACTTTAACTATGAGCTAATTTATACTATTTTATTTATTTGGCTCTACAAAGAGTTGAATTAAAAATGTCTTAATTTATTATATTAAAATCTATTCAACCTAAAATTTATCATGCATGTATAAATTTATATTCTAGGTTATTAGAAAAAAAAAAATTCTGTGGGATTGAGTTGACTAATTTTAATGATGAGTTATTTGATATGATTATAATCATTGTCCTATCAAATGACGAGAAGATTATTGAAATTTCAAATTGCCAACTAGGACCTTGAGATTAAATAAATCTCATATGAATAGCAAGATCTTGAGATCATAGAAATCTCGGATGATAAAATATTGGAGGTCATAGAGATTCTGATGATGAGACATCCGAGGTTACAAAGATCTCAATTGATGCTATTTAAATTGTAGGTGTCCTAAATTCTTGTAGAGAATGATATTAGGACTGATTTACGCAAAATACTTACATATATGGTTTAGTGAATATTTAGAAATTGGATGATGATGGATAGTTTGACTACTTTTTTCGATTCCTGTCCAAAGATTCTTTAATCATATTTAAGAATGTATAGTTGCTACAATATTTTAGTGAAATGATAATGGATGTGCTGGTATAGATATAGAAATATATAGATTATAAGTCTCTAAGTAGAATAAATGTCATTTAGGGAAATGACATGTGCTTCGAAAATATAGTTGCTAAACTAAATATAGGTGACAAATTGAATAGTGATATCTATATTATATTTGGCACCCTAAGTTTTAATATATGCTAGAGGAACAAGAAACCCTCGAAATCCTAACCAACACACCATGGTTAAACCCAAGCATAGTACTTTTGCTCAACACAAAAAAGATGTTGAGGCTTATCAGGCCTGTAAAATAAAGAACAGTATTACTCATATAACGATGTAGTTTAGCAAGGCTAATAACCACATGTGCACGTACAAGAATATAAAATGGCACAAGACATTTTGTTGGCTTTGAAAGACAAATGTGATAGGACATCAACCATTAAATTGAGGAAACTCATAATCAAGTTTGATACTTATCAGAAGTGTTAGGATCACAACATAAGGCAACATTTGAGAGAATTGTCAAATATGATACATGAGTTAAAATTAGTTGGCCAGGCCTTAACTGATGAGCAGCAAGTACAGGTGATGATTCAGTCCCTCCTAAATAGTTGGAAAATATGAAAATCAACATGACCCATAACAATAACATCAAAACGTTTAATGATATCTTACGTCATGCTGAACTTGAAAATGTGTGCCTAGAGGTAGCAATACTTTGAATCAGCTTTATTTGGTTGAGTCCAGCATGCATAAGAGTTTAAGTTATAAATGCAAAAGGGGAGAAAAGAATAAGAGTTGGAAGGAAGGGAAATTGTATCCCAAATCCAACATGGATAAGACCGGAAAGCCCAAGAGAGATAAACATAGTGGCATAAGGAAAGACAAGAGTAAGTTGAAAAGTTTCAATTATGGCAAGATAGGTCACTTCACTGGTGAATGCATTGAGTAGAAAAAAGAGACTCAAGAGCCACAGACTACATAGTTAGAGACAGAGGAGCATTTGTAGAGTACCATCGAATCATCTAAGGAACAAAATGGATCTACAATGGGAACAACTTAAGATAAATTGGCACCTGCAAGGTGATTCTATGAGGTGGCCAAGTGTTGTATCTCCTTGGTATCCTCTATGCTTTGAAGATTCGACTGAATATTGTCATCCTTTTGGGTTTAGGATAATGTTTAACTTTTCATAGGTACTATTTACGGATTTATTTAGATTAATGGTAATTAAGTATTGGATATCTGATGGATGGTTTCATCGTATTAAATACCAAATTTAAACGATACTATTAATGCGGTAGTTGTTTTTCGTTAATTACTTCCATTGATGTTGCCAATATTGATGTTAATATTTGACACACTAGACTAGGGCATATCAAGCTAGATCAAATGAATAGATTAGCCAAAGAGGGATGTTTTTATTCCCTCAATAAGATAGATTTGCCTATTTGTGAAAGTTGTCTAGTAGGAAAAACAATTAGAAAACAATTTAAAAAAGGAATTAGGGCTAAGAATCCATTGCAATTAATTCATTCTAATATTTATGGACCAATTATTGTGAGAGCTAGAAATGGTGCCTCATATTCTATAACATTCATATATCATTACACTCGTTTTGGTCATGTCTATCCAATCTTCCATAAATTTGAGGCGTTAAATTGCTTTAGATTGCATTTAAATATGGTGAAGAATCAGTTAGATAGAATTGTCAAACCATACAAACTAATCGAGGACGAGAATACCTCTCAGAATAATTTGAGACATTGTGTCAAAAGAAAGGTATTGATAGACGGTTGACCAATTATAGGACTCCGCAACAAAATAGTGTAGCGAAAAAGAGGAATAGAATATTATTGAAAATGATAAGATCTATGATGATACAAAGCGAACCTCCTAGTATTTTATTGAAGAGATGCGCTCTTAACAACTGCTTATATTCTGAATATAGTCCCTATAAAATCAGTATCTTCCATACCTTATGAATTATGGACAGATAGGAAACTTGACCTTACTTATATGCGATCTTGAGGTGCACAGGATATGTACATGATCTTTCAGTAAAATATGGAAAGCTAAGTACTAGAGGAAAACAGTGTATCTTTATTGGATACTTCAAGCACTCAAAAGAATATATACTTATAACGAAAAACTCAAGTGGAAGCATTCTTAAATTAAGTCACGAGATGTGAACTTTTTAAAGAATGAATTTCCTAGCAGAGGTTGAAAAAGGAATTTCAACATTATGAGGTGATCGATTTATATGGCGTCCCATATCCAAATACTTAACTAGAGGAAAATAGAGAGTTATCTGAACACTTTATCCCTAATAGGAGTGATATAGCTATTGGAATAGTTCGTACATTTGTTCCCAATGAAAGCAAAGAGACTAAAGAATTAATGCTCTCAAAACTATCAACTCATAGAAGCAACCATAAGGCTATTCCTCATTGTTGATTTAAGATTAAAGGGGAAGTTTTTATGCTTGCTTCGCTTGATAGTGATGAGCTAAAGGATATACATAAGACTCTCAACTCACCTACTAAAGAATTTTGGATTAAAGCTATGCGAGAAGAGATGGAGTCAATGAAAAGCAACCACGTCTGGAACTTGATTGACTTACCACTTGATCGAAAGCCATTAGAAACAAATGGGTTCTCCATATCAAGCATAAGGCAAATGGCTCAATAGAAAGGTGTAGGGCAAGATTAGTAGCAAAAGAATGTACTTAACATGAGGGTATATACTGTGATGAAACCTTTTCCCTTGTGGTAAGGTTTGCTTTCATCCACCTTATACTAGCTATCGTCACACACATAGATCTGAAATTACATCAAATGGATATAAAGACGGCATTTCTCAATGGAGAACTGGAAAAAGAAATTTATGTAGAGTAATCAATGAATTTCGTTTCAAAAGGTCAAGAGCTGAAAGTATGTAAGCTCATAAGATCGATCATGGCTTGAAACAATCCTCTAGATAGTGGTACCTCCGTTTCCATGAGATTGTTATGTCCTATGGACTTAAGTTAATGAAAGCGGACCATTTTGTGTATGTTATGCGAGTAAAAGATAAGTTCATAATACTATCTTAGTATGTGGGCAATATTCTATCGGTTGGAAATGACAAGGAGTTTAAGATAATTAGAAAAGAATGATTATCCTCAACTTTTGAGATGAAAGACGTGGAAGAACCTGCATATATATTTTAGGAGTTAAAATCAGTAAAGATCATTTAAGAAGAATTTTGGCTTTATTGCATGAGCCATACATTCAAAATTCTAAAACAATTCCACATAGCTGATTGTAAGCCTATGAATATTCTTATCTCGAAGGATTAAACTCTTAGTCTTATAATGTGCCCTAAGATTCCATAAGAGTCTGAAATAAAGCAAAGAGTTCCTTACTCTAGTACTATTAGTAGTCTTATATATGCTATGATGTATACAAGACCTGATATTTGCTATGTAGTTAGACTAGTAAATAGATATCAATCTAATCCTAGATAGAAATATTGGATTGCTGTGAAAAGTATATTGGAATATCTGAAAGGGACTATTAAGTACTTCCTATATCTGGCAATATGCATCTTGTAGGGTATATAGACACTAATAGGGGAGGTGATTTGGGTGAGCAAAATCTGTATCTGGTTATGCATTTTTGCTCAGCCAATATGCTATCTCTTGGAGTAGCAAGAAGCTATCATGCATTACACTGTTCACCATGGAAGCTATATTTATAACATGTTCAAATGTAGTCCAAGAAGCAATCTAGCTCAAAAGATTCTTAGAGAATCTAAATACAAAACTCATGTGTAGAAGCCAATTATTGTATATTATGGTAGTTAGGCAATAATTACCTATATCAAAGATGAGAAATATCATAATAAATCAAAGCATGTAGAGAATAAGTAGAATTTCGTCAGGGATATAGTGATGAAAAAAGATATAACAATTGAGTATGTATCTACGTATGAGATGTTTTGGATCCACTCACAAAAGCTATGACAAGAGATGTACTTATATCACATGCTAAATCTTTAGGTTACATAGATTGTAATGTTATAATTGTTATGTTAAACTATATCTGTTCTGTGATTAGATATGTCATTATGGTTATATAAAACTAGCACATATTCATTTCACATAGATTATATATGAAAGTGTGTCATCAGGTTTTAAGACTGGTATTCTAATATGTACAGTAGCCTTGGTTGCTAGAAGAGCAAGCCAAGATGAGACACATATTTTTTAGAGGATAAAAATGAGGTTATTCTATTAAGAGCTTGAAATATATGAAATATCGCCTTAATTATAATCAAGATGAGATTCTATCTAAATCAAATATTGAACTGCTCATGATGCATCTCCACCATTATGAGAACCTAATTAGTCAGATATAAGTTTCTTGATAAAGACGCTTGAAGGGCGAACTTCAGACTCAGGTTAGGTGCTAAGAAAGCATCTGAACTAAGATCTATACAGTGAATAATCTCATTATAAAAGACATACGCGTCCTTATTGAAGGACAATATTCACTGTAACATGCGTTTCATACCACATGTGCTTATTGTGATCAATATGAAAAATGAGTGAATTTATCATTGATTCATCATTGTGTAAGTTTCATTGAAGTTTGTAAAACCTCTATCTATGTCCTTAGTGATAATTTACTTTATCTCAAAGTAACGAGGTGATGTTTGTATCATTAGTGTGTCTTCTATGACTATGATAATGCGGTCTATGAGACATTACTATGGTGTCAGTCATTTTTGTTAACCAAGGGATGAAAGTGAGATAGGAAGATTTAATGAATTTTATTTTGTTCCTATAGTTATTATTCGCGACTAATTGCAGTTTGGAATTGCAATTGTGATTATATGGAATATTAAAGGATCGAGTATATTACGTTAAAAAATCAAATATACTCGAGCAAATAAAATTCTATTAAATTTAGGATGTAATAATGAACAAATTTATAATCTTTTGTATAGTAGTACAATTGAGATTTAAAAGACAAGCTACATTGCGTATATTTTTGTTCATAGGTCATACAATGTATTTACTTATATGAATATCTGTACTTCTTATCATAAAGGGGTTATCGGTGTTTTCTTTGTAAGTTCTATTTGGCTCATCTTGTGTGGGTGAGACATGTTGGGTTATTGGGTTTTTGGGTCGGGTCCACAAGATGACCTAAATCCATGACCCAATCCAAATAAAATGGATTTTGATAAAAACAAGTAACCGCTGGTGGTTATTGGCGATTACGAACGGTTACTGACAGTTATTAGGAAATGACCGCCATCTCTATACATACGTGATGTATTTCATTTAAAAAAGATGATGGAAAATTATCTCTCAATATACAACATAGAAGAGCAAAACACAGTATAGAGAGAAAAACAGAGAAAATACATGACAAAGTTCTTACATCGTGATTTAGGGGTTTGGTCCCGTAACTGGTGACCAAACTTTGACCAGTTGAACAATCTAAATGATCCAAAAGAATTTCCGCTGCACATAAACGGGTACGCTTTTTGTTCTGTTTTACCATTTGATGAATTTTATTTACTGTTATGAATTCTTTCATAAACACCCATTTATAGCGCATTAAATTCATGGCAGCTGTGTAAGGGACAAGAGCCCAGGTATGATTCCTCTTAAGAGCTGCAATCTCTTTACTCATGGTTGCAAGCCATTTCCTGTCTTGAAGAGCATCCTTCACAGCCATAGGTTCTGAAATGACAAATAAAGCATGTGGAGATTGACACACAATGCTGGTAGAAGGAACAGACTGTTTTGCCTTAGACCTAATTATCATTGGACGAACATTGTTGTGATTTGGTTCCCTAGACTGGTTTGTTGAAGTGGTGGACTGACTTTGACAGATTGATGGAGGTAAAATTGGAATGGAGAAAGGCACTGGGAGATGAGATGTTCAAGACCAAAGGCACGAATTGCAGATAGAACCTGTGCCTTCCAGAATGCATAGTTGGATCCATTGAGTTTGATCGGGAGATTGAAGTTGAGTGACTTAGCTATTGTAGACACATCCATAGAAATCGGAGAGGATGCTCTAGTATTCCCGTTTGTCACTAGAATGGAGGTTGAACTGGAGCTTTGATCTGCCATCCACGTTAGTCAGCGAGCTCTGATACCATAAGAAGCTTCGATAAGCTTCAATCTAATTAAGAAAGCAAAGAGGAAAACTGGGAGAACAGAGAGAAGCAGATTTCATTGTTAACTGTTTCTCAGATTTTTCATTTCTTAAATTGCAAGAAACTCAACTTCCTTCTTATATACAAGTGTTTGATGAATGCCATCTGTCCATCTTGTAATTGAATTAGTTAGCATGATTAACTGTTACATTAGGACGTGGAAACTTGTCCAGAATCTATCTATAAATATCAGGATTTGGACACTTGTCCATCATCAACTTGGGCTCCTCACTTGTTGGTTGTTGACGAGGCTGACCAACAAGTATTGCATGATGGATGGAGGGAGTTGGAGAAGCTAAGCCATTATCTATGAGCTCATGCTGAGCTTGGCCAGCATTCAGCTTGAGCAAACCATCAGGCTTCAACTCTTGATACTGCTTAAGCTGCTGGAGCTCGTGTGGATATGCTCAAGCTGGTTATGTTGCTCGTCATCTTTAACTCTTGGGCTTGAATTTGATAGACCGATTCCTTGGACCAGCCTACCAAAACACGTTCTAGGCCACCGTCTTTTGGTCTCGGAATTTTTGACCACTATATAAGTTATTAACTAGTTGATCACGTTTTACGTAATAACTATCTAAAAGCTTATGGCTGAGCCAAACGATTTTACAACAATTATTTTGTTACTTATGCAGTTGATAGCTGACCCCTCATCATCAACATTTTGCAGATTTAGCTCTAAGATGTAGAAATGACGACTTTAATTTAGTATGTTGGTGATACATATCAATTGAGGATGTATTTCGTAAGAGTACAAATTGTAAGGTCCATTATTTAAATTTGTATTTGTGTTAGATTTGGACATTTAATTGAAAATTATCGACATTAGATTTATGGATTATTCATATAATAAGTATTTTTGTATGATTATATATAAATATACACACACACGAATTGTGGTTTTTATAGGTCAGTTTTTCTTATCACCTTATATTGACATATGTTTATCATACATTAGATTTGGTGTGTTACAAATTGCTGGTATTTGAAAAAAATAATAATAATAAAGAAAATCTGCGTCAGTTTTAATTGTTTAGGTACTAAAGTTTCCTTACAGACTTGTTAGGATTGTACCAGAAACATATAAATTTCAACACTAATCGTGCACGATTATACATAAGAAGCTGATTGACTTCCAACTGTTACACTAAACATTTTAGTGTAAATCATTAAAAGGGACTTTAAAAAGGGGTTCTCATGGCCCGGCCCATTACTATTTATTTATGTCCTTTCTATTTTAAATTCCTGATTTTATCTTTTTTTTTTTTTTTTTCTCTTATGTCAATGGTAAAGTATGATTCCAAGCGCAAAAAACCAAATTTAAGATATGAAATTATGCAATTAGATATTAAAATTAGATATATAAAATTTAAAATTTATTTAAAAGTCAAAAAAAATTCCCTCATATTTTTTATTTTTAAATTATTATCTAGGATATCAAATGCTTATATAAATCTATCAAGAGACAACTATTTTCACAAAAGCTAATAGAGAATAGAATAGGTTAAAATTTTGTCAAAATCCACCGAGAGACAAGTTTCTGAAAATAATATTTACAAATTATTCATATTAACTTTAGTATGAATCTTTAGAAATAGAGAGGTGTCGTGAAAAATTAATGGCTCCCTCAAATTGCGATGTAGGCAAAAAAATGAATTCATGTTATTATTATTATTTTTTGAGAGAAACTTGTGTTGTCATTTGAAAATAGCTCAGGAGTCCTGGCGCGCAATATAAGAGGCCCACGTTGTCTGCTTGCAATAAATAAGACACCCTATTTTAAAAGGTTGCGAGTTTATCACTTTTCTCACTTTACTTGTTATAAGGATTCTTTAATACAATCATTCAACTGTTTGTAACGAAGAGTCTTAAGGTTTTGAGCAAAGTAATATATATTTATATATTAATTAAAAAAAAAATGGATGTCAGAGGTAACATAATATATATTTTAACTTTAACGATGATACCAAGTCCATGCTAAATTAAAGCATCCCGGATTGAGGATGTCAAGTCAGACATTACAACAACAATGATCTGAATCTGATACTTTCAACTCCTTCTGGCAGCCCTGCTAAACATTTCCTTGATGTTCCGTGATTCTGTCTCCATTTTCACCTTTTTGCCTTGCTTTCCATTTCTGATAGACTTTTTCTCAACTTTGCTCTTTTCCTAGAAAATTATAACAAATGTGAAAAGATCCATCAGCAAGAGTAAACTTGCAGTGCAGGAACAATGCGTTCTCATCCATTGCACAATTGTGCAAAGTCAACAAGTTAAAGTAAACAAAGCCATATCAATCAATCCTTATAATTACATGTTTCCCTCCATTTTTACCCCTACAAAAAATAGTCACGGTTAATTTTTCATCGTATCCTCCACGTAGGCAATCCACTTACACTATGCAGTTCTAGATTCACTACTAGTTTTCTCTTCCCGGTGAAGTACGTTAGAAATTCTAACAAAATGGTGGCTCACAATTGAAATAGTATGATCAGCTAAAATTATATATAACAAAGAGAAAGGTAAGAATAAGGAGGCAATCCAATCCATAACATAAACATAAGAGGAGCAACCAGCAAGAATTTCACTGGAGGAATTTCAGATTTACCTGTAAGAGATTTAAACTGCATATATGTGGTTAGTACCATAAACTTGGTTACTTGATCCGAAAAGAAAGCACCATCAAAATACCTGGTTTGATTTTTTATGTTTCCCCAGTTCTAAGGGTAAATTTCATTATTTCTTAACATGAGGATTTAAGGAGCTAGAGGGCAATACTTCAAGTGGCTGCACAGCAACTTTAACCAAGTCTCATCCTTCACATACGCCCCTAAGATCAAAACTGCATCAGATACTGCAACAGAAAAGAGTTAATAAATCATGAGGAAATATTCTTTCACCCATGATCATATATATTTAACAGTATTTTCAAGCTAAAACAGAGTAACCAACAGATTTATCTATATGCTGATTTATACATCCTGCATGCTGTCTCCATGGGCGTATCTCTGTGTAGGCATGTGCTTGTGCATGCATGTGTCCAGATAGAGAGAGATAACAAATCATAAATGTAAAAAACAAAAGGCAATACATTGTTGCTGTTTAGTGTATACACTTATCCCTCTCGTCTTAAGCAGCATAATTTTGGTCCAACACCGGTAGAGTCTCTTTCAATTTGCACACCTGCAATCCACACAACAGGAGATGATAAACTTCAGAATAACTTTATCTTACAAGTACATAACTCAGTTTCAGGTACAAATGTGGAGTTCAATTGAACCTGCACATTTTTATCTTCTTATGTAGAAAAATATATATATAGAAAAGAAAATAAAAAATCATCACAACAACAAATAATTAATAAAAAATGGCCAATATGTACACAAAGTGGAATACTGTCAATGAGATTATTTAAATCAGATGAGAGCTCAAGGAAAAGCAAAGGAAACCTGCATAGTGACAGGACCAACCCCTCTGTGACAGAATAAGGTTGGATGAACATAAAAGTTTGGTAATTTTATTGAAAAATCCAACAATAATGATGGCTATTCAAAATATTAAGCATCCTAAACTTGGAATAAAGTTCAGATAGAAGAGGACAGACCATGTGGTATAACCAACCTAAAACCTTTTGAGTCATTAAACCTGAAGAATTTTGTCGATCCAAATTCTATAGAAAGACAACTAGATGTGGAAGAAGAAAGAAAGGTGTAAAAAATGAATTAAAATAATACATTTATATATATATATATATAGCTAATGTTCAAGAATTGTATGGACACAGGGATAGGTTATGAGAGAATTTTTTTTTAAAAATTTTTATTAACTTTCAAAAATGAGTTTTTATGGACCATTGGATTATAATCTAATAACCAATAATTACATTAGTAACTGTTGGTGTTGAAAAACGTAACAACTACAATTAATTATTTATTTTATAATTATTGTCGGACATATATATTTCCTAATTAGATGGACATTATGGTTTTAAATAATATTTAGTGGGTATTAGTTGTGTATTATATCGGTTGGTGGGTGTTAGTTGTGTATTAATGGCTATTATGGTGTATTAAATATTGGTAGTTGTTGGAGAGTTAGTGGTTTTATTAAGCATGTATAGTTAATCGATCACTCATCCGTTGTAGTTGCGGAAAAAGTAGAGAATTAATAAAAAATTTCAGTAACCACATAGAGCTTGTACAGTAACATAATCAATATCGAATTCATCTCGATTTACACTAGGCAAATTAGCATACCTAGCGATTAACACTGGGGTAAATCGGATATCGCACATGCCTGATCAAAGCTCTCCCTCCCTCACTTAGGATGAACTGGTTTTATTCAAAACTCCTATCTACGTCATAGAATGCCCAAAAACTACTTGGTCATTGTAATTATTACAATTATCAATAGATACTATTGATACATTTGTAAATCAAAAAGCTACGTTGTATTCTGTGTGTGCATGGGGATTTTCCACCAGAGAATTTGTATTAAATATATAAATGGCTATTGCTGACCTGAATACATTGAGTGCAAATGATGATTGTACCTTCATTCTTGCTTCTTCAAAAATTGGCAACATTATGAAAACAGGATCAACTGGAGTAGCAGTATATATGCTCCATCTTTTTTATGAACAAAAACAGAAATTATATTAATCAGAGAGAAAATAAACAAAGTAACAAGCTGCCATAGTCAAAGAATAAATTAACTTTGTGAGAACAAGCAGATGTTAAGGAAAAAGAGAGGGAAAAAAAAAAGAAGAAACAAGCAGAAAGCAAAATAATTGGCTGTCAATACGGATCTCCGAAATTAAGTGGACAACTCTCTCAAAATAATATGCAAATCAATTACAACTTGAATTTCATGCCAATGATATGATAAAGACTTTGTATAACATAAACAGAACTTCCATATATTAAAAAGGGGGAAATGTACAAGCGAAGGAAGGACAAGCAATCATCAGCTGACATGAACGACCAGGATCAGCTCCAAAAATGAATGCACAAGTATAAAAGAGAGACCTATAGAAGAAGAGCCCTTGCACTATGCAAAACTTCAAAAAATAAATAAAATAAAATATCATCTTTTAGATTACAGCTGCCTCCTGACATTGATCATAAGTTTCGATATTTTACTGGAAACAAACTTCAAGAGAAAACATAGAGGCAACCTTGTTAAATTACTATGTTATATCGATGGTGGCATACCATGCTATAATGTAGAAACCAATATACACATGATGTAAATAATAGAATAACATATATTCCTGTGTGTAACACGCCAAAAATAGCAGAAAATAAAATAGCGGCAGATCTATGTCATGTTACATGAATGTAATAAAATAGAACATGGGGTTTTAGTGGTATGCATTTCTTACAATTGAATACTATACTTTTCACAGCCATCTAAATTAGTCATTTACCTTCACAAATATACTTTCCCAAAAACCAAGAACTGTATGGTTGCTTAAACCAATTAAGTTCTTCAAGCTCCCCATTAATAAAGAGATAGTATGTCTTGTTTCCTGTAAAATATAAGTAAGAATACAACATTCAGAGGACTATACACAACTTTGGTAGCACATGCAAAGAGAAGCATTACATGTTTACGTCAATGCTGAGCATAATGTTGACCCAGAACTGAAATCACTCACTGTTTCAGTAGAATGACAAAATAAAAATTAAAAATGGGCAACGAGGTAACCTGTAAGCCTGTACGAATATAAATTAAAATACCTGGCCTGGGATGGCGAAGTGATAGCAAATTTCCAACACTACTTCTGGTTGAACCAGAATCTGTGATGATAAAGCCAAATTGTTAAGATACTCATACGAAGCATAAATTGCAACTTATCGAGAAAAAATGTTTCTGAAATATGAAAGAAAAATTAAGTGATGGAGTAAAGTGGCCATTAACAAGATAAAATATTAGAAAAACCTCATCTATATGTAAGTTGTTAGTAAAAACAGATTCTCTAATCTTCTTGTGCATAGTATTATTCTATCAAAAACTACAAATTCACTAAGAAAATAGTGATTGTACATAGAGAAAGTGAACAAGCAGGTCATAAAAGAGACCTAACAGATGCAAACACCAATGACAGGCACCAGGGAGAACACAATCACACAATTACGAACAGTACAACAACAGTACACAATTGAAACAGAGCAGTATCTGTTTGAAGAAATGCAGCAAAGGAAAATATGAAAAACAAAAGCTCAGAATGAAGAACCAGAATAAAAATAATGAAGAGGTATTTTCATTTCTTGCTACTTAGCTTCAGATTTGTACAGTATTTATATACATAAAGGAATTCTAGAATTCTCTAATATCTAACCGAAATCAAATAAATCAATGGTTGTAAATCAATAAAACAAAGCTGCCAGAATTGTTTCTAACAGATTTTAAGGCCAGCTGGCTAATCAACCAGGTACATCAGGAGCTGTCATTCTGGTAAATAATCCAACGGTTCTTTGATGGTTGCAGGCTGTGAGAGGTGCAGAGTCTGTTCTGCTGACATGGATTCTGTTTTTGTTTTGTATAGAATGCTGATGTTGCATACTCTGTTGCTGATTAGGAAGCTTATGTTGACTTGTATGCTGACTTGTATCTTCTCTTTCAACAATCACATAATTAACAAAAAATTTGAGTTCACCGAATTTTCTATTTTTAAAACAATATGCCATATCTTCGAGCCAACGAGCAATAGAGCAGATATGTAAGTCAAAACAGGTTAAATAACATAATAGAGCGCAGATTATGAAATGTTAAGATCGATAATACCAGGTGCAATGAGAAGACAATGGCCATCAGTACTTTCCCACCAAGCCATTTGACCTCCACAGAACATATATTCATCCAAAGGAAAAACAAAATACCCACAAAAGGGTATATATTTACGTAAGAGAGAAAAATCAAGATAAATAATAACAAGCTTATAGTTATTAGAAAAGAATGGTGATGGGAAAGGATCAAGAGCTTGAACTTATGCATTGGCCATGCCACTACCACTTAATAATTATTTTTAATGTTGTGGTGTGGTGTAATAAACAATTTTTGTTTTTATTTAGACAAGCAATGAAGAAACCACATAGTCACCATTATTGAACTACTAAGTATATATATGATTGTGCATTTATTTATTAAGAATCATTGTGTTTCTGGTGGAGGAAAGAAAGCTATCAATATGGTTAACATTGAAGATTTCTCACAATAAATAATCAGAAACTTGTAAATACGCATTAGCAAATCAGTACAAGGAAAATAAGTTTATCTATCTACTTGCTTATGAAGCTTTGATGAAGAGAAAAGATGTGCCACTAACCGAAGAGAGTTTTAAAACTCGATAATGGAAATAAAATATTCCAATAACAAAACCTTCAAGAGAAAAAGATATATAAATATATTAGGGTTAGTATGAAATAAAAAGAAAAATATCATGGAATAGTATGATAGGAATTAGGAAAATATGTCAACACATGGCAAGAGGGACCAATTTAATCAGCACCGTGTCTAACTATGTTTCAAAATGTATAATAAAATTAAAAACAAATACTTAAAAAAATGAAAACCTAAAGAAATAGGGTTTATCAAAGCAACCAACCAGAAGATAGAAACCTTAAACATATGAAAGAGAGAGAGCAATAAATTATATTCTCTTCATAGACCTTTCACTGCATCTACAATTAGCTGCAACGCCAACAACTAAATCTTGCCTTTGATTGGAAGATCATGCAACCTCATAGCCCTTTAATTAGACAACACCCCGGCGATATATGTGCTTCTGCACTGGCCTAAATTTTCTTATAGAAAACAAAAACAAAAAACCTAGTAATAAAACCATAATCATACTGCACAATTACTCGATGAACATTTTTTGGCCTCTATACGATCATCACTGTGTTCACTCATTCTCTCTCGTTTCCTTAACAGTAGTAACTGTGGCAGAAACCCTTCACAGTATTCACAAAATAAAAAACTCCCTGGTAACAACTACCAATACATTTGTAACTTGTCGTTCACATATGCATGTACTACAAGTGATTGGATATATTTCATTAAGGCTGTTTCTTCTTTTTTTTTTAAATGATAGAATTGAAGCCCAGAAACAAGGGTGGATAATACATAAAATATAAGAGCAAATACACAGGTCTCAAACAAAACAAACAAGTATCTACCTTGTCCCATTTCACTATGGACCACACTCAATCTAAAGCAACAAATGAGCAGCGAAGATAATAAAATGGAAAACAGAAAAGGAGACACCGGTGAGGCGTCGGCAACGAGTAAGAGAGAAGCTCAGGAGCCGGTTTAGTTTTAGTTTCAGTTTCAGGCGTGTTTTGTGGATAGAAAGGCCAGTGGATTGGCGCCTAAAATATTATGAAAACCCTATTATGAAATAATTGTAAAAACGACCTCTTTTGAAGGTAGGAATTGAAAAATAATCTTTTCTTAAAATTATTTATTTCTATCCCTTTTATTTAAGTTCAGAGACTAATTTTAATACTATAATTTTTAAAAAATGTTATTTTTGAATTGGACTATTAGAAAATTATTAGTTTTGATTAAAACCCAAATATTATTGTGTTAGGTTCAGGAAGACCAACTCAAAGCCGCTGGCCCAATAAGGTTTCAAAAACTTTCTCCCAATGGGCCGTAACCCCATGTCCACACACAATACGAAGTACAATCTTATCGATTGGGCCATACCCAATAAATTATAATTAGAGTGACTATATTTCCACCTCTCGAAAATTGTATGTACACCCCAAATTAACATTTCTATAAATATATAATATTACCCTTAGGTAAAATTACTAAAAAGGTAAATATTTTATAAGTACAGCCACCGACTAATATTAATTAAATATATCATTTATATCATAAACCTTTTTAGCTTTCTCAAATTTTTTTTTTTTTTTTTGGTTACTCTCTTAAACCTTAACTAACTTTTCTTTTGAATTCTAATCTTAAATACCAAATTCATTTCAAGAAATACAATTTGATTGTAAATTATAGAGAATAAAACAAAATCTTTGAATGAAATTAGTTGTGAAAGAGTGTATTTTACATTAATTTTTAAGATTATATAATACATAAACATAATTGTTTTTCAAAGTTTTCTTCGGATCGCAGGACACCTAACTCAAATCTTTACTTAATAGCAAATTCAGTTCAAGATATATGATCATTATCATATATCTAATCATTATTAGATATATAATCAGTATTGCATGTAACATTTTAACATAATTGTGTTTAGGATTATATATCTGACATTTAGTTGTTATAGTTTTGTGATTAAATTGTTAGTTTTACACTTATTAAAAGTTCTAATGATTTTAATTACCCAAAACAAGAATTAAATATTGATTATATTGAACAATTGAGCCCAGCCATGTTAGCCATACCGATTTGGGCTTAATCGCTCAAGCTTGGTAGAATTATACATCGGTGCTAGATGAAAAATAATTATGTTTATGTGAATAATTATGTTCAGGATTTCCACAATTCTATTTATCAATATGCACATTCAATTTAGGAATTGGGTGTGGAGGGGATGAGGTGTATTTATAAAAATATATGTCATAAAAATTAAGAGAAAATGGTAGTTTTCGTATTAGGTGGGGTTTTAAAAACAAATTAGAAAAATTTTAAATTTTTTATTAAGTGTGCAAACAAAAGGGATGTACATACCATTTTTTAGGGGTGGAAATATCAACACGCTTATAATTATTTCAATCTACTTACCCCATTTAATTTGTATGATACAAATTTGTGATCAATCCAAGCGAAGTTGGATTGTTTGTTTGTATATATTCAAGTCAA
This sequence comes from Litchi chinensis, assembly GCA_019925255.1. NCBI lineage: Eukaryota > Viridiplantae > Streptophyta > Magnoliopsida > Sapindales > Sapindaceae > Litchi > Litchi chinensis. The sequence continues at coordinate 9,983,794 of CM034462.1, read as the reverse complement.
TCCAGCATATGTATTCATAAACATTGTCTAATTGGTAACCACATCTTTTAGAAAAACAAAGGTTTCAAGTTCGAATTCCCCTCCTCACGTGTGTGTGCATGTATGATGAGGTTGGTGATCATCCCACACCAGTTTGAAATTGTTATGGAAACAACAATAATGGCTCGTTTACTAATCAGAAATGTAAAATGGAAGCGGAATTCAAAATTTAGTAGAAAAGAATGAAGAAAGGAAACTAACTTATTGGGTGACACAAGGGAATTACATTCCATCTTCCCAAAAAAAAAAAAAAGTTATGATTTGTATGTGGGGTTAGTAACTTAATTTCCAACATTTTTAGTGAATATTGTAATTACAAATTATAAGTTAAATTCTTTTCTTTTCATTAGGATTCTCAATTAGTAAATTCAATTTACATTTATTGCAATTGCTTTTAATATTTGCTACCAAATGTAGGTCTATATGTAAATTGTGTCAATTATGATTGGTACACTTCAGTCTACACGTATTTCTTGAAAATAGTTAAAGCCAAAGGATTTGAAAATGGCTCCTTTATCTCTGACATCCAATCAAGCCAAAGACCTCATATCGTATCACATTATATTTGCACGATCCACTATTGGTGCAACACCTATTCTCTTTTCAAAATGCTTAAACTAAAATAGAAAATAATCATAACTTTTAAGTATCAAAACTTTCAATACAATTAAATGAGCAAAGAGGTTCATGTCGAATGAAATATATGACCCCTTTTATAGGTTTCTCTTAAACACTATAATAAAGATATACTTAGATAATAAATAGCTAAATGTGTTTTACATATTAAATCACACATTTAAACTATTTAATCAATGCAAAGTCAAGTTAAATGCAACTTTACAATTTATGAACATGATTAATTATTTAGATTGAAAAGAGCCGCATTAACACTTTTTAATTTTGAAACGTAGACAGAACTAGAAATGCCACAACAAGGCTTTATAACATTGACCTCGACCACTACATTGGAAGCATTAGTTTGTCGTGGCCAACGTCATCTCCGCCAGTTATATGATAGGAGAGTCTGCATACATAGTTGACCGACTCTTGGGGTCGATCGGATAGAAAACGTCTAGGTGGTAAGTCAAAAGCCTAAATGCCCCATAGGGTTCATATCAAAATGGAATCCCCGCATTTTCATTTCGAGGACAATAAACTTTAAAAAGCTTAAAGCTATTCCAATCAAGACTCTCCCTTATGACCTCTACGAGGGCAATTTCCTTCACCCCCCCCCCCCCCCCCAATTTATGCCTATTCTGTAGTCGGCTGTTCATTTCCCTTCAGATCCAACGGTAGGGATTTAATAATCTCTATCAAAGGTGACCCCCTTTGTTTTTCTTTCCTTTGACTAGGATATTGTGTTAGGGTTATATGCCCTAAGAGCTTGTAATTTGTAAATGTTTAAATTAAATAATAAATAAAATATATTTATTTTTATATGCATTTATGAAATGTTTGCTTCATACAAATATCATGTAATATCCATGATTACTTATGTAATCTCAAATTAAGTATATAAGTATTATATACAAGAGGATTTATTTTGAGATCAGTAATTTAAACAATCCGTAGAAGTAAATAAAGCTGGATACTTTGTTTATAGTAAATCTACAGCTGTAGTCCATTTTGTATTTGATGCGATGATCTTATCCGAGATCGTTTATGTGGCGACATAAAAATGGAGGCATCTTATATAATAGATATTATATAGGACTGAACCATGATAAAATGAATTTCTTATTAATATCCGTTAAAATAAATAAATTCATATTTATCAATTAGATAGTCATATATGGATTGATCTTAATCCTGAGTGTTTTATGGACTCTTATTTATTGAGTTATATCTTTAAATTTACATGGGTGAGGTTGTTATAGATATACGATCAATAAGCTTTCGTACTTTGGAGATGTGATTTGATAAATGGTTGGGAACATTTTACACAATAGTGGAATCCATTCCTTCTTACGAGAAGTAGATGAGTAGTTCTCTTAAAGTGTTGATTCCAGTTTCGAATAATAACGGCGCTCGACTTTCTATTTATGAGTAAACAGAAACATAAATTCATAAGTTGTTATGAATATATTGTTCATTAGAGAATCAATGGTTCTTATTGGAATAAGAAATAATTAGAGAGATATAACGGACTTTAATGACCTAGCTCTAATTATGAACTATTTATAGAGGATTGAACCATATGAAATAATTAAATTGATTGACACTGGAAATTCATATTATGTAAAACATCTACAATCTTGTGAGTACAACCTTGAGTTTTTAGTGGAGTAATTTTGAGGTTAATAATAGTGAATTATTTAATTAAAGAGTTTAATTAATAATTTCGATATTATTGGAGCTCAAATTGTAGGTCCATTTGGTCCCCTTGCTAGCTCACAACCACATAAAGAAATAAATGAAAGAATATAATTGGATTGTCCAATTATCAATGTTACATGGATATGTTTACGAATCATTTAAATATATGTAATTATTTAATTAAGTGTTAATTATTTAATTATCTGTAGAGATTATGAGTTCAATTTTAAATGGTGTCATTAAATTATTTATGATTTAGAATCATTTAATTTAATGAAAAAAAATTTAATTAATGGAAATAGTAATTTAATTTAATTGGAATTAGATTCCATATTAAATTGAATTAAAAAAGTTTTAATGGGAATTAGATTCCATATTAAATTAAAAGTAAAGAGTTCTAGACCAATAAGAAATTTGATTCCATATTGGATATTGTTGACGTCCTGAAACGGTCAACTTAGAGATCCAAGGGGTCCAGACTGCGAACGTGGTAATAAAGGGTATTAATGGTATTAAATGTATAGTGAATGAGATTTAAGGTTGGTCTAGAGCAATAAAGATGAAGAAATGTTTGTGGTAGTAAATACGCAACAGTAAAAGAGCAGTTAATGAAGAAATGAGGGGGAAGAATGAATGTGGACACAAGATTTTTACGTGGTTCGGCGACTGCGATTACGTCCATGGCCACTTTGAGGTAATTATGACAGAGTGACGGTATGCTAGTGTCTTCAGCCTTTTTTTTTGTACAGTAAAAGTCTCCCCCATTTATAAAGGGGGGAGAGATACAAAAGAGTATAATTTACGTTACAAATTATGGTTATTTCAATTAATCATGACATGAGCCATACTGCATTTATTACAAAAGTAATGATTGTTCCTTCCATGCACACGTTCGCATTTATTGCACCAAGAGAGGTCCTCTCTTCATTAAATGCATCGCCGTAGCATTAAATGCTCCTCGGTAGTTATGCAAGTGGCACCGACGAGAAATCAAGGCATTAGGTGGAACTGATGACTTAATGCATAAGGTATTACCTGGCGCAAGCTCCCTGACTCAGCGAACTGTGCGAGCTAAGTAGGTGCTGACACAAGTTGACAGTATGCTCAAATCGTTTCGGGCTGTACAGTTCGCGAGCTCGATGAGCTAGCTATAGCGACTTGTGGATTGAGCCCTTTGGGTCTTTATCCCTGTTCATACATATTGGGCCTATATCGGCCCATTCGTCCAGGTTGAGAAAACGGACATAACACAAGCCCTCCAGCTCTCAGTGCGTTCTGCGGACTGGGAGCTGATTCAAAAAATGCACCTAGCTCCAGTTTGCAAGCTCTCGAGGTGTCGCTTTGACTCCTGACTTGTAACCGTCGACACGTGGCGATCATGCAGGTATTGGGACCATAAGTACGCCTCGAGCCGTACGCATTAAATGCACATCTTGTAACTGTCATTGCATGATGGTGAAGGACCAAAATCTACGCCGAGTCGTCAGATCTGTGGTGGTTACTCCTTTTGCTAGATCGGACGGCCAAGGAAATGAGCCTGAGTCTATTTAAACCAGATGTCACTATTGTCTTTCATTTTTGCTTCTTTAAAAACGAAACATAGACATTCTCCTTCATCACTTTCTTATCTGCGTTTTCTGCATTTTCTCAACAACTTCTTTCAGAATCATCATCTCAGAGTCTCGATTCTACCTCGAGCATATACAGTAAGTATTCTAACTTTGTTCTTCGCATTTGCCTGATTGCTTCTGGTTTTCAACATGCATCTTATTCTCTATTTTTGAATTGCTTGCTTGGGATGACCCTGTCATTTACTGTAAGGGTTCTACCATTGATGAATCACGATGCTTGCTTCTGAAGTTATCACATTTGATGTTGTACACGGTGTGTGTGGCCTGTGATTTTCTGATTTGTTTGAACCCCTTGTTAACTGCTGACGTAGCATAGGCAGGTGGGATTTTGAATGGTTTGCTTCTGCACTGTTTGATAGGGTTCCTGTAGGCATAGGGTTAGAAATATTAGTATTAGGAAATTTTACCTGATGAGCCTACATTTCTGGGCCCCCACCATTTCTGATGATGCAGTGTGCGACCTGACGTGTAGGATAGCAGCTTTAGGAATTGATCGCTGTAGCTCGCTAGGTTCAATATGCTTTAAGCGTTCTGATGTCATCCTTTTGTTCTGTAGATGTCAGGTCGTTCACGCCGTGATTGTCAGGTTGGTGATGAAGCTTCTGCTTCTGAGGAGTAGACACAGCGGCGAGTTAGGGCAACACAGGGTGCAACCTCTCGAAATGGCGAGGTCGCGCAGGAGCCCGCTGGACGAGTTGGGCCTTCGACCTCCCGAACAAAGGCCGAGGAGAGGGTAGCTCGAACTCCTTTCAACCACACGACCTCCAATATAACTCTTCCGGCCCTGCAAACTTTGGCCCAGGAGTTCGACTTTCCCTTAGGATGTTGGGCTAACGTGCCACAAGAAAGTGATCGCGCCACCTACCCACCACCAGGCTTTATTGCAATAAGCTGTGAGCACATAGAGCTCGGTTTCGGGTTTCCTATCCCCAGCTACCTCGTAGCTATGCTAAACGACCTAAAGCTGGCCTCGTTCTAGCTCACTCCAAATTCCTACGCCCAACTGACCACTCTAGCTACTGTGTTCATCAAGTACGGGCTCGGCCTTCCTTCCCCTCACATAATCCGCAATCTATACAGCTTCAAGGGGACCCATAGTCGTCAGCAATAGCATAAGGACGGGTTGTATTACATTTCAGGTCGCCACCCCCGCTTCAAGCAATACCTACCAAGACGTTGTATCAAATCCAATGTGGGTGAATATAAGTCCCACTGGATTCTTGTCACCTGTCTCTCTGTTTTCGAACTGCAGAACACTTCTTTCGTCCTGTCCCCTGGTAGTCATGGATTTTAGCTCGTAGATTTGACCCCTTTTTTTTTTTAACGAGCTTGTTTTGTGTTGCAAAGGTTTCTGCCAGCGGGGACGATCTTACCGTCGAGGAGACCGCGATCTTAGAGACCTTTGCAGCGGTTAAGGTTGAAGGTGATGACTCACTTCCCTCAGGCTCTGACCTGATAACCCGAGATCTCGCCCCACCAGTTACAGGTCCTCTTCTAGACATACACAAAGATCTGGGAGTTTATGGAAAGCCGAGCGACGTCCGTGCCGTTTTTGCTGTTCCTGCTAGTGTAGAATTCGAGCTTGAGCCCAAGGCTTCTCTAGAGGATTTCTCAAGCTCGTCCCCAAGTACTTCTTCGGACGACATGGATAGGTTTGCGTTGGATATTCCCCCAATCAGTTCACTTCCCGCGCTCAGGGAACCGGAGGTCGTCGTCATCGATGATGCTTCACCAGATCCTTCCCAACAGGCACCTCCTCAGCCGACTGGGGCAGCTTCTCCTCGGACTGGGTTGGCTGCGACGCTTAAAAGACAAGCCCCCAAGTTTGAAGGGTAGCAGAAGGCAGGTTCCCCTACAACTAAGAGAGTCAGGGTTTCTACTGAGGAGGACCCTGTTTCACTAAAATCCGAGGCCTTGATCAGGAGGAAGAAAAGGAAAGGTATAACTAAGGAGTTGTCCCCAAAACGTCAAAAGGTTGCTGAGGTTAGGGAGCCATGAGCCATCGCCATTGGCAGAGTTCCGAGCACTGAGGCTTCAAGGCGGTCTGAAGGATTTGGAGGGGGATCATTTGGGGACTCCGAGCTACATCCTGATATGGTAGCGGAGATGGAATATTTCACCAGGTTCGTAGATTTCATGCCAGAGGTTATGAGCAGACATCCTCCGAGGCTTCAGAGGTCGGAAGTCGCAGGCAGAAAGCTGGTAGGCGATAGAGCTCGCTACGCAGCACTGGTAAGCTTTTGGATCACCTTCCTCTCATAGGAGTACTCTTTTTCAAGTTTTTAAACACCCGCCACCTTTTTTTTTTTTTTTAGATGGGTATGACGATAATGAAGCTGATGAAGGAGATCGAGGACCAGCTGAGCGAGAAAGAGGCTTTCAGAGTGGCTAAGGAGCAGTTCGAGGAAGAGAGGAGAACGCTGCAGGACGAAGTGAACCTCCTTCAGTAGGAGCATCAGAAGCTCTCGAGTAAACTTAAGGATGCTGATGCGGCCTTGTCCCAGGAAACAGCTCGCAGGGAAGCAGCAACATCCGAAGTCAGCAAGATCCATACAGAGTTGATACAGATTAAGGGTGAGCTGAGTGTTACCGAGGCACGGGCTGATGCGGCTGAGGCACGGGTTGATGCTGCTGATGAGAAGGTTGAGTTCTTGGAGAGGCAAGCTGAGGTCGCTGAGGGTTGGGCTGAGATCGCTAAGCAAAAGGTAGACCAGCACCAACAGGAGTTGGCCCAGGTAGAGCAGCGCGCTGAAGCCTGAGTTGCCCAAGCACGTCATGAGGCTGGCTCAGCGACTGAGAAAGCTTTCCTGTATACAATTTGACGGCGCCATTCGGACATAGATTACTCGTTCTTTGGGCCACCCGCGGTAGCGTCGATCCAGCAGTTTGTGGAGTACGCTGCCAGCTCTCAGGGCGCCCAACAGGGCAGTACTTCTTCAGCTCCCCCAGCTGATCAGCCAACATCTCGAGACCTTCCATCTGATCCGGCTTCAGCCCTTGAGGGGCCTTCAACCTCTCATGATCCTCAAACGACAAAGACTCCAGTTGAAGCCTCGCTAGACCATCCAGCTCTAGATGCATCTACCGAAGCTTAGATAGGATTTCAATTCTACCTTTCTTTTTATTTAAATTGTTGTTAATGAATTCCTCCTCCATTGGTGAGGATTTTATTTCAACTTTTTCAGCAATCTGTTTTAGATAATGAGCCTTTTCCTCTAGACAGTTATATATTGAATTTCCCTGCAATTCAAATTTTTGACAAGGAGTAGCATATATATATACATATATAATAGATGTGATCGGAACCTGTTCATATTTCCATAATGAGCTGTTGTTAGAACTTACTCATGAACATATTATAATCATAATAGGCTAGCTCATGAGAGTATTTGATCCTGCAAGCAATTCACTTAGGCATTATCGAGTAGCAGGGCAAGTACTTATAGCTCAAGGGGCGATCATTTTAAGCATGTTTGCCTGAGCATACCTTGCATTAAGGTTCAGCGAGCTTAAGGTAGCATTTTCCTGAACTTTGATTCATTCAGCCCGTTGAGGCGCTTTGAGATATTGATGTGATTTGAGGGCGATCTCTTGCATGGGAAGCCCCTTTCGTGAGGTCACGAGGCAATTTTATGATTTGAGAGCCGTAACCCTTCTCACGAGGTCGCGAGGCAATTTTAGGATTTGAAAGCTGTAGCCCCTCTCGCGAGGTCGTGAGGCAATTTTATGTGGACCGTACCTTAGGTAGATTCTTTGAAGTGATTGGAGGTCCCCAGTTGAACCCTCCAGGGCGTGGAGATTGCAACTCTTTCTGCGGGTGAGACCCTTTTGTACCGTTAGCGGGCCCTATGTAGTGCCTTCTGGGGTGCTAACAACGACCCCTTCCGCAGGTGAGACCCTCGTTGCAACTCTTTCCACAGGTTATATCTGGATAGCCTCCTCTTCTACAAGATCACGTTTAGGGGAGTATATAATGAGTATTTCCTTAAGCAATATTTCCAGAGTATGAAGATTGTAAGTTGCTGATAATTGTTCTGCAGAATATAAGAATATAAGAGAAGGTGGCCCGCAGATCACGAGAGCGCTACAAGAAGCGTAGGTAGTCATTTATCAGATTAAGATGTAACTCAAAGGTCGTGCTGTATAATTCCGGTAAGCAGCGAATTTTAGCTTACGAGCTTCGTTAGATAGATAACATTAGGAGATAGAGATTTAGTCGTGGAAGCGTCTTCACATAAGTGCGTGATTGATGGGTGCATAGACCAGTTTATAATTCAGTGGCTGCTTGCACGCGTTCTTTAGGTGTCAACGACCTCCTTAGATAATTAGTAAAGATATCTTCCACGAATGATGATATATATATCATATGGTAGTTCGCCTCATAGAAGTGGATTTTGGCAATCGCCGCTTCTTATAATAATAACACTTGGCTCATTGAATTAACTCGTTTTCTGCATTGAATGTATTACAAGGGACAACAGATCAAGTGAAATCACTTTACAGACAATCATCAAAGTGAATAATGTACAAAAGTTCTAGAACGAGCTAACAGTTTTAAGTGTAGTAAGGGAGAAGATGTTCTGCGTTCCAAGCCCTTGGGAGTTCTGAACCATCCATGTTGGCCAAGTGGTAGGCGCCGTTCTCTAGGCTCTCCTTGATGAGGTAGGGACCTTCCCAATTTGGTCTGAGTGCTCCATCACTTGTCTTGCGAGCTGCGGGGAGGATTAGCCTCAGGACTAGGTCACCTGCTTTGTAGCTTCGAGCTCTGACTTTCTTGTTGTAGTATCTGGCGACCCTTTGCTGATAGACTGCTACCCTCATGCGGGCTATCTCCCTAGCTGCTTCAATTAGGTTCAGGTTTGCAGCCAGCAGCTGATCATTGTCTTCAGGTTGAAATGATGCTCTTCGTTGGCTGGTCACTTCGAATTCTATAGGGATCATAGCTTCGGATTCGTACACCATGGAGAATGGAGTTTCGCCAGTGGAGCTACGGGTTGTTGTTCTGTAAGCCCAAAGTACTTTTTGTAATTCATCCACCCAAGCCTCATTCCTTACTTCTAGTTTGGTCTTCAGGGTCTGCTTGATAATCTTGTTCACGACTTCGACCTGACCATTGGCTTGAGGGTGGTCTACAATCGAGAAGCTCTTCACTATCCCGAGCTCGTTACAGAAGTAAATGAATTGCTCGCTAGTGAATTGCGTCCCATTGTTTGTTACGAGCTGCTGAGGAATTCCAAATCTGCATATGATATTGCTCCATAAAAACTTCTCAATCTTCGAGGTAGAGATCTCCGTGAGCTCCTTGGCTTCAGCCCATTTGGTGAAGTAGTCTAAACCCATTCCTGCATGCTTGTATCTCCTCTGAGCTATTGGCAAGGGCCCGATCGAATCTATCCCCCAGATCGCGAAGGGCCATAGGCTGACCATCTGCTGAAGGTAAGTTGGTGGAGCTCGTGGAATTTTGGTGAATCTCTAGCACTTGTCGCACTTCTTGACCAAATCAATGACATCTTACTTCATGGTTGGCTAGTAGAACCCCTGTCTGAGTGCCTTCTAGGCTAGAGATAATCCTCCTGCATGATTTCCACAGCGGTCAGCATGTATGTCTCCCAACACGGCCTCACAATCCTAGCCATCTATACATCGCAGGAGTAGGGCTGACAAGCCCCTTTTGTATAACATATCATCATTAATGTAGTAGCGAGTTGCTCTAGCTCGCAAGCGGCATGCCTCTAACTTGTCACCTGGGAGCTTTCCTTTCTGTAGGTAATTCAGCAGCAGGCTCATCTAAGAATCGGGGTGGACAATTATAATCATCATTGCACCCTTTCTCTCTATGCTTGGCGCTGGTAGGAACTCTACTGGTATGGATTCCAGGAGGTCTGCATCCTGCGTGGTTGCCAGGTGGGCTAAGGCATCTGCATGGGAGTTTTGAGCTCCCGGGATCTGATTCACTTCAACCCATTGAAAAGCTCCCAGCAACTCCTTGGCTTTCTAGAAATACTCTACCATCTTCCCTCTGGCCAGGTACTCCCTTTGAACATGGCACACAACAAGCTGGGAGTCATTGAAAACCTTTAACTGTTCAACCCGTACCTTCTTTGGTAGGCGGAGTCCAATGAGCAATGCCTCATATTCGGGCTCGTTGTTGGTCGTCTGGAACCCGAATCTCAGGGCGCTGAGGATTTTGTGGCCTTCTGGACTGATCAGTAACACTCCAACCCCCGAGTTGTGTTCGTTGGAGGACCCATCCACGTACAACTCTTATGTCGGGCCGCTTACGGTCTCATCCTGCTCTTGTACGGGTTTTGTAAACTCTACAATAAAGTCTGCAAGAGCCTGGGCCTTGACTGCTGTTCTGGGTTTGTATTCGATGTCGAACTGGGCGAGCTCTATAGCCCATTTGAGCAGTCTGCCTGAAGTATCTGCCTTCTGAAGGACCTGCCTGAGAGGATATTGTGTGAAGACCTTTATCTGATGGGCCTAGAAGTAGGGACGAAGCTTTCTCGACGTGATGACCAGGTAGTATGCCAGCTTCTTCATTTGTGAATACCTAGTTTCTAAGTCGACTAGCCTCTTACTGATGTAGTACACGGGTAGCTGCATCTTCTCTTCCTCTTTTACCAAGGCAGCACTCAACGCGTGCTTTGATACCCCTAGGTATAGGAAACGCTTCTCTCCATCCTTTGACTTTGACAGAAGGGGAGCTTGGCCATATATTCCTTCAGCCGCTGGAATGCCTCCTCTCACTGCTTGGTCCACTCAAAATTCTTCGCCTTCTTTATTGCTTCGAAGAAAGGCATGCATTTGTCCATGGCCTTTGAGATGAACTGGCTGAGGGCCGCAACCTGACCATTGAGGCTTTAGACGTCCTTAACTCAAGTTGGGGATCTCATCTCTACGAGCACCCTGATCTTTTCTAGATTGGCCTCTATCCCCCTGTTGTTCACCATAAAGCCAAGGAACTTACCATATGCCACCCTGAAGGTGCACTTCAAGGGATTCATCTTCATCTGGTACTTTCTCAAGATCTTGAAGGTTTCATCCAGATCATGGACATGGTCTACTGCTTGCTGGGATTTCACCAACATGTCATCTACATAAACCTTCATGGTTTTCCCGATTTGCTCTTGGAACATCGCATTGACCAGGCACTAGTAAGTCGCCTCTGCATTTTTCAGCCCAAAGGGCATCACCTTGTAACAGTACAGGCCTCGGTCAGTAATGAATGAAGTGTGCTCCTTGTCCTCCGGGCTCATCGGAATCTGTTTGTAGCCCGAGTAGGCGTCCATGAAGCTTAAGAGCTGGTGCGTAGCTGTTGCATCTACGAGTTGATCGATTCTAGGCAAGGGAAAACTGTCCTTTGGGCAGGCTTTGTTCAGGTCGATAAAGTCTATACATGTCCTCCATTTCCATTTCCCATTCTTCTTTTTGACGAGGACTGGGTTAGCCACCCAGACGGGGTAATGGGCCTCACGAATGAATCTGTTGGCCAACAGCTTCTCGACCTCCTCCTTAAGGGCAGCATATCGTTCTGGCGTCATTGGCCTCCTCTTCTAACAGATCAGTTTATGCTGGAGATCTATGTTCAGCTTGTGGCATATGACCTCAGGATATATCCCCACCATATCCTCGTGATTCCATGCGAAGACATCTAGGTTCATCCTTATGAAGTCAGCGAGCTGGGACTTGACCTCTGGGGATAAGTCTCATCCCACTTTCAAGCATCGTTCTGGATCCAGCTTGCTAACTTATACATCTTCCAGCTCCTCAACGGGCCCAATAGCCCGATCTACATCCACTTCATGGGGATCGAGGTCGTTGCTCATTCCTGTCTCTATCATAGCCCGCAGTTCACCACCTGAGACCACATTCACTTTCTTACCCCTGATTCCCATCTGCACCGCATCTTCATAACAACGTCTAACTAGGTGTTGTTCTCCTCGGACACATCCTATCACGTTGGAGGTTGGGAACTTAACTGTCAACGTCCTGGTGGATGTCACCATGTCTAGGTCGTTCATGAAAGGTCGTCCTAACACCACATTGTAGGCTGACGGGTTGTTGATGATCAAGAAGTCTGCCATTACAGTTGCTTGCCTACCTGGTTCCCCTAGAGTGAGCGGGAGTCTGATCTAGCCTATCAGGGTCACTGCGTCTCCAGTGAAGCCATATAGGGGCTCTAGTGAAGGCATGAGGTGCTCGGTTCCTAGCCCCATCTAATTGAAGTAATCCTTGTACGTCACATTCACCGAGCTACCGGTATCCATCATAATTCACCGCTCCTTGGCTTTGCTGATTTTTGCTCGGATGACTATGGCATCGTTGTTGGGCAAGTACACGCCCCTTACTTCTTCCTCTGTGAATACGATGTCATCTAAGGACGTTTTCACCTTCTTAGTCGGTCCTTCTGCCCCACTATAATTTGCCAACAACGTGTGGTTGGCTTCTCTTACGTACCTCTTATGCTACCTGTTCGATGTACCTACCATGTGAAGACCACCATGAATAGTGAAAATTATCCTTACAGCGGGCTCGTGCTCAAGCTCCAGAGCTCGCTCGGACTGCTGCTGCTCGAGCTGCTGACTTTGGGGTTGAGGACGCTGCTGCTGAGGTCGTTTGCCTGCAAGTCACACTACATATTCTCCCAAACGACCTCGCCTGATCAACTCTTCAATGGCATCCTTCAGCTGCCAACAGTCCGAAGTGTTGTGCCCATTCTCGTTGTGATAGGCACAATACTTCCTCTGGTCTCGGTGCCTGTTCGGGACTCCCGTAAGAGGTGGATTCCTAAAGTTCTCCTTGTTTCTCTCTACGACGAAGATTCGATCCTGTCTGTCTGACAGGACACTATAGTCCCGTACCGACTTTGACACCGAGGTCGCTCCTTTTTCGGCTCCGGTCTATCTCGCTTTACCACAATGTTAGCGGACTGATGCCTCTGCTCACTTCGCCTATCCTCATCTTGGCCTTTCTCTTCCCTTAGTGGGAACTGTCTGCTTCACCCCGCTGGTTGCTGGGTTTCTTTGGCCCAAAAGCTTCCTCCCACCTGATCTCTTTGGCAGCCTTTTCGGAGAACTCCCCCAAGTCCATCACTGATGACTTGTAAATGCTTTCATAGAGCTTTCCATCTTTTCTGAGTCCTACAGAAATCGCTGTTAAAATGCTTTCATCGGAAGGTGCTTCAACATTACTTACCTCCTCCCTGAATCGGGTGATGTAATCCTTCAAGGACTCATTGTGTTTCTGGAAGATGGTGACGAGGTGGCACGGGGGTGCGAGTTGCTTCCTTAGGGCCTTATATTGGTTAAGAAATATCTGTTGACATTCTCTCTAACTCCCAATACTGCGGACTGGGAGGCCCTTAAACCAGGCTTGCAGTGCGTCTCCCAAGATAGCCGGGAAGACTCGGCATTTGACCAACTGACTGTCCGTCTGGAGGTCCATTTATATGTTGAAAACGTCCAAGTGGTCGTATAGGTCACTTTTACCATTATAGGGCAGAATGCTTGGGAGCTTGAACTTAGGTGTTAGGGGCACTGTCTCAATCTCCTTAGCAAATGGGACCCTGTGATCATCCTGCTCTCTCTGGTTTTGGCGTCCAAGTTGAGCTTCCAGTTGTTAGACCCTCTGCAACAGCTTTTCCATCATCGGATCTTAGGGTTGAAGTCGCCGAATGGAACTTCGCCTACTGGTGCTCCCCTACTCTCCCAATCGGTGATCTCGCGGCCTGCGCATTTCACTAAAATCTTCTTCCTGCCCAACTCCTCTTCGCAGCCCGGGCTCATGGGCAACACGATTCTCTCGAACACGCTCGCGCCCGCGACTATCTTCAAAATGATGATCACCTTCGTGGTTCACCCTTACCTTGATGTTGGCTGGGCGAGGTGAGGTCGCCCTCTCCTGCACATACCGTCCTCTCCTTCTTGGATTCAGGTTCGAAAAGTGGACAGACTTTTCAGATAGCGACCTATCTCTGCTAGCTGCTCCCTCTGGGGTCGGGATTTCCTCCGTGGCCTGTCAATGAGCTCGCTCGGGAGGCACGACCTCTACCTGCCTTAGCCCAGCATGGGCCTGAACTTCAACCAACGCCCTAACGGTCTCAGTTAGCTACCTTACTGTATCCTCCAGGTCTTGTTGACGTTGTCGCCACTCTTGAGCGACCTCTTCTCTGGCGAGTTGGGTACTCTGCTGGCCATCCTAGTCCTTAGGTCGCTCCTCTGTCACACCAACACCTCTCGTTGCTCTCGCTCTAGCTATTACAAATTGATGAAGTATAAATAGTTAAGGAGAAATCAACCGGAGAAAAAGTTACCAAGTCGCTGTTGGGTCCTCCTTCTAGCGTCAAAAGATGTTGACGTTCTAAAATGGTCAACTCAAAAATCTAAGGGGCTCAGACTGCAAACGTGGTAATAAAGGGTATTAATGGTATTAAATGTGTAGTGAATGAGATTTAAGGTTGGTCTAGAGCAATAAAGATGAAGGAATATTGGTGGTAGTAAATACGCAATAGTAATAAAGCAGTTAATGAAGAAAGGAAGGGGAAGAATGAATGTGAACACAATATTTTTACGTGGTTCGGCGACTGTGCCTACGTCCACGGATCACTCTGAGGTAATTCCGACAGAGTGACGGTATGCTAGTGTCTTCAGCCTTTTTTTTTATACAGTAAAAGTCTCTCCCATTTATAGAGAGGGGAGAGATACAAAAGAGTATAATTTACGTTACAAATGATGGTTATTTCAACTAATCCTGATATGAGCCATACTGCATTTATTACAAAGGTAATGATTGTTCCTTCCATGCACATGTCCGCATTTATTGCACCAGGAGAAGTCCTCTCTTCATTAAATGCATCGTCGCTGCATTAAATGGTCCTCGGTAGTTGTGCAAGTGGCACCGACGAGAAATCAAGGTATTAGGTGGAACTGATGACTTAATGCACAAGGTATTACCTGGCACGAGCTCCCTGACTCGGTGGACTGTGCGAGCTGAGTATGTGCTGACACGAGCTGACAGTATGCTTGAATCGTTTCGGGTTGTGCGAGTTCGCGAGCTCGGTGAGCTCGCTATAGCGACTTGAGGATTGGGCCTTCTGGGTCTTCATCCCTGTTCATACTTATTGGGCCTATACCGGTCCATTCGTCCAGGTCAAGAAAACGGACATAACAGATACGAACTATATTTTCTAATTTAAATAGAAAATTGTATTTCTTGTTAAATTGAAAAAGTCTAACTTACCATTATAACAGGGTGTTTTATGTTGGTAACCAAAGTTAGAATTTTTGGCTATTTGAACCAAAAACTTCCATTAATTAAAAACATCAAATTACTCCATCTCACATAATAATCTTTTATAAAAGATTTCGTGATTTGATTATTCGAGATTGTGCCCACACACATTCTTTTGTGAAGAGTCATAGCAAGAAAGATCGAGGGGTGAAGAATTTGCGAATCAAAAATGATCAATTCAATATTCATGCAAAGTAAGATTCAATCTTATTAATTTAATTATTGAATTGTTATTACTAGCATCAATCGGGTATGTTTTTATTTGGAAAAATTTTTAAAATCCATGTTTCCGCATTAAATCCAAAATCGATTTTTTCCTTCAATTGGTATCAAAGCCCGATTTCGTTAGTTTAATAATTGGTTCAATAATTAATGAATTTCCTTTTAATTATTATTCATTGTATGTCGTAAAGTAGGCACAAATTATTGATGCGCATATTTTATTCTCATGTTTGATGAATTAGATTTGCATGGTATGATCGTTAATTGTATGGTTCTTTGGTTATTTAATTTGATTAATTTTGTGAGCTGTTTGTGGCATTTTTTTTTTTTTTATCTGTTGTATTTCATAAAATTAGGGTTTTATTTTTTTTTCAAGAATTAAGCACAGAATAGATCTGTAATTTTGTTTGGTTACGGGCTATTTCAATGTTGGTGCCCTGGACTGCTGCGTTGAAGAGCTGTGTTGGTCTAATGGCGTGACTGGTTTTGAACCAGTTGGCTGTGCACTTTGGTGAGTGTTTCGAACCAATTGGGAGTGCGTTTTCCGTGTGCCGTTTGTGCGGTTTGGTATGCTGGTATGCTGCGATTGATGGGCTGGCGTTTGCGATCCAGTTCTAGTACAGGTCTGTGCTGTTGAAGGCAGCAGCAAATGGTTGCTGCAGTTCTGGTACGCGACCTGTTCAGCTGTGAGCGCTGACAGTGCATGTGATGCATAAGCTGTTGATCGCACGGCATGTGTGTTTAGTGCACTTATTTGAGAGTTGTGCGCAAAACAGTGCAATTTAAAAAAAAAAAAAAAAAAAGCAAAAGTCAAAAGGGTGCAATTGTTGCACTGACACACAAAAGACAATTCAACGCAATTGTTTTGCATAAACTGCACAAAAGACAAAACATTGCACTTGTTCATGCATCATGCACAAAAGTGTGGTTGCTCTTGTGTGCTTACATGGCAACATATATGCCATGCACCGTAAAATGTTACAGCTGCTTGATTGTGCATTATGCACAAAAGCGTGCATGTTTATGCATGGCACACATGGCACACTTGATGGATGATCATTGTTTGCACAGCACATGTGTGTTTGATACTATGCAATTGAAAGTGTTTTTGTTGCACAGTACCTGCTTAATGTGTTGCATGCTTAAGTGCCCAATACTTGACAATCACATGATTATTTTTTTTCTTGGATTCAAAAGTCAAGAATTGAGCTTCAAACCCAATCCATTTGATGGATATTCTTGATTATTAAATTAGATTTAATTTTGAGTAAAAAAAAAAAAAAAACCATGAAGACCTTAAAGACTATGAAGAATACAAGTGAAGGCCAAGAAATGTCTTAGTTAATTTATGTAATCTTAAAATTAGATTTAGGTTGTTAAAATTAAAGAACCCGATCATACACATGTTGTTTATTTAAATTATTTATCATGTAATGATTAAATAATTTGTTGATAACATAATCATGCATATAATATGTTATGTAGAATAGAGAGTGCTTACTCGTTACATTATAACATGACATACATATATGTATTATTATTTATTTTTCCTATTAAATAGTTTATTAGTTAAAATAGAGATAATAATACATAGAAACCAATTTCATTATTTGTTAGGATTTTAGTTGAAAATCGTAGGTTAATATATTAGAAATATATTATTAGTTTTAATGTGATTAAATAAATATATTTCAAATAATTGGTATTCATAATGTGGATTAGATTTTAAGAGTTAAAATTGAGTAATATCACATTAAATATAATCTTCATAATTAATAGTTTAGATTATCTAGATTATATCTTTAAAAATAAATTAGATTTTTAAGAGTTAAAAGTCCGGTAATTTATTAGGTGTTAATAGGATGTCGATTCTAGTAACATACTAATTCCTAGTAACTTAGATTATATTTATTAGTCGTTAATAATCTAAGATGACGACTAGGAATAAAAAGTGAAAACCCTAATCCTAAAATAATGAGTGGGAGAATGATATATGACAATATATCCTGCGGTCTCCATCATTAGTTCAACATCGTGAGATTTGAATGGCGCCTCAAGACGGCTTTGTTTTCGTCCCCCTAAGGGTGGTGTCCATTTGGTTAAATATCAAGGTTGACTTCTCAAATTATAGGATTTCTGGATGTATTTTGGGATTGACCTACCCTAAGGATGGCAATTCTCAAGTTAAGTCCGAGAGATCTAAAATGATGGGTTACACTCATAAAGGAATTAATTAATTGGTAATTTAATTCTTTGATTGAAATAAGCAGTAGTCAGATTATATAGTAATAAGAGTTATTCTGTTATATCATTTGATTGAGATTTTCTCAATCTAACATACAAATATTTGACCTACCCTAAGATGGCATATATTTGTGACATGTTAGATTATCATGGCATAATAATTCTTTTTAGGGTATTTCTGATTCATTATTCGTCTATCATGTATCACGTTTAATTTTATGCCAAAAACTAATGATATTTGTATGAAGCAATTTTGAATAAAATGTTTTGTTTATTTATTTTAGCAATGTCGTCACCTTTAATTACCATACTTGCTAATGATAAATTAAATAAGGATAACTATGTTAAATAGAAAAATAACATGAACGCCATTTTGGTCTGTGAGGACCTAAAGTTTGTCCTGACGAAGGAGCATCCTCCTGTGCCACTAGAAAATGCTACCCGTAATGTACACAAAACCCACCAAAATTGGGTTAAGGCTAATGAAAAGGCCCGTTGCTACCTACTAGTAGGAATGTCCGATGTGCTTGCTAAGAAGCATGAGTCAATGGCAACAGCATCTAAGATGATGCAGTCATTAGAAGGGATGTTTGGGCAACATTCTGAGCAACAGGGACACAAACCTATTTATGTTGCTATGACTACTAAGATGAAGGAAGGGACATCAGTTCGAGAGCATGTCTTAAATATGATGACCTATTTTAACACAGCCGAAACTCATGGTGGAGTAATTGATGAGCCTAGCCAAGTGAGCATGATACTGCAAACTCTTCCAAAGAGTTTTATGTAGTTCAAAAGCAATTATGTTATGAACAAGTTGCAATATAATATTACTCAATTGCTCAATGAACTCACAACTTATGAGTCTATGAATAAGGACAAGACTAAGTCTGGTAAAGCAAATGTTGCTGAAACTTCTACCTCTAATAAGAATAAGAGGAAAAAGACCACTAGTAAAACTAAGGCAAAGCCTAAGAAGAAAGCTATCCAAAAGAAGAAGCAGAAGGGCTCTAAGGCTTCCAAACCCAAAGGAAAATGTTTTCATTGTGATGTGGAAATGCACTAGAAGAGGAATTATCCAAAGTACCTCGAAAAGCTCAAGAATAAAAAGAAAATGAAAGGTAAATATGATTTACTTGTCATTGAATCTTGTTTAGTGGAGAATGATATATTCACTTGGATAATTGATTTAGGAGCCACTAATCATATTTGTTCTTCTTTACAGTTGATTGATTCTTATAGGGAGCTTGATGAAGGCGAGTTCACCATGCGAGTTGGCATTGGGGATGTCGTTTCAGCTAGAGCAATGGGAGAAGTTAGACTTCAATTTTCAAATAGTTGTTTTATTGTTTTGAACAATGTTTATTATATTCCGAATTTTAGAAGAAATTTGATTTCAGTTTCAAGATTATTGGAATATAATTATTCAATTTCATTTAGTAATAAAGAAGTTATTATTTCTAAAAATGGTTTGAATATTTGTTCCAGAATATTAGAAAACAACATATACATGTTAAGGTCGTTAACACGAAATTCACTGCTCAATGCTGAATTGTTTAAAGTTGAAAAACCTAAAGCGAAATGATAAAAGATTTCTCCTAATAATGATACCTATCTTCGACATCTAAGGCTTGGACATATTAATCTTGACAGAATAGACAAATTAATAAAGAGCGGAACTTTAAGTGAGTTAAAGATCGGCACTTTACTTATTTGCGAATCTTGTCTAGAAGGTAAAATGACTAAGAGACCTTTTAAGACAAAAGGTTATAGAGCCAAAGAACCGCTAGAGCTTATACATTCAGACGTTTATGGTCCAATGAATGTTAAAGCTAGAGGTGGTTATGAATATTTCGTCACTTTTATTAATGATTATTCAAGATATGGATATGTTTACCTAATACAATGGAAGTCTGAAACATTTGAAAAGTTCAAAGAGTTTAGAGCTTAAGTTGAAAACCAATTAAGAAAAACATTGAAAGTTCTACAATCAAATCGTGGAGGAGAGTATCTTGATATAAAATTTAAAGATTACTTAATTGAGAATGGGATAATATCCCAACTCATAGCTCCTGGAACACCACAGCAAAATGGTATTACAGAAAGGAGAAATCATACCCTAAAGGATATGATGAGATATGATTAGTTTCTCATCTTTACCTAGTTCTTCCTAGGGATATGCATTGCAGACTACAATATATATCTTGAATATAGTTCCTTCCAAGTCTATTCCTAGAACACTTTTAGAGTTGTGAATGGTCGTAAAGCTAGTTTGCAACATTTTCGCATATGGGGGTGTCCAGCACATTTACTAAAAAATAAGACTGGGAAGCTGGAACCACGTTCACAAGTTTGTCTATTTATAGGCTACTTTAGAGAAACTAGAGGCGGATTCTTTTATGATCCTCAAGATAACAAAGTGATTGTATCAACAAATGTTACGTTTCTTGAAGATAATTACATAAAAGAACACAAACCTCGAAGTAAGGTTGTACTTGAGGAGTTATTACCTGGTTCAACCGGTATCCAATCAACAACGGATATTAAGAATGACATAGTTAAGACCACATCTGAGCATCAAAAAATTTTTCATTAGAATCATTTACCATCTCATCATAGTGAGAGGGTTATTAGACCACCAATTCATTACAGAGAAATCGGAGAAGCACAGATTGCTATCTCCGATGAGTGTGTAAATGATCCATTGATATATCATGATGCAATGGAAGATTCTGATAAGGAAGAATGACTTAAAGCTATGAATCTCGAGATGGAGTCCATGTACTCAAACTCAGTCTGGGAACTTGTAGATCATCTAGATGGGGTAAAACCTATAGGATGCAAATGGATCTATAAGAGGAAGAAACGAGTGGATGGGAAAGTAGAGACTTTCAAAGCTAGGCTAGTGGCAAAGGGTTATACTTAGAAAGAGAGAGTTGACTATGAAGAAACTTTCTTACCAATAGTCATGCTTAAGTCCATTCGCATTCTTCTATCTATAGCTGCATGTCTTGACTACGAGATATGGCAAATGGATGTCAAGATAGTGTTTTTGAACGACAATCTTGATGAAAGCATTTATATGGTGCAACCAGAGGGATTCGTGATTCAAGGTCAAAAGCAAAAGGTTTGCAAGTTGCAAAGATCCATTTATAAGCTTAAGCAAGCTTCTCGATCTTGGAATATTAGATTTGATACATCGATCAAGTCTTATGGTTTTGAGCAAAATGTAGATGAACCTTGTGTATACAAGTGTATCATCAATAAGAAAGTGGTTTTCCTCATACTTTACATCGACGATATCCTACTCATTGGGAATGATGTTAGAGTATTATCTGATGTAAAGAACTGGCTTGCTAACCAATTTCAAATGAAAGATTTGGGAGAGGTTAGTTATGTTCTTAGGATCCAAATCATACGAGATCGTAAGAACAAACTGTTAGCATTGTCTCAAGCATCGTATATTGATAAAATTCTTGTACGCTTTGCGATGCAGAATTCCAAGAAAGGTTATTTACCTTCTCGACATGGAGTTCACTTGTCTAAGAAACAATGTCCTAAGACACCTCAAGAGGTTGAGGATACGAGACGAATTCCCTACGCCTCTACAGTAAGCAGTCTCATGTATACTATGCTATGCACGAGACCTAACATATGTTATTCAATGGGAGTAGTCAGTCGTTATCAATCTAACCCAAGATTGGATCATTGGGTGGTAGTAAAATGTATTCTCAAGTATCTTCAGAGCACAAGAAATTATATGTTTGTGTATTCTAGTGAGAATTTGATTCCAACATGATATACAGATTCTGATTTTCAATCAGACAAGGATTTTCGAAAATCCACATTTGGCTCACTATTTATCCTAGGTGATAGAGCTATAGTATGGAGAAGTGTTAAGCAATCTTGTATCGCTGACTCCACCATGGAAGCTGAATATGTAGCAGCTTGTGAAGCAGCAAAGGAAGCAGTTTGGCTTCGAAAGTTCTTAACAGATTTGGAAGTCGTTCCGAATATGGATAAGCCAATCACACTTTATTGTGATAATAGTGGTGCAGTGACTAATTCTAAATAACCAAGAAGCTAAAAATGTGGGAAGCATATAGAAAAAAAGTATCATCTCATAAGAGAGATTGTACATAGAGGAGATGTGTCAGTGATGAAGATAGCTTTACAAGATAATCATGTTGATTCATTTACGAAGATCTTAACGGCTAAAGTGTTTGAAGGTCATCTAGAGGGTCTAGGATTACGAGACATATCTCATCTGCTCTAAGGGCAAGTGGGAGATTGTTAGGGTTATATGTCCTAAGAGCTTGTAATTTGTAAATGTTTAAATTAAATAATAAAGAAAATATATTTATTTTTATATGCATTTATGAAATGTTTGCTTCATACAAATATCATATAACATCCATGATTACTTATGTAATCTCAAAGTAAGTATATAAGTGTTATATACAAAAAGATTTATTTTGAGATTAGTAATTTAAAGAGTCTGTAGAAAGCAAACAAATCTGGATACTTTACTTATGGTAAATCTACAGTTACGGTTCAATTTGTATTTGATGCGATGATCTTATCCGGGATTGTTTATGTGACGACATGAAAATGGAGGCACCTTATATAATAGAGATTATATAGGACTGGACCACGATAAAATGAATTTCTTATTAATATCCGTTAAAATAAAGAAATTCATATTTATCAATTAGATGATCATATATGGATTGATCTTAATCTTGAGTGTTTTATGAACTCCTATTTGTTGAGTTATATCTTTTAATTTACATGAGTGAGGCTGTTATAGATTTACGGTCAATAAGCTTTCGTACTTTAGAGATGTGATTTAATAAATGACTGTGAACATTTTACACAATAGTGGAATCCACTCCTTCTTGCGAGAAGTAGATGAATAGTTCTCTTAAAGTGTTGATTCCAGTGTTGATTCCGGTCTTGAACAATAAGAGCGCTCGACTTTCTGTTTATGAGTAAACAGAAAGATAAATTCATAAGTTGTTATGAATATATTGTTCATTAAAGAATCAATGGTACTTATTGGAATAAGATATAATTAGAGAGGTATAACGAACTTTAATGACCTAGCTTTAATTATGAACTATTTGTGGAGGATCGAACCATATGAAATTATTAAATTGATTTACACTGAAAATTCAGATTGTGTAAAATATCTACAATCTTGAGAGTGCAACCTTGGGTTTTTAGTGGAGTAATTTTGAGGTTAATAATAGTGAATTATTTAATTAAAGAGTTTAATTAATAATTCCGATATTATTGAAGCTCAAATTGTAGGTCCATTTGGTCCCCTTACTAACTCACAACCACATAAAGAAATAAATGAAATAATATAATTGGATTGTCCAATTATTAATGTCACATGGACATGTTCACGAATTATTTAAATATGTGTAATTATTTAATTAAGTGTTAATTATTTAATTATATGTATATGGGTTCAATTTTAAATGGTGTCATTAAATTATTTATGATTTATAATAATTTAATTTAATAAAAATCTTTTTAATAGAAATAGTAATTTAATTTAATTGGAATTAGATTTCATACTAAATTGAATTAAAGAAGTTTTAATAGGAATTAGATTCCATATTAAATTAAAAGTAAAGAGTTCTAGACCAATAAGGAATTTGATTCCATATTGGATATGAACTATGTTTTCTAATTTAAATAGAAAATTGTATTTCTTGTTAAATTGAAAAATTCTAACTTACCATTATAAAATGGTGTTTTATGTTGGTAACCAAAGTGAGAATTTTTGGCTACTTGAACAAAAAACTTCCATTAATTAAAAATACCAAATTACTCCATCTCACATAATAATCTTTTATAAAAGATTTCGTGATTTGATTATTCGAGATTGTGCCCACACACAGTTTCTTTTGTGAAGAGTTATAGCAAGGAAGATCGAGTGGTGAAGAATTTACGAATCAAAAGGGATCAATTCAATATTCATGCAAGGTAAGATTCGATCTTATTAATTTAATTATTGAATTGTTATTACTAGCATCGATCGGATATGTTTTTGTTTGGAAAATTTTTTAAAATCCACGTTTCTGTATTAAATCCAAAATCGATTTTTCCCTTCAATTTAATGCTTCTTAGGTGATGCCTCTTCTTTTGAGTTAAAGAGGTTTCATGATTCTCT
Source organism: Litchi chinensis (assembly GCA_019925255.1). Classification (NCBI taxonomy): domain Eukaryota; kingdom Viridiplantae; phylum Streptophyta; class Magnoliopsida; order Sapindales; family Sapindaceae; genus Litchi; species Litchi chinensis. Next base: position 9,959,866 of record CM034462.1, on the reverse strand, counting down.
TGTGTGGTAGGCTCCCTTCTTGAAGTACTCCCTAAATCGTGACGTTTACTAAAAGGATTTTCGCTTGTATGAGCCAAAGGTGCTTGAGGGACAATTATTTGGCTAAGATTTCCTTTTGTCACTACAGCACTCTCAACTTTAAAGTCTGAATGATTTCTTTCAGCATTTCATCTCTTTTTATGCATCTCAAGTTTTTCAACACAAAGCTTAAATCAGTTGATTAAGTCACAACGAAAGAAAGAGCAACTGAAGGAAAATTAAAATTTGTACCTTTATTCTTTCAATTACGGGTGAACCATGCATCCCTTTCATCGCTTCGAATAGGTATGAAATCGATCAATAGTAGGGTTGTGTCATGCAAGAGATAAGTAATACATTAATCTTCTTTACTATTGAGCCAAACCTTTTAAACTCATCTCCTTAAAGCTATTGGGAGATTTTCAAGTGTCACTTAGGACCAACAACCTATAAAGTAGGTGAAGATCAAAATTAAAGTGTTCCACAAAAAAAAAAAAAAACCAAGTAGAAGAAAGTGTAAGGCCTTCAAAGCAGTCAACCTAGGTCCTTAAACCGTGACCGAACTTGCTTCCTAACTCCATCGATCACAGAGTGGCCACCCTAGTTTTTGCCCACAAAAGTTTTCTTTTACTCCTTGATCGAAATTGGGAGCCTGATGATCAATGGTATCCCATCCTTCTTCTCCCTAACAATACCATTTGTTTCCCCCCAATTTATGGGTGGAGACTATAAAAGAACTTCAATTCTTCGAAGGTAGGCTCGATGGTCTATGAAATTGGTCATCTATCCCTAAAATCGATTGTATTCCAAAGGAAGTTAAGACCTATCAAGACCCACCATCCGTTTATGTTCAATTAGGCAGGTATGATTTGCATCTGCCTCAACGTCTTCGAGATGTAACCTTGGAAAGGGATTCGAAGACCTACATCCCAAAATGTTGGATGAATTGCAACCTAGCCCAGATCCAGCCCACTTGCAGGCTCATCGTCTTGCGGCACACGAAGTTCAATATGCTTGCTAACGAAGAACTCCATCCTTATTTCTACAATCTTCTCATAAGTTATTTTGTTTGAAATGTGGGAAATGGCATAACTTCAATGTTCAATTGTCCCATGGTCATCTTCTTCGAATGACTCTTTTCTTTGATGGCTCAATAGTTTTAAACTTATATATATATATATATATTGAATCTTAACATTTTGAAGCTTATGTTCTGTTGAAATTTTAGCAAATATGGTTTAATATTAATTTCTCTAGTTGAATTTATTTGTATAAAAAATTATTACAAATTTCATTAAAATTCCTTTTAAAAAAAGAATATCATTAAAATTAATAATGGATATATTAAAATGAAATGGACATCTTTAAAAATTTAATTAATTACTTTTAAATATTTTTAAATGAAACGTGTTTGAAATAAGAGTGTCAAAAAATGAACAAGATAATCTTAAAACAAAATAAAATGTCTTTAAAAATTTTTTAGTTTAAAGTTTTTAGAGTAAAAACTACAAATTAACTTCTGCTAATGACTCAGACCCAATCAGATCAGATGGACAAACGTTAAAATTACACCATACGTTTTTACTTTATCACGTGAAAAATTGTCACTAAACTAAATTAAAACCATTGTTAACGTTTTGTTTAGATCAAGATTCAAGACTATGAGATTGAACATTTTTTGCATGTCAAAATTTGGAATTATAAGGCAATGGAGAATAAATACTCATGATACATTAACGGAGTGCACGTGTCAACGTCAGTGGGTGAAAATAAAACAAAATAACGTGCATATCATTTTAATACCATTCAACACATGAATCATAATGATGAGTTGCCACCAGCACAGTAATAATGCACAGACAACCTTCATTTTAGGTTCGACACCCCGTGGCCCACCTTCCTTAATGAAAGTGGAATTTTATTTTCATACATATGGACTGTCTTTAATTCCTACGTGGATAATTCTCAACCATATGAGACTATTCAGACCATATCACCATGGTCTAACCACTTGATCCCGATTTTCTTACGAGTTCATTCCAATACTTTAAAAAAATATATTTCTTTTATTAATGACTCCTCTTTAAGTTTAAGTTGAATACTAATTTTTTTTTTTTTAAATCTTATAATAAAATATATTTTTGAATAAAAATGAATTACCTTTCAATTTCGATCTCAAACAAGGTTTGTCTCTCCGCTTATCCAAAAGGAAAAAAATCATGATGATGAGTTAACTCGGTTGCAGCGGAGTCTACAATCGACTGACTCTAGAGGAGCCCATGGACTTAGAGATTTGTCTGAGCTCAAACTTCTTAATTTTGCCGGTTGACGTCTTGGGAAGTTCGTCCAGAAAAACCACAGTCTTGGGGACCATGTAGTGTGGCAGCTTGGCTCTGCAATACTGTATAATTTCCTTCTCAGTTGGTTTGGTGGTCAAACCAGGTTTCAAGCTGACAAAAGCACAAGGTGTCTCACCCCAATACTCATCCGGACGAGCCACCACAGCCGCCTCGTTTATGGCCGGATTTGTATACAGCACTGACTCTACCTCCACGCTGCTCAAGTTCTCTCCACCGCTGATTATAACATCCTTGGATCGATCTTTGATCTCTATATAACCATCTGGGTGCATCACACCCACGTCTCCTGCGTAAAACCACCCCTCCTCCGTCAAGCATTTGCGAGTCCCAACTGGGTCTTTGAGATATCCAAGCATTATGGAGCCGCCTCTCAAGACAATTTCACCCAGCGATGACCCATCTCGTTTCACACTGACTCCAGTCACGGGATCCACCACATCCACTTCTGTTGACGCACCAACTCTCACTCCTTGTCTGGCTTTGAGCCTAGCTCTATCCGTCGCTGGCAGCAAATTCCACTGCGGTTTCCACGCGCATGACACCATCAGTCCTGCAGTTTCAGTCAACCCATATCCGTGACTGACAATAAAACCCATCGCTTCCGTCCTTAAGAGTACGGGTGCCGGTGGTGGAGCCCCGGCAGTCAAAATATGGACCGGGTTTTTCAGGGGTTTGTTGTCAGGAGAGTTGGAGAGCATGTTGAGAACCACAGGAGCACCACACATGTGAGTGACACCATGTTTTCGAATCAAAGAGTAGATAATAGAACCATCAAACTTACGGAGACAGATGTTGACGGCACCGACAGCAGCCATGCCCCAGGGTAAAGACCATCCGTTGGCGTGAAACATCGGGAGCGTCCATAAGTAAACAGGCTGCTTGGGGATAGACCAATCTATCAAAGTATCAACCACGATGCTGTATATCCCACGATGGCAATGAACTACACCTTTTGGAGAAGATGTGGTACCTGATGTGTAGTTTAATACAATCGGATCCCACTCACTTTTAGGCCTGATCCACTCGAACCCAGCATCACCGTTTGTAACGAGAGACTCGTATGTGCAACAAAAATCAGAGTCGACCGCAGCAGCAGCAGCATGGTCCTGATCATCATCATCAGTAATAAGGACGAGACGAGGGCGTTTCGTGTTGGGTGGGAAGAGAGAGATGGCTTCGAGAACAAGAGAGCGTGAGAGATAGTCAACGAGAACGAGCTTGGATTCGCAGTGTTGGAGGAGGACAGAGACAGTGCGCGCGTCAAGGCGAGTGTTGACGTTGTTGAGGATGGCACCAGTGAAGGGCACAGCAAAGTGGACCTCGTACATGGCTGGGATATTGGGGGCGACGACGGAGATGACGTCGCCTCTGGAGATGCCAGAAGAAGCAAGGGAAGAAGCTAGTTGGAGACATCGACGGTAGGTTTGGGACCAAGTGTACGTGGTGTTGTTGTAGATTATAGAAGGACAATCACCGAACACAGTTGCTGCTTTTTCTAAAAATGAAAGTGGGGTTTGGGGTGATGAGTTAGCAGGGCTTGGCCGTACCTTCTCCATTATGCTGTTCTATCCGATGCCGCACCACTTGCGTCCGTTATTATATTTGGTGGCAGATAAGGCTGGATTCCCACACGTGTTTTGGGCTCTCAAATTTAATTACTGATCAGAAATCTAGGGAAGAAAAAGTAACTTAGGTCATTAAGTTTGTTTAATCTAATATTTTATTAAAATAAATATATTTAATTAATATTTTTAAAAAATTTATTAAATTTAAATATATTTAATTCAAATTTATCTGAATTTTATAAAAATTTATATAAATTCAAATATATTCAATTTAGGTTTTCAAAAATTTATCAAATTTAGATGTATTTAAAAGGATTTTTTTATCCTTAAATTCATTTTATGTTATTTTTCATTAATCAAGGCGCTCTTAAACGATTTATTTGTGTCACGTGTAATACCGCCTTTCTTAATACATTGCCAATAACGTAAAAGACATAATTATAGCCATAAATTAATAATCTTCATTTATTTGACTTACAAATTAGCAAAGGGAATAAGTCACCATGGACAGATCAATTTGAGCATAAATGTACTTAAATATCTGCACGTAGGTATTTAATAATTGAAGTACAGTCCTGATATGTGCAGTTTTTGATTTATGATTGTTGGCACTTTGTGGGGTGTCGTGGTCCAAGTTTGTTCTACTCTTGTTAGTTGTTATTGATTGTTGTTTTAGTTTTGCTTGACTAAGTCAGAGTAAATTATTAGCATAACTATGTTGTTGAGTTTGTTTAGGATATTGGATGTCTGTTTTATAGTGATTCCTATTTTGTTGTGATTTCCTATTTTGTAGTGCTAGTGGCTTGTCACTGGTTTATTTAGAAAACTTAGGATGTACTGAAGTTTTTTTATGGAGAAAATAACAATTGTTTTCCCTCTCTTCCTCTGTTTTACCTATACGTCTCTTGACTATTAAGTTTTCTTCACAAATTACTCTATCAATTGGTATCAGAGCCTGGTTAGCCATGGATGTGGTCCTAGCTTGAATCGAGTCTAGATTATTAGAAGTTCAGTCAACTCTCGAAAGGATGCATACTGAACTTCGATCCATTTCCAAGCACTTAAATCGATTGTCTTCCTCTGCCAAGACCAGTACCAACAACAACAGTAACATGACCAACACCAACTGCAAGATGGCAGTAACTATAGCCCTTGCAAAGGCAGCCATGACAGCCCCAATCCTAGTACCGCCAGAAAAACAGGGGCCTTTCCGGCAGTCCAGCAGCGGCAAACCCAATAGCCTCTTTAGCAACAACGCCTACTGCTATGTCTTCTCCTTCATCGGAAAGATTAACCAACTGTATGGTTCTGGTATATGGACTAAGAAAGAGAGTATTTTTCGATCAAAAAAAAAATATCGCCGACAATTTATCTCTGTCCTTGAGGTCAAGGACAATTTTCAGAGGGGTGGAATGATATGTGTAGTTTTTAATTTATGGTTGTTGGCACTTTGTGGGGTGTTGTGGTCCAAGTTTGTTCTACTCTTGTTAGTTGTTATTGATTGTTGTTATTGATTGTTGAGAAAATAACAATTGATAGAGTAATTTGTGAAGAAAACTTAGTAGTCAAGAGAAGGATAGGTGAAACAGAGGAAGAGAGGGAAAACAATTGTTATTTTCTCCATAAAAAAACTTCAGTACATCCTAAGTTTTCTAAATAAACCAGTGACAAGCCACTAGCACTACAAAATAGGGAAATCATAACAAAATAAGAATCACTATGAAACAGACATCCAATATCCTAAACAAACTCAACAACATAGTTATGCTAATAACTTATTCTGACTCAGTCAAGCAAAACTAAAACAACAATCAATAACAATTAACAAGAGTAGAACAAACTTGGACCACGACACCCCACAAAGTGCCAACAACCATAAATTAAAAACTACATATATCATTCCACCCCTCTGAAAATTGTCCTTGACCTCAAGGACAGAGATAAACTGTCGGCGATATTTTTTTTTTTTTGGTCGAAAAATACTCTCTTTCTTAGTCCATATACCAGAACCATACGGTTGGTTAATCTTTCCGATGAAGGAGAAGACAGAGTAGTAGGCGTTGTTGCTAAAGAGGCTATTGGGTTTGCCGTTGCTAGACCGCCGGAAAGGCCCCTGTTTTTCTGGTGGTATTGGGATTGGGGCTGTCATGGCTGTCTTTGCAAGGGCTATAGTTAATGCCATCTTGCAATTGGAGTTGGCCATGTTACTGCTGTTGTTGGTACTGGTCTTGGCAGAGGAAGACAATCGATTCAAGTGCTTGGAAACGGATCGAAGTTCAGTATGCAACCTTTCGAGAGTTGACTGAACTTCTAATAATCTAGACTCGATTCGAGCTAGGACCACATCCATGGCTAACCAGGCTCTGATACCAATTGATAGAGTAATTTGTGAAGAAAACTTAGTAGTCAAGAGAAGGATAGGTGAAACAAAGGAAGAGAGGGAAAACAATTGTTATTTTCTCCATAAAAAAACTTCAGTACATCCTAAGTTTTCTAAATAAACCAGTGACAAGCCACTAGCATTACAAAATAGGGAAATCACAACAAAATAGGAACCACTATAAAACAGACATCCAATATCCTAAACAAACTCAACAACATAGTTATGCTAATAACTTACTCTGACTCAGTTAAGCAAAACTAAAACAACAATCAATAACAACTAACAAGAGTATAACAAACTTGGACCATGACACCCCACAAAGTGCCAACAACCATAAATTTAAAATTGCACATATCAAGTCCATACAGATAACTTCTTTTCTTAAAGAAAAAATAAGGGGTACTATACCGCCAATAGGCCCCGCCATAATCCTATGGGTTTGACACCCACCCGACACCCACCCGCCAGTCCAAATAATAATAATAATAATAATAATAACAACATTTTTTTAATCATTACATATATGTTACTTGGTTACCCTTGTGTAGACCGTTCCTCATCTCTTTATGGATATAACCCTCCCATATGGGAGTGATATCCTTGAGTTGCACCATCAGTATTTTTATCTCAAATGGTCCTGACAATTCTTTAAACTTGTTTCGATCCTTAAAAAGAAGGGGTACAAATAACTTCATTCTTTCTCTTAGGAACTAAAATAATATGTGATTTAGAGGTAAGTTCTAAGAAAGTCTACATTTTAAGTGGACACAAATAACTAAATTTGCAAAGTTTTTGGGTGATTACTCGACAGATTAACTAAACACACGGTGTTGACCGTAGGGTCGATGTTGACTTTATGTAGTAATTAGTAAGTCATGCAACATCCTTGTGGCTTACCTACCCATATCTCGTTCATCATTTTTTTTTAAATTTTTAATTCTGTCCTTATAATTTAAAAAATCATTACTTTTTAAAATGCTAATTTGTTTATGGACCCATCCTTCCTAAAATTTTAAGAAATTTATTAGTTTCCTCCTTGTGACCAAATTTTTACCAATTAATAATGATAGAAATAATTCTTTTTATCCTTGTTATTTTTAGACAACATAAAAATACTACTTTACCCTTTAACATAAAAATTTAATTTAACCTTTCCACCAATAAAAAAGCAAGTTACATCAATCAAGATTTTTTTTTTCAAAAAATAAAATAACTTCAACCAATAGAATATTAACATGTGTCCCCTTCTTAAATTCTTAAATCTTAAATTTGAACCGGTCAATAATATTATAAGGACTTTTTTTTTTGCATAAAATGCATTATCGGGTTCGTATTTGTGACTTTATCACTACATTTACACTTTGGATTTTAATGTCATTAAAGTATGTGTACAAATATAAAAACCTCTTTCACCAAACTTGATTTTCGTGCAAGAGATAAGTCAGTTTGTTGACAAATAAGTCCTTCAAGAGAGATTTCCTTCTTTTGAGAGATAAGTTCTTCTTACGATAGATAATTCTTACAAGAGATAAATATAACCTTTATTTGATAGATAAGTCCTTCATGAGATATTTCCTTCTTTTGATAGACGAATTATTCTTTTGAGAGATAATTCCTTTCTTCGAGAGAAAAGTCTTTTGAGAGATATTTCCTTCTTTCGCTAGACAAGTTCTTATTTCTAGAGATAACTTATTTGAGAGATATTTTTTTTATAATTTTGGTCGTCTTTTATATCTTTAAGTTGTTTTTCCATATTCAAGTATTCTTCCAAATCAATCATATAAGAATCGATATATAAAAATGGGGAGAGAAAATGAGAGAGGAAAAAATGAAAGAAATAAAATAGAGAAAAGATAAATGAGAAGACCCATTAAGGGCATTCTATGACAGGACCCGTTCTGACTCCTATATCAAGTCTGGGAGAATCCTGTAAAAATTTGAGTCTTTTGAATTAAAATATGGATTTACTAAAAATCCTTTAAAATAATCATCATAATTCTGATAATTATTTTGATTGAAATGTAAATTGAACAAATATAAAATCTTTGAATTTCTTGTGCTGGACCCATAAACTGACTATATAATGTAAACCCTCGATTTTGATTATGGTTTACTAGTATCACTTCTGTAATAGTCTTTAAAGTTAAATTTATTTTCGTATTGCAAGTGGGATGTTGAGTAGAGGACCCAAGAGTAATAGAGAATGATATGGGATAGTATAGGATGAAATAAGCTCACAACCAACGTCAAAAAATTATAAAAGTTCATCCAATAAGAATTAGCCAAGTGTGATAGAATTTATGGTGTTTAGGGAGCCAATTGGAATCTTTTGATTGGTGGAAGAATCAGTGGTTTTAAGTGGTGACAAGTGGACCAATTAGCATTAAACTTATCCATTTAGGGGTCAAAATGGAATTAAGCAAAATTCAAGGGGTAAGTTGTAATTAAAAGAAAATGCCCACACTATAAATAGCTTGCTCTCTTGCTTTTTCCATTTCATTTTCACGTTGAAAAACCGAGAGGAAGAGGGTGTGTGTTGCCGGTCAAGGAAGAGAGGAAATTAAGTGATCTCAAGCAAATCTCTTCAAAGATTTCATCACCAAATTTCATCTTGTCATCAACCAAAGCTATTGGTACAAATTTGAAGTGAGATTTAGGTCTAAGTAGGTGAGTTTTCTTGTATTGATTCAACTTGAATAACTTAGAAACTCATTCTCTACCTTGCTTCAAATTTTAATTTGAGTTTATGGATTGAAATTAGGTAGTTTGGTGATGGTTTTGGTGTGATTATTATGATGGAAATTGAAAGTAGAATGAAGATGTTTGTGAGGGGTGAGTCACGACCAAGTTAGGGCTTGATGAGTCCATTTTTGATTCCATGTTTTGAGCTTAAATCTAAGCATATTTGATGCTAAGAAATCTTATAGAAGTGTTAGAATTGAATAAGCAAAAGTATAGAGATAAGTTTAATGATTTTAGCTTAGTTAAAGGGCATTAAGGAATTTCATGTAAAAGCACTCTTTTGATGCATGAAATGAATATGTTTGATCATATTTAAGTGAAATAATGTTAGATGTGAAAGAAATAAGTTGATTGCATGCTTTAAGTAAATTTTTGCATGAAAAATAGTATTGAAAAAAAGGTGATTTTTGGCTAGGAACGCCCACCCGGTAGTCGTTTCTTTTTGAATTCACTTTAGGGTAGACCTAAATGAGAGTTAGAGAAATGATTAGAGTGAAAACGGAATGATGAAAACCTAGGGATTTCTCCCTAGGTAGCATTCGGCCAAAAGGGGTAAAAAACGGGGATTTTTTGTTCTAAACTTCAAAAAATTATTTCGAGCATACCAAGGTGTTCCTAGGTGATAATAAATAGGATTTGTGAAAAGAAATCGGAATTCAAAATTCTCGAATAAACTAAAACTTAGTTGAAAAAGTTTAGACACAAAAAGACTTTTATAGAGTTAATAACCTTAGAAGTTATTTATAACTTTGTATTAGTGAGTTTAGTGATTTTAAATGAGTATTTGATGTTTTAGGGTGAAAGCGAAAAATTTCGGAGGCTTCTGGAGGAAAATCGTTATCTATCGAAGACATTTCGTGAGTAGAAAACTAGTCATTCAAACGTTAATTTATTTGTTTCTTAATTGTTGTTATATATGAATGAATGTATTTTATATATTGTTCATATGAATTTATTTATTATATAATTAAGTGGTTTATTGAAGTTATACTAAGATTCTAACATGTGAGTTTTGAGTTGAGTATACTTTTATACCGAGAATGTGCTAGAATCAAAGATTTTAGGCTTTCTGCCTTAAGAATGAGTTTATTATAAAATGCTGAGAAAAAATATTTTAGTACACCTATGGTTTACCCTAGCCCCAGTTAAGTGTCTAATTAAGTACCCTATGCATGTACGGTAGATGTAAGAGAGTCACTAACCGAGAGTAGAGTCTGGATGACTCTTAAGAAAGAGAGTCAGTTGAGTCACCCTCTGCACGTATAAGGGTAGTGTAGATTAGATCGATTGCGAGAGGGTAACACGTGCCCAAAGTTTATGCATCGGCTATTATACATGATAGATTCCTTAATTCCTAGTGGCAAACAAGAGAGTTTATGTTGCCACGACAAGAGTAGTTTCCCTAGGTTACCATTAAGACGAGAAAATGAGTAAGTTTAAGAAAAAAACGAAGAACGAACTTGAAAAACAATTTTCGAATTATTTTCGATAAAGTATTTTAGAAAAGAATGAAACTGTTTTTCTTTAGTTTTATTAAACTGTAATTCTCACTGAGTTTTACTCACAGTTTGTTTCCAATGTGTTTCTTAAAAATTCTCACTCAGGTGTAGGAGCAAGTCGCACAAGAGTGAGTCGTCCAACAGACGATGCTCAGACAGACGCGCGAATTGACTAATGGACGACTTTTATCACATTGTATAGCTCATATTTTGTCATGTGCATATTTTGCATTAAAGCATGGTGTAAATTATGAATGTAAATACAAGTTTTTGGATGAATGTCTTTATAAAGATGTTTTGATAAGAAAATTTTAGTTTTTAAATCAATTTTTGTGATTGTGGTTTTTCATGCTGAAGTTGATTTTAGGATGAGGACTGGAGGTCCCTGATAGTTGAGATTGAGTGATATAGAAATGTTTTTAAATGGTATTTGAATTTGCAGGGTGGCATAGTTTAATAAACAGCCGGCATGTTGCCGGATTTTCCTCAGAAAAATGAAAAAAAAAAAAATTTACCCTTGCCACCCATTAAACGAATTATAAAATAAGTTAAAGTAAGTTTCGGTACTCCGATGGGATTTCTTCAAGCCAAAGTTACTTTGGAGTTCTGTCGAGATGCTACGGGGTCTTTCTCGAGTTCAAAGGAGGGATTCAGGAGGGTTCCCGTCATATAACATGTTTATAGTAAAATGATAATTCATCTATAAAACTATTTTTGAAAATACATTTACGAAATCTGGTAAATAAAGAAATAATATACACAAATGCAACTGTTTATCATCATGTGGCTCTTCTTACGATATGTAATAATCTGCATGAACCTGCAACAGATACCTGAAAAAATAAATTTATAAAGAGTGAGCGCTAACACCTTGTGAGTGGATATAACTTTTCTAAAACATTTATAAATATATTTAAAATATTTTTGGTAACAATAAATATTTCTCAAGGATTTATATAACTTCATATCTAAAACAATGAAACTTAATTTAAATCCGATCTTATAGTAAAACTATAAACTTCAATATAAATTATCTTTATAACTTTAATAATATAAAATATAAAAATCTATAATCCGTAAAACTTATCTATAATTTTTTTAGATAAATATGGTGTTTTGTAGATTTCTATTTGTACTGATCAAACTTAGTATATAACATCTATAATATGAAAATCTACACCAACTAGTATCCAAGAAAATTTGTCATATGTGATGGAGATACTCAACATATATGCAGAGCGAGGGATAACATACGTCATACACATGACTCTAGACATCTACTATACACATGTTTGCGACTCTCTCAGACTTATACACATGAAGCTAGCTTGACCATTAGAGGGGAAGACACAACCTTGGTGTTCTAAAAATCTCATTTTACTCATTTTCAAATTTTAAATCATTTTCATATGCAAAATTGTATAACTCGATTTCTGAATATAAATATAATTATCAAAATACATATTCTACAATCAAATCATAAATCATAATACATAATTAATAAATCAATATACTAATTAAATAATTTTCTTCTAATAACAAATAAATAAATAAAATCTGAAATATATAACTGCAATTAATTAATTTGATTTAAAATAAAACTATTCACTCACATAACTTCTTTGCACAAATCTGGATCTAAAACAGATTCTTATTTGATTTCTCATAATCCTAGATTTATCCTAAAATCACATAAAACTCAATTTAGAACATGTAGAAAAATTAACTAATTTTCTAAAATTCAAATCTCATTAAAATAAAATTACTTATCTGGATAACTTGGACACTCAAATTGTGACACTCTCTCCTGAATTTGTACTGTATCCGTGTACGGAACAAGATGATTTTTATTTTACAAAATAATAAAAAGGAATTTAAGGTGTTTTATGATGAAATTAAATTTTTATAGAGTTTCCGGAAGGATTGAGACTAAATTTAAGTTATAAAAGTTGAGGGTAAATTGGTAAAAATAAAAGATTTTATAAGGAATGATAAGATGGTAAATATGAGGAAAGGACAAGGACAAGGACAATGGTGGAAAACAAAAAAATTCTCTAGAATCTGATAAAAGTATAATTTTAAAGAAGTTTAAGGATGAAATCGAGCTTAACTCATGCCTATAAATATAGGTGTGTGGTGAGTGTGTCGATAGGAGAAAAATCAGGAAAAGAGAGAGAGAGAGAGAAAACTATCGCTGGCAGAAGGAAGAAGAGCAGATCTACAGCTGCTCCAAGCAGATTTTTGCCATTTTTGAGGAAGATCAAGCTAATTGGAAGGTGAGAAACCATATCTGCTAAGATTTAAGTGATAAGAATGAGTTTTTATGATTTTATATTGGTGTAAAGCTGTCGAATAACAGCTTCTGGGTTGTAAACATTTAACGAGATTCTTGGTGTATAGATTTGGTGGTTTGAAGCTGTAAGCGAGAGAGAAAGCAAGACAAAAGGCTGAGTAAGGGTCTGGTAAGTGAAATAACTGAGAATGATGTTAATTTATGGTAGTTTAATTATGATTTGGGATAATTTAGTTTCTGTCGCTGAACTAGATGAGGTCGCGACATGAGAAATTGATGAACTGATAATATGTTGATTTATTATGTATGTGTGAAATGAGGTCGAGATGTATTTATGGTAATGTAAAACGCAAGTCTAAAGAAAGGAGTGTTAGGAGTAGGCATGTGTGAATCAGGGCAGGAGCTCGCGAGGTGCGAGCTAGAGGAGGCCTTTAGTGCATTTCAACTGGTTGAGATGGTCGATTAGGGAGCGAACTGGGTTATGTTTGTTGCTCTCCACCTCGCCTATCTGAACTAGGTTGGAGTGTGAGCTTGCACAAGGAGTTGAGTGAGGTCGCAACCTATCAGGGGTGTCTGGCCAAGCTAGCCTAAGGTAGCAGCTCGTTGAGAGCGAGCTCGTTAAGATTGGTGCCCTCAGTTCGGGTTGAGCTGGGCAAAGTAGGAGCTCGCTGAAAATGTGAGCTGGGGCGAGCTAAGGTGTGAGCTCGCAGCTCGAGTTGGGCTGGCACTATTACAGTCCTTAGCAGCTCGCATGATTTAGGAATCGGAGATAATAATTCAGCTAGTTAAGTAAAGGTCTCTTTTGTGACTAAGGTAGGTGGTAGCGAGCTAAGAGGAGGTCATTGAAGCAGAGATTCAAGTGAATAGGATAGCAAACAGTAAGTGTGAAAAGGATTTTCTTTATGTTAAATGTTTTTCAGATTTTTCTGCAATTAATATATAAATTCTCATAAATTATTTTTAGCTTATCAATAGTTCATATTTAGCATGAAAGATTAGCTTAATTGAAATATACAAAAAGTGAAAAAAAAAGAGTAAAGATTTTCAATGACTAGTGGAACGGCCCAAGCTTATTGATAGACAGACCTTCTAGCATTAGACTTGACCAATATACCCCACAGTGTAGGGCAAGTGTTGGGAGGGTTAGTCTTGCTAACATCGGGGGGATAGAGTCTGTCATATCTGTCGAATCGCCCTTTTACACTTGTGGGGTATTGTCTCGTTTGCGATGTGCGATGATAGTTCCGCCACACAGTACGGGATATCTTTGTAGCTTTGTCACTGTGCGCGATGATAGATATTCCGTCACGTGACCCCCCACACTGAACGAAGCTGGTCTACCCGTTCATGTGGTTATAGTTTTCCTTGGGTTCCCCATTAGTACAGATTTTAGAAAGAGAAACATACCATGAAAAACAGATTTTGGAAAGAAACCATTTTAGAAAAATTTTTAAAAACATTAAAGAAAAATTTATAAAAATCCAAGTTTTCAGAAAATAAATTATTTTAGAGAAAAATGTTTTCAGGAGGAAATTCATAAAACTTAGATTTAGCAAAACCCTTGCATACTCACTAGGTTTTATAACTTATAAACTATTTTGGTTTTATGTTACGAAAACCTTACAAGTGCAGGAGCAAGAAATCAAGGTACAGGTTCGCCGCGATCAAACTAGGTAGGTTAGACGACTGACGATGTTGCAAAATCCCTCTCGAAAACACCATACTTTTAACTCTATTGTTACTTATGTTATTGTGTATATATTTTGATCCGAACATATTTTGTAGAATGTTTATGGAACATGATGACATACTTATTTTAGACAATGCTTTTAGTATATTTATGCAAATGTTTGATTTTATTTGGCTTATAAATTATGAAATAAAATTTTCTAATACTAGGTTATTATGTTCAATAAGTATTTATTGATATGAGTTCTCTCCACAACACCCTTTTTGGGTCTTATTAGTTGGACTCCAGAAGGGTCTCGTGGGGTGCTTGGCAAGACCGTCGGGTTCATTAGAGAAAAATCCGGGTCGGGTCCTATCACAAATATTTCGTTCACTCATTTGAAATATCCTTATCTTTCTCTTCTTTCTCTTGATCTTTTTCTTCTTCTCTTTTCTTTTCTTTGATAATCATTAATAACACTACAAAACAATTATAAAATTTTACACATATTACAAGAATCAATCTAGAACTTTATTCGATATTTCAAAATTTCATTCGTGTAATAACTCTAAGTAATAAATATTCAAAGACATCATATAATTTATATCATCATCATCTAATATTATAAATCATAAATATCCACAAATAATAGTTCCAAATTCAAATATATCAAAAATAATCCTTATTGAAAAATAATTTAGTCCCAATTCGCTATAGGAGACTAATAATAATTCACAACATCACCTCTCTTAATATCACAATTCTCCATAATGAATATAAGAGTGTTTCATCAAAATTTCCTTAGAATTCTACCACTCTCTTCACCCAGATGAATATAAAATAAACAATTAAATTAAGCCACAAGGAATTTGGAGCAATGAATATTTAATACTTAAAATCAATGTACTAACACCAATACAAATAAAGATCTATATCT
The DNA here is from genome assembly GCA_019925255.1 of Litchi chinensis. Lineage (NCBI taxonomy): Eukaryota > Viridiplantae > Streptophyta > Magnoliopsida > Sapindales > Sapindaceae > Litchi > Litchi chinensis. The sequence goes on along the minus strand of CM034462.1, from coordinate 9,944,400 downwards.
GCATCACCAATAAAAATAAAATTCCGCCAAAAATATTTTAACCACTAAGCTTGATTAAAATCCATTAAAATTACATCTAGATCATAACCTCGTATGAATACATAAATTACCTTATAATTACAACTAGATTCAAAATCAAAACTTAATAGCAAAATATTATATATATATATATATATTAACATTTAACCCTTGAAATCTTTATAAGAGAGGCTTAAACGCTTAAGTCCCATATCCATTTAAAAAAATAGGAAATTATGTCCATATATAGCAACTCAATCTCATCTTATCATATCTATCAATCAAAAGGTTATCTAAACATCAAGAACTTAAATCGCATAGGATCTACCTCACTTACCCATTATCTTTCCAATTGATTCCATAAACTTTTATGATTCATAATATCAACATTTCCAAACTCCACAACTTGTGCTAAATAGTAATCAAACAAAATAATACCATATTTATTCTACTTGATCAAAACATAAGATCATATCATCTAAACACATCAAAATTCAATCACCAAATATTCATATCAACTCTTAATTCACAAACAATTCAAATGTCATAAATAACCACAACTTCTAGGCATATTCAATAATTACATAATCAATATACTTAATCATCAATATATATATATATATATATATACACTCCAATAATTACTATCCAAACATTTGAAATGTTGGACAATTTGATAAATCGCTTATTACTATCACACAATATATCACACTTTCATGTCAAATTCAATTCAGTCTAATCAATCAACGCTAAACTGAAAATGCTAACTCAGATCTTCCATAGGTTTTGTACGAAATTGGCTATAATAGTACATGATAAAACTATAACTTTATCTTTAATAAAATGAAAATTGAATGTTTGTAACAAGAAAAAGTTCTTTGAATTTGAAACCTCTGTTTTGATACCAACTTGATAGAACCCATCCTGACTCCTATCTCGAGTCCAGGAGAATCCATGAAAATTGGGGTCTTTTGGATTAAAATATGAATTTACTGAAAATCTTTTAAAACAATCGTCATAATTCTGATAATCACTTTGATTGAAATGTAAATTGAACAAATCTAAAATTTTCGAATTTCTCATGTTGGACTCATAGATTGAATATATAAAATATTTATAAAATATCTTTTAAATGATAATTCATACGTAAACTATTTTTGAAAATACATTTACGAAATCTAGCAAATAAAGAAATAATATACACAAATGCAACTATTTATCATCATGCGATCCTTCTCATGATATGCAATAATTTGCACGAACCTGTGACGGGCACCCGAAAAAATAAATTTATAAAGAGTGAGTACTAACGTCCAATGAGTAGATATAACTTTTCTAAAACATTTATATATATATATATAATATTTCTGGTAATAATAAATACTTCTTAATAATTCATATAACTGCATATCTAAAACAATGAAACTAAATTTAAATCCAATCTTATAGTAAAATTGTAAACTTCAATATTACTTATCTTCATAACTTTAATAATATAAAATATGAAAATCTATAATCTGTAAAACTTTTCTCATTTGCTCAAATCTGGATATAAAACGAATTCCCATATGATTTCTCATAATCCTAGATTTATCCTAAAATTACATAAATCTCAATTTAGAATTTATAGAAAAATTAACTAATTTTCTAAAATCCAAATCTTATTAAAATAAAATTATTTATTTGGATAATTCGGACATCCAAATATTTCGCTCACCTGTTTGAAATATCCGTATCTTTCTCTTATCTCTTCTTCTTCTTTTTCTTCTCTTTTCTTTTCTCTTTGGCTTGCTTATCTCCTCACTATAGTTTTTCTTATTCTTTTGTGTGTTGTCCGATTCTGTGCTTGTTTATGCATAAAAATCTATATATATATATGTATGTATATTAATAACACACTACACCACCTTGTTCTCTTCCCTTGCCACCAATCTTTTGTCTTATTCTAATTTCAATGTTTTGCTTTTCTTGTCCTTATCCTTCTTTTGTTTTGTTATGTTATGTCGATCAGGTATGTGTGAGTGTAGTGTGCTTTCAATTAAAAAAAAAAAGAAGCCAATATATATATATGCACATGTGGCTGAACATACCCCCTACACTTTTTAAATTTCTCTTTTGCATAACAATTCCATTCAATTGCCACTTGATATTTATCTCATTCTTATTATTTTAACTTTTTTGTCTCTCTATTGTTCTTGCTAATCCCACTTATCTTTATCTCTAATCCTCTATATGTTATGTGTTTGCTTTTGTATTTGTGGACCAACCCCACCACTATCTCATCTTATTTTATTTTGCTTTTTGCCTTTTGTTTCATTCCAATTTATTTGCTTTTGGTTTCACACACTATGGCACCACTCTTGGCTAACAAGAAATTTGTCATTTTTCCCATTTCAACTTTTGCTTGTTTATCTCAAATTGACTTTCTCGGCTCTACACCCCATTTTTATCTCATTCCATTTGCCTTTGCTCTTATCTCATGTCTTTTATTTTCTTTTATAAATTATTCACCCACTAACTCATTTTTTGTCTCATGTGTTAACTCTATCATTAAAACTTGTTTTCTTTCTTTTACTTTTTGTTATATGCATTTTCCGGACTCACCAAATGAGCTGGTAAAAGCCTGATAAAAACCCATTAGGCCCAACTCAATGCAAAGGCCCTGAGACAAGGCCCGTCAAGTCAGCTTAATAAGATTACCCAAAGGCTAAAGTGTAAACCCCTAGCCTTGACTTATAAATTCCCAGCATTAGAAGCTAAGTTAGGGAGATAATATAACTCTCTACATTTAATAAATTGATAGTCATGGCCTCAGAAAGTATTAGACGAAGAATACGACGAAAATCGTTGACTATAAAAGTTTAGTAGCGTGGCAATGAAAATCCAAGTAGGGAATTTAAAATTTTAGTCAACGATGAGTTGAATTAAAATTTAATAAAAAGAAAGAGTCAAGTGGTCGATAGGACAAACTTGACAATCAAAATAAATTCTAACCGAGACGAACGATTAAATCGAATAGAAACGAAAGAGATACGAAAGAATATTGAGGGGTGTGGCCATGTGTTATACGTATTTTTCGGACTCATTAATTGGGCTGGTAAAAGTCCAATTTAAGCCCATTTCAGACCCAATGAGGTTAACCCAATCAAAGCCCATCAGACGAGGCCCAGTATTGACTTTGAAGCCCAGCAAGTTCTTCAGTTTGCTTAAAGGATCTTCCAGCTAGCATCAACAGACCTATAAACACAGCCAAGTCGCAGCTCGTCGCTTGCGCAGCTTATCTCTCAGCGAGCTCGAGCTCAAGACCACCATGACACATTAGCTCGCTCAGACGCGTAATAAGTACAATATCTTCCAGAACAGGCAGTTACCAAGTTCAACCATGATTCTCTCTCCGAATATGGCAATTGCCCAGTCAAACCATGATTTCCTCATCAGATATGGAGATCAATTCAAATTCAAATTCAGATCAACATTATCTTGAGATAATTATAGTAATTTCCTGATATTATCTAAATATATTAGGAAGTATAATTAATTCATAATTATTTTCCTTATTTTTCCCAATTGTTTAGGGAATATAATTAATTCAGGATTCTCTTCCTGATTTGCTACAACCAGAATTGTAACACCTCTTTCCCTATAAATAGGGATTAAGATCATTGTAACAACGACGGACAATATTCAATAATATACTGTCACTTTGCAGAATTAAAGAGACAGACAGTCGTGGATGTAGGCCAATTATTGCCGAACCACGTAAAAGCTTGGTGTTTCTCGTTTGATTCTTTGCTTCTGTCTTTGTCTTTCCTTGTTATTTGTGCTTTCTCACATTGATTGCAGGTATTGGGCATTGATTACTCGTCGACTGAATTCCAACGTCGACATTTTGGCACTAGAAGGAGGGGCCCCAGACTGCAATCTTTTTCATCTCAGTTCATCAACTTCTGACGATATGGCAAAGACAAGATCAAACAGGTTCCTTGGAGATGATGACCAAGCGGAAAGTCACATGAATCAATCTCAGCAGAACTTACAGCCTGGGCAAGACGCAACCACGCATGCAGCAGGCCCGTCCCAAGGACAGATACTAGGGGCTGCATCAGGCATCCCTCCTCTGCCTCGCCGTCAAACGGTCCCAATTGCCCGATGGTCGAAGGGCAGAATGCGTTGCTACAAAGGCAAGAAGCGTTGGAAGATACGGTTAGACAGCTCACAGAAGCCGTCAACATGTTGGTGCAGGCCCAGGTTCAGAACATGACTAGGGTGGAAGTTCAGGCACCACTGAGAATGCCCCAACCTCCTGAACCGGCGCGAAGGCCTGAAAGGCTAGCAAGGGAAGTCCCGCGACCCACAGACTCGGCTCGCTCATCTAATGCGCGTTCGAGGGCCGGAAGACACCCTGTTCAACACGAAAGGGAGGTCGCACGTCCTGATAACCTGGTAGCAAGATCAAGCCAGGATGGAAACAGGCGGATGGAAGTTGGTCAAGGCAGAGTCCGACCCGCAGCTCCTTATGCCAACGAGGTGGACGGACAGCAGATAAGATCCCATCGTCATGAGGGACAATCCGAGGAAGATGAAAGATATGACCCTGAACATCCGGCTCCAAGTCATGATCACAGGAGGAGGTACGAACTCCGAGACCCCCAAGTAGAGGAGCTCCTCCGAAGGGTCCGGCAGTTGGAAGCGCGACCTGGAGTTCCGGAGCAGCGTGGGCTCTACGGAGATAGGACCCCATTCATAAGGGAGATTGAGACACAGCCTCTCCCTCTAAGATTCAAGATGCCAACCATTCAGCAGTACAATGGGGACAGTGACCCATATGACCATCTTGACACATTCAACGTTCAAATGGACCTGCAGATAGGAAGTCCGATGGTGAAGTGCCGAGTATTCCCCGCTACATTGGGGGATATTCCGAGGACGTGGTTCAAGAATCTCCCAGCTCGCAGCATAGGAAGTTGGGAGCAATGCCAACAAAAGTTCGTTGGTCAATACAGGGCACTGAGAAGGCAGCTCGCTCCATCCTGCCACCTAGCTACCATCTTTCAGCATCAGGGTGAGTCGTTAAAGGAATACATCACCAGGTTTAGACGTGAGGTCGCGAATGTCGAGCATCCATCAGATGAAAGCATACTAACAGCAATCTCAGCTGGGTTGCGAAAGGATGGAAAGTTGTACAAGAGTATTTACAAGTCCCCAGTGAAGGATCTGGGAGAATTCTAAGAGCGAGCTGCGAAAGAGATCAGGTGGGAAGAAACCTTCGGCCCGAAAAAACAGAATCAGAAGAATGAAGCGGGCAGTTCCAACCAGCCAAAGAGGAGAAACAATGGCCGGAATGAAGAAGGAACAATGGCTCAAGTAATCAGATCGCCAAAAGAGCGAGAAGAGAGCCAAGGTATGAGCGACCTCAGCGTTGGGGTCACCAGGAAGGGTACAGCGTCCTGACGACATCACCGGACAGGATTTACGCTGCCGAGCGGAATAGGGAGGATTTTGGGAGGCCCAATCCTATAAGGGCTCCAATTCAGCACAGAGACCAGAACAAATTCTGTGCCTATCATAATGAGGTCGGACACAGTACCTCAAATTGCTGGGCGTTGAAAAAAGCCATTGAAAAATTGATCAAGCGAGGTCGCTTGGGAGAATATGTGGCAAGACCTACGACCAGCGACCTCACCAGCGACCTCACAACAGCAACGACCTCAACAGCAACAGCCCCAACAAGCTTCCGGGTAAGGTCAGGAACCTGCGGTAAGAACCATTTTTACTATTTATGGTGGCCCCCATATCGCAGGTGATTCCAACAGATCGCATGAGAGATACGTCCGAGAGGCGAATCATTCATTTCAACTCAATGGGTCGGAGGGACCCACCAAAAGAGCAAAGCCGACCTCGGACGAGATCGTATTTACAGAAGAAGATGCTAGAGGAGTGATCTGTCCTCATAACGACGCGCTGGTTATACGAGCTAAAATTAGCAATATGGAAGTTAGGCGCATCATGATCGATACCGGAAGTTCGGTGAACGTGTTGTATAGGAGCTGTTTTGACCAGATGGGGCTGCGAACAGAGCAAATGAGGCCATCCCCGGAGCCTTTATTCGGATTCACTGGAGATGCTGTGGTACCAGTAGGGCAGATTAAGCTGCCACTAACTCTAGGGGAGACAGGTCGTCAGGCAACAACCTTGACAGATTTCTTGATAATCGACTGCCCATCAGCATATAACGTGGTCCTCGGAAGACCTGCTATGAACGAGTTGGACATGGTTACTTCGACCAGAACTCTGACAGTGAAGTTCCCAACTCCTAATGGCATCGGATGCGTTCGAGGAGAACAGCACCTAGCTCGTCGTTGCTATGAAGATGCTGTGAAGATGGGTGTAAGAGGAAAGAAGGTGAACGTGGTCTCAGGAGGCGAGCCACGAGCTATGACTGAGAAGGGAGTCAGTCACGACCTGGACCCTCGCGAGGTAGATGCAGACCAAGTTACCGGTCCAATTGAGGAGTTAGAAGATGTACCAGTCAGCGAGGTAGATCCTGAGCGATGCTTGAAGCTGGGAAGAGGATTAACTCCGGAGTTGAGAATCCAGCTCGCTGACTTCTTAAAGACGAACTTGGACGTGTTTGCATGGAATCATGAGGACATGGTGGGAATAGATCCAGAGGTGATGTCTCACAGGCTGAACATTGATCCTCATTTCAAGCCAGTTCGTCAGAAGAGAAGAGCAATGACAGGGGAACGATACTTGGCACTAAAGGATGAGGTGGACAAGCTTCTGGTTAACAAGTTCATCAGAGAAGCTTACTACCCGACCTGGGTCGCCAACCCCGTGCTGGTGAAAAAGAAGAACGGGAAGTGGAGAACTTGCATCGACTTCACCGACCTAAACAAAGCATGTCCCAAAGACAGTTTTCCCCTGCCAAGGATAGATCAGCTCGTGGATGCTACAGCTGGCCACGAGCTCCTGAGCTTCATGGATGCATATTCGGGATATAACCAGATCCCAATGAAGCCCGAAGACGAAGAGCACACCTCGTTCATGACTGATCGGGGGCTATATTGCTACAAGGTAATGCCCTTCGGTTTGAAGAATGCTGGAGCAACCTATCAACGCTTGGTGAACATGATGTTCAAAGAACAAATTGGAAAAACCATGGAGGTCTATGTGGACGATATGCTGGTGAAATCCAAGCAGATAGGTGACCATGTTAGTGACCTGAGAGACATGTTCCAAATTCTGAGGAGCTATCAGATGAAGTTAAACCCGCTCAAATGTGCATTTGGAGTAGCTTCTGGGAAGTTCCTGGGCTTCATGGTCAACAGTAGGGGAATTGAAGCAAACCCTGAGAAGATCAAAGCACTGATTGACATGAGGTCGCCTACCAGGGTGAAAGACGTACAGAGCCTCAATGGCCAGGTCGCAGCATTGAGTAGGTTCATTTCGAAAGCAACAGACAAGTGTGTCCCTTTCTTTGACATTCTGAAGAAAGCAAAGAGTTTCGAGTGGACCGAGCAGTGTGAAGTAGCTTTTCAGCAGTTGAAGGAGTATATGGGACGAGCTCCACTTCTTTCCAAACCCAAAGAAGAGGAAAAGCTGATTTTATACTTGGGAGTGTCGAAGCAGGCTTTAAGTGCCGCACTGGTGAGAGAAGAAGAAAAGACGCAGCTGCCGGTCTATTATGTGAGCAAACGGTTACAGGACGCTGAAACCAGATATTCGCAGATGGAGAAACTGGCGTACTGCCTGGTGATTGCATCAAGGAAGCTGCGACCTTATTTTCAAGCTCATACCATCGAGGTCCTCACCAAGTATCCGTTGAAGCAAGTTTTGCAGAAAGCAGACACCTCAGGTCGTTTGTTGAAATGGGCAGTGGAGCTTGCGCAGTTCGATATCCAATTCAAGCCGAGGACGGCTATCAAAGCTCAGGCTCTGGCCGATTTCATTGCAGAATTTACGGGACCTGTGGATGATGAAGCTGAGTTTTCTGAAGGTCCCGCCTGGGAGCTTTTTGTTGATGGATCGTCCAGCGAACAGAGGGCTGGAGCTGGAATTTTACTTATCAGCCCCGAAGGCCACAAAATCCTTTGCGCTCTAAGGTTTGGCTTTCAGGCAACAAACAATGAAGCTGAGTATGAAGCACTGCTTGCAGGACTACGTTTGGCTAAAGAGATGCGAGCTGAACGCTTGAAGATCTTCAGTGACTTACAGCTCGTTGTCGGCCACGTAATGGGAGAATATCAAGCTAGGGGATCAAAGATGGCCCTCTACCTCCAAAAAGTACACGAGCTACTGGGTGCATTTCAGAAGTACGAGGTAAAGCAGATCCCACGGGATCAAAACTCGCATGCTGATGCACTAGCTCGCCTCGCAACTACACGAAATGCAGATTTCCTTGGGGCAATCCCGGTCGAATTCTTACCAGCTCCAAGTACGGAGGAAAAGAATATGACGATGGCCATAATTGTGCAGCCTGACTCCTGGATGAGTTCGTTACTCAGCTATTTGCAGGATGGAAAGCTTCCCAGCAACAAGCTGGAAGCCCGACGTCTACGAACTAGAGCAGCCAGGTATTGCATCTATGACGATGCGCTGTACAAGAAGGGGTTCTCAGCTCCACTGCTAAGGTGTATTGATGGTCCTGAATGTGAAACAGTATTAAGACAAATACATGAAGGCCATTGCGGGAACCACGCTGGGGGGCTGTCTCTAGCTCAAAAGGCACTACGTCAAGGCTTCTACTGGCCCACCATGAGGCAGGACGCCATCAACTTAGTGAAGAAATGCGACAAGTGTCAGAGGTTTGCTCATATTCCGCGAGCTCCGCCAGCTTACCTCCAACAGATGGTGAGCCCATGGCCCTTTGCAATCTAGGGGATGGACCTGATCGGACCCTTGCCAATGGCTCGGGGAAGATGCAAACATGCGGTGGTCGCAGTAGATTACTTCACCAAGTGGGCGGAAGCAAAGGAGTTAGCTGAAATCTCCACGGCGAAGATTGAGAAGTTTGTGTGGAGCAATATAATTTGCAGATTCGGAGTCCCACAGCAGATCGTGACTGATAATGGGACCCAGTTCGCTAGTGACCAGTTTCTCAGGTTTTGCAACGACCTCAAGATTGTTAAGAGCTTTTCAGCAGTGGATCACCCACAAGCCAATGGCCAAGTTGAGGCAGTAAACAAAATCATCAAGCAGACCCTGAAAATGAAACTGGAAGCAAAGAAAGGAGCATGGGTAGATGAGCTTCAAAAAGTATTGTGGTCTTACAGAACCACAGCTCGCAGCTCCACTGGCGAGACCCCATTCTCAATGGTATATGGATCTGAGGCTATGATCCCAGCTGAGTTTGAAGTTACCTCGCAAAGAAGAGCGACCTTCAATCCAAACAACAACGATCAGCTACTTGCCACAAACCTGGACTTGCTTGAAGAGCACAGGGAAGCAGCCAGGCTAAGGGTAGCTGTCTATCAGCAAAGAATAGCAAGGTACTACAACAAATATGCTCGGATTCGCAGATTCAATGTGGGAGACTTGGTATTACGTCTCATTCTGCCTGGAGCCCGCAAGCCATGTGATGGATCCTTAGGCCCGAACTGGGAAGGACCATATATTGTCATAGCAAGCTTGGGGAATGTGGCTTATCATTTAGCTAACAATGAAAATGGAGCCGAGGTCCCTCGAGCATGGAATGCCGAACATCTCCGCCCTTATTATCAGTAAAGCTCTTTGTAATATGTAATTCAAAATTATTCTTGTTAATGAAAGCTCCATTTCCCCAACTTGCGATTCAATTCACTTCACTATGGCGAAACGGGCTGCGAGCTAAATAGCTCGCCTAAAGAGCCAAAAAAGCAGGCGAGGTGACGACCCCTGCATAGCTCGCTATAAATAAAAGAGCCTAAAAAGAAAGTGACTAAATGTCCTTGCATAGCTCGCCAAAGAGCCTAAAAAGCAAGTGACTAAATGTCCTTGCATAGCTCGCCAAAGAGCCTAAAAAGCAAGTGACTAAGTGTCCTTGCATAGCTCGCCTAAAGAGCCAAAAAAGCAGGCGAGGTGACGACCTCTGCATAGCTCGCTATAAACGAAAGAGCCTAAAAAGCAAGTGACTAAGTGTCCTTGCATAGCTCGCTTAAAGAGCCAAAAAAGCAGGCGAGGTGACGACCCCTGCATAGCTCGCTATAAATGAAAGAGCCTAAAAAGCAAGTGACTAAGTGTCCTTGCATAACTCGCTTAAAGAGCCAAAAAAGCAGGCGAGGTGACGACCCCTGCATAGCTCGCTATAAACGAAAGAGCCTAAAAAGCAAGTGACTAAGTGTCCTTGCATAGCTCGCTTAAAGAGCCAAAAAAGCAGGCGAGGTGACGACCCCTGCATAGCTCGCTATAAACGAAAGAGCCTAAAAAGCAAGTGACTAAGTGTCCTTGCATAGCTCGCTTAAAGAGCCAAAAAAGCAGGCGAGGTGACGACCCCTGCATAGCTCGCTATAAACGAAAGAGCCTAAAAAGCAAGTGACTAAGTGTCCTTGCATAACTCGCTTAAAGAGCCAAAAAAGCAGGCGAGGTGACGACCCCTGCATAGCTCGCCAAAGAGCCTAAAAAGCAAGTGACTAAATGTCCTTGCATAGCTCGCCAAAGAGCCTAAAAAGCAAGTGACTAAGTGTCCTTGCATAGCTCGCCTAAAGAGCCAAAAAAGCAGGCGAGGTGACGACCCCTGCATAGCTCGCTATAAACGAAAGAGCCTAAAAAGCAAGTGACTAAGTGTCCTTGCATAGCTCGCTTAAAGAGCCAAAAAAGCAGGCGAGGTGACGACCCCTGCATAGCTCGCTATAAACGAAAGAGCCCAAAAAGCAAGTGACTAAGTGTCCTTGCATAGCTCGCCTAAAGAGCCAAAAAAGCAGGCGAGGTGACGACCCCTGCATAGCTCGCTATAAACGAAAGAGCCTAAAAAGTAAGTGACTAAGTGTCCTTGCATAGCTCGCCTAAAGAGCCAAAAAAGCAGGCGAGGTGACGACCCCTGCATAGCTCGCTATATAAATAAAGAGCCTAAAAAGCAGAGGGCTAAATGCCCCTACATAGCTCATCAAACATTCTGATAAACCAATTACTTATACCTGCAAAATTTTATTAAGTTGGTAAAACAAGTAATTGCTTTAATTATTATCAGATTTTGGGTTCATTGATTATCAGCTCGCAAGAAGTGCGAAGAGTATAAAGTATATTATACAATAGCCTGAAGAACAGTCAACGCAGAAATAATGAAAGAAATTTTCATTGAAGTAGGAGAACTAGTTACAAGTTAAAAAATTGAAAAAATACATGAAAAAGGGAAGAAAACGAGCTATTAGTTCTGAGCAGGAGGATCGGGATCAGCCAAAGATTCTGGACCAGCAGTAGACGAGGCAGCTTCTGCTTTAAATTCCTCAACGGTTTCAGGCCCTATGTCCCCAAAGATAGAAAAATCCATTCCTAGATGGGACATCCACAGTGTGTAGAGGAAATCACGACCTGTTCGTGCCTCGGCCTCGTCCTTTGCATCTGCAACCCGCACTTCCAGTTCTTGAGCTGCTTGCTCTCTAAAGACCGTCAGCTCTTCGAAGGCATTATCAGCGAGACGATTGACAACCTCAGCCTCTTTCTTCATATCTTCAATACGTTGCTCCGCAGCATCAGCTCGCTGAATAGCCTCCCCCACTTGCTGCCTTAGCACCTCGGCTCGTTTGGTTGCAGCCTCCTCAGCACTTTTAGCTGCAGCGCCCATCTCATCAGCTCGCTTCCTGGCCTCCTCGGCCTGTTTCTCGGCAGTTTCAGCTCGCGCCAGAGCAGCATCGACCTGGCGATGAAGTACTTCAGTCTTCTCTTCTGCAGCTGAAGCCCGTTGCTCGTCCAGTGCAGCTTGTTGCTCAAACTGCCTCAGATCTTCTTTTACCTTGAGCAGCTCATCCTTTAGCATGGCGTGCTCATTTTCCATTTTCTTCAAGGCCTCCTCAGCTGCTTGCCTTGCAGCGTTTGCCTCAGCGATCTGAGCTTCCTGACCTTCTATTCTGCCCGAGGCTAAGCTAGCTAAATCGTCAGTAGCCGCCTCCAGGTCGAATTCCAGCTTCCTCATCTCATCCTTGGTAGCCTTTGTCTCCCTTTTTCGCTTCATTGCAGCAAGGGCACCCTGGAAATTATGAACAGATTAAAATCTAGTCAAGTAAGGGAATCAGCAGATGAGGAAAAATAACTTACCAGCATGCAATGGCGAGCCGCGAACTCATCTAGGTCCTCTCCCTTAAGACACCTATTTTCCAAGACATTCGCGTGAGTGAGCATAATTATTGCCCAGTTGTCAAGGAAGGAATTTAAGTATCTTCCTCCAGGACCCAGCTCGATGTCTGATCTGGTTGGGGAAGGAGTTCTCTCGCGCTCCGGGATATCGCGTGCATCATCATAAGAACCACCGCGTCGCGATACAACGGTACGCTTAGTCGCATGCCCGCTGGGGCCAGCTCGGGTTGCCTGGGGAGCAACCTTAGAAGGAGCATCACCTTTTCCAGGCTGCGAACTGGAAGTAGGAGGTGGCTGGAGATTTGTAAAAACATTTGAAAGAGGCACCTCGCTAGGAGCAACAGTTGAGGAAGCAGTGGCTTTAGCAGCATCATGCACCTCGTTGGGAGCAGCGGTGACAGGACCCTTCCCAGACCTTATCTAAGCTCTTGTCTGGAGAATCCTGCCGGGCACTTCAACGGATTCCTCGAAACCAACTCGTCGGATCGAAGACATCCGGGAAGCGAACCCTATCTTTCTGTATCCGGTTTACTCGTTAAAACTTAGTGATTTGAATTTGAATCGTCACTGGTTGGGAGTGATAAACATTTTCTTTGATTCTTTTTTCTAATTCATTTTATAAATATTTCGGCAGCATAACGACTGCATTTTTGATAAACCAAAAATTTGACCTGTAAGGAAAATAACACTTCGACTATTTCAAAACACCTCCCAACTTCTTTAATTCTCAATCATGCATCATTCATCAGACTTTCATAAGCATAACAATAAGCTTTAATGCCAAGTATACATATATGAATCATATATAGTATGCATGAATATATTTACATTTTTCAATCTCAACATCATGGAAATTCAAAATATACCTAATTAAATACATACTACAAAAATGTATATACACGTCTTGAGCTATCGCCCACCTATCAATGTATATGCAAGCAAAAGGTCTCGATCTCGTCCGACGGCGGCACGCAATAAAAACAAATGAGCTACAAAATAAATAAGAGGTTAGTGCAATAAGGATATATAATATCACATACACCAACATAAGATTTCATTATTGACTCGAGTTTTACAACTTCTTTAAAAATTCTTCCATGTGTATCCTTGACTCATTCTAACCATCACGGGCGATTTTAGCTAACGCCAACGTGAAGCTTACTAATGCATCTCAACCACTACGTTACGGAATTTACTGCATCGTACGTAGGGCGCTAAACTATTTACTGAACAACTACAATGCGGAATTCTCTGCATCGCAAATGTAGTGCTAGATCTCTAGACGACTACGAGCGGAATTTACTGCATCGCGTCGTAGCGCTAAAGCTTATCGCTGAGCAACTACAATGCGGAATTTTCTGCATCGCAATTGTAGTGCTAAAACTCTGGGCAACTACGAGCGGAATTTACTGCATCGCTTCGTAGCGCTAACTGTCAACTAACCAACTACGTGCGGAATTTTCTGCATCGCAACGTAGCGCTTATATTTTCTAGGAAACTGAGCAACTACGGACGGAATTTTCTGCGTCGTCTCGTAGTGCTAATTTCTCTATACTCTGAGCGACTACGGACGGAATTTTCTGCGTCGTCACGTAGCGCTATACTTTTCTATAAACTGAGCGATTACGGACGGAATTCTCTGCGTCGTCACGTAACGCTAAATCTCATAGCTTTTTAGGCATACACATGGGTTTTTCTACTACTTTTCTAGTGCCAAAGCACAAAACTCTTTAGTTCAAAAACCTCTTAACACTTTTCTCATTTCATTCTTTTTAAAAGCAACTTAGTATTACTTTCTATTAACATATAGATTCCATAGGAATCTATACGCTTAACTTTGACCTTAACATTAACCATCATTTTCAATTTCATTTATTTCTTAGTTACAATGTTTATGATAAACAATCAAGAATTTCCAAAGAATTGGAAACAAGCATAAGTGGCGAACCACTTACCTCAAGGCCGCGTCAAGCGTCTCGACGAGGCTCCTGGACGCCGCTCACGTACTCGTCACCTACACAACATTTTCTCATCATTACTATTAACAAAAACCTCCATTTCTCAACTATATACTAGGAATTCCCAACTATGCCCAACTCTCTCTATATAGCTCCTAACTCGTTTCTAAATCAACCGAGACTCTTAAATCCCGATTTTTGTGGAAAAGTTTTAGTTTTGGACCCCTAGGGATATCCCCACACAGTCCGTTTACTAGTCGGAGGCTTAAAACGAAAAATCACATTTTTAATTTAAACGGACAGCCCTTGACAGTGTGCACTGCTACGCACTGCCCGGGACTCCGTTTTCCTTCGTTCTTTTTCCTACGGATCACTTATATCCCATTCTAGTCACACGACAAATTTCATTGAGAAATATTATCGTTTGCTATGTCAAATCTACGGAAAACATCCGTTTTGGACACTTTCGGGCGCAATTAAGTGCCCGTTTTGCAACCTCTTGGTTTTGGGTTAGCGACGCTAGATTTTATTCCATAACTAAGCTTCATTTAACTTATAATGATGAACCAAACTCAAACCATGCAATAAAAATTGCATTAGGATAGCCGTTTCACTTCTCAGAGCTCTAACGGCGCTATTTCGTGCATAACTTGCACAATTTTTATCGGATTCGATCCGTTCCAAAACCTATGGTTTTCTATGGTTCCTAGGCATCATTTGAGGTGTAGAACACCCCAAAATAAGCCAAATATGGTCAGGTCTCCCCTAGCTAAAAATTCAGCTCGGGATTGACAAAATTGTTAAAACCAATTCTATTGAGCTTCTATCATTCCTATATGCTCTCCTATGCTTTTCTAATCATTTTTATGCTCAAACTTGGGTTCATAACCTCTAATTTCAGAGCTTATTTACTGTCTAATATAGTCACAACACACACATAAACATTACTTGTTCATTTGAACACTAACAATTCACTCAAAACTTTAATCAACTAATTGGTGTGTGTGTGAGAGTTGATTTTGTTTTCACTTAAATCAAATATGTGGCAGCCATAAATAAAACCCTAGGCTACCACTTACACCCAACAACATGCTATTTAAAGTTCATCATCATCTAGTTGGGGTTCCACACTTAATTGAAGTGTAGAACACCAACACAACAAAAAAATTTCTGCCCAGAAAATTTCCAGCAGCTCTACTGTATTTTTAAACACAATAAGGAGAAGATCATATGATATCTTACTTGGTACTTGGCTTAGAGGATTGAGAGGACTTAGAAGAGGGTTTAGAGAGAGAGGTTAGGGGTTCAGAAGGGCTGGATGGGCTCTTCTCCTTCCACTTTTCCTTGCTGCTGTCCAGCACCTCTGCTTGTGGTTTTCACGGTCAGCTTTTGTTTTGCTTCTGTTCTGCTCTCTTTTTCACGACTGAAGGAGTGGTGTTTGCTGGAAAAATTTTCAGCAAGGGTTGCTTATATACTAATAGCATTTCTTATAATTACATCATGTCCCAATTCTTTTTAATTTACACCATTTCCTCTCAATTTCTCTGTTATCTTCACTGCTGCCCAGTTTTGTTTATTTTCTGGCAGCTGTTGTTTTCTTCTTTATTTCTCACCTTTTTTCATCTTTGCTTGTTGAAATCTTGCTAAATGTTCAATATATATCATTAACCTTCATAAAAATGGCACTTAAGTCTCATTTTTAATTCGTTTGACCATCGTTTTCCCTCATCATCCATTCTATACGGGATTTACTTTTGTTTTTTATTTTTATGATAGCTTTGCATTCTTCACTTGTCCACTTGCCCTCTAAGTGTCTTGTTTGTATATCTTATTAATGTTCTATGGAATATCAAGCTTGTCCTTTGATTTATTTTTGATTATCATCAATCTCTTATTTAAATCGCTTAATAGTTGTCCATTACTTACGAACAACTAATGTAAAAATTTTCTTAATCGTGCACTCAACATTTTATTTTCTTTAACTTGTCTCTTATCTATGGATGAATTACTTTACTCTTCATTGATCTTTTTCTTGCTAATTTGGTTGTTGTGAAACTCTAGAATGACGTTCACGAAATCGATGAATTGATTTAGCTTAACACTAACTTGATTCTATTGTAATGTTACTTAACTTTTATAATTGACGAATTTCGTCGTCAATCTTAAGTTGATAAATCTCTAATGCCATGAAATTCAATTAATCTAATGTAGAGATTTATTTTACCTCTCTAATCCATCTTTTAACACTAAGAGGTTATAGATCGAGACTAGGGGTTTACAAGCGGTCGCAGGGGTAGTGGCTTCAGTAACAACAGGCGCTTCGTTGGATGCAGCAATTGCAGGAGCCTGGTCCTGGGCAGATAGTTTAGAGCGTTTTGAGGGTGCTGCTGGAGTGGCCAAGTCTTCGGCAGGCCGTTTTGTTGAAGGAATCGAGGAAGCTTTAGATACAGTGGGACTTGCAGGAGGAGATTTCATGAGTATAAGTTTCCTCCTGTTGGCTGGGAGTTTTGCAGAAGAAGGAACAGGGGCTGGAGCACGAGCTGGGGATGGCAGTAAAGCCCCTGGAGTAGATGTGTGATGTGGAGAAGAGGATGGGTCAACCTGTGCAGTAGGGGCTGCAGGGGCTGGGTCTGATCCTGTCCGAGCTGGAGCAGGAACTGAAGAAGAAGATTTTTTAGACGCACCCTTTGAAGTGGTGCGAGTTGAAGACGATTTCGCCTTCGTTGGTGTGCGAGCTGAAGATGATTTTACTTGAGATGAAGTGCGAGCAGGAGCACTTCGAGATGAGGTCTTCCGAGGTGGAGAAGGCGAGCGAATGTTATCCGAGCGAATGGCATCCTCTGATGATGAAGAGACTGCTGGCGGAGGTCGGGAAGTAGACGCATCCTGAACAGAAACCTCAAAAACAGAAGGAAGTCTAGGTCTGTCACTCATCTTGCCTATATCTTCCCCAGCTCGCAGAAGATGGGAGTCCGTAGAAGGAGCAAGCCTGTAAGCTCTAAGGATAGCATCGTCGAATCTGCTGCTGATGCCCGCATCGTTCGATTTAGCGAGCTTGTCAAGAGCTCGTTCCTCCCCGCTGTTAAGAGGAGACTCGTCCATCTTCAGCACTGCACAACAAATGGTCAAAAAATGATAAGTAATGAAGGTACAAGACAAAGTCAGCTCGCTTAAATTTTCTTATGAGTACCTGGTTTTAGGACGAAGCTGAAGTTTCGGAGATCTGCAAGAGATGGGCACGAGATATAAAACCAACTCGTCTTGTACGGCCCAACGTTGGATTTGCCTTTCGCTTCTCCTTTGGGCAAAAGGTCTTTGTATTGCGACTGGCGAGCTGTGAGATAATAGATGCCATCCGGTTTCTCTCCATCTCCCGCAGACACGGCCTTGAAGGAGTAAAACTGCTGAATAATCCTCGGTGTAGGGGCATGAAGGCCATTCCTGAAGAAGGCTATAGCCAGCGAGATCAACTGCGTTTAAGAGTTGGGAGTCAGTTGAAATGGCGCGAGCTTGACTTTGTTGAGAAATTCGATCAAGAACGGTGGAACGGGGAACCGTAACCCTTGCTCGAGATGCTGGGTGCTGACAGCGATGAATCCCCTGGGTGGATAGCATGCATGATTGTTTGAATCAGGCAGCAGTATACGACAACCAAAGGGAATATGGAATTGCTCGACAAGTCCTTCCACCTCAGGACGTTTTAGCGATGTGGGATGACGAGCGAGTGCCCCACGAGCCTCTCTTCCCTGAATAGCATGAGTTCGGGCTTTGTCATGCTCACGAGCTTCATTGCTTGGAATCATCCCCTTGCGAGTTCCACTTGAAGACATCTAAAAATAAATAAATAAATACATATATATCATTGCAGGAACAACAATGGTGATGGAGCAAGATGAACCCAAAACAAAAAAAGTTTTGAAGAAAAAGAAGCCTCACCTTGAACTGTTGACGAGATGAAAAAACGGCGAGAAAGGCTAATGATTTCGATAAAGGATTGTGGGTCCTGGTTGCTTAAAAGTTTGAAACGCTTGTTTGCTTTGGAAGAAAGTGACAGATGAAAGAAGAAAATGGAAAGGGGCCAATGACTTATATAGACAAGCAAGCGTGAGTCCCAACCGTTAGATCCTTGGAAAGTGTAACCGTCATAGATCTGACGGTGCAGCGCAGAACAGGGCTTTGGAAATCATGCAGCCGTCAGTTGAAGGACGTGCGCATTAAATGTACGTGTAAAGGACGTGCAGACGTCGCTTCAATTACCACCTGCATGATCGCCACGTGTCGCAACTGAAAAGGTGGAATTTGAAAGTGCACAGAGGCAGTTACAAAAGTAAGCGTGCCAAGGAAGCCAACTTTTACCAGCAAATCAAGCTCCCAGCTCGTTGAAGCAAACTGAGAGCTGGGGGGCTAATGTTATACGTATTTTTCGGACTCATTAATTGGGCTGGTAAAAGTCCAATTTAAGCCCATTTCAGACCCAATGAGGTTAACCCAGTCAAAGCCCATCGGACGAGGCCCAGTATTGACTTTGAAGCCCAGCAAGTTCTTCAGTTTGCTTAAAGGATCTTCCAGCTGGCATCAACAGACCTATAAACACAGCCAGGTCGCAGCTCGTCGCTTGCGCAGCTTATCTCTCAGCGAGCTCGAGCTCGAGACCACCATGACACATCAGCTCGCTCAGACGCGTAATAAGTATAATATCTTCCAGAACAGGCAGTTACCAAGTTCAACCATGATTCTCTCTCCGAATATGGTAATTGCCCAGTCAAACCATGATTTCCTCATCAGATATGGAGATCAATTCAAATTTAAATTCAGATCAACATTATCTTGAGATAATTATAGTAATTTCCTGATATTATCAAAATATATTAGGAAGTATAATTAATTCATAATTCTTTTCCTTATTTTTCCCAATTGTTTAGGGAATATAATTAATTCAGGATTCTCTTCCTGATTTGCTACAACCAGAATTGTAACACCTCTTTCCCTATAAATAGGGATTAAGATCATTGTAACAACGACGGACAATATTCAATAATATACTGTCACTCTGCAGAATTAAAGAGACAGACAGTCGTGGATGTAGGCCAATTATTGCCGAACCACGTAAAAGCTTGGTGTTTCTCGTTTGATTCTCTGCTTCTGTCTTTGTCTTTCCTTGTTATTTGTGCTTTCTCACATTGATTGCAGGTATTGGGCATTGATTACTCGTCGACTGAATTCCAACGTCGACACCATGAAAGAGTAACAAGACAATGAGTTGAAATGAAAATTCAAAAAGAATTGGGGCATGATGCAATTAACAAGAGATGATTAGTATAAATACAAACCTTAAGCTGAAATTTTTTTTCAGCAAATTTAAAGGAATCAGACAGCAGCCGCGAGAACATTCGCGAGAGAGAGAGAGAAGTGATCGGCCAGCCGTGAGAGAAGAAACCAAGAAGAGAAGAAGAAAGGACCAAGAAGGGAGAAGTGATCAGCAGCAGAAGAGAGCAAGGTAGCTGCTGGTCGAGCAAGAGGGCAGCAGCAGCAGCGACAGAAGCAGATTCCAGCTCGTCAAACCCGAGCAGAACAGCTCGCGCAAGAGCAGCTCGCGTGAGGGAAGCTCCTGGCCGTGAACTGCAGCACGCTGGGCAGCAAAGGAAGAAGAGAGAGAGGAGGCACGAAGAAGAAGGAGCACCAGCAGCTGTTGGTCGTGGGAGACGCGAACAGAAGCGAAAAACAGAACTGAGACAGAGAGTGACGAGCTGGACGAGCAGCAGAGAAAACTGGAGGAAAACAACCCCTTTCCAGCCCATTCAAGCCTCCAAATCCTTCTTTAAACCCTCTCTCAAGTCCCTCTCACTTCCCATAGGAAGGATCAAGTAAGAAATTAGATTTCTCACCCTTTTATTTACTGAAAAATTCCAGCAGTGTGCTGAAATTGTTTCTGCAGAATCTTGTTGTATGTTGTTGGGGGTTTTGCACTAGAAATGGTGTCAAAACCTAAGTGATTGTTATAGAACTTTAGAGGAGATGTTTTTGGGTGTAAATGATGACTTAGGGTTGTATATATGGGTTGTTATAGGCTTGAGAATCATAGAAACGAAAATTGTTTTTCTCACACACCAACTATTTGATGAAAGTTTTGAGTGAATTTTGAGAGCTTTGGATGACAAAGTTAAGTTGTGTGTGTGTTAAAGAATTATAGGGCAGTAAATAAACTCTGAAAATAAGTGGTTTTGAACCCAAAATTTGGCATGAAAAGGATTAGAAAACCATGGGGAAGCATTTAGAGTTGCAAAGAGAGAGTTTAAGCAAAATTGGGCAACCCGAGTGAAATTTTTGAGCTAGAGAAGACTTGACCAAAACTGACTTATTTGGGGTGTTCTACACCTCAAATGATGTCTAGGAACCATAGAAAACCGTAGGTTTTGGAACGGATCGAATCCGATAAAAATTGTGCAAGTTATGCACAAAATAGTGTCGTTAGAACTCTGAGAAGTGAAACGGCTAGCTTAATGTAATTTTTATGGCATGAAATAAGTTTAGTTAGTCATTATTAGTTAAATGAAGCTTAGTTGTGGAAGAAAAACTAGCGTCGCTAACCCGAAACCAAGAGTTTGCAAAACGTGCACTAAAACGCACCCGAAAGTGTCCAAAACGGACGTTTTCCTTAGATTTGACTTAGCAAACGATAATATTTCTCAACGAAATTTGACGTGTGACTAGAATGGGATATAAGTGAGCCATAGGAAAAAGAACGAAGGAAAACGGAGCCCCGAGCAGCAGGTTATCGTCTGTTCTGTCAATGGCTGTCCATTTTAAATAAAATTGTGATTTTTCGTTTTAAGCCTCCGACAAGTAAACGGACCGTGTGGGGATATCCCTAGGGATCCAAAACTAAAAATTTTCCACAAGAATCGGGATTAGAGAGTCTCGATTGAGTAGAAACAAGTTAGGAGGATATATAGAGAAAAATGGTCTTAGTTGAGATTCTTGACCTTATAGTTGAGAATTGAGTTTTGTTATTAATAATGATGAGAAAATATTGTGTAGGTGACGACCCTCGTCGAGACGCTTGACACGGAGTGACGCGGCTTCGAGGTAAGTGGTTCGCCACTTATGAGTGTTTAAATTCTATATCAATTCATGATTATCCGTAATGGATATTGTAACTAAGTAATAAATGAAAATGAAAAGGATTTTCAATATTAATGTTCAAGTTAAGCATATAGATTCCTATGGAATCTATATTGTACTAGAAACTAATACTAAGTTGTTATAGAAAGAGTAAAATGAGAAAGTTTTCAGAAGATGTAAAACTGTGAGTTTTGTGCTTTTGCACTTGAAGAAATTGATTATAAAACCCATGTATATGCCTTAAGAGTTTATGAGAGTTAGCGCTACGTGACGACGCAGAAAATTCCGTCCGTAGTCGCTCAGAGTATAGAGAAATTAGCACTACGAGACGACGTAGAAAATTCCGTCCGTAGTTACTCAGTTTCCTAGAAAATATAAGCGTTACGTTGCGATGCAGAAAATTCCGCACGTAGTTGGTTAATTAACAGTTAGCGCTACGAAGCGATGCAGTAAATTCCGCTCGTAGTTGCCTAGAGTTTTAGCACTACACATACGATGCAGAAAATCCCGCATTGTAGTTGCTCAGTGATAAGCTTTAGCGCCCTACGTGCGATGCAGTAAATTCCGTAACGTAGTGGTTGGGATGACTTAGTAAGCTTCACGTTGGCGTTAGTTTTAATCGCCCGTGATGGTTAGAATGTTTAAAGGATATACATAGGGGTTTTGAAAGAAATCATAAAACAAATGATAAATTGTCATGTTAGTGTATGTGATATTATATCTTCGTTGCACTAACTTATTTGTTTATTTTGTAGCTATTTATATTTCATTGTGTGCCACCGCGGACGACAGGACGTCATCATTTTATTGTATATATATAGGTGGGCGATCTATGATATGTGATGATGTAAAACTTTATGTATGAGATGGATATGTAATTGAGAAACAAATATTCATATTTTGAAATTGTATATTTGTAAATATTCATGCATTTTATATATATGATGCATCTAGATATATTCTACATGAGTTCGTACTTATGAAAAGAGAATTGGGTGTTGATGTTGCATGTTTGTGGAAAAATGATGATGATTTGTGCATGTTTGGGAATAAAGAAGTTGGGAGGAATTGAGGTTTTAGTTGAAGTGTAAGTTTCTTGAAAGGTAAATTTTGGTTTATCAAAAATGCAGTCGTTATGCTACCGAAAATTTTATAAAAATATTTGAAATAGAATCGAGAAAAATTTTCTCACTCCCAACTAGTTTAAAAGAAAACTGAATTTTTGAGACTAAACGAGTAAACCGGTTGAAGAAAGTTAGGGTTCGCTTCTCGGATTTCTTCGATCCGACAAGTCGGTTTCGACAAGTCCGTTGAAGTGCCCGGCAGGATCCTCCAGACAAGAGCATAGATAAGGTCTGGGAAGGGTCCTGTCATAAAGCCCAGCAATTTCCACAGCTCAGCTCGCCCCAGCGAGCTCTTCAGTTCGCATCAGTCAACTCATTTTACTTACAATTCTATGAAGTTCGCTCTATGCATAGCATGCTACCCAGCGGGGTGAAGTTCGAGGTCGCTCAAGGCAGTGAACAGTTTGCCCAGTGGATAGTTAATGCAATATCTTTCAGAACAGGCAGTTACCTAATCTAATCATGGTTCTCTCACCGGATATGGAAGTTAATTCAAATTCAAATTCAGTCAACATTATCCCGAGATATTTGGAGCAGATTCCTGAATTAGGAAGTGTAATTAATTCATGATTCTCTTCCTATTTTGTTGCTTCCTAATTTGTAACGTTACTTCCTCTATAACTAGAGGTTAAAATTATTGTAACAGACACAACACAATTAATAGCATACTATCACTCTGCAGAATTTTAGAGAGAGACAGCCCTGGACGTAGGCGCACTCGCTGAACCACGTTAAAAACCTTCTGTTCCTTCGTTTGTTCTTGGTTCTTTATTACTTTCTTCTTTGTTTCTCGTGCTTTCTCACATTGATTGCAGGTATTGGGCATTGAATTCTCGTCGACTGGATTTCAACGTCGACATTTTGGCGCTAGAATGAAGGTCCAAACTGCAATCTTTGTCATCTCAGTTCATCGATTTCTGATAACATGGCAAGAACCAGACAAACCAAGTTTGTGGGCTCACAGGCTGACCAAGCAGAGAGTCAGCCCAGTCACCATCAACATGATGTGCAACAGGCGGAAGGTGCACCCATGCATGCATAAGGAATGTCGTATGGTCAGGTAGCTGGTGTTGCAGCAAACATGCCACCTTTGCCTCCCCGTCAACCAGTTCCAATCGCCCCAATGGTTGATGGGCAGCAGGTGTGGTATCAAAGGCAAGAGGCATTGGAGAACACGGTCAGACAGCTCACAAAGGCCGTCAATATGTTGGTGCAGGCTCAAGTACAGAACGTACCTAGGGTTAAGGTTCAAGCACCAAGACACGTGCCTCAGCAGCATGAAGCAATACAAGTGCCCGAAAGACCAGCAAGGGAAATCCCGCTACCTACCGGCTCAGTTCGTTCCTCCAATGTGCGTTCTAGAGCTGGACACCCTGTCCGCGAAAAAAGGTTGAGCCAGGATGGAAACCGACGGGCAGAGGTTGGACATGATAGAGTCCGAGCTGCAGCTCGGTATGTGGATGAGGTGAATGGGCGACATGCGGGATCCCATCAGCCTGAGGGTTTATTTGAAGAGGATGAAAGGTATGACCTAGAGCACCCTTCTCCAAGTCGCGACCACATGAGGAGATATGAGCTCCGAAATCCACAAGTAGAGGAGCTCCTTTAGAGGGTCCAGCAGCTAGAAGCGCGACCTGAGGCTCCAGAGCAACGTGGGTACTATGGAAAAAGGACACCGTTTACAAGAGAAATTGAGATGTAGCCTCTCCCTCCAAGGTTTAAAATGCCAAGTATTCAGTAATACAATGGGGACAATGATCCCTATAATCATCTAGATGCTTTTAATGTTCAGATGGACCTGCAGACAGGTAATCCTATGGTGAAGTGCCGTGTATTCCCAGCTACTTTGGGGGACATTCCAAGGACATGGTTCAAGAATCTCCCAGTTTGTAGTATAGGTAGTTGGAAAGAATGTCAACAAAAGTTCATTGGCCAGTACAGGGCATTGAGAAGGCAGCTCGCTTCATCTTGCCACCTAGCTACTATCTTCCAGCGTCAGGGTGAGTCGTTGAAGGAATATATCACTAGGTTTAGACGTGAGGTCGCGAATGTTGAGAATCCATAAGATAAGAGCATAATGACAGCGATCTTAGCTGGGTTGCGCAAGGATGGAAAACTGTACGAAAGCATTTACAAGTCCCCAGTGAAGGATCTGAGAGAGTTCTATGAGTGAGTTGCAAAGAAGATTAGGTGGGAAGAAACCTTCGGCCCGAAGAAGTCAAATCAGAAGAATGAAGCGGGCAATTCCGATCAAATGATGAAAAGAAATAATGGTAGGAACGAAGGAGAAGAAAGAAACAGTGACTCAAGCAATCAAATTGCTAAAAAGGCAAGGAGAGAGCCAAGGTACGAGCGACCCCAACGTCAAGGTTGCTATGAAAATTACAGCATCCTGTCAGACTCGCAGGACAGGATATTTGCAGCAAAAAAAAACAGGGAGGACTTTAGGAAGCCCTACCTTTTGAGGGCCCCTATTCAGTACAGAGATAAAAACAAGTTTTGTGCCTATCATAATGAGGTCGGGCACAATACTTCGGATTGTTGGGCGTTGAAGGACACCATTGAAAAATTAATCAGGAGAGGTCGTCTGAGAGATTATGTGGAGCGACCTGCAGACTCGCGACCTCCGCAACAACGACCTCAACAACAACAGCCAATACAGCAATAGCCCCAACGAGCTCCCGAGCCAGAGCATGAACCTGCGGTAAGAACTATTTTTACGATCTATGGTGGCCCTCATATCGCAGGTGCTTCGAATAGGTTGCATGAGAGGTATGTCCGAGAAGCAAATCATACCTTTTAGGTCAGTGGGTCGGACGGACCCGCCAAGAAACCTAAGAAGACCTCGGACAAGATTGTTTTTTCTCAAGAGGATGCTAGAGGTGTGATCTGACCACATAATGATGCGCTGGTTATATGAGCTAAGATCAGCAACATGGAAGTACAACGCATCATGATAGATATTGGGAGCTCAGTGAATGTGATGTACAAGAACTATTTTGAGCAGATGAGGCTAGGAGCAGAGTAATTGAGACCATCCCCAGAGCTTTTATTCGGTTTCACTAGAGATGCTGTTGTGCCAGTGGGCCAGATTAAGCTACCACTCACGTTGGGGGAAGCAGGTCGCCAGGCAACTGTGTTGGCAGATTTCTTGATTATTGATTGCCCATCAGCATACAATGTGGTCCTGGGAAGGCCTTCGTTGAACGACCTGGATGCAGTTACTTCAACCAGGACTCTAACAGTGAAATTTCCAACTCCCAACGGCGTTGGATACGTTCGGGGAGAGCAGCACTTAGCCAGACACTGCTATGAGAATGCTGTTAAGATGGGCGTGAGAGGAAAGAAAGTAAACGTGGTTTCGGGGGGCGAACCGCGAACTATGACAGAGAAGGGGGTTAGTCATGACCTCGACCCCTGCGAAATAGATGCAGACCGAGCTACTGGTTCAGTTGAAGAACTGTAAGATGTTCAAGTCAGCAAGGCAGATCTAGAGAGGTGCCTGAAGCTGGGAAGAGGTTTAACACCAGAATTGAAAGCCCAGCTCGCTGACTTCCTAAACGTGAACTTAGATGTGTTTGCATGGAATCATGAGATATGGTGGGGATAGATCCGAAGGTGATGTCGCACAGGTTGAATATTGATCCTCATCACAAACCAGTTCGCCAGAAGAGGAGAGCAATGACAGGGGAACGCTAACTTGCGTTGAAGGAAGATGTAGACAAGCTATTGGCAAACAAATTTATCTGAGTAGCTTACTACCCGACTTGGGTTGCTAATCCAGTCCTTGTAAAGAAGAAAAATGGGAATTGGAGGACTTGCATCGACTTCACTGACTTAAACAAGGTGTGCCCAAAGGATAGTTTCCCCTTGCTAAGGATAGATCAGCTCGTGGATGCTACAGCTGGTCATGAGCTCCTGAGTTTTATGGATGCATACTCGGGTTATAATCAGATCCCAATGAATCCCAAGGATGAAGAGCACACCTCGTTTATGACTGATCGTGGCTTATACTGCTACAAGGTGATGCCCTTCGGGTTGAAAAATGTAGGAGGGACCTACCAATGTTTGGTAAACATGATGTTTGAAGAGCAGATCGGAAAGACCATGGAGGTCTATGTTGATGATATGTTAGTAAAGTCCAAGCAGGTAGGTGATCATGTGTGCGACCTGAGAGAGATGTTACAGATTTTGAGGAGCTATCAGATGAAGTTGAATCCACACAAGTGTGCGTTCGGGGTAGCTTCTGGAAAGTTTTTGGGCTTCATGGTGAACAGTAGAGGTATTGAAGCCAATCCTGAGAAGATCAAAGCACTAATCGATATGAGGTCGCCTAATAGGGTGAAAGATGTGCAGAGCCTTAATGGTCAGGTCGCGGTACTAAGCAGATTCATTTCGAAAGTTACAGATAAATGCATCCCATTCTTTGACATTTTGAAGAAGGCAAAAAGCTTCGAGTGGACCGAGCAATATGAAGTTGCCTTCCAGCAGTTGAAAGAATACATGGGGCAAGCTCCACTCATTTCTAAGCCCAAAGAAGGAGAAAAGATGATTCTGTTCTTGGGGGTGTCTCGGTAAGCTCTAAGTGCTACACTGGTGAAGGAAGAGGAGAAGACGCAGCTTCCAATGTATTATATAAGTAAAAGGCTGCAAGATGCTAAAACCAGGTACTCACAGATGGAGAAGCTCGCTTACTGCTTGGTGGTCGTATCGAGGAAGCTGTGGCCTTATTTTCAAGCTCATTCCATCGAAGTCCTCACCCAGTATCCGCTGAAGCAAGTTCTACAGAAAGCGGACACCTCAGGTCGTTTGTTGAAATGGGCAGTGGAGCTCGCATAGTTCAATATCTAGTTTAAGTCGAGGATGGCTATCAAAGCTCAAGCTTTGGCAGATTTCATTGTAGAGTTTACAGAGCCTGTGGATGATGAAGCTGAGTCTTCTAAAGGTCCAACTTGGGAGCTTTATGTTGACAAGTCATCCAGCGAGCAGATGGCTAGAGCTGGGATCTTGCTGATTAGCCCTGAAGGCCACAAGATCCTTTGTGCTTTAAGGTTTAGTTTCCAGGCTACAAACAATGAAGCTAAATATGAAGCATTGCTCGTAGGTCTGCGTCTAGCTAGAGAAATGTGAGCTGAACGGCTAAGGATTTTCAGTGATTCGCAGCTCGTGGTTTGCCACATCTTAGGGTAGTACCAGACCAAGGGGCCGAAAATGGCTTTGTATCTTCAGAAGGTCCATGAAATGCTAAGTGCTTTCCAAAAGTGCGAGGTGAAGCAGATCCCACGAGCTTAGAATGCACACGCAAATGCTTTAGCTCGCTTGGCAACCATTCGGGACGTAGATTTTCTTGGGGCGATCCCAATAGAGTTTCTACTAGCTCCAAGTATAGAAGAGAAGAATTCAATGATGACCATAACTGTGCAGCCCAATTCCTGGATGAGTCCAATTCTAAGATATCTGAAAGATGGAAAATTGTCGAATGATAAGTTGGAAGCACGGCGCTTGTGAGCTAGAGTAGCCAGGTACTACATCTACGATGATGTGCTTTATAAGAAGGGGTTTTCAGCCCCGCTTTTGAGATGCATAGATGGTCAAGACTGCGAGGCGGTGATGAGGCAGATACGTGAAGGCCATTGTAGGAACCATGCTGGGGAGCTGTCTTTAGCTCAAAAGGCACTCCGTCAGGGTTTCTATTGGCCCACCATGAAGCAGGATGCCATCAACTTGGTTAAGAAATGTGACAAGTGTCAGAGGTTCGCCTAAGTTCCGTGAGCTCCACCAGCTTATCTCCAACCGATGGTAAGCCCGTGGCCCTTTGCGATTTGGGGAATGGATTTGATCGGGTCTCTGCCAATGGCTCGTGGAAGATGCAAGCATGCCGTAGTCGCAGTTGATTACTTCACTAAGTGGGCAGAAGCAAAAGAGTTGACAGAAATTTCCACTACAAAGATTGAAAAATTTGTGTGGAATAATATTATCTGCAGATTTAGAGTCCCACAGCAGATCGTGACTGACAATGGGACCCAGTTCACTAGTGACCAGTTTCTCAGGTTTTGCAACGATCTCAAGATAGTTAAAAGCTTCTCAGTAGTGGACCATCCACAAGCCAATGGCCAAGTTGAAGCTGTGAACAAAATTATAAAGCAGACCTTGAAGATGAAACTGGAAGCAAAGAAATGAGCATGGGTAGACGAGCTTCAGAAGGTATTATGGGCTTACAGAACCACAGCTCGTAGCACTACAGGTGAGACACCTTTCTTAATGGTATATGGGTCCGAGGCCATGATCCCAACAGAATTAGAAGTCACCTCGCAGCAAAGAGCGACCTTCAATCCAAATGACAATGACCAGTTACTCACTGCAAACTTAGATTTGCTTGAAAAAGCTAGGGAAACCGCCAAGTTAAAAGTAGTTGTCTATCAATAAAGAATTGTGAGGTACTATAACAAGAATGCTCGAATCCATAGCTTCAACATGGAAGATTTAGAACTACGCCTCATTTAACCTAGAGCTCGCAAACCCAGTGATGGGTCCTTAAGCCCAAATTGGGAAGGACCCTATATCATCAAGGCAAACTTGGGAAATGGAGCTTATCATTTGACCAACATGAATGGAGCTGAGGTCCCTCGAGCTTGGAATGCCGAGCATCTTC
Organism: Litchi chinensis; assembly: GCA_019925255.1. Classification (NCBI taxonomy): domain Eukaryota; kingdom Viridiplantae; phylum Streptophyta; class Magnoliopsida; order Sapindales; family Sapindaceae; genus Litchi; species Litchi chinensis. The sequence goes on along the minus strand of CM034462.1, from coordinate 9,915,256 downwards.
GACCATATTATCAGTAACTTTATTTGTTACCCATAATTCAATGTTATAATAGAAAATAAAAGCTCTATTTTCCCTCATGATGTGCACTATTTCACCAAGTTAATAGGCTCGGTGCTGATTAGCTCGCTGCTCGTCCCAAAATAAAGAGCCTAAAAAGCAGGTGGCCAAGTGCCCCTGCATAGCTCGCTAAATAAAAAGAGCCTAAAAAATAGGTGGCCAAGTGCCCCTGCATAGCTCGCCAAAAATAACGAGCCTAAAAAGCAGGTGGCTAAGTGCCCCTGCATAGCTCGCTACAAAAATAAAGAGCCTAAAAAGCAGGTGGCCAAATGCTCCTACATAGCTCGCTAAATAAAAAGAGCCTAAAAAGCAGATGGTCAAGTGCCCCTGCATAGCTCGCCAAAAATAGAGCCTAAAAAACAGGTGGCTAAGTGCCCCGGCAAAGCTCGCTATGAAATGAGAGCCTAAAAAGCAGGTGGCCAAGTACCCCTGCATAGCTCGCTAAATAAAAAGAGCCAAAAAAACAGGTGGCCAAGTGCCCCTGCATAGCTCGCTAAATAAAAAGAGCTTAAAAAGCAGGTGGCCAAGTGCCCCTGCATAGCTTGCCAAAAATAAAGAGCCTAAAAAGCAGGTGGCCAAGTGCCCCTGCATAGCTCGTTATGAAAATAAAAAGAGCCTAAAAAGCAAGTGACCAAGTGCCACTACATAGCTTGTTATGAAAATAAAGAGCCTAAAAAGCAGGTGGCTAAATGTCCCTGCATAGCTCGCTAAATGAAATGAGAGCCTAAAAAGTAAGAGTGACTAAGTGTCCCTGCATAGCTCGCGATGAAAATAGAGTCTAAAAAGCAGGCGAGGACATGTACCCCTGCATAGCTCATCAATATTCCAGCTGATCAATTGCTTATTACTAAGATTCTATCAACTGTTGAATTAAGCGATTGCTTTAAATATTATATCAGATTTTGAGCTTGTTAACAATTAACTCACATGAAGACAAAATGAAATCATAAAATGTGTGACCATAGATGCAACAGCTCAAACGCATTCAATAGACAAGATATGATCAAAGAAATTATATTAAATCCAAAAATTCTTTACAAATTGAAAGAATACCAACATAAAGAATACAAGTGTAAGAGGCAAAAAACGAGCTCTTAGTCTCGAGCTGGAGAATCTGGCCTGGAAGATTCGAGGTCACCAGCGGGCTCAGCTTGAGGAGTTATGCCAGAAGCTTGTATCGTTAGAGGAACTTCATCAGCAGGAGATGAGGTAGTTTCAGCCTTGAACTCCTCCACAGTTTGGAGTCCCTCTTCACCAAAGATGGAAAAGTCCATGTCAGGATGAGACATCCATAGCGTGTAGAGGAAATTGTAACCTGTTCTTTCCTCAGCCTCATCTCTGGCTTCAACGACTTGTACCTCCACCTCCTGAACAGATCTTTCTCTGAAAACCATCAGTTCTTCGAAGGCATTATCTACATGGCGATTAACGATCTCAGCTTCTTGCTTCATAGCCTTTATTCGCTACTCTGCAGTCTTGGCCCGTTGTACTGCCTCCCCCACATGCTGCCTAAGCACCTCAGCTCGATGTTCGGCCTCTTCAGCCCATTGGATGGCAGCTTCCATTCCCTCAGCCCACTGTTCAGCAACCTCGGCTGTTGCACTGCAGTATTAACTTGTTGCTCGAGCACTTCGATTTGTTTCTCTGCAATTTCCGCTCGCTGCTCTATTTCCTCAGACCGTTGTGCTACAACCTGTGCTTGCTCAACCTCTTTTTTCGCTAGCTCGACCTGATGCTCAGCAGCCTCAGCCCGCTGCACTGCTGCATCAACTTTTTGTCTGAACTTATTGACCTGTCCCTCCGCTATCTCAGCTCGTTGCTCAGACTGCCTCAGTTCGCCTTTCATATTATTCAATTCACTATTTGCCTTGTCACGCTCATCTTCACAACTACGTAGCAAGGCCCTGAGGTTCGACCTGGAGGCTTCATAATTCTCTTCTGCCTATGCTAGAGCCTCCTTGGCTGTTTGTCAAGCAGCGGTCGCCGCATCTATTTGTGCCTTGTGACCTTCGGATGACCCTCTCCCATCTTGGGCCCTCTCGGTCAACTCTGCAATCTCCTCCCTGGCTTCCTTTAACTCGTTCTCCAGCTTCATTATTCGATCCTCAAAGACCCTGGTGAATCTCCTTCGTTTTATTAATGCAAGGGCAGCTTGAAAATTCTACAAGTTAATATTTGATAAGTAAAGAAGCCAGGAGATGAAAGAAGAGTAACTTACCAGTATGGCATGACGAGTTACGTACTTGTCCAGGTCCATACCCCTAAGGGACCTATTCTCTAAGACCCTTGCATGAGTCAACATAATCGATGGCCAGTTATCTAGAAAGGAAGTTAAATAGTTTCCCCCAGGTCTAACTTCAATGTCTGGCCTTGTTGGCGAGTGAGTCCTCTCAGCCTTCGGGGTATCACGCTCTTCACTTCAATAAACGTGATTACGTGTAAAAAAGGTACGCCTGGACCAATTCCTTCTCATGCTGGTGCCAGCTCAGGTTGTCTGGGGAGTAATCTCGGGCAGAGCATCCCTTTCTCCAGGATGCGAGCTGGGAACTAGAACCAGCGGAAGTTCTGCTACTTCAGAAGGTGGCACCTAGCTGGGAGCAACGACCTTAGGAGATTTAGCTTTGGCAGGCCGCTTTGAGTGTTTTGAAGGAGTGGCTGGAGTTGAGGCTTCAGCAGGTCGCTTAGTTGGAGTAGCTGAAGTAGTTTTGGCAGTTCCCTTTGGGGGGCCCTCCAGAAGAGGAATTTTCCTCCTCTTGGTTGGAGCTCGCCCAAAGGGTGAAACATGAGCTGGAGGAACAACTGTTCTAGCACCTACTGATGAGAGACGAGCTGGAACTGATGGTTTTCTAGTAGGTGTTGGAGCTACTGGACTAGGAATTGGACTTGTTTGGGTAGGAGATGGAATCCTTGGAGTAGTTGCTCGAGCAGGGGAAAGAGATGAATCTATATGCACGACAGGGGCTGCACGAGCTGGAATAGTTTCTGCCTGCGAGCTTGGGGCAGGAGCTGTTGTACCTACTCGCGAAGTGGTAGCAGGATTTGGAGATGATTGAGGAGCAGGTGTATCCTCTTCCTCGACAAGGACCTCAAGGACAGAAGGGAGTATAGGGTCATCGTTCATACTCTCTATATCCTTTTCAGGTCGTAGTAGAGGAGAATCCTCAGAATGAGTAAGGTCGTGAGTCTTGAGAAGAGTATTGTCAAACTTGCTGCTGATGCTCGCTTCCCTCGAGTTCGCAAGCGTCTCAAGAGTCCTTTTCTCCTCATCGCTGAGAGGAGACTCGTCCACTTTCAGCTCTGCAAAGCAAAACGTTTAAAAAAAAAAAAAAAATTAGCCCACTAAAAATTCCTCTCTACATACCTGGTTGCAGAACGAAGCTGAAATTTTTGAGACCCTCGAGAGAAGGGCGAGAGATAAAGAACCAGCTCGTTTTGTATTTCCTGACATTGGACTTGCCCTTCGCTTCTCCTTGGGGCAAGAGTTCCTTGTATTCTGATGGCCGAGTTGTAAGGTAATAGATGTCATCTGGTTTTTCCCCTTTCTTAGTGCCCAAAGCCTTGAAGCTGTAGAAGTGTTGGATGATCTTAGGAGTTGGGGGAGGAAGACCATTTTTAAGGAAGGCCAGAGCCAACGAAGTCAGCTGCGCATATGAATTCGGTGTCAACTGGAATGGCGCGAGCTTGACTGAGTTAAGGAACTCGATCAAGTAAGGATGGATGAGGAACCTTAATCCGTGTTGGAGATGTTGGGCATTGACAGCGACGTACCCTGATGGAGGATAGCAGGCATGGCTTGTAGGAATGGGTGTCAACGCACGACAACCCCTAGGGATGTGATATTGAACAACAAGTCCTATTAGATCAAAAAACTCCAGTGAAGAGGAATGGTGTGCAAAAGTCTCGCGAGCTTCTCTTTCCTTTTTAGCTCGTGCCCGAGCCTTATCCTGCTCGTGAGTCTTCCTGCCTCGAGCTATTTCACTAACTTTATGAGCTCCACTTGAAGACATTTGTGTAAAGGAAGCTTGTTCAGGTCGCAGCAAACAGATTATTAAAGTGCTAAAAATTTTTCTAAGTTTCCTATTTTTCAGAACATTGATGCAATAGGGGGCTCGACCTATGAAGAAACGATTTGCGAGCTAGCGTTCTACAAATATCTAATCCTACAATTCGCATGCATGACAAGCCACAAACAGTAATCAGATTACAAACAAGCATGCTACAGGATCAAATCAATAAAAGTTGAAAAGTCGTGTTCAACAAGAAACCTAGAACGGCAAAAGTTTAACATCAAGAACATGATATATTCAGGCCATCTCAGACACAGTAATAGCAAAGACTCAATAGCAACAATACAATGCATTCAAACCGTTCATGTAGAAAAAAAAGCACAAGCACAGTACAACATCAACTCAACAAAAATAAACCCAGAATAGAAAACTTGAAATCAGGGAACAAACTTGCCGTGAATCTTTGATGAGAGTGTAAGAACGGCGACTGGAAGTGATGATTTCGTAAAAAACTAGTGAGTTTTCTGAACTTCGTTGCTTGGTTGCTTCGAGAGAAAATGACAGATGAAAAAGAATATGAAAGGGTTCCACCAGTTTATATAGGTGGACAAGCTCAAACCCCAGCCATCAGATCTATATGTAGTGTAACCGTCATTAATCCAACGGTACAGCGCGAGGTACGACTTTCTAATCATGTAGCCGTCAGTTGAAAGACGTGCGCATTAAATGCGCGTACACGAGACGTGCCAGTGACGGTTCAGTTATCATTTAAATGATCGCCACGTGTCAGGTCAATGTGGTAAGATCCGAAAGGGCGCGAAAACGGTAATTCAAGTTGGCTTACCAGAGAAGCTAACTTTTACCAACGAGCTCAAGCTCCCAGTTTGCAGAACGAACTGAGAGCTAGGGGGTTGATGTTATATGCATTTTTTGGACTCACCAAATGGGCTGGTAAAAGCCTGATAAAAACCCATTAGGCCCAACTCAATGCAAAGGCTCAACAGATAAGGCTCGTCAAGTTAGCTTAATAAGATTACCCAAAGGCCAAAGCCAAGCAATTTCCATAGCTCAGCTCGCCTCAGCGAGCTCTTCAGTTCACATCAGTCAACTCATTTTACTTACAGTTCTATGAAGTTCGCTCTATGCATAGCTCGCTACCCAGTGAGGTGAAGTTCGAGGTCGCTCAAGGCAGTGAACAGTTCGCCCAGTGGACAATTAATGCAATATCTTCCAGAACAGGCAATTACCTAATCTAATCGTGATTCTCTCACCGGATATGGAAGTTAATTCAAATTCAAATTCAGTCAATATTATCTCGAGATATTTGGAGCAGATTCCTGATTTTATTCAAACAGATTAGGAAGTATAATTAATTCATGATTCTCTTCCTATTTTGTTGCTTCCTAATTTGTAACGTTACTTCCTCTATAAATAGGGGTTAAAATCATTATAACAGACACAACACAATTAATAGCATACTGTCACTCTGCAGATTTTAAAGAGAGAGACAGCCGTGGACTTAGACGCACTCGCTGAACCACGTTAAAAACCCTCTGTTTTTCTTTTGTTCTTGGTTCTTTATTGCTTTCTTCTTGGTTTTTCGTGCTTTCTCACATTGATTGTAAGTATTGGACATCGAATTCTCGTCGATTGGATTTCAACGTCAACACTTTTCTATATCCACCAAATTTGCACCCTTTTGTATATCTATATATATATATATATATATATTTTTTTTCCTTTTAACATCAATGAGTGCATTTAGTAAAAACGACATGGACTACACTAATTCTAAATTTGGGCTCACTTAAATTTTGGGTTTCATACTAATTAATTGGACTATTTTTTCATCACTCCAATTTGGCCCTTTAAATTGGAAGTTTTTAATTAAGCCCCTTGACTTATTTATATGAACCTTATTTATACTTATTCAATGAAAAAAAAAATTATTTACTAGATCTAGTTAGATTTGAGCGTTACATTTTGGACTCAAACGGTTACTTAATGAGTAATAGTGTCACAAAACAGATCCTGTTAATAAAAAAGTTACTAATTTCATTTTATTATAATCATTTAAAGTAACAATTAATGAGATGTACTTGTAAAATAGATTTCCAAACAATTTGTATGGGATGTAGAAAAGTCATTGGTCAGACAGAGTTGTAGTGAGATTAATTAATAATGGAGAGGAAAATCTTTGAGCATTTAGCATCTCCAACTATGCTCTCTATCACTATCCTTATTTTAAAGTTCCAAAGAGAATGTTTTCTTTATATTCGACCTCGAAACTTTTTTCACTCACACCACACTCTCTATCTCTATCTCTATCTTCAAATATTTTTCACTTTCATTATTGTTTTTTATTTCAACAAATCAATTATTTACCATATTTTTATTTTTTAATTTTTTTTACAAATATTTCTTAATGCCGTTTTTTATTTTTAATTCCATTTTAATTTATAAAAAATATACAAATTGTCATCTTTCATCAATTTTTTTACATATATATAATATGCTTTTTCCAATTAAATTTAAGATTAATTTTTTCACATAATTTTCATTTTGCTAAATTTCACATAGTCAAATTTTCACACATGTTTAATTATTTCCTAAATTTTTTGGGAGAATTACCCCAACCTACCTGAAAATTTAAAGTAGTGTTTGGTTCCATTTTCAAAAATAGTTTTTCATTTTTGAAAACACAAAATGGATGAAAATGTGTTTGATAGTCTGTTTTCAAAAATATATTTTAAAAATGAAAAACATGTCTTCAAAAATGAAAATGTGGTGGTGTTTTGATGCATTTTCAAAAACAAAAAATGAGAAAAAAAAATGGTTTGGTAAGTTGTTTTTAAAAATGCCTTTTAAAAAATAGAAAATATTTTTTTGAAAATGATAACTAAAAAGTGAAAAACAACTTTTTTATGTTTTTCACCATCTTTAAAATATGTTTTCAAAAAAATCATTACTTTTTTCTCAAAACAACTATTTTGCTCACTTTAAAAAACAATATCAAACACATTTACATCATTTTCTATTTTTAAAAATAACTTTTAAAAAATCCTAGTAAACACATTACATTTTCAAAAATATCAATTTTAAAACATGTTTTAATTTTTAAAAATAATTTTAAAATAGACTATTTAAAAATGATGACAAACATATTTGCATCATTTTCTATTTTGAAAATAACATTTAAGACATCCTATTAAACACATTACATTTTAAAACATGTTTTTTATTTTTAGAAATAGTTTTCAAAAACATTATTTTAAAAACTATTCTAAACACACGCACCCTAATATACAACCACATGCAATTTCTTGGTTTTTTTTTATTTATTTATTTTTTATAGCATCCTCTTTAGAACTAATGGGTTGATTGCTTCGATCGTCACTAGGTATGGTTGGCCATATAAAAAATAAAAGATAAAATTACCCTTGAATAAATTTACTTTTTAATTTTCTTTTGAAATAAATTTTAAAAACTTTAAATAAATTAAAAATTAATCTAATCATATCTCCACTGACCATTTGAAAATAGGCAGTGGAGATTAATTTGAGAAAAATTTTAAAAATTAAATAAAAGTTACAAATTTAATAAAAATATTTTTTCAATCAAATCTCCATTGTCTATCTTCAAATGGATAGTGAAGACTAATTTGAAAAAAAAAATTAATTAAATAAAAATTAAAAACTAATACTCATCCTCCTTAAGAAAAATAGTACATTTAAAAAATAATTAAAAAAAAAAAACCGAACCAGTCACCATCTCTTTCCACTCTCTTTTTTTTCTTCTTTTCTCCTTCTTCTTTCATTCTTCTTCTTCAAACCCAGAACTAGATTTGAAGTTGAACCTAAATGCTTCATTTTAATTGTTTTGATAAATTTGATTGGGTTCGCTCCAGCCTCCATGTCTGATTGGTTCACTCCCAATTCATTTAAGTTCAATTGGGTTCAAAGTCAAACTTAGTGTGGAAGAGGTAGAGGTTGTGACAAGTGGCTTTTCCAAGAAGAATATGATTTTGAGTTTTAAGATGGTTCTAGAAGGGTTGAGGCTGACGATGATTTCGAGTTTGAATTTTTTTTTTTTTTTTCAGTTATGATTTTTAGTTTGATTTTTTATTTCAATTCTTGTAGAATATTTGGTGGTATGATTATTATTATTATTATTTTTTAATGGTGGAACCTAGTTGATTTTTTTGAGGTTGATGATGATTTTCAGATGGACTTTAAATGGATTTTTTGTTTTTTTTTTTTTTTTAATCTTTTGAGGTTGATGATGGTTTTTTCATATGAGTTTCATATGACTTTTTTAAGGTTGAAGGTGGTTTTGTTTTTAGTTCTTTAAGATGATGAAAATGAGGAATAATTTTTTATGATTGATTAAGTTGGAATTTTTTTTTTTTCTTTCAGTAGAAGATGAATTTAAGGGATTAATATATATATATATTAGTTTGGGGCAGGATCGGGGAACACAACTTTTGACACAATTTGTTGACCATTGGATAAACAAGATTTCAATGGCTCAGATTTACTCACATCATTATATACAACTCTATTTTACACTCTACATAAATGTTTTCTCTTCTCCCTTTCATCATTATTACACTATCTCTTCTCTCTCTAATTAATAATAAAAACCCACTATTTAAATTATTTTAAACTATATTAAACTCTACATAAATTAATTAGGCATCAGGACTTTGTCAAATATGGGATTTTGTTAGAGATTATTAGGAATCTTTTAGCAGAAATGGAGGAACATAAATTAAATTATAAAAGCTTTAATTCATTTTTAAACTATATTATTTTTTTTTATCTTTTTTATTTTTTATTTATTTTTTATTTTTTATCTTTACAATACCTTTATCAACACGGTTGATGTCCCATATAAAAGTTAATTAATTAATTAATTAATTTTTTTAAGTTTAAGTAGAATCTACAATAAAATCTAACAGAAACAAAAAATAAACATAAAATTGAAAGAAACCAAAATTTGCACTATCACTATTGGAAGTAGCAAAACTTGCTTCATAAAGAACATAGAAGAAAAAGTAAAGTGCAATCCTCGGACTTGCAAAAGTCGTGACCATCATCATGTCATAGAAAACATCACTCACCCTTTTGCTAATTAAACTAAACCCAAATTACAACAACAAGAAAAAAAAATCCAAATAACAACAGCAAAATAAAAAAACAGACATCCGAGTCTCTTCATGTCCACTATCACTATTTGCAAAATAAACAACAACAGCACTATCACTATTTGGAAAATTGTTGCCACCATTGAAGCCCACTAAATATCTGAGTCTCTTCATGTCCACTAACAATCAGGTACTATGCTACATTGCTACTAGTTGATAGTGTATAACTAGTTTCAAATGTTGTTGTTTTCATATTTTCAGGAGATTTTTTGTGAATATTTTGATTTGGGGTTGTATTTGTCGTGTGCCAGTTGCAATTCTTTATGTCAGAGTCTTTGGAGGACTTGTCATCCAATCTGGTAATTTTTAATACCTCAAATGTCTATTTAAAAAAAATGAAGGAATTTGTTTTTTATTTGTTTAATTATATTTAACTCCTTACTTTTTTCACGAGTGCAAAATATCTAAAAAAAATTATAATTTTAAGTCTCAAAGTTTATAAAAACAGAGAAAAGACAAATAGTTTACAGATTTTTTTCAATGTTGTGTTTTGATAAAAAAACAATACATATAGGGATTTGGTGTGCTTATTCTAATTCTTATCTTGACAAGTCATACAGGAAAAATTCCTAGGTTTCTTTTACTTACTATATGAATGTTTAAAGGCTATTTAATTTCATATTGTTAGTTGACACACTTGAAGAACAGAGTGATGAAGCAAGCATTCAAAAAAATGTTGAACAACTTGAAGCACCATATGTGGGGATGGTTTTTGAAACAATGGAAGAAGCTAGAAATTACTATGAAAATTATGGTCGGCAAGAGGGATTTTGGATTCGAACTCGCTCTTCATCAAAAACTAGACGAGATACAAATGAGGTGATAAGTACACAATTTTTTTGTGCTTGTGCAGGGAAGTATGTCCCTAAAAATAAGAGACATGATGTTGTAAAAGAAAATGATGATGGAGAGATGAATGAGAAAGATGCAAAGAACAAAGGTAAAAAGTGCTCAACTATCAAATGTGGGTGTGAAGGTAGTATGCGAATTGTACGTGACAAGTACTCTACCAAATGGAAAGTTTCAGTTTTTAAAGACACTCATAATCATAAAATAGTGTCTCCTGCAAGAAGAATAAAAATGAAGTCCAACAAATATATGCCTAAGGCTGCAAAAAAATTGACTGAAACTTTTCAGAGAGAAAATTTGCAAATTGGAAAGATTTGTTCTATTTTGGGTGGGGCAAACATTGGATTTGATAGTAGAGATTGTTATAACCACTTGAGGAATGTTCATCATAAACAATAAGATGGAGGGGATTCTCAATCAGTTCTTACTTACTTTAGAAAAAAGAAAGCTGAGAACCCTCAATTCTTTTATGCGATTCAATGTGATGAAGAAAGGAGGGCAGCCAATTTTTTTTTGGGTTGACTCTCGATCACGCATATCATATCAATATTTTGGGGATGTAGTCATCTTTGATACGACTTATAGGACAAACAAATATGATATGCCTTTTGCATCATTTACAGGAGTTAACCACCATTTGCAATCAATTTAATTTGGATGTGCACTTTTACAAGATGAAACAAAAGCAACAATTTTGTGGTTATTTGAGACATGCCTTGAAGCTATGGGAGGAAAGCATCCTATTTCTATCATTACTGACCAAGATTTAGCAATGAAGGGAGCAATTGCCAAGGTTTTTCCTAACACACACCATCATTTATGTTTATGACACATTAAGAAGAAGTTTGTTGAGAAGTTGTCCCATGTGTACTTCAAGAAGTCAAAATTCAAAGTTGAGATGAAAAAATGTGTTATGTCGACATATAAGATAGAAGAATTTGATGAACAATGGAAGACTCTGGTGATACAATATGGTTTGGAAAATAATGAATGGTTAAATCACCTTTATGGAATTCGAGCTTCTTGGGTTCCTGTTTACAACCGTGACATATTTTTTGCTGGAATGAACACTACTGGATGTAGCGAGGGTATTAATTCATTTTTTGATGGATTTGTTACATCAACCACAAATCTTAGTGAGTTTGTTGTCAAATATAAGCAAGCATTGAAGAAGATAATGGAAAAAGAGAGTAATGAGGATTTTGAGTCTGAGCACAAGTATCGAATTGTGAATGATGGGGAGCTACTTTTGAAATGTGCTGCACAATTATATACTAGAAAAGTATTTAATAAATTTAAGGATGAATGGGATCAAGTTTGTCGATACAAAGTTGAAGAAATAGGATGTGACGATGAATATCATTTATACTTGGTGAAGACAAAGTATGGGGAACTTGAAGAATTCGTGGTAAAATTAAATTTACAATTCCACAAAGGTACATGTGAATGTCAAAAATTTGAATTTTTGGGAATACTTTGCAGGCATTTTTTGAAGGTATTTGTTCGTTTTGATATTGATACAATACCAGACCATTTCATTCTTGCAAGATGGAGACAAGCAGCTAACAAGTTTAGAATTATGGATTCAGAAATTTTGATGAAGAATGATGGAAAAGAAGAATTAGAAGCATTGCGACTTAGTCATATATGTCACCAAGCCACTAAATTAGCTTGTGTTGCAGCTTCTTCAAATGAGGCATACACAATTTACATGGAGACTCTGAAGAAATTATCAAAACAATTGTTGGACTTTGATAAGCATCAAACTGATGAACACCAAAAGAAAGATGATCCATGAATTCAAGTTCATTCCTCTCCATCAATACTTTTGGATCCTAATATCTCACAAACGAAGGGCAGGAAGAAAGATAACAAAAATTCTGGTAGACTCAAAAGTGGTATCGAGTTAGCTTTCGATAAGAAGAAAAGATTGTGTGCCTGTTGTCATAAACTTGGATATCATGATAAGTGAAATTGTCCTTCAAATTTAAAGAAAAGAAAGATTGAATCAACAAATTTAGGTAAATGATAAATGAATATCCAATATATATTCTTGTATGATCACTTTTACTTAATTGAATATCATTTATTGTATGTATTCTGGTATTGTCACTTTTACTTAATTGAATATCATTTCTTGTTGAATTTTAGATGCTGAAGAACACAGAAGCTGAACCAAGAAAATGAAAGTGATGATGCAAATTATTGTAAGTCTTCATAGAAAATTAGTTCATAAAGATTATTTTTTTCCTCCTCGTTTAGAGAGTTGCAATTACTATAATATTGTATAAGATAATTTTCATATATACATATATGTATTGCTTTCTTGTAGAAGTACTACAAAGATGGACAATCAAGCATCAAGACCAAGGTTGGCAAGACAGTCAGAAAAGACCTAGGCTGTTTTTAGAGACTTGGATGTCTGTTTTTTATTTTGCTATTGTTGTTTGGATTTTTTTTTCTTGTTGTTGTAATTTGGGTTTAATTTGATTAGCAAGACGGTGAGTGATGTTTTCTATGACGTGATGATGGTCACGACTTTTGCAAGTCGAAGGATTGTAGTTTACTTTTTTTTCTGTGTTCTTTATGAAGCAAGTTTTGCTACTTCCAATAGTGATAGTGCAAATTTTGGTTTCTTTCAATTCTATGTGTATTTTTTGCTTCTGTTAGATTTTATTGTAGATTCTGCTTAAACTTAAAAAAATTAATTAATTAATTAAATGACTTTTATATGGGACATCAACTGTGTTGATAAAGGTATTGTAAAGATAAAAAAAAAAAAAAAAAAGATAAAAAAATAATATAGTTTAAAAATAAATTAAAGCTTTTATAATTTAATTTATGTTCCTCCATTTTTGCTAAAAGATTCATAATAATCTCTAACAAAATCCCATATTTGACAAAGTCCTGATGCCTAATTAATTTATGTAGAGTTTAATATAGTTTAAAATAATTTAAATAGTGGGTTTTTATTATTAATTAGAGAGAGAAGAGATAGTGTAATAATGATGAAAGAGAGAAGATAAAACATTTATGTAGAGTGTAAAATAGAGTTGTATATAATGATGTGAGTAAATCTGAGCCATTGAAATTTTGATTATCCAATGGTCAACAAATTGTGTCAAAAGTTGTGTCCCTCGATCTTGCCCCTATTAGTTTTGGTGTTTTAAACCCATTGACAATATATAAGAGCAATTTTGTCTTTCAACATCTTTTAAATAGTGACGAAAGTGACCACTTGATGGTTAAACCCGATCAGCTCGTTAGTTCAGGGGAAGACGCTACAAAAAACTCAAAAAGTTGTATGCCCCGTGAATATTAAATTTTCAGATAGGTTGAGGGTAATTCTTCCTAAATTTTTCTATGAAATTTTTCTTCGTCAAACTTGATGATGAGAAGGAAGAAAGAAAAGATGAGAAGGAAGACAGATGATGAGATGAAAGAATTGATTGAGTGTCTCATCGAAGATAATGAAGAATTGAAAGAGTGTTTGAAAAATCACAAAAAGAAGAAAAAAAAAGAGTGAAAAACGTATGGCCAACTCCTAATGCTACCCAAAATAGGGTAAATTGAAAAAATTAGAGATTCTATGTGAGCGTCAAGCACTTCGATGTGAACTTGAAGAAAATAAAATTATGATGATATACTTGGATTTGACTAAAAGTCACAATGAATGCGAATTCTTTCAAAAGAAGAAGATGGAAGTTCTTGAAAAAAATACTTAGATGTCTCAAAGTAGATCTTCAAGTCAATTTTTAGTGGATATGGAGGCAATTTGGATGATTTTCTAGAATATTTTCATATTTTAGTTATGTTGAATATTGTTATTATGTAGTTCTATGTTTCTTTTTTCTTATCCTTATGTTAATGTGTGTTTGTCATTTGTAATTTTCATTTAGAAGTTTTTAATATTAGTATATATATTTTTATCATAGTGTTATTTTTTAGCATATAAATTAAATATAAAGAAAATAAGAATAAATTAAATTAGATTTAATTACAGGTAAAAAGGACATGAATGAAAAAAATTGTTTCATAACACATGAAGACGGATATTTCAATCTTTCAATATTTTTTTTTGACGTTAAAGGTATTGATCTAACGGCGGGGATGTTCTTTTGTGTTTTTAAAATTTCAATGCAAGTGAGCATAGCAAGGTTCAAAATTGACATTTTTGCGTAATTATGGAAAACGCTGGGAGTATTTTGCCCATAAAATAACCAACTATAGGTTAAGTGCACCTTGGCTGTAAAGGAAATGGAAGACAGGGTCAGGGACCTCTTCATTTAAATTATCCTCTCTCTAAGGGGAGTGTGGAGTCAACTGACAGGGCGTAATGGTGGTTTAATGTATAGGTAATTTAAGTTTTCTTCTGGCTTTCTTTAGCTGCTTAATGGTGGTCAAAATCGACTTGCGCTTTATACTTTGTCATGTGCTAATTCTTTGTGCTTGCAGATTTAAATTGTGATATGGTTGTTCTCTTGTAAATAATAGCTGGCAGGTTTTGTTATGTTCCACTTTCCGTTTTCATCTACTGTCTTGATCCTGTCCAAGTGAATGTTATTCTTCAAGGAAAAATTCTATCAATAGGTTAGTAAGCTTGTCTTCTCTAGTATGAAACTGTTTATCTGTATCTGTATCTAGTAGTTTCTTATAAAATTATAAGCCTTATTTTTATCCTTTTTTGTCATCTTTAATTATGTATTTTACTTGCTTCTACATGTGTTCCTAGCATAGCATCTTTGACGTAAATATCAGCAATGCATATAAGAGAGATGGAATGAAAAAAGGGAATATTAGAGGCATGCCTATTCTCATCTACAACAAAGTATGTAAAAGCACAGAGGCGATAAAATGAGTGGTCACCAACAATATATTTATGTTATTGTATGTGTTTGACGGTTAACATGAAATAGTTTTTTCATGCAGTATACTGCAATTTAGATATTTCAACCTAAACCAAGTCTATCATAGGGCTTTATTTCATCGGAACTAACTGACGCAAGAACAGTTTGTCTTTTGTTACATTTGGTGCATTATGGGAAAATAATTTGATCATTAACATTTGTTTTGGTCAATGGCTATATTATTCAGGAAATATTTTACAGAAAGAACACCGTAAGCCATTATGTAGAAAAATATCAAAATATTCCACCATTGCCAGGTTTCTTGTCATTGTTAATTGTAATTAGCTGATCACTTTTATTCAGGAAATATTTTACAGAAAGAACACCGTAAGCCATTATGTAGAAAAATATCAAAATATTCCACCATTGCCAGGGTTTCTTGTCATTGTTAATTGTAATTAGCTGATCACTTTTATTGTTGTTGGTAACTACAGCCAATCAATTAGCAATGCGAACAATCAGAAACTTTAACTGCCATTCAGCAGCCTCTGCTGATAATTAACTACCATGTCACCGCTGTTGATTTTCCTCTGTAGTGGCTGCTTTTGCATCATTTCCTGTTTATTTCTTCATGCATGCTGAACACCAAGACTGTTGCTCCTAAAATCTCCAGCTGCAATAGCTAGGTCTTATAACATTAAAGTATTTATTGATAAGTAATGGCTATTATGCCTCTTTTTCCTACTAAAACCAGGATATAAGTATTTGAAACTCAGCTTGTCTTAATTTAGCCTTATTTTCTTGGAGGAAAGACACTCATGCTAATATCTTGTATCGGGCCTCTGATAGTGTGATGGAAGCTTTTTATCATCTTTAGAACCTTCAATTTTTCCCCAATAATTTTCTGGAAACTGTATGAATTTGCTTTAGGTAGTTTCTGCCTACTAATTTTGCACTTTGATTATATTGTAATATGCATAATCAACAAATAATTTACTTTTACTATACGTGCTTGTGTTACCAATAACCTTTGTCAGGAGTGCATGCATGTTCTTGTTGATCATCACACGCCAGTGAAAGATCTCATTGATGCTGTCGTTTCTAAGAAACCTCTTGTTATTGATAGCTGGCTTGAGGTACACTATTGCTTTCCTCTACTTATTTTTAAAAGTATGCATGCTATTAAGTTAGGAGGTGAAGCTTTCTACTTATTTTTTGAAGTATGCATGCTATTAAGTTAGGAGGTGAAGCTTTTCTTCTTCTTCTTCTTCTTCTTCTTATATCTCCAGTCCCATTGCCCCACTTCTTGCGGGGGGAGTGGGACTGTAGAATCTTGCATGAGCAAGATTCAAGTCCCACATGAGGTTGTGAATGTAGTTGTGTGTAATTGAAGGTTAAAAGTCCAATACTGTCTCCAGATACTGGCCATCAAACAGGGCCTAAAAGTTTTACGGAAGGAAATCTAGGATGTATATCTGTAAAATTTGAAGTCATGAGTGAAAGAGGGACCTAAGGTTGATGTTTCGTTGGATTAGGCCATATGTGATTGTTGTTATTAACTGATGGCAGTAGTTTTTTTGCTGATATTTATTTGCTTGATTCCTACTTATTGCTGTGTTATATTCAGTCTCTTGCAGATTAAAGCATTTGCACTGAATTTCCTAGCTT
The DNA here is from genome assembly GCA_019925255.1 of Litchi chinensis. Lineage (NCBI taxonomy): Eukaryota > Viridiplantae > Streptophyta > Magnoliopsida > Sapindales > Sapindaceae > Litchi > Litchi chinensis. The sequence continues at coordinate 9,898,622 of CM034462.1, read as the reverse complement.
CAATTCGTAAGTAATTTTTATACTTCTCACTGCTACGTTTTATTTTATGCTTTATTATGTTACTTACTACTATATTAAGCTGTAAGTGTTATGATTTACAAGGCGTGACTATAGAAAGCAATATGCTTTACTGGCCAATTTACTTTTCTTATATGTTTTCTAATTCCAGATCACAATTGAGCAAAAAATATACAATAAACCTAAACTCTTATCAATTTTGATACATGCAATGGTTTGGTGTAATTAATATGTATATTTTAGACTATCAGCTCATTATTAATCAGAAATAAAAGGAATACAAGAATTTTCTTAGACTGGACTAATAAGTTTCAGAAGTAATCTTTACTGTTGGACCTTTTCCTTTAAGCTTATGGTTTGGAATTAACGATAATTTCATATCTTGAAAACTAGGCATTCAATTTGTAGAAGTGCAACATAATGCGTGCACTTGATCCTTATGGCATTCGTTTAGTAAATCTAGCCTTACACATGAAGATTTGTATTAGAACTTTATCATGGTATTGAATTCTTCCCTATAACCTTGTTATTTGATAATGGTTATTCAACTATAAAAAATGCAATGATTGAAAGCATAGACATAATTTGGTAGATTTGGTCTAATGGTTGTCTTTTTATGTTTTCTTCTCTCTCAGCAATGTTCCAAATTTGACTGTAGAAGGAGTCTCGGTTGAACTTGCAGAGACAAAAACCCATGAGAATTGTTTACGAGGGTATACTTTCCTGTTGGAACCAATATCCAAGGTGATATTTTAATTCCTGGAATTGCAGATGATTTTAAAATTTTATATTCAATCTTATAAATTTTGATTTTTGACCTTTCATTTTGTTTTTTTGGAGTTGTATTTAAGTACTAACAGATGTAGTACGCACTATGCGCACACATGTAAAAAATCACAAAAAGAAAAGTAGCTGCTGGTTTATAATGATACTAAGTTAGCAACAGAAGTAGTACACACTATGCACACACAAGGAAATAATCAAAAAAAGAAAAATAGCTGCTGGTTTAAAACACAATAGTAAAATATATTGGTCTTTTTAAGAATGCAATTAACGATAATTGTTGTTGTTGTCAAATTTATTATTATTATTATTATTTTAGGTATGATTTTTGCTTGAATTATCCCTGGGAACATTTGAAATGATAACCTAATCTTTACATATTTGTTTGCCTGCAGTATAAGTTTGGGGATAGATTGCAATCACTGTCAGAGGTGCCTGGTGCAGAGACTCTCTCCATTGAAAGATTCTGTTCAAGCAGTCAAGTATGTATTTCTTGCTCTTTTGCTACAGAAGCTTGCATTATTATAATCAAGATTTCGTCATATTTTCTATGAAAATGTGAACATTTTATAGATTGGAAACAAGATTGTAGGGAATTAACTAATATGGGAAATCAAATGGAGAAAAAAATTCTATGTTGAAAAAGTAATAATTTTTAGTAAATGACATTCAATTTGCAACCGACTAAATCAAATTTTTGGGTTGTGCATTTATCTAATGAATATTGCTCCATCTTAAAATATTAATCTCTAACATGCTATTAGAGTGGGGTTGCTTTAGCAGACTTAAAACAATGTAAACAATTCTGCCTTAAAATGCAAATACTAGCAAGTAGACAGTTCTAGAAAAAACAATTCAGAACTTAGCAAAAATAAGAAACTTTTCAAGAACTCTGCCAAAAGTGCTATTGTAAAAGTTTACCAAAAAATGTGGCTTAAGTCTTTCAAAAAAAAAAAAAAAGTGACTTAAAGAAAAAGAAATTTAATTTAGACTTGATATGTGTTGAAAATCATATTTATGAACTAACCCCGCATTGAAAAGTAGTCATAAGAATGATTTACATACAAATTGAAGTGGCAACCGAAAAAGCTATTGTTTTGAGTTGTACATGGATCCAATGAATATTAACCCATTTCAAATATTAATTTCTAGCAACTAATAAATTTTCATTCTAAAGGATTTTCTAGTTTTGCTTGATCTGGTGATTTTGCTTCAATTTTGGCTGGACTTGAGGTGTTATGTAAAATTGTTTAGTGTTTCATTAACATATTGCTAGATATAAGTGCTAGCTGCTCTTAAGAATTATATGTGTAAAAGGAAAGATTCTCAGGTCCAAACTCTAGTTTGACATGCTTTAAAATGATTATGGGCATACTTGAGATCCTTATTTGATTTGCCCAATATGGAAAGTGGCTTCAGGTATCTGTTAGTCCTGGAATTAGTAAATTAGTTGGAGTAATCAAAAGGTTAGTCAATGAAGTCTTGTATCGTCAAAAGTCTAGTGCAAAGTCCTTGGAGGTTTTTTTTTTTTCCTCCTTCCAAACTGTCTTAAGAGGTCAGTTAAACAGTAAAATGTTCAAGGGGATTTATTATCTAATAGCTTATAGTTAAGTTATTTCTTGTAGGACACAGAATACGGAGAACGCAATCATGTGGTATGTGTCATCCCTAGAGGATCTGTAGATACATTAAATAAACTCAGTTCACTATCTAGAGTGAATGAAGTGGATTTGATATGTGCTGCTTTATCTGGACATATGGACCCCTCAATATTGACATCACGATCTGGTAATAATTTGTTATTATATTCAAAATACACATGCCATGCTTAATTAATGTAATTATATGCAGAAATTAGAAATCTGTTGATGGTCTTACTGTATTCAAGATACTTTGAACCTTGCTTCTTTATAAAGCCGAGCGATACTATATGCATATTTCGTTTTTCAAATACCTTTTTGAGGTAATAGTAATTGACCTTCCTGGAGATACAAACTCTGCTGATTTTGAAGTTCTTCATAAATGTCCTTCAATATTCTGAATTTATCTGATACCCCCTCTCGTAACTCTCGTAAGGTCCTTTCCTGCAGGGGAGGTCATTAACGAAAAACTAAACCATTTGGCTATACTTGTACTGTACCCAAACTTTAAGGGAGGCACATGAAATTCATCCAATTTCTTTAGCATTACAAATTACAATATTGATGCAGCACAAATTTCATTAATTACCAGTTTTGATGCTGCTTTTTCTGCAGAAAGATCTATAATTTTCTTTTAGAAATAAGTTAATATCAAATCAACTTTTTAACCTTTTGTCATACCAAAGCAACAAAGTTGCATATGTGCTCTTTTGCAGTAATTATTTCATCTTCATGCTCTACGGATGAGACAGTGGTAGCAGATTCTGATGTTGAGGCAGAAACAGCCACATCAGTTCATGCAACAGCTGCTGTCCTTGGTGAGGAATCCCTCAAATGTTTGATAAAAGAAGAAATATCCATCAATCTTGCAGCTAACAAGCCAGAGGGTAGTTCTACAATAAGCTTCAGAGATAAAAGTGATAGTACAACAGCCGGCAGAGTCAAGGCCGAAGAGTCTGAACATAATTCAGATATCATTTGCAGCCAAGATTTGATTATTTGAAATTACAATTTACCTGCTGCCATCTGCTCGACGGCAAACAATGGGCTTATAAATTTCAGACGCTTCAGAAAGTTATCGACCTTAGAAGTTTTCATTTACCGCTGAAACTCAATTTCAATAAATGAATCCTCTGTTGACTTTTTGATCATTTACAACTCATTATTCTAATGTTGATTTGGAAAATCTACCTGCTGTTCTTGCAATCCTCTTCCATGTTCATATGACTTGGCCAATCTCACACTCAATATGTATTTGAAATCCGTTATCTATCATTTACATGCATCAAAATACTTCATGTCAAAGTATGTTCAGTTATGAGATGCCTAATTCCGCCTTTACAAATTTTGAATGGATTTTAGACAAATACTCACTCAGGGAATAGCTTCATCAGTCTTATGCCTTTCTCAAATTTCCTATATAAGTAAGATCTATTGTTCTTCAACTCAGTCTGATCACTGAATACATTTCGGAATTTCGTGTACTATTTTTTATTTGGGATTTTCTCTTCATGATAGAGATTCTGATCACGTGACCGAGGAGATGGTTGAGTTTGTGAAAGAAGAGAAGAAGAGAAAGCAAATGGAAGCTACTGCAGAAGACTTGTTTAACACAGAAAAGGTGGGCAATGCAACTTAATTTAGGTAATTTAGAATGAATATTTGTAAGAACATTCTTCCTTTGTTTCAAATTATGTAGGGGAGACGGCGTGGGGTAGCTGGATCCATTCATGGACTTCTAACTCGTGGATAATCAAGGTGACTACTCATGGCATCGCCATCTTTAATATCGTTTTGAAATTATTTAACTTTCTAGTAATAATATTGCATGACCAGCGTTTTTACCTTTTTCACTTGCAAAATGTTACACACCAGATGTATTAGTAATTTTGCCCAAAGCCAATGATGAAAAATTTACTAAGATGCACTACTCAAATATGATTGAAGTACAATTGCAAACGTGTTTCTGGTGTTATTATTAACTTTTTATTTTCTATGAATTTTATTGTAATATGTGCCCAAGCCCTACTTGTCAGTCATGTCTCTAATCCCTGGGAAGGTTTATGTTTATTTACTACACTATAATACAGTTGCAACTCATGATTATAGATGCAGAAGAGGATGGTTCTCACAATTGAGGTTAAATTTAAATGAAAAACCAGTGCTAATTTGCTGACGCAGCCAACAACCATTACCAGGCAATTTTCGCAAGACTGTGAAACATGTAGTTGCCAATCACTAACCCTTTAATGAGGAAACGAAGCATGGATCCGAAATGCTGATGATATGGCTTTCTAGCAATCTGTATGGAGCGGATTATTGGAGAGTTTTTTTCTATAACGGGAATGTATTAGTGTTGATGTTATGGATGAAAGGTCTGGTAGATATACTAATTGGCTAGTGTGGTTATGTAAATTTAACTTAATAGAAGATATTAAATTGCCCTACCACTTGAGCTTTTCTTATTTTTCTGCAATTTCTGTATTGGGTTTTTTATTTGTTACATTATTTTAAGTTTATAGTTGATGTCAATGTCAAATTAAATTAGTCAATATAGTCATCAATTGACATTGACATATTCCTTCCCAATCGATATATATGAAGAGAAAGGAAACGGACGTGCCGCTTTAAGTTAATAGTTGAAGTGGTTTGGATGATCTGGTATTACCGCTTGTCACTGAAATGGAGATTGAATTGGAGCTTCGATCCACCATTGACGTTAGTCAGCGAGCTCTGATACCATGAGAAGCTTGAATCTAACTCAAAAAAGCAAAGAGTAAAACAGAGAGAAGTAGATTTCATTGTAAAATGTTTCTCAGATTTTTCATTTCTTAAATTGCAAGAAACTCAACTTCCTTCTTTTATATAAGTGTTTGATGGATGCCATCTGTCCATCTCGTAACTGAATTAGTTAGTATGATTAGCTGTTACGTTAGGATGTGGACACCTGTCCAGAATCTATCTACAATTATCAGGATGTGGACACTTGTCCATCATCAACTTGGACTCCACACTTGTTGACTGGGCTGACCAACAAGCATTGCATGATGGATGAAGGGAGTTTGAGAAGCTGAGCTATTATCTATGAGCTCAAGCTGAGCTTGGCTAGCATTCAGCTTGAGCAAACTGTCAGGCTTCAACTCTCCATACTGCTTAAACTGCTGGAGCTTGTGTGGATTATGCTCAAGCTGGTCTCATTATCTTTTAACTCTTGGGCTTGAATTCGATAGACCGATTCCTTGGACCAGCCTACCAAAATATGTTCTGGCCATTGTTTTATGGGCCTCGAAATTTTTGACTACTGTATAAGTTATTAATTATTTGATCACGTTTTACATAATAATACCTTATCGATAGTTTATCTAAAAGCAAATGGCTAAAGCAAATGATTTTACAACAGTTATTTTGTTACTTGCGTAGTTGATTGCTGACCCTTCATCATCAACATTTTGCAGATTTAGCTCTAAGATATAGAAATGATGACTTTAATATAGTATGTTGGTGATACATATCAATTGAGGATTTATTTCGTAAAAGTATAAATTGTAAGGTCCATTATTTAAATTTGTATTGGTGTTAGATTTGGACATTTAATTGAAAATTATCAAGATTAGATTTATGGATTATTCATATAATAAGTAGTTTTGTATGATTATATCTATATAGACACACGAATTGTGGTTTTCTTAGGTCAATCTTTATTGGCACCTTATATTGACATATGTTTATCACATATTAGATTTGGTGTGTTACAAATTGGTGGTATTTGAAGGGAAAAAAAAAATCTGCATCAGTTATAACTGTTTAGGTATTAAAGTTTTCTTACAGACTTGTTATGACTGAAACAGAAACCTTATAACTTTCAACAATAATCGAGCACGATTATATATAAGAAGCTGATTGACTTCCAGTTGTTACGCTGAACATTTTAGTGTAAATCATCAAAAGGGACTTTAAAAAGGGGCTCTGGACAAGTTTTATTCATTTGCCACAAACATAATTAAGCGAAAACACAACTAAATATAAATTAAAACCATCGAAATCTGTATGAACTCCGGACGAGTCCAAATAAACACAACCTTCTTTCATGAAATCCTATTGCTTTTGCATCGGACACCGAAGAGATGAAAAAAGTCCCATTTCTTGCCTTGTAAGAGCTTAAATCGCAGGGCTCTTATGATAGACCCCCTATTTAGCATGCCCGTGAAAACAGACAATGACTCCGTCTTTCAAAGAAATATCAAAAGGGGAGCCTCTTTTACCACCATGAGGTCCATATACAGTCAGATTTGTATGGAAACACGGAGAGTCGATGACATTTTGCTTCTGAAAGGTATTATGAGTCCCACTTATGGACGTCAAATATTCTTTTGGCCATTTGATGGTAACCTATAAAAAGTTGTATGACATTTATGAAAAGACGTAGAAGACTGACGTTATTGCACCGTTCGGTTTGTAATCTCATTCTGTCCCTCCTTGTCCTCCAAATGGAACAACCTAAGTAGATTCCTCCTTATTGGAAGAACCCCCTTGGCCTCCAATTGGTCTTACCTTTGTAGGTTCCTCCCTCTTGCAAGAACCTCCTTGGCTTCCATTTGGTCCAGCCTTAGTAGGTTCCTCCTTGCAAGAGCCTCCTTGGCCTCCAAATGGTCTTACCTTTGTAGGTTCCTCCTTATTGCAATTCTGAAAAATAAAAATAAATTAATGAAGGAAATATGGTTAAATTGAAGTAGAATCTGCGTGCTTAGAAGCGATGACATCTTTATAATCTAAATGCAAAGGAAAGCATAGTACATAACTTTTACCTCAGTGGTGTCATTTTTTCCTTTGCCAAACAATTCTGAAAAAGATTTTATATAGACCCCTAATGCATCAAAGAAATTACCCACACGTCCATGAAAACCGACAATAACCCCTCCTGTCATATTAAGTTTAAAATGACCGCCACTCATATGACCAAGAGGTCCGTATATTTTTTAATTTGTATGGAAACATAGAGATTCAATGTCATTATTGGAAGAACGTATAGTCCCACTTATAGATACCAAATATTCTTCGGGAGAGTTGAACGAGACAGTCTTCATATTGCACCATATTCATAGAAAGGTAAACGGTAGTGAGATAATAATCAAACCTTATAGGATCAAACAGAACCTTACGAATTAGGACATAGTAGATAATGGAAAAGAAATAATAATTCTTAAATACTCTAAAAGAAAATTCTTGTATCTATATGATAAATAAATTGTTTGAAAGGAAAATAAGTTATTATAAAACAAAGAAATTGAATATACTTACATCTTGCTTTGCAACTTTCATATCAGATTTTTGTGAATACTTAAATTCATATTTCTATCAGAAGTTATGAAGGAGATTGACTGGATATAATTTTCATTATAACCAATTTCGATCTGTGTTGAACTTCTTAGCATATAGGTCCATTCCTCCTGCGATGACCACCGTGACCAACCTCATGGTCCTACGTTAATGCACTCTTCTTGGTTGAAAGAACCAACCAGCTGCAACAAATAATAATGATTAGGAATCACTGTACATTAATCAGTTTCATTTTGAACATTCTCGATTTCATTTTTTTCAACCAAGTTGTTTACAAGAAGATTATAAGATCATGAATGCCCAAAGATTAGCCATCTACTTCAAAATCAATTAAATAAAAAGAAAATTATGTGAGATAGAAAATATATATATGTTATGGACATATTTTGAGTTGCATAAATTGACTGGTAAAAGTCCAACAAGCTGATCTAATGGATGAACTTGAAAGATAAAAGTCAAATAGATTAATCCAAGGGATTGACCCAGCATGCAGAACCCTAGTTCGTCAATGTCTAACTCACTGAGGTGATAAGCTCGCTACTGTAGTATGCAGGTCACATGTCAACCATCACTCAACTTGCCTAATGCTGAGCTTAAGGTCATCCTAGCGAGATTGAGCCCATAGCTTGAAACGCATATTGCGGGAATCTTTTCAGAAAGAGTCAACTACCAGAATTGGAGATAAAATCAAACTCCTGGTTCGGCGGAGCATTTTTCCTAATTGATATATCCCAACTTTGAAGGTGTAGTTAATATGTGATTCTAGTTTGGAATTGTAATAAATGTATAATTCTTTCCTCTTTTATTTGTATTCAAATTGTAACACCACATGCTATAAATAGGGGTTGAAATTCATTGTACAGATAGACGAGACTTAATAATAAACTGCAACTCTGTAAAGATAATCAGAGAAGCGGTCATGGACGTAAGCACCTCTTTTGGCTGAACCACGTCAAAACCCCTTTGTAGTCGTTCTTCCTCTTCTTTCTTCCTTTTTTTCTACTTTGTTTTGCTTAATTTGTAGGTATTGTTCAAGAACTTCGGTTGACCAAATCCTCGCGTCGACATTTTGACGCTAGAGAAAGGGTTCGGACTGTAACTTTTTGAGTTTTCAATCGTTATGACAAGAGAAAGAACCACCAGTATTTCTGAAGTAGCAGTTGATATAGCAGAAAGACAGATGGATCAGCAGCAGCGTGATGTCCAACCAATGAAGGATGCACCTATGCCCACAGTAGGCGCGTATCATGTCCCTGCAATCGGTGCTGCTATGGGAATGCCTCTGCTAGCCCCTCGCCAATTAACACCAATGGTCCTTATGGCAGATGGATTACAAGTATGGTATTGGCGGCAAGAGGCATTATCTAATTAATATCCAAATCATAATGCTAATAAATGAAATTTTGCGGCGTCATCGATCATCTTGGCCCACCTGATCAGAACAAGGCAATCTGATACCCTGGTCTCCTATCCCTGCACTTGTGAGGTTTTTGTAATATAAAACCAAAAACATTATGAGCTATAAAGTTCAATGAGTTTGTAAGGGTTTTTATCTAAATAAATCCTTTCTAAAATATACCTCCCGAAAACAGCTTTTTTGAAAACATTTTTCTTTAAAACAATTTATTTCTAAAACTTGGATTTTTATAAATTTACTTTAAAATTTCAAAAGCTTTTACTAAATTGGTTTCATAAACTGCTAAAATAATACACAACTTTCTAAAATATTTCTAAAACATTTTCTTTCTAAAAGTTTGCTTTAATGGTATGCTTCTCTTTCTAAAAACTACACTAATGGGGAACCCAAAGAAAGCTACAACTACATGTGCTAGACCAGCTCTACTCAGTATGGGGGTCATGTGGCATAAAAGCTAGCATTGCACATTATGACAAAATTACAAAAACATCCCGCTACTACGTGGTAGAACTACCATCGTATATCGTATAGTAAGATAATATCCCATAAATGTAGAGGGCGATATGAAAAATATGACAAACTCAATTCCCCTTATGTTAGTAGGACTAGCCCATCGAACACTTGCCATACACTGCAGGATATACCGGTTGGGTCTATAGCTATAAAGTCTATTTATCTATAATCTTGGGCTATCCATTAGTCTTTGAAATCTGTTTCTCTTTCTATAACTCAAATTAAATTCTTTTTCATGCAATAAATATAAAAAGTACTAAAATATTGCATACCATCTTATAAATAAATTATTTGTTTTCTTGCTAAAATATAAACGTATTTATAAGCTAAAGCGAATAATGAAAAGTTATAAACTGTTGCATAATAAATTGAAAATTTTTTAATAAAACATTTGTATACTCACTGCTTGCTGTCCTATTTCCTAGAGTCACGTCTATTTCAGCAACCTTGTTAGCTCGCCTATTCATCTACACTTAATTACAATGAAATTTCCACTTAGTTCGCAGGATACTTTAAGTCCAAGTCATTTCTATTATCTCTACGCATACTTTCACCCAAACTGCTACGAACTGAAGTGCTGCCGGTTCAGCTTGAGCTATGAGCTCGCCTCCAGCTCACACAACTCATCCCTTTCAACGAGCTCTCACTTCCTCCAACTCAGCCCGTCTTGCGAGCATCTACTATTCTAATGAGTTGGCTTAGCTCACTCTTTTCAGCGAGTTGCTACATTTTAACTAGGATCGATTCACGGGACCAGCTTAGATAGACATTAATAAGGGCTTGCGATCTCACCCAGCTTGCTCTTTGTGAGCTTGCACTCCAACCCAGTTTAGATAGGTGAGATGGAGAGTAACAGGCGTAGCCTAGCTCGTTCTCCAGTTGACCATCTTGACTAGCTGAAAATGGGCTGAGAGCCTCCTCCAACTCACACCTCACGAGCTCCTACCCTAACTCACGCAAACTCATTTCTAACACCTCTTTTTCTAGGTTTTATATGCATACTTTCACAATATGTTATTAGCTTCATCACTTCAAAATTAGGTCACAACCACAACAAGTTGTGCGATAGAAATTCAATCATTCTAAACCACAGTCAAGCTATTACAGACTAACACTATTTCTCGGCTACTTCACTTACCAGATTTCTCCTTGCTCTTTTGCCTTGCTTTTCCATCTGTTTACTGCTTCAAACTCCAGATCTACATATAAAAAATATAGTAAACACATGTGCAGACCATGGCTGTTCTTAAGAGACTCCTCATTTAAAGTAAAACCATGAAAACTCGTTCTTACCACTTGGTCTTTACTAGATCTGGTTCATAAATCCATTCTTCCCCTTCGAATGACTTGATTTCCTTTCAAAACTATAGAAATCTAGCTCAGAACAGCCGTTGCTCTCAAATTCTGCCTCCTGCTCTTGTTGCTGATCGTTTTCTCTCTCTCCTTCTAGATTTTTCTTCTGCTTTCCCGACAATCATTCACCACACACCCGTATTTGTAGGTGTATGTCAAGCTCACTTTTTACCTTTAAACTTCCTTAAATTTACAATTTTACCAGATTCTAGAGAATTCTCCACTTTTCCCTAATGCTTTTGTCCTTTTTCTTTATTTACAATTCTACTATTCTTATAAAAATATTTTATTTTCACTAATTATACCTCAACTCTTATAATTTAAATTTACTCCTGATTCTTTCGGAAATTCTATAAAAATTAAATTTTATCTTAGAATACTTTAAAATCCTTTTTATTATTTCACAAATAAATATCTATCCGTATAATATCTTATTTCGTATAGATGTACAGTAGTAAAACTGAGAAAAGGGTATTACAATTTCTTCCCCTGTTATAAAATTTCATCCTCGAAATTTTACATAACATACTGAAAAATATGGAGGTATCTCTGGTACATTTGATTTTTGTGCTCCTAAGTAGTTTCTTCTACATCATAATTCCTCCATAATACTTTTATCAAGAGAATAACTTTATTTTGCATAACTTGTTCTTTACGATCTAAAATTTGCATCGATTCCTCTTCATAAGTTAGATACCTCTTTAACTTTATCGGTTGCTCATTAAGTGTATGGGAGAGATTTGGAAGGTACTTGCGGAGTATGGACACATGAAATACGTCATGAATCTTACTTAATTGGGGTGGTAGCTCTAACTTGTATGTTATAGGTTTCACTCTTTCCACGATCTTATATGACCCTATATAGCACAGATTCAGCTTACCACGCTTTCCAAATCTGAGCACATCTTTCTAAGGAGATATCTTAAAGAATACTTTATTTCAAACTTCGAACTCAAGGTCCTTACGACGGTTGCCCGCATAACTCTTCTGTTTATCACTTGCTATTTTTAGCTTGTCCTTAATACTTTTAATCTTATCTATCATCATTTAGACAAGCTCGAGACCGATCAATTTCCTCTCACCTACCTCATACCAATACACTAAAGTTCTACACTTTCTTCCATGAAGAGTTTCGTATGGGGCCATATCTATATTGGCCTGATAACTGTTATTATATGCGAACTCCACAAGTGGTAGGTGCATATTCCAACTCCTCTTGAATTCCAAGACACATGCTCTGAGCATGTCTTCGAGAGCCTAGATAATTCTCTCTGACTGACTGTTCGTCTAAGGAGAAAAGGCTGTACTGAAGTTCAACTGAGCACCTAAGGTTTTTTGCAAGCTGAGCCAAAACTTAGAAGTAAACCTAGGATCGCGATCTGACACAATGAAAATTGGTATACCATGGAGTCTGACTATCTCATCTATGTAGAGCTGCACTAACCTACTAATTGAGTAATTACTTTTGATCGGCAAGAAATGGATAGACTTTATTAATCTATCTACTATTACCCATATGGTGTCATACCTTCTTTGATTGCACTGAAACCCTATAGCAAAGTATATGGTAATATTCTCCCATTTCCATTATGGGATAGAAAATGGTTGTAGTAATCCTACCTATTTCTGATGCTCTGCTTTGACTTGCTGACAGATGAAGCATCAAGATACGAACTCTGCAATTTCTCTCTTTATCCTTTTCCACCGATAATGTTCTTTTAGAGTGCGATACATCTTTGTGCTACTCGGATGCATGACATATGCTGAAGAATAAGCTTCTTCCATAATTTCCATCTTTAGATCACTAATGTCTGGCACGCATAAGCATTAACCTATCATCATTATACCATCTTCCCTTATCGTAAAATTGGTTCTGCGTCCTTCTTCAATCTCTTTCCTAAGCTTTACCAACTGTGGATTTTGCCATTATTTTTCCCTTATCTGATCTACTAAAATAGAGTGAACATAGAAAGCAGCTAATAACGTCCTTGAGTTTGCTACACCTAACCAGACTCCCAGTGACCTCAATTCCACCAGAAGTGGAAGATATACTGTCCTTAAATGAGCTAGGGAACACACAGGTCGTCTATGTAAATCATTTACCAGTACATTAGCTGTTTCAGGGTGGTATTCTATCGCACAGTCATAATCCTTAATTAATTCTAACCACCTCCTCTGCCTCATATTTAACTCTTTCTGAGTGAACAAATACTGTAAGCTCTTATGATTTGTAAAGATCTGATAAGGGACGCCATAAAGGTAATGCCTCCAGATTCGCGGTGCAAATACTATTACTGTGAGTTCCAGGTCATGGATAGGGTAGTTTTGTTTGTGCTTCTTTAACTACCTAGAAGCATATGCTACAACTTTACCATTTTGCATCAAAACACACCCTAAACCCTATCTTAAGGCATCATCGAATATTGTAAATCAATCTTCTCCCGTTGGTAAAGTTAACATTGGAGCTGATGTCAATCTTCTTTTCAACTCGTCGAAATTTTACTAGCAGATGTCTTATAATATCTCAATATTTGTTTCCGTATGAGTAATGCTATTAAATCAAGAGAGTAGGTGCATTAAATTGGATTAAAATTTGGTTTAAGAGTAATTAGTGTAATAATATATTTATTTGTTAGAAAAGTTATTAATTTATGTTAATAATTTATTTTGGAGGTAATTTTTTTAGTACGTGGATTTAATTAGGAATTTAATGGGAAAGCTTGGATGATAGAAATTTATCATTGGATGGCCAAATGAGTGCAATTAGAATGCATTGCTTGTGAAATTTTCTTGAACCAATGACAAATTGACATCTAAAAAGTAAAAGTTATGAAAACTAATAGAAATTAAGCAAGTATGTGGTTGGTAAGTTAGTGGAATGGTAAATTGTCTTGATTATCCAATAGAAAAATGGCAAGTGTGATAGTTGTTGGGTTTGAATAACATTTTAGAAAGTGTGGGGATCAATATAGAATTTCAAGAAGTTGATTAATATATATATGAGAGGTCTTTTGCAAAAATTTCATTTCACCTTTTCTTCCTCCTTTTGCCGACTGCATTCCTTCTCTTTTCTCTCAATTTTTCTTCTCTTTTCAAGCTTCCAAACCAATAAATCACCTTGTTCTTGTCTTCTCAATCCATCCAAGCCTTCATTTCTTACAAAATCTTTCAAGAATCCAAGTTGTATTTTCGCTAGAAAGGGGTCCAAGTGAGGTATGTGTTGTAATTTCTAGTTTAAGAGTTAGAAATAGATTAGTAAGCATGTGGATGCCTTCATAGGTATGTAGAGTTAGTTGGGTAAGCATTTAATTGAGTTGATTTGTTTTTTATGGCTTTAAATGCATTTTTGAAACCCTAAATGAGCAATTAGGGCAAGTTGAGTCTAGCAAAGGCAAGGAGAAGCTTTGAGCTTCAAATTGGAGTGCTAGGAAGTTTGGGTGCAAGTTCAAAAAAGTTGGTACACACTTATTCACAAACTTGATTTTTGTTAGTTGCAAAAAGTTGAAAATATTGCTTTGAAACCTTATGATTTTGTTACTTTGGTATGTTGAGTTGATATAAATGATGTATATGTGTTATTTGGATGTTGATGAAGGGGATTTTGTGATGAGAAAACAAGTGAAACAAAAATTTTACAAAAAACCCTACCTATGGCCGAATATATATTAGAGATGGGCTTAGGGGTATTTTCATCATTTCAAGTATATTTGCATGTTAAACGGGTGATATTTGAATAATGTGTGAGATGAATTATGAAGTTAAAATAATTTTTTGAAAAATAACTCCCTTGGTCGAATTTAATGCATAGAGAAACCAAGGGATATTTTTGTTATTTCGCTCATGTTTACGTGCTATTTACATCGTGTTTTGATGATATGTGCAATGAATTATGGTTATGAAAAAAAAATTTTAAAAACCACCTGACCAACATATTTCCTCTAAAACTCTCTTTGAAAAAACTCCTAGGTCCTCTCATCGAGCCGCACTGAATGAGACACAAACGTCTACCACTGGTAGGCATCCTCCTGTAATAATGAAACTGTACACTCCAAGCTCTCATTTGAGGTGCAGTGCAACTGCTGCAAGATCCGCTCTGTCTGCTCCAATCAATACTCGGTCGCGGACACATTCTCATCTTTCCTACCGTAGAAATCTGTAGACCTATATTTGGCAAGCCTCTCAATCACAGATCTCCGCAGTGCAGCTCGGGCCATCTACTGAAAAAGCTTTGCCATCTACTGCATAAAGGCTGACTGGCCTTGGGCTTCGGGTATTGACGTTCCCCACTCAATGATCCACCAGATACACCTCCGGCCACACTAGTAGGACTACCCTGCCTACTCTCATCACCACCCTCAATTCTCGGTGCATCTGAGGGATCCATTTCCTAACCTATACAAGACAAAAAGAAAACCGTGCGTCAGAGTCACATTCTCTTATTCCACCCCTATATACAATGCATGTACAGTCAAATGCATGGGACACCTGAAATCGAGCTCTGATACCACTAAAATTGTAACACCTTTCCCTCGATTCCCCAACCGTACAGGACCCAAAGCGGAGAATGCTATGCTTTTGACTTTTAAAAGAAAATGCTTTTATTCACTTATTGGATTTATAGAAAATCCGGCAGAGTTTCCCCTGTTTTATTGAAAAACCTAAAATTTCAAAACTTGCATGTTTGAAACATAACACTTCTAACATATTTCACATTCTCAACGTCCAAATTCAGACCCTCTGTCTATCTTAAAAACCACTTCAACACACAAATCTAGATCAAATTACACATTTACACAATAAAATTTCCATCAAGGAAAATGAACCCAACTTAAAAAAAAAAAAAAAAAAAAACCATGATATCTAACTTTTCTAATACATTGGGTTACGATAAGTAAAACTTTCCTACATTATGACATGCTTTAAAATTTACAAAGCTTCACATATTACATTTGAATGTACAGTACATAAGTTCATAAAATTTTACTTCAACATATATGATTACATGCTAGAAAATATCTATCAAATTGAATAATCGTTGTGACTCTCTCAATGCGTTGGTGAATATCTTTTTGACGAACTATCTCTCTATCTCTACACCGCTCACCTTCAATACCTGGGCGTGGGAAAACCGACACGCTAAGCATAACTACTTAGTTGGTATGCACACATAATATTAAAATCACAAAATTTCACAAACACAACTTGTAAGAGATATCGTTTCACAAAACATTTAACATTCAATATAACATATATTTCAAACAATAATTCAAAAACTTTATAAAATACTTTTCAAATCCATATATTCACTACAATTCATTATTAGTTATTATAATATTGTAAGAGCCCTTTGTAAATGTTACCACGATACCATGGATCAATAATGGGTTTCAAATTTCCCTCTTCGTTATCGGACACTCGATGTCTGCCCGCCAGAGCTCAACTTCACAATTAGTATCGATTTATGGACCGGACACTCGGTGCCTCTTAAAGTCCATGAATCAACATTGATATGCAATCGTAACGGCATAGTAATGCTAATAAGCACCCTACTGGCATGCCAACTACCAATGTACAAGTTTATTCGGGCTCTCAATATTTTCAATAATTACGAAAAATTTCAATGCGATCAACTTTTTACAAATCGCGTAACCATCAAACATCATCATTTATTTTTTCGTTTTTTCAAAATCTTTCGAAACCTCCCTCTAGGTTATTACCAAAGAACTATTTTGCCCTTGGTTTCATTATTAAAGCTTAATTATACTAGTATGAAGAGAGAGTTTATTAATCTGAAATGAAGACATATGACAATGACCAAGTGCGAGCGAGAGTTTCTCCGGTTGAGCAAGAATGCTAGAGAGATAGTGGTGATAGAGGTGGATAGATGCAGGAGGTTTGAGGATGGCCTAAATAATTATATTGGCTTCCAACTAACAACATTACAGATAGAGGATTTCCCTAGATTGGTATCTGTAGCTCTAAATGTGAAAAGAGTAAAAAAAGAAGAGCAGATTAGAAAGGATCGAAGCCAACAGAAGAGAGGACCAGGGCAGTCTAGTTCATTTCAGTCGCCCAGTAAAAGATTTAAGGGTCCCCAAGCAAGTAGTCAGCCGCAGACCCAGAGGTAGGGATCTTTTGCTAAACCAGCGTCGTCGGTCGCTTCAGTTGCTAATGCCCCAGGCAGTACAGTTAAGGGACTAACCTAGTCCCTATGTGAGCATTGCGATAGAAGGCATTCGAAAGAGTGCTGGAGGATGACATGAGCCTGTTTTAGGTGTGGGTCCCATGATCAATTCTAGAGGGATTGTCCGAAGAATAGGCCTGCGTATGCTCCTTAGACCAAGAGACCAGCTCTTGCAGCTTCCAGCGGTCATAGACTTAGTCAGGCAGGGACTAAGAGAAGTGTTCAAAGAGGGACTGCAGAGTCAGTGACCCGACCAGAGACTCGTGTGCCAACTAGAGCTTATGCTATCAGGGCTTCGGAGGAGCAGGATGCGTTTGATGTGATTGTTGGTAAAATCTCAGTCTTTGATATTCCCCTATATGCATTGATAGATGCAGGATCTATGCATTCATATCTCTATGTTGCAATCCCGAGAGAGAGGAATCTTAGGTAGAGGCTACGGGCCATTAGGTGTTGATTTGTAATCCCTTAGGTCATAATGTGATTGTGAATAAAGTGTTTAGAGAGTGTCCGATCAGAATTCAGAGTTGTGATTTTTTAAGTGTTTTGATGGAGCTGCTGTTTCGGGAATTTGATGTGATTCTGGGTATGGATTGGTTATCCAGGTATCAGGTGGTGATTGATTGTCGTCTGAAGAGGATTGCTTTGAAGACTTCAGAAGGGAAGGAGATAGTTATAGTGGGTGAGAGGGTGGATTTCCTCTTTAATGTCATATCAGCCACTGTTGCTAGGAAGTTGATTAGGAAAGGATGCAAAGGATATCAAGCATATATGGTTTATTCTCAAAGGCTCTGATCTAGCCTTTAGGACATACCCACTGTATGTGATTTTCTAGATGTGTTTCTAGGAGAGTTGTCAAGCTTGCCGCTAGAAAGAGAAGTAGAGTTTGTAATTGATGTGATACTAGGAACTGTTTCGATAATTGTCACCCCTTATAGGATGGCACCCACCGAATTAAAGGAATTGAAAATTCAGTTGCAAGAGTTGCTAGACAAAGGATTTATAAGGCTTAGTGTATCTCCGTGAAGAGCTCTAGTGTTGTTTGTAAAGAAGAAGAATGGGTCGTTCAAATTATGTGTGGATTATCGGCAGTTGAATAAGGTTACAATTAAAAATAAATATCCCTTGCCTAGGATCGATGATCTATTTGATTAGCTGAGAGAAGCCTGTGTTTTATCCAAGATAGATCTTTAATCAGGGTATCATCAGTTAAGGGTAAAGGAATCGGATATTCCTAAGACAACTTTCTAGACAAGATATAGGTATTATGAGTTTGTGGTGATACCATTTGGTTTGATGAATGCACCTACAACTTTTATGGATTTGATGAATCGTGTTTTCTGTCCGTATCTGGATCAGTTTGAGGGAAAAACAATCATATGCTAAGCTGAGTAAGTGTGAAATTTGGTTGAAGGAGATTTCTTTTCTTGGGCATATTGTCTTCACCCAGGGCATAAATGATGCGACCTAAACCAGATTCTCTCTAGGTTAGTATCTGGTAGGCCTCGTCTAACACCCCAACGGACCTCTTTTAAACCCTTTAAAGTGGCTAAAAGAAATCCGCGGAGCAAACCTTAAACTTGCTCGTTTAAACTTTGCTTCAAATCTTAGTTAATCTTATTGTTTGAAAATTGATTGAGTTGTTTATAATTTGATTTCGATTGGTTGATTTGGAAATATCACTATAACCATAAAATTGAAAATTTTCATTTTCAAAATCTAAAAGCATTTTAACGAAAAACTGGCAGCATCATGACTGCAAATACAAGATTACCAAAATTTTTCCTACAACAAAATCACACTTCTAAATTTTAATAATCACAACCCAACTTCTTTCCACAAACATGCATCTTAATATTCATTTCATCATTTTCACAAAGCTATGAGCGATAATCAACTTTCATACCCTAAAAATATTTATAACAATTTACATTACAAAACATATTGATATATGCTTTTACATGATTATCTGAAGATGCAAAATATTAAACCAATACAATGTAGGTTATATAATACATTCTTCAAGATTGAGCCCACCTAAGTTTATGAAGGAGTTTGTTGACTTCAATCATCGTGCAAGTACTTGAAATTTGTTTATACAGTATAAAATGAGAAAATAAAATCTCAAAGCAATTAAAGAAATCTAACAATTGTTAATGAAGCAATTTTAGACTTATTTTATTATACATGAATTACTACATAACTCATTTCTTTCTTTTTAAAAGCACTATGCATATCCCTAACTGTTATGTTGCGTGAGGATTTTCAACTGACACCAATCGTGACGCTACTGAGACTCCTCGACAACTACGTGCGAAATTTTCTGCATCGCAAACATAGTGTGAGTTATCTATGAATTCTAATGACTACATGCGGAATTTTTTGTATCGCAAACCGTAGCGCAAAGTACTATATCTAATCTTAGGAACTATATTGCAAAATTTTTTGTGTCGCATATTGTAGCCTAAGAAAATCTCTGATTATATGGGTTTACTTATGACCTTTGAAAACTCTTTTCTACTAAGTGCTATAAGCACAAAATAACTTTTCTTATGAAAACCTTTGGCTAGAGCTTTTAAGCTCAACTTTCATAAAACTTTCTTTACTTCTAAAATTACTTTGAACTAACATTCAATCATTCATAAACTTTTCAATAATCAATAAAATTTCAATTTCAACACAAATATTAGTAGTGTGAGTTAGTAACACTCACCTTGAATTCGAATGTGCCAATGAGCTCTAATGGGCCTCCCTCACTCCGTTTGCTTGTGCTTCACCTACACATCATATTCTTATTTAAATTCCGCTAAAATGAACTACTCAAAACTACAATTAAAACTCTCAACACAACTAATTCATTTGAACACCCTTTAAACTACAACTTTCCCATCTAAGTTCTAACTCAACCAAAGCTTTAAAATTTTGATTTCTTTGCAAAAGTTTTACATATATACCCCTAGACACATCCCCACGTAGTCCGTATAATTTTCAGAGGCCCGGAACGAAAAGTTTAAATTTTCGGACCTCCTTTGACCGAATACTGTTCATAGCCCGTTTCGTGGGCTTTTTCACTTCTGTTTTCATTCAATCATCTCCCTATCTCTCATTTAGGTCACCTGTAAAATAGTTTTGAAAATTTTCAACTATAGAGAGATAAAACCTATGAAATACTCCTATCTTTCACTACTTTTTCTTGTCAAAATCTACTATTTTTATATTCTCAACTCAATTCTCTTTCATTTAGGATTCTTAGACTCAAATATACTCAATTAGGATCATACATGACATAAAAATGCAAAGAGGAAGTGGCATTACATGGTAACCATCACTGCCTTTCATTTAGCCATAACAACTCTTTGTCTTATTTCATTTCCTTTTTTAATTCTAACATTCCTATATGACATGCTAGCCTCTCACACACATGAATTCAAGCTCAATTTCATCAAAACTTAATGAAATCACATAATCCTCTTGGTGGCTGTGAACTACACTCCCACACACAACACTTTGTTTCTTTCAATTTCCAAGATTTTTACATTATATTTCTCTTAGGCATTTCATCAAACACCTTAGCTACATTCAATTTACTTAACCCAAGCTTAAACCAATTTCTAGGGTTTCTACTACATAAACCTAGCCTCCATTTCTTGGGTGGATTTTCTCATACTAAAGCTAATTTTCTATTTTGCAGGGTTCTAATCTTGATTCCTATCAAAACCCCCATCAAATTCACAACAAATAACTACCTATCCATTAGCATCTCATACAACTCAAAATATTACCATTTTTAAAAAATGATGAAAACTCACCTTAAACTTGCTTAACCCTTGATCTTCTAGCTTGATTCTACTTAAAATCTTGATTTGGAGCCTCAATTTTGCTTAAGGTTGCTTTGGTCTTCACTTCCGCCCTTGTTCCTCTCCTGTCGTATTATCCAACTCGCACCTCGCGAACTCCTACCTTACTTATTGTTATACCCATTTTCTCGTTCGGCCTAAATGGGCCAGTACAGGCCTTATTAACTTGAACAGAAGCAAGGGCCCAGGAGGCCTAAGATTGGAATCAGTGGTTGCAAACCCAACTTGTGAGGCCGTTCAGGTCGCAAGCCAGCAATAGTTCCCAGATCTTCCGCGCGTGCCTCCTGCCAGCACCTTCTGTAAACCCCTAACTCCGACTTATAAAGTCCTAGCGTTAGAAACTAAGTTAGAGAGATAATGTAACTCTCTACATTTAATTAATTTAATTCCATAGCCTCCGAAAAGTATTAAATTAAGAATACGACGAAAATTGTCAACTATAAAAGTTTAGTAGCGTGTGTCAATAAAAATCAAAGTTAGGAAATAAAAAATGTTAGTAAATGATAATCGAATTAAAATTCGATTTAAAAGAAAGAGCCAAGATTTATAAAATAAGCTTAACGTTTTTAAAAATAAATCTCTAGCGAGACGAAATTTAAATTAAATGAGAAACGAAATAAATACGGAAAAACCAAGAGGGGTGTTGTCGTGAGAAAACACCAAGACAATGAGATTAGAGCGATATTAGAAGATGGTGGGGCATGAATGATATTAAGTGAAGTTGAGTAGTATAAAAATGACACTTGGGCTGAAATTATTTCAGCAAAAACACAAACATTCAGCCCTTCAGTCGAGAGAAACCGAGAAAGTTCGAGAGAAAGAAAAATTATATTGCTGCTGCCGTGAAAGAAGTAACCAGGAAGTGAAACCAAGAGGAGCAGCTGCTGGTCGTGAATCACAGCAAGAGAGGAAGAAGAAAACAGCAGCAGCAGCAACGGCAGAAGCTGAAGCAGGCGCGCAGCTCGCTGGAGACAGGGCAGAACAGATCGCGTGACAGTGCTGGTCGTGCGCTCGAGCAGAACAACGAGGGGGGGAGAGGAAGACACGATCTGAGGCTGTGAACTGCAGTATCTGGGCAGAGCAGCAAGAGAACAAGCTGAAGAAGGGGAGGTGCAGGTCTGGTCGTGCAAAACGCACGCGAAACAGCAAGCAAGGCAGAACCGAGCGCGAGCTGAATCGCGACAGTAGGAATCGCGAGGAAGCTGGTCGGCCAGGAAAGGAGGGAGAAGAACCACCACCCAAGTTGCCTTCCAAGCCCTCAAACATCCTTCTTAGACTCCTCTCAACTCCCTAAGCTAAGAATCAAGTAAGATTTTAGTTGATTTTCTTTGATGTTCTGCAGAACAGAAATTGTTGACAGCATGTGATTGTGAAATTGTTGTGATTTGTTGAATGATTGCTCTTCAAACCTTAATACAACTTTATATGATTGTTATAGAATCATCAATGAGGAGTTTTGAGTGTAATAGCTGCCATAGAATGATGTAAATGGGCTGTTATACCCTCTCTCAAAATAGAACCGAAAATGGTGTTTTATGCACACCAATTGATTGAGAAAAGTTTTGAGTGAAGTTTGAGCACTCTAATGACTAAGTTAGATTTATGTATGTATTAGAGACTTGAAGGGCAGTAGTTAGACCTTGAAATTAGATGGTTTTGAAACCAATTTTAAGCCTTAAAGAGGTTAGAAAAGTTAGAGAGGTGTTTAGAGTTGCAAAGGCATAGTTGTGGTAAAAACTGTCAATCCAGAGCTGAATTTTTAGCTAGAGGAGACCTGACCATATTTGGCTTATTTGGGGGTGTTCTACACCTCAAATGATGCCTAGGAACCATAGAAAACCATAGGTTTTGGAACGGATTGAATCCGATAAAAATTGTGCAAGTTATGCACAAAATAGTGCCGTTAGAACTCTGAGAAGTGAAACGGTTAGCTTAATGCAATTTTTATGGCTTGAAATGAGTTTAGTTAGTCATTATTAGTTAAATAAAGCTTAGTTATAAAAGAAAATCTAGTGTCGCTAATCCGAAACCCAAAGTTTATTAAACGGACATTAAAATGCACCTGAAAGTGTCCAAAATGGACGTTTTCATTAGATTTGACTTAGCAAAAAATAATATTTCTCAACGAAATTTGTCGTGTGACTAGAATGTGATGTAAGTGAGCCGTAGGAAAAAGAACGAAGGAAAACGGAGCCCCGAGCAGCAGGTTATCGTCTGTTCTGTCAAGGGCTGTCCATTTAAAATAAAATTGTGATTTTTCGTTTTAAGCCTCCGACAAGTAAACGGACCGTGTGGGGATATCCCTAGGGGTCCAAAACTAAAAATTTTCTACAAAAATCGGGATTTGAGAGTCTCGGTTGAATTAGAAACGAGTTAGGAGCTATATAGAGAGAATTGGGCATAGTTGGGAATTCCTAGCATATAGTTGAGAAATGGAGGTTTTTGTTAATAGTAATGATGCGATCATGTTGTGTATGTGACGAGCGCGTGAGCGGCGTCTAGGAGCCTCGTCGAGACGCTTGACGCGGCCTTGAGGTAAGTGGTTCGCCACTTAAGATCTTTCCCATTTCTATGTAAATTCATGATTGTTCGTAATGAATATTGTATCTGAGTAATAAATGGAAATGAAAAGGATTTTCAATGTTAATGTTCAAGTTAAGCATATAGATTCCTATGGAATCTATATTGTACTAGAAACTAATACTAAGTTGTTATAGAAAGAATAAAATGAGAAAGTTTTCAGAAGATGTAAAACTAGTGAGTTTTGTGTCTTTGCACTTGAAGAAATTGATTATAAAACCCATGTATATGCCTTAAGAGGTTATGAGAGTTAGCGCTACGTGACGACGCAGAAAATTCCGTCCGTAGTCGCTCAGAGTATAGAGAAATTAGCACTACGAGACGACGCAGAAAATTCCGTCCGTAGTTGCTCAGTTTCCTAGAAAATATAAGCGCTACGTTGCGATGCAGAAAATTCCGCACGTAGTTGGTTAATTAACAGTTAGCGCTACGAAGCGATGCAGTAAATTCCGCTCGTAGTTGCCTAGAGTTTTAGCACTACACTTGCGATGCAGAAAATCCCGCATTATAGTTGCTCAGTGATAAGATTTAGCGCCCTACGTACGATGCAGTAAATTCCGTAACGTAGTGGTTGAGATACCTCAGTAAGCTTCATATTGGCGTTAGTTAAAATCGCCCGTGATGATTGGAATGTTTAAAGGATATACATGGGGGTTTTTAAAGAAATTGTAAAACTTGAATAAATAGTAAATGACTATGTTAGTGTATGTGATATTATATATATCTTTGTTGCACTAACTTATTGTTTATTTTGTAGCTTATTTAGTTTCATTGCATGTCACCGCCGGACGAGACATCGACATTGTTTTGCGTTTGTATAGGTGGGCCGAGTCTCCACGACATTATATTATTTGAACTTTGTAATGTATTGATTATATTTTTTTTTTTGAGATACACATGTAATTAGAACTGTATGTCGTAAATATTTAATGGTTCTTATATCTTCATATGATATATGATTATACATTGTATTATAAGTTGCTTATATTGTGGAAATTGTGAATAAAGAAGTTGGGAGGTGATCAGATATAGTTGAAGTGTATTTTCATTACAGGTGAAATTTTGGTTTTATAAAAAATGCAGCCGTTATGTTGCCGAAAATTTTATAAAAAGTATTTGAAATAGAAAAGCGAAAAATTTTATCACTCTCAACCAGTTACAGAAAATTCAAATCACTAAGTTTTAACGAGTAAACCAGAGAAAAAGTTAGGGTTCGCTTCTCGGATGTCTTCGATCCGACAAGTCGGGTTCGATGAGTCCGTTGAAGTGCCCGGTAGGATCCTCCAGACAAGAGCTTAGGTAAGGTCTGGGAAGGGTCCTGTCACCTTCAGCTCGTGGAGCTCGCGAGCTCGCCCAGGTTGCGAGCTCGCGGGAACCTCCAGACCGCCTAACCTCTCCTCCTGGTCACGTCGGCCCCCTCCAGTGTGCATCACTTGGCTGACCAAAGGGCTTACTCAAGAGATATCGTGTATAACAAGTCAACAAGGTCACCTACTCCCATGGTTTCCCGCCAGAGACTGTTTACACCATAACCAAGACACATTCGATGCGACTGCTCTGCATTTAATGAAGAGAGGACTTCTCCAGAAGCATTAAATGCAGATGTGTGCATGCAAGAAGGAATGATGGTTTCACATTTAAGACAGCATGACTGTGTCAGGATTAGTTGAAATAACCATCAGTTGTACTTTATTTCTAATATCTTTATTGCTTTCTTTGTATCTCTCCCCTCCATATATAAACAGGGGAGATCATCACTGTAGAATAAGCTGAAAATACTAGAGAACTGTCACTCTGTCGGATTTTGACCTGAGAGTGGCCGTGGATGTAGGCGCAGTCGCCGAACCACGTAAAAATCCTTATGTGTTGCGTCCTTCTTCCTCCTATCTTCATTGTTCATCTGATTGCATTTACTCAACCGCCACGACCAACATTCCCTCGCCTTAATTAAGCTCCACCAACCTTAAAACTTCATTTAAAAACCTCATTTATCACATACCTAACACCGTAACAGTTCCTTAATTACCTTGTTCGCCGTCTGGGCCCCAGAATCTCTAGGTTGACCGTTTCAGAACGTCAACATCTTTTGGCGCTAGAAAGAGGGTCCAACAGCGACCTGGTAATCTCTCGCCGGTTCATTATTCTGTATTTGCTCACGTTTGTTTATTATGGCCAGAATCAAGGTCACGAGGAATGTCGGAGTGTCAGATGAACAACCTGAAGTCCGAGAAGACCAGTAGAGCGCCTCACCTTCCAGAGGCGAGGTCGCTCAAGAATGGCAGCAGCGCCAGCGAGCTCTGGAAGATACAGTAAGAGAGTTAACAGCAACGGTCAGGGCATTGGTAGAGGTCCAAGCCCATGCTATGCAAAGGCGGGTGGAGGCCGCACCGCTAGGAAGAGCTCGCCGTCAACCTTCAGAAGAGATCCCAACCCCAGAGGGAATAGCCGCCAGGGATAGGTCGCTGACAGAAGGATCAGCTCGCTCCTCAAATCTGAACCCAAGGAGAGCCAGGAGATGGAACCAGGAGCGAGAAATCTCACCTCGCCCAAATGATAACGGGGCAAGGGTGAACTACGAGGGCGAGCGACATGCGGAAGGGAGTCGAAGGCAGGAGCGAGCTCGTGAGCTCCGCACAGGTCATGAGCCAGATCCGCGAGGAACTCCCAGACGCGTAGGACCCCTTAGGGAGGAAAACAGATCACGGACCGTCCCTTGGGGGAGCAGGAGAGCACAAGTGAATGGAACCCCAGTAGGCGATCTCTAACTCAGGACCCGATGGTAGAGGAATTATTACAGAGGGTCCGACAGTTGGAGGCACGACCTGGAGGCCAGAACAGGGAAGAGTGAGAGGATCGCAGGGTACCATTCACCCGGGAGATCGAAATAGTACCCCTGCCAGCGAAGTTTAAGCTCCCCAATATCCCTCCGTACAACGGCAGGACTGACCCATACGACCATCTGGACGCCTTCAACGTACAGATGGATCTCTAGACGGACGACCCATTGGTGAAATGCCGGGTGTTCCCAACTACTTTAGGGGATGCCCCACGAGCTTGGTTCAAAGGCCTTCCAGCCTGTAGCATCAGGAGCTGGAGTGAATGTTAGAAGAAGTTTCTAGATCAGTACAAGGCCTTGAGGAAGCAGCTCGCGCCCACCTGCCACCTCGCCACCATCTTCCAAAGGCAAAACGAGTCCCTGAAGGATTACATCACTCGATTCAGAGAGGAGGTGAGTAATGTGGAAACCCCCTCAGACGAGAGTATTCTGACAGCCATTTCTGCAGGGCTCAGAAAAGACGAAAAATTATATGAAAGCATCTACAAGTCCCCGGTGAAGGATCTGGGAGAGTTTTATGAAAGGGCTGCCAAAGAGATCAGATGGGAGGAAGCCTTTGGGGCCAAGAAGCCTAGCAGTCACGGGGTGAAGCTAGCAGTTCCCACCGCGAGAAGAGGAAGAGCCACGACGGGGACAAGCCAGGAGAGCAGAGGCATCAATCCGCCCATGTGGTGGCGAAACGAGTTAAACCTGGGCCAATGAGGGAGCGACCTCAGTATCAGGGCCGATATGAAAGCTATAGCATGCTATCAGACAGGCAGGACAGAATATTCACCACGGAAAGGAATAGAGAGAATTTCGGGAAGCCACCCCCGACAGGAATGCCCGACCGGCGTCGGGACCCGAAGAAGTACTGTGCCTACCACAACGAGAACGGGCACAATACGTCAGACTGTTGGCGATTAAAAGATGCCATCGAAGAGTTGATAAGGCGAGGCCGCCTAGGAGAGTATGTTGTGCAGCCCGTGGGGAGACGACCTCAATATCAACGACCTCGGGACTAAGACTAGCAGCCCGAGCAACAACAGCCTCAGCAAGCTCCAGAACCCGAGCACGAGCCCACGGTAAGGACGATTTTTTCTATTCATGGTGGGCCTCATGTGGCAGGTACTTCAAACAGGTCGCATCGGAAGTACATCAGGGAGGCCAACCATACCTTACTGGCAGAATATGGAGGGGCTGAGGGACCTACCAAAAAGGCCAAAATGTCCTTAGATAGCATTGTGTTCACAGAGGAGGACGCGAAAGGAGTACGCTGGCCCCACAATGATGCAATTGTAATCCGGGCCCAGATCAGTAATGTCGAAATACGGAGAATAATGATTGACACTGGCAGCTCGGTTAATGTCATGTACAAGGACTGCTATGATCAGATGGGATTGGAAACTGAGCAGTTGAGGCCTTCCCTGGAACCCCTCTATGGTTTCACAAGAGATGCAGTGATACCGGTGGGCCAGATCACACTACCTCTCACCCTTGGAGAGCCGGGCCAACAAGCTACGACCCTTACTGATTTCCTGATTATCAACAGCCCGTCGGCATACAATGTGGTCTTGGGACGACCTTCTATGAACGAGTTGGATATGGTCACCTCCACCAAGACACTAACAGTTAAATTCCCCACTCCCAACGAGATAGGCTGTGTCAGGGGGGAACAGCGTCTGGCCAGGCGATGCTATGAAGACACAGTGAAGATGGGGGTCCGAGGAAGAAAGGTGAATGTGGTCTCAGGTGGCCAACCTCAAGCGGTCTCTGCAGCAGGGGTGAGCACCGACCTCGATCCTCGCGAGGTGGACCCAGATAGGGCCACGGGACCTGTTGAAGAGCTAGAAGACATGCAGGTCAGCGAGGTAGACCCAGAGAGGTGTGTGAAGATAAGTATAGATCTACTACCAGAAGTGAAGACTGAGCTCGCAGAATTTCTGAAAAGGAACCTCGACGTCTTCGCCTGGAGTCACGAAGACATGGTGGGGATAGATCATGGTGTTATGTGCCACAGACTGAATATAAATCCCCAGCATAGGCCAGTCCGTCAGAAGAGGAGGCCAATGACCCCAGAACGCTATATAGCTTTGAGGGAGGAGGTCGAGAAGCTGCTAGCTAACAGGTTCATCAGGGAGGCGCGTTATCCTGTTTGGGTCGCAAACCTAGTCCTCGTGAAGAAGAAGAATGGGAAGTGGAGGACGTGCATTGACTTTACCGACCTGAACAAGGCTTGCTCAAAGGACAGCTTCCCATTACCTAGGATTGATCAGCTGGTAGATGCGACAGCGAGGCACCAACTCTTGAGTTTCATGGATGCCTATTCAGGATACAACCAGATTCCCATGAACCCGGAGGACGAGGAACACACCTCTTTTGTCACTGACAGGGGGCTGTATTGTTACAGGGTGATGCCATTCGGACTGAAGAACGTAGGTGCGACCTACCAGTGACTGGTCAATGCCATGTTCCAGGAGCAAATTGGAAAGACCATGGAGGTGTATATGGATGACATGCTGGTGAAGTCCCAAAGAGCAGCAGATCATGTCCGCGACCTGGATCAGACGTTCAGAGTCCTCAGGGATTATCGCATGAAGTTAAACCCCCTGAAGTGTGCCTTTGGAGTAGCATCTGGTAAGTTCCTGGGGTTTATGGTAAATAGCAGGGGAATAGAGGCCAATCCGGAGAAAATCAGGGCGCTTATAGAGATGAGATCCCCCTCCAGAATCAAGGATGTGCAGAGCCTAAACGGCCAAGTCGCGGCCCTCAGCCGGTTCATCTCGAAAGCTACTGACAAGTGCATGTCTTTCTTCGAAGCAATAAAGAAGGCTAGGAACTTCGAATGGACTGAGCATTGCGAAGAGGCATTCCAGAAGCTGAAAGAATATATGGGCCGGCACCCCTCCTGTCCAAGCCAAAGGATGGAGAGCATTTATTCTTATACTTGGGTATATCTGAGCATGCTCTGAGCGCAGCCTTGGTAAGAGAAGAAGAGAAGACGCAGCTGCTTGTATACTACATCAATAAAAGGCTGGTTGATGCAGAAACCCGATATTCACAAATGGAGAAGCTCGCATACTGCCTGGTGACCGCATCGAGAAAGCTGTGTTCGTACTTCCAAGCTCATCAGATAGAGGTCCTCATGCAACACCCTCTCAGACAAGTCCTCCAGAAAGCAGACACCTCAAGAAGGCTCCTCAAGTGGGCCATCGAGCTCGCTCAATTCGATATAGAGTACAAGCCCAGGACGGCAGTCAAGGCCCAAGCACTTGCAGACTTTATTGTTGAATTTACAGGGCCAACACCAGAGCAGGAGGAGCTAGCAGGTGGTCAGACTTGGGAACTCTACGTGGATGGATCCTCTAACGAGCATGGCTCGGGGGCCGGAGTAATGTTAATCAGCCCCGAAGGTCACAAGATCCTAAGTGCCCTGAGATTCGGATTCCGGGCGACCAACAATGAGGCCGAGTACGAGGCTTTGCTCGCCGGACTCCGCCTGGCAAAGGAAGTGCGAGCTGAGCAGGTAAAGGTTTTTAGTGACTCCCAACTTATTGTTTGTCATGTCAGGGGAGAGTACCAGACTAAGGGTCAGAGGATGTCAGAGTACCTCAAAAAGACTAGAGAGTTGCTGGGGGCTTTCAAGGGGTTTGAAGTGAATCAGATCCCTAGGGCTCAGAACTCTAATGCAGATGCCCTGGCTCGCTTAGCGACCTCCCAAGATGCTGATCTCCTGGAATCTATCCCTGTGGAATTCCTGCCGACCCCAAGCATTGAGGACAAAGAGGTAATGATGTTCATGCAGGTCCGACCTAGCTCCTGGATGAACTCGTTACTAGGCTACCTGCAGGAAGGGAAGCTGCTGGAGGACAAGTTGGAAGCTCGTCATTTACGAGCTAGAGCGGCCCGATACTGCATTTATGATGACAAGTTATACAAGAAGGGATTCTCAACCCCGCTGCTGTGGTGTATAGATGATGGGGACTGTGAGGTAGTGCTGAACGACATCCATGCAGGTCACTGTGGCAACCATGCAAGAGCCTTGTCCTTAGCCTAGAAAGCCCTCAGACAGGGGTTCTACTGGCCGACTATGAAGCAGGACGCCGTAGACCTGGTGAAGAAGTGTGATAAGTGCCAGAGATTTTCCAAAGTCCCGCGGGCTTCGCCAGCCTACCTCCAGCAGATGGTGAGTCCATGGCCTTTCGCGATCTAAGGAATGGATCTCATCAAACCCTTGCCCACAGCTCGAGGAAATTGTAAGCATGTTGTGGTTGCAGTGGATTACTTCACTAAATGGGCTAAAGTTAAAGAGCTAGCAGAAATTTCCACCATAAAGATAGAAAAGTTTGTGTGGGACAACATCATCTGTAGGTTCGGAGTCCCTCAGCAGCTCGTGACAGACAATGGGACCCAATTCACCAGCGAGCAATTCATAAACTTCTGTAACGAGCTCGGAATCGTGAAAAGCTTCTCGGCTGTCGACCACCCTCAGGCCAACGGTCAGGTCGAGGCTGTGAACAAGATCATCAAATAGACTTTGAAGACCAAGTTAAAAGCAAGAAAAGGGCTTGGGTGGACGAGTTGCAGAAAGTCCTTTGGGCATATAGGACCACAACTCGAAACTCAACAGGTGAAACCCCGTTTTCCATGGTCTACGGAACAGAGGCCATGATCCCAACAGAATTTGAAGTCACCAGCCAGCGAAGGGCCTCTTTCCGACCTGAGGACAATAAACAGCTGCTCGCTGCCAGTTTAGACTTAGTCGAGGAAGCAAGGGAAGCAGCTCGCATGAGGGTAGCAGTATACCAACAGAGAGTTGCCAGGTATTATAACAAGAAAGTGCGAGCCCGAAGCTACAAGGCAGGGGACCTCGTTCTCAAATTAGTCCTCCCTAGAGCCTGCAAGACAAGTGATGGGGCGCTCGGACCTAACTGGGAAGGACCGTACCTCGTCAAACAAAGTCTGAACAATGGAGCCTACCACTTAGCCAATATGGATGGATCAGAGTTACCCCGAGCATGGAATGCCGAGCACCTACGGCCCTATTATACATGACTGTCAGCTTGCTTTAACTTTGTACATGATTTCTCTTAGCTATTGTCTGTAAAAGTGCTTTCACTTGTTTTCTGTTGTATATGTCACACTTGATGCAGAAAGCATACTGGCTGAACCAGCTAATGTACATGATTAAAGAACAAAGCTAATGAAACTCTTTTTTTTTCTCAAGAAAATGAGCTGCCACCTATTATCATACATTTATCTATGCCAACATTCAGGGAGTCACTTGTGGCCAAAACATTTGCATGAAGTGCTCGCTGAAAATTACATACAGATTATGTGGCAAAGAAATGACTATAACCCTCAGCCGAGGATCCCTTATTAATCAACGCTCAACTTACTGATGTTATCCTCAATAAGAAAATTCGTGCCAGCAAATGTAAAGCTCATTTTCCAGCTCGCAGTCGCTATTTC
The DNA here is from genome assembly GCA_019925255.1 of Litchi chinensis. Lineage (NCBI taxonomy): Eukaryota > Viridiplantae > Streptophyta > Magnoliopsida > Sapindales > Sapindaceae > Litchi > Litchi chinensis. The sequence goes on along the minus strand of CM034462.1, from coordinate 9,866,653 downwards.
CTGCGTCTTACGAGTCACTCGCGAGTCTCATAAAGCTGTCTGCGAACTCGCGAGACTTTGCCCTGCGAGCTCGCGGGAGGGGGTAAGGCCACGCCTCTCAAATATAAAGCTGCCCGCGACCTCGCGAGACTTTGTCCCACGACCTTGCGGGAGGGGGTAAGGTCACGCCTCTCAAATATAAAGCTGCCCGCGACCTCGACCTCGGGAGGGGGTAAGGCCACGCCTCTCAAATATAAAGCTGCCCGCGAACTCGCGTAAAGAGCCACCTACAGCGAGGGCTCACCCATATACGGCAAATACTGCCACGGGCTGGACTTTTAAAGTTTGGGAAAATGCCACTCTTGAACACACTCGACGCCAGTGCAACTTATAGGTTCATAAGGATTCTGAGCACCCTTCTGACTGTAAGTCCACACCTACTTCTTAAGGGTTGCCCAACTATATTACTTACATGATCAGGTACTTTGCTCGATTGAGCCATCTGTGAATTCCAACTCTTGCAAGCTAGCATATTGTTATTATCATAGCTGATGGCAGTTGGTGAGTTCGTAAGTTGACGTGATTTTCACGATTGTGATTTACTTAGCAAGTTTTAAGCATACTTATTTTGATGTGCCTATTATTAAAACCTGTTAACTGTTCATCATATAAGAGGACCATGCACATCCACACATTTCTTACTTAGACAGAATATTGAAATTTGCAAAGAATTTAATATTGTAATTTCGAGCTATAAGCTCGCTATTCAAATTTCAACGAAATAAAAATAATGACAATGACAACAAGGGACAAAACAAATAAATGAAGCTAGAATGCTCTAGGCATCAGCTGGTGCATCTGATGGGGCAGGAGGATCAACAACAGCTTCTGCTGGGGGCTCCGACGCGAAGATCTGATCAGGGGCTGGGAGATCAGGAGAGGCTTCTACTGGGAGCTCGGGCGCTGGAAGGTCGCCAGAAGCTGAAGGTCCCTCGAGGATTTGTTCTGGAGAAGGGACTGGGATAGCAGATGGATCAACTGGAGGAGCAGAAACTGTCTCAACCTGTTGCGCGCCCTGAGCGCTTGCAGCATGCTCCACGAACTCCTGGATCGTTTCAACACCGACCGGCCCAAAGAAAGAGTAATCCAAATCCGGGTAACGCTCCCACATACTGAACAAGAAAGCCCTCTCGATCTCTTCGCTGAGCCTGTCCCGTTCCTGAGTTAGCTTGGTCTCAAAGCCCGCCTCAGTCTGAACCAGCTTCTCCTCTACCCCAACCAGCTTCTCTCAACCCCAGCGAGCTTCTCTTTGGTTAAGGCTAAGTCCTACTGTTGCTGTTTTATTTTACTCTCAGCAACCTTTACTTTTTTCTGTGCAGCACTTAGCTCACCCTTCACCTGCTTTAGCTCGCTGTGGGCCTTGTTGACTTCAGAGGTAGCAGCTTCCCTGCGAGCAGTTTCTTGTGACAGGGCTGTGTCAGCATCTTGAAGCTTGGCCTTAAGCTCCGCGTTATCCTTCTGGAGGAGGTGACTTCTTCCTACATTACTTTCTTCTCCTTCTCGAACTGCACCTTGGACACCTTAAAGGCCTCCTTCTCACCAAGCTGATCGTTCACCTCCCTCATCAGCTTCACAGTTGCCATACCTAACTGAAAGAGTAAAGAGTTGTTAAAATCTGAACCCAAAAAAATCAAAGCATAGAAGGATTGAACCTTACCAACGCCGCATGGCGAGCTGTAAAAGCCATGAGGTTCTAGCCTGAGAGCTCAGGTTTCTGCAGCTCCGGATTGCGCCTCCCCATTACTTCAGGCACGAGCTCCACGAAGCTGTTGAGATACTCCATCTCCTTTGCTGCATCAGGATGCAGCTCGGAGTCTCCCTGCGACTCCCCTGCAGGCCCCGCAGGTCGCACAACTGCCTCAAGACCTGGCTCCCTGCCAATAATAACTGCCCCGGGCTTGCGAGCCTCGATGATGCCTTTCTTCTTCTTTGGAGCTGGGGGCTCATCTATGGCTTTCCCTTTCTTCTTCCTGATAAGGGCCTCAGTCTCCTGCTCCACAGGTGAACCCCCCTCAGCCGAAACCTCAGCCCTCTTTGCTGAGGAAGGACTTTGCCTCCAGATGGGGCAGCCCGCTTTTGAGGAGTCGCCGCTGACTTGGCCTGAGGAGAAGCGGCTACAGCGGGCTGAGATGGCGCTCTTTGTGAGCGATCTGAGGAGGTGTCATCCACTTCCACGACCGCAGGCGCTTTGGCAGGAGGAACCGACCTGAGGGGGGGAACAGACATCGCGAGCCTTCGCATATTGTCAGAAGGTGTGGTACTAGACGTGCTCAGGCTCGAAGACCTTTGAGGAAAAGGCTGCGGATCTGAATCAGACTGTTCAGGGGCAGTGAAGACCGAGCGAACCTCACAAGTTTGTCCTCGTATCCCCAAGTGCTGAATTATGTTCAAAAGGGGACCTGTGGCAGATGGCGCGAGACCCCGTTCTATCAGCTCGCTGTTAGAAGGAAAATAATCGTCATTTGGTCTCTTGGCCGCCACATAAGCATCCAGAATAGCGAACTCGTCCTCTCTGAGTTTGTACCTAGGAGCAGCGACGCTTGCAAAGCAAAAAAAAAAAAAAAAAAACTATTATCCTAATGACTGTATCACTGTTTCTGTGAACCGCAGGTTTCTAAGTACCGGGCTCCAGCACGAAGCTCCTATTGTTTAGACCCTCAAGCAAAGTGCATGTGATCAGGACCCAGTTGGACTTGTACTCCCCCATGTTGGACTTGATACATTCTCGGGGCAGATATGCCCTATATGGCGAGGCTTGACGAGGCGTGACGTAGTAAAGCCCTTCGTTTCCGAGATCCCCTTGAAACTGAAAACGCTGCGGAGGATGCGAGGTGTAGGGGGCTCGAGCCCGTGCTTGATGAACGCCGCTGCCAGAGTGGTTAGATAAGCGTACGCGTTCGGGGTTAATTGAAATGGGGAGAGCTTCAGGTCGTTCAGAAGGTTCTTAAGGTAGTCGGGGATGGGAAACCTAAACCCGAGCTCCAGATGCTCATGGCTAATCGCCACAAAGCCCGAGGGAGGATAGGCAGCTCGATCGCTGGCCTTGGGGACGTTGGCTCGACACCCCAAGGGGAAATTGAATTCTCGAGCCCAATCCACCAACATTGAGAGAGTAACTTCCGAAGACGTATGAGAGAAAGGATGTCGGTCCACCCTCTCAGCGACCTCCTCATGTCCTGCGACCTCCCCAGTAGATCCGCCAGCTCGTGAGGTCGTAGCCTCAGCTTCGCTAGTCCGGCGTCCTGCCTACCTTCCAGAAGCAGAACCCCTGCCTCGACCAGTACGTGAGTGACCTAACATCTACAGCACAAAAGGAACGACATCAGAACGCCTACAGCATACTGAGCCTAGCAAGCTACAAAAAGAGTTCCTAGAGTTGTTGTCCTATACGTCAGGTTGCACACTTGGCCATCGAAGGCAATGGAGGCCCAAGAATGAGGGTCCGTCAGGTACTATGTCTCTTTAAAATGTTTATGTTGCTAACCCTATACCTACAGGTACCCTACTAGGCAGTAAAGGGACATTTCATCAAAAGTCCTAAGCAGCAACAACACATGACTAAGATATGAGACACTTAGGTTGACAGCCAGGTCGCCCCTAGTGAACACAAGTAGTCAAACAAAAAGCACGACAAATCTCTAAAGGCGAGACGGGCACATAGAGACTCACATATATGATACAAGAACAGGAACTAACAATACAAACCAGAAACAAATCCCCAAATGGCATGAAAGAAGCAAAGTGAGGAAAAAGTTACCTTGTTCAAGCTGTAAATGGCTTGTTGAGAATGGCAACTGACTCTTGAAGCAGCGGGGTCTGAAGAAGAAAATTGGTGAAGAAAGGGGTACTGGTGTCATATCAGAAAAGCAAAAAATGGAATTGGAAAAGACCTCTGAATTATATAGGCCAGAACGTCCACCCCCAGCCATCCGATCTAGCATAAAAGCATAACCGTCAAAGATCCAACGGCCCAACGCCCATCTTGGTCGTGTGCCGTCCTGCATGTCAGTTACAAGACGTGTGCATTAAATGCGTACGGTCCAAAGGCACGTTTGTGGCTCCAATGCCCGTATGAAAGCCACGTGTCAGTGGTTACAGTACAGAAATCAAAACGACGCTAGAAAGCTCGCAAGTGGGCGCCAATCGTGTGTTTGAATTAGCTCTCAGTCCGCAGAACGCACAGAGAGCTGGGGGCTTGATGTTATACCCATTTTCTCATTCGGCCTAAATGGGCCAGTACAGGCCTTATTAACTTGAACAGAAGCAAGGGCCCAGAAGGCCCAAGATTGGAATCAGCGGTTGCAAACCCAGCTCATGAGGCCGTTCAGGTCATAAGCCAACAATAGTTCCCAGATCTCCCGCGTGTGCCTCCTGCCCGCACCTTCAACTCGTGGAGCTCGCGAGGTCGCCCAGGTCGCGAGCTCACGGGAACCTCCAGATCGCCTAACCTCTCCTCCTAGTCACGTCGGCCCCCCTCCAGTGTGCATCACCTGGCTGACCAGAGGGCTTACTCAGGAGATATCGTGTATAACAAGTCAACAAGGTCACCTACTCCCATGGTTTCCCGCCAGGGACTGTTTACACCATAACCAAGACACATCTGATGCGACGGCTGTGCATTTAATGAAGAGGGGACTTCTCCAAAAGCATTAAATGCAGACGTGTGCAAGCAAGAAGGAATGATGGTTTCACATTTAAGACAGCATGGCTGTGTCAGGATTAGTTGAAATAACCATCAGTTGTACTTTATTTCTGATATTTTTATTGCTTTCTTTGTATCTCTCCCCTCCATATATAAACAGGGGAGATCATCACTGTAGAATAAGCTGAAAATACTAGAGAACTGTCACTCTGTCGGATTTTGACCTGAGAGTGGCCGTGGATGTAGGCGCAGTCGCCGAACCACGTAAAAATCTTTGTGTGTTGCATCCTTCTTCCTCCTATCTTCATTGTTCATCTTATTGCATTTACTCAACCGTCACGACCAACATTCCCTCGCCTTAATTAAGCTCCACCAACCTTAAAACTTCATTTAAAAACCTCATTTATCACATACCTAACACCGTAACAGTTCCTTAATTACCTTATTCGCCGTCTGGGCCCCAGAATCTCTGGGTTGACCGTTTCAGAACGTCAACACTTATGTATACTCAATTTTTAATACTTCTTTTCTAGGTTTCACACTCTTACGAGTATTAACACACCCCGACCTCATTAAATTTCACATACATACACTTAATAACATTTCATCAATTCCTTCACATAAAAGCCAGGCCACAACCACAACAGGTTTTGCGACAGAAAATTTAAAATTCTAAACCACAAACAACCTTTATCAATTCAATTTAATTTCTTAGCTATTTCACTTACTAGATTCCTCCTCAGTCTCTTACTTGGCTTTCTTACTTGCTTACTGCTTCAAATCTTCAAATCTAAGTAAGAAATCTCGTAAGTTATGAAGGCAGTTCAGAGACTGTTCTTGACAGATTTTTCACTAATATAAAATCATGAAAACTTGTTCTCACTTGATTCTTATCAGATCTGACTTGATATGACAAGACCTGACCCGGAATCCCTCTAATGGACTCGGCGGTCCTGTCGGGCACCCCATGAGACCCTTTTGAAATCCATCTATTAAGACCCAAAAGGACGTCATAGACCGAACCCGTATCCATAAGTAACTTAGCTAAACCATAAAACCATCTAATTTAAAATTTCATTTCAACATCCACACAAATCATATTGGAATTAAAAACATTATCATGAATGTGCAAAGATCTAAAATAAACAAATCGTAATGGTTATATAAAAATTCTACAAAATATTTTATGAATTTAAAATATACAACGTTAACAAAATTAATAATATCATTAGAATCACACTGTTCACAGAAGAAACAATGCAGCGTCGTCGGTTGTCTGACCTTACCTAACTTGATCGTGGTGGATTGGTACCCTGACTTGCATCTGGGAGGTTTTGAAATATAAAATTAAAAGAGTTGTAAGCTATAAAGCCTAGTGAGTGCGAGAGTTTGATTTAAATTAAGTTTTAAAAAATACCTCCTGAAAATATATTTTTCTTTAAAAATGATTTGTTTTCAAAAACTTGAGCTTTAAATATTTTCTGTAGAAATTCAAAAACTTTTTCTAAAATAATTTCTTTTTGAAATCTGCTTTTCAATGGTATGCTGATCTTACCAAAATAAATCTGTACTAATGGGGTACCCAAAGAAAGTTATAACCACATGAACGGGTAAACCAGCTCCGCTCAATGTGGGGGGTCACGTGCCGAAATAGCCATCATCGCACACCGTGACTAAGCTACAAAGACACCTCGCTACTACATGGCGGAACTATCATCGCACACCGCAAGCGAGACAATACCCCACAGTGTAGAAGACGACTCAACTGACATGACAGATTCTATCCCCCCGATGTTAGCAGGACTAGCTCTCCCAACATTTGCCTTACACTGTGGGGTATACTGGTAAAGTCTAATGCTAAAAGGTTTATCTACTAATAAGGTTGGGTTGTTCCACTAATCATTGAAAATCTTTATCTTTTTTTTTTTTTCACTCTTCTACATTTTAAATAAATTAAATTCTCACGCTAAACATGAACTGCTAGTGACAAGACCCTTCCCAGACCTTATCTAAGCTCTCATCTGGAGGATCCTGCATGGCACTTCAACGGACTCCTTGAAACCGACTCGTCGGATTGAAGACATCCGGGAAACGAACCCTAACTTTTTTCTCCGGTTTACTCGTTAAAACTTAGCGATTTGAATTTTTATCGTAACTGGTTGGGAGTGTTAAACATTTTCCTTAATTCTATTTCAAATTCATTTTATAAAATTTTGGCAGTATAACAGCTGCGTTTTTTATAAACTAAAATTTCACCTGTAAGGAAAACAACACTTCAGCTATTTCTGAACACCTCTCAACTTCTTTAATTCTCAATCATGCATCATTCATCACAATTTCATAAGCATAAACAATGAATTCGAATTCAACATGTACATATATGAACTATATATATAAAACGCATGATTATATTTACATTTTACAGTACCAACATCATTCAATTTCAACATATACATGATTAAATACATATACAAAATGTTTCTAAGCGTTTTGCGCGATCGCCCACCTATCAATGTATATGCAAACACAAGACCGCGATCTCGTCCGACGGCGGCCTGCAATAAAATAAATGAGCTACAAAATAAACAAGGGGTTAGTGCAACAAGGATATACAATATCACGTACACTAACATAATAATTCGTACTAATTCAAGTTTTACAATTTCTTTAAATTCTTCCATATGTATCCTTGACTCGTTCTAACCATCACGGGCGATTATAACTAACGCCAACATGAAGCTTCCTAATGTATCTCAACCGTTACGTTACGGAATTTACTGCATCGTACGTAGGGCGCTAAAACTATTCATTGAGCAACTACAATGTGGAATTCTCTGCATCGCAAATGTAGTGCTAAATCTCTAGATGACTACGAGCGGAATTTACTGCATCGCTTCGTAGCGTTAACTGTCAACTAACCAACTACGTGCGGAATTGTCTGCATCGCACGTAGCGCTATACTTTTCTATAAACTGAGCGATTACGGACGAAATTCTCTGCGTCATCACATAACGCTAAATCTCATTAACTTATAAGGTATACACATGGGTTTTCATAATACATTTCTTTAAGTGCAAAAGCACAAACGACACTAGTTTGAAAATCTTGAAATTTTCTCATTTCAAATTCTTTTCTTGACAACTTAACATTCATCTCAATTGCTATAGATCCCATAGGAATCTATACATTCAACTTAAACTTCAATATTGACAATCACATTCATTTTTCTTTATTACTTAGATAACATATTCATTTCGACAATAAATGATTAACATGGAATCTAAGCAACTACAAGTGGCGAACCACTTACCTTAAGGCCGCGTCGCTCCGCGTCAAGCGTCTCGACGAGGCTCCTGGACGCCGCTCACGCGCTCGTCACCTACACAACATGTTCTTGTCATTGCTTACAACAAAACTCAATACTTAACTATACTTTAGAAATTCTCAATTATGACTATTTTCCTCTACATAGATCCTAACTTGTTTCTAATTCAACCGAGACTCTCTAATCTCGATTTTTGTGAAAACGTTTTAGTTTTGAACCCCTAGGGATATCCCCACGCGGTCCGTTTACTTGTTAGAGGCTCGAAACGAAAAATTATATTTTTAATTCAAAGTGGACAGCCCTTGACAGTGCGCACTGCGACGCGCTGCTCGGGACTCCGTTTTCCTTCGTTCTTTTTCCTACGGCTCACTTATATCACATTCTAGTCACACGTCAAATTTCATTGAAAAATATTATCATTTGCTAAGTCAAATTTAAAGAAAACATCCGTTTTGGACACTTTCGGGCGCGTTTTAATACCCGTTTAGTAAACTTTGTGTTTCGGATTAGCGACGCTAGATTTTCTTCCATAACTAAGCTTCATTTAACTAATAATGACTAACTAAACTCATTTCATGCCATAAAAATTACATTAAGCTAGCCGTTTCACTTCTCAGAGTTCTAACGGTACTATTTTGTGCATAACTTGCACAATTTTTATCGGATTCGATCCGTTCCAAAACCTATGGTTTTCTATGGTTCCTAGGCATCGTTTGAGGTGTAGAACATTCTCAAATAAGTGAAATAATGTCAGGTTTTCTAGAGCTCAAAGTTTGAGCTCGGGAATCACATTTTGGGTACAACTCTTCCCATGCAACTCTAAACACTTCTCTAACTTTTCTAACCTCTTTAAGGCTTAAAATTGTTTCAAAAACCATCTAATTTCAAGGTCTAACTACTGCCCTTCAAGTCTCTAATACATACATAAATCTAACTTGGTCATTTAAATGCTCCAACTTTAGTCACAACTTCTATCAACCACTTGGTGTGCATAAAACACCATTTTTGGTTTCTATTTCGTTTGTACATATGACAGACCATATTTACATCTTTTATGACATCAATTACACACAACAATCATCATTTAAGTGCCTATTTCAACCACATAATATTCTATCAAAGTTTAACAATAATTTATCAATCACAACAACATCCATCACAATAATCTGTCACCATTTTCGTTTCTGCAGAACATCAAAGAAAATGGAGCTGAAATCTTACTTTGGTCTTTGCTTAGGGAGTTGAGAAGAGTCTAAGAAGGATGTTTGAGGGCTTGGAAGGCAACTTGGGTGGTGGTTCTTCTCCCTTCTTTCCTGGCCGACCAGCTTCCTCGCGATTCCTGCTGTCGCGATTCAGCTCGCGCTCGGTTCTGTCTTGCTTGCTGTTTCGCGTGCGTTTTGCACGACCAGACCTGCACCTCCCCTTCTTCAGCTCGTTCTCTTGCTGCTCTGCCCAGATACTGCAGTTCACGGCCTCAGAAATCCCCCTCACGCTGTTCTGCTCGAGCTCGCGACCAGCACTATCGCGCGATCTGTTCTGCCCTGTCTCCAGCGAGCTGCGCGCCTGCCTCAGCTTCTGCCGCTGCTGCTGTTGCTGCCTTCTTCTTCCTCTCTTGCTGTGATTCACGACCAGCAGCTGCTTCTCTTGGTTTCACTTCCTGGTTGCTTTCTTCACGGCAGCAACAATCTGATTTTTCTTTCTCTCGAACTCTCTCGGTTTCTCTCGATGGAAGGGGCTGACTGTTTGTGATTTGGCTGAAACAAATTCAGCTAAGGTTGAGTTATATACTACTCAACTTCTCATAATTTCATCTTGCCCCATTTCTCTTAAATTTTATCTAAGTCTCATCTCTTTCTCTTGATTCTCCTGTTAGCCCATCCATAATTGTTTCCCATTTATCTTCCACTATTTGATTTAATTCTCGTTTCGTTAGAATTTATCTTAAACGTCAAGCTTGACTTATTAATCTTTACTCTCTCTTTTTAATCAAATTTTAATTTGAATTATCATTTACCACTATTTTTAAAATCCTAACTTGGATTTTATTGACACGCTATTAAACTTTTATGTTCGACGATTTTCATCGAATTCTTAATTTAATATTTTCTGAGGCCATAACTATCACCCTATTAAATGTAGAGAGTTATGTTATCTCCCTAACTTAGCTTCTAACATTGGGACTTTAATAGTCGAAGTTAGGGGTTTACAGCTAGTGGGGCTAAAAATAATTGATAAGAATTTATACAATAATTGCATGAAAATATAAAAGCATTTAATATAAAGAAAATCTTTTTACACTCACTGTTTACTGCCCTATTCACTTGTGCTAATGCTCCTGCGACCTCCTCCCTTAGCTCATAGTCACCTACACTCATTTACAAACGAAACCTTTATCTAGCTAGCTAAATTTATCATCCAACTTCTAATCGGCACGAGCTGCTATAGGCTACAACACTGACAGTCCAGCTCGAACTGCGAGCTTGCACCTCAGCTCGCCCAGCTCACACCTTCAGCGAGCTTCTACTCTGCCCGGCTCAACTCTAGTTGAAGGCACCCAAATCCTAGCGAGCTCGCTCAGCTAGCTCAGCATAGCCCAAACTAAGGGCTCCCACCTTCAGCGAGCTTACTTAGCTCGCTCTCTTAGAGAGCTAAGATCTTTTTCGAGCTCAGGTCGCTCCTTATAACTATCAACTTGCTCATGCGAGCTATGGCCTTAGGCTAGCTCGGTCAGGCACCCCTGATGAGCTGCAACCCCACTCAGCTCCTTTTACGAGCTCGCACTCCAGCTTAGTCTAGACAGGCGAGGTGGAGAGCAACAGGCATAGCCCAGCTCGCTCCCCAGTCGACCAGCTCAACTAGCTGTACACACTAAGGCTCCTTCGGCTCGCACCTCCCGAGCTCTCACCCTAACTTCAAATCACACACACACATATATTAAATCAACGTATCATCAATTCCTCACTAAAACTCAGGTCATGACCTTTTCAAGTTCAGCGACGTAAACTGAATCATCCCAAATCAAAATTAAACTACATCAAATTAACATCATTTTTAGCTATTTCACTTATCAGACCTGTGCTTTGCCTTTTTGCTTTGCTTTCTCTCTCACCTATAGCTTCAATCCACCAGACCTAAACACCAAGAATCTCGTTAAATGCTTACAAACTCAGAAGCTGTTACTCGACAACTTTTCACTAACACAAAATCATAAAAACTGTTTTTTATTACTTAAATCTTACCAGATCTACTTCTTCAATCTGTTCTGCACCTTGCAACAGCTTGATTCCTTCTTAAAAATGACAGAAATCCAACTAGAACAGCTACAGATCTGTTCTTCTTCCTTTACCGGCGATAGCTCCTCTGTTACTCTCTCTTTTCCAAATCTGTCTCTCACCGACACACCCACCACACACCTATATTTATAGGTGTGGGTTAAGCTTGATTCCACCCTTGGACTTCTTTAAAATTACACTTTTACCAGATTATAAAGAATTCTTTATCTTTCTCCAATGTCCTTGTCCTTTCCTTATATTTACAATTTTATCATTCTTAATAAAATCTTTTATTTTTATCATTTTACCCTCAACTTTTAATATTTAATTTTTCTCTTAATCATCTTGGAATCTCTATAAAAATTAAATTGCACTTTCAAACTCTCTACAAATCCTTTTTATTATTCTATAAATAAAATTTATCTCATCTCATACATGGAAACAATATAACTTGGGAGAAGGCGTTACATGATAATCCTCCCAAATTTGTTTTTCACCTCTTGATGATTGGAAATCTCTTCGAAAATGGCTAGAACCGATGGTTGCTTTTGTTTGCTGATAGCTTTTCTCTCCTCTCTAGATTTTTCTTTTCTTCAACTCTCAACTCTATCTTTCTCTTTTCACAGCACACTCACCACACACATATATTTATAGACGTGGGTCAAGTTCAACCTTTACCCTTAAACTTCCTTAAATTTATGATTTTACCAATCTCTAGAGAATTTTTTATTTTCCCAAATTTTCCTTGACATCTTTCTTTATTTACCAATTTACCACTTCTAGAAAAATCTTTTATTTCCATCAATTGTCCTTCAACTTTTATAATTTAAGTTTTGTTCCGATTCTTCCAAAAATTCTATAAAAATTTAATTTCATCTTTTGAACACTGTAAAATCCCTTTATTATTTCGTAAACAAGAGTATATTAATATAGTACATCATTCCATATATATATACAGTAATAAAATCAGGAGAGAGTATTACACTAACAGAGTAGCTTTAGTCACCAGTCACCACCAATAAAGCATAAATAACAAAACAAATCAGACTTGATTTACAAACCATAACCCCATCAACACTAACTGTTCATCGCCGTTGACTTTTCGCTAAATGTCGCTTGTATGCATTATACCCATCACCACTAAGAGAATAGAGCAGACTTGCTGCTTGCTGGTTTACAAACCATAACCTGGTTGACCCTGACCATTACAGAATGTCACTCGTTGTCTCCGTGTTCCTAGCCATCACCATGTCTGTTGGTTTACAAACCCAAACCCTGACTATGATTGTGAATAGATTTTTTTTTTTATATATAATTTATTTATAGGTTTGACTAACAGATTGTTAAGTGCCGATCAAATTGCCTAGGTAGCATAGTCGCTAGGCACCAAGCTGCCTACTTCTTGGCACCTATTGATATTTACAACACTGCTATAGAGATATATATATATATATATGTGTATATGGCAGACATATGCTGCATACAAGTAGCTATTGTCATCATTTTAAAGAGCTAAAGCAGCTCCTTAATTTCTTTGTTTGTTTGTTTAATGAGAAAATTGAGAAAATGGCGCCTTTGGGAAGGGTATCCTCAAAAGTAACCTTTTTATTTTTTATTATTAATAAAAGACATTGAAAGGACAAAAACGCCCTTAATGAGTATTTTTTGAAATCAATCCCAACCTATAGGTTGGGAATCTCAACCTCGAGGTTGGAAATTCTAAATAGGATTGAATATCCAAGGTTGGGATTCTCAACTTTTAGGTTGGGATCTCAACCCCGAGGTTGGGAGTCCCAAATAGAAAAAAAAAAACATGAATGGACAAAAATGTCCTTAATAAGTCATTAGTCATTTTTTAAAATCAATCTCAACCTATAGGTTGAGAATCTCATCCCCGAGGTTGGGAATCCCAAATAGGATTGAATATCTAAGGTTGGGATTCTCAACTTTTAGGTTAGGATCCCAACTTGCAGGTTGGGATCCCAACCTAAAGGTTGAGAATCCCAACTTTAGATGTTTATTATTCAAGTTTAGGATTCCCAACCAATCCTAACTTTCAGGTTAGGAATCCCAATCTCGAGGTTGAGATTCCCAACCTTAATTAAAAATTTAGGGTGAAATTCATAATTAAACAAAATTTTGAGGTTATTTTGTAATTATAATATTTATCATAGAGGGCACTTCTTGGATAAGAAGTGTAAACTCCTAGCTCCGACTACTAAAGTCTCAACATTAGAAATTAAGTTCGAGAGATAATATATAACTCTCAACGTTTAATTTATTTAATTTCATAGCCTCCAAAATTTATTCAATTAGAATACGACGAAATTGTAAACTCCTAACTCCGACTACTAAAGTCTCAACATTAGAAATTAAGTTCGAGAGATAATATATAACTCTCAACGTTTAATTTATTTAATTTCATAGCCTCCAAAATTTATTCAATTAGAATACGACGAAATTCGTCGTATATAAAAGTTTAGTAACGTGTTAATAAAAATCCAAGTTAGGATTTTAAAATAATGATCAATGAGGATTCGAATTAAAATTCAAATAAAAAAAGAGAGTTAAGATCAATGAGTCAAGTTTGACAAATTAAAATAAATTCTAAACTAGACGCGCGATTAAATCAAATGAGAAACGAAATAAATACGGAAGAATATCGAGGGGTGTTGTCGTGAGAGAGCATCAAGAAAAGGAGATGAGAATGAAATTAAATAATAGTTGGGGCAAGATGTAATTATGAAGAGTTGATTACTATAAATATCAACCTTAAGCTGAAATTGTTTCAGCAAAAACACAAACAGATCAGTCACAGCCGAGAGGAAGAAACTAGTGGAAGAATCGAGAGAGAGAGAGAGGTCGAGTGAAGATGATGTCGTGAGAAGAAGAAGGCGTGACAAGAAGAAGCAAGGCAGCAGCTAAACTAAACTCAAACCAGAACAGTTCAGATGTGAAATCAAGAAGCAGAACCGAAGCTACCAGCCCCCAGCAACAGATTTCAGCACACAAGGATAAGAGCAGAACCGAAGAGAAGGAGAACTAAAGTGCTCGACCAGGAGAAGAGAGGAAGAAGTCATGTAAAGGAGCAACAAACCAAAAGCAACCAGCAGCTGAACAAGAAATAAAATAGAGCAGGGCTGGTCGTGGAAGAAGAACAGAACCGAGACAGAACACAGAGGCTGGACGAGCAGCAAAGGAAACTTGAGGAAATCAAACCCTTTCCAGCCCATTCAAGCCTCCAAATCCTTCTTTGAACCTTCTCCCAAGTCTCTCTCAACTCTCCAAACAAAGAACCAAGTAAGAAAATCAAGTTCTTAATCTTTTCTTGCTGAAAATTTCAGCAGTGCTGCTGAGAAATTTCTGCAGGATTTTTGTTGGTTTATGTGATTAGATTGCTTGTAAATCTTGTTAGAACCTTAGGAGATTGTTATAGAATCATCAAGGATGAGTTTTGGGTGTAATTGATGCCTTAAATTGATGTAAATGGGCTGTTACACCCTCCCTCAAAATAAAAACCGAGATTGGTGTTTTATGCACACCAAGTGATTGACAAAAAGTGTGAGTGAGTTTGAGAGCTTTGGATGACAAAGTTGTGTTTATGTGAGTGTTGAGGACTTGAAGAGCAGTAGATAGCCTTGAGTTTATATGGTTTTGAACTCAAAATTTGGCATGAAAAAACATAGAAAAGCATAGAGAGGCATGTAGAGATCAATAGAGCAAATTTGACAATTTTGCAATCCCGAGTGGAATTTTTGAGCTATAGAAGACCTGACCAAAACTGACCTATATGGGGGTGTTCTACACCTCAAATGATGCCTAGGAACCATAGAAAACCATAGGTTTTGGAACGGATCGAATCCGATAAAAATTGTGCAAGTTATGCACAAAATAGTGCCGTTAGAGCTCTGAGAAGTGAAACGGTTAGCTTAATGCAATTTTTATGGCACGAAATGAGTTTGGTTAGTCATTATTAGTTAAATGAAGTTTAGTTATGGAAGAAAATCTAGCGTCGCTAACTCAAAACCAAGAGTTTGCAAAACGGGCACTTAATTACGCCCGAAAGTGTCCAAAACGGACGTTTTCCTTAGATTTGACATAGCAAACGATGGAGTTTCTCGACGAAATTTTCCGGGTGACTTAGTTATGTGATAAGAAGACGCTAGAAAAAGGAACGGAGGTGAAACCATGGTTGGTTTCAATTCTGTTTTTCGTGGTCAACCGTATAATTAAAAAGTTGACTTTTTGTTTTAAGCTTTTGGAGACCAAACGAAACATATGGGGATGATCCTAGGGGTCTAGAAGTAAAACTTTTACAAAGAAATCGAAATTAGAGAGTTTCGGTTGAGTTAGAAACAAGTTAGGAGATTATATAGAGAAAAATGGGTCTTAGTAGAGATTATTAACCTTGAAGTTGAGATTCTCAACTTTTCAAATTATCACTAGTAATGATGAGATCATGTTGTGTAGGTGACGAGCACGTGAGCGGCGTCCAGGAGCCTCGTCGAGACGCTTGACGCGGCCTCGAGGTAAGTGGTTCGCCACTTAATAGCTTTGTAAATTATTATACCATTTCTTGAATATGTTAAAGGAATACAGTAGCTAAAGAATGAATGAAATAATACATATAATGATGTAGTTAAAGTTTAAGCATATGGATTCTTATGGAATTCATATGCTACTAGAAAGTGATAATGAGTTGCTTGTAAAGAAAATGGAATAAAGAAAGTGTTCAAAATTTTTAAACTAGTGACATTTGTGCTTTTGCACTTAAAGAAATGTATTATAAAAACCCATGTGTACACCTTAAAAAGTTATGAGATTTAGCGTTACGTGACGATGCAGAGAATTCCGTCCGTAATCGCTCAGTTTATAGAAAAGTATAGCGCTACGTTGCGATGCAGACAATTCCGCACGTAGTTGGTTAGTTGACAGTTAGCGTTACGATGCGATGCAGTAAATTCCGCTCGTAGTCGTTGAGAGATTTAGCACTACATTTGCGATGCAGAGAATTCCGCATTGTAGTTGTTCAGTGATGAGTTTAGCGCCCTACGTACGATGCAGTAAATTCCGTAACGTAGTGGTTGAGATGCATTAGTAAGCTTCACGTTGGCGTTAGTTATAATCGCCCGTGATGGTTAGAATGAGTCAAGGATACACATGGAAGAGTTTTAAAGAAAATTTTAAGACTTGAAATTTTATATGTTAGTATGTGTGATATGATATCCTATGATGTTATCGCACTAACTTGTTGTTCGTTTTGTAGCTTGTTTGTTTTTATTGCGTGCCATCGTCGGACGAGATCGAGATCTTTTGTTTGTACATACATTGATAGGTGGGCAATAGCGCAAGACGTGTATATACATTTTTGTATATGTATTTAACCTATTAACTTTTGAATTACATTGATGTTGAATTTGTAAGTTGTAAATATAATCATGCATTCTATATATATAGTTCATATATGTACATGTTGAATTTGAATTCATTGTTTATGCTTATGAAATGGCGATGATTGATGCATAATTGAGAATAAAGAAGTTGGGAGGTGTTCAGAAATAGTCGAAGTGTCATTTTCCTTACAGGTTAAATTTTGGTTTATCAAAAACGCAGCCGTTATGCTGCCGAAATTTTTATAACATGAATTTGAAATAGAATCAAAGAAAAGGTTTATCCCTCCCAACCAGTAACAGATAAAATCAAATCACTAAGTTTTAACGAGTAAACCGGATACAGAAAGATAGGGTTCGCTTCCCGGATGTCTTCGATCCGACGAGTCGGTTTCGAGGAATCCGTTGAAGTGCCCGGTTGGATCCTCCAGACGAGAGTTTAGATAAGGTCTGGGAAGGGTCCTGTCAAGTTGGTATCAGAGCATTGGATTGATGTAGTCCAATCCTGGGGAACTCTCGCGTGTGAATGTAGGGCGAAGCATGACTCTCCGCCCCAGGGCTCTATGGGGATGGGGCCATGGAGTGTTCTGATAGGTACCATTTGATGCCCTGTGGTTATGGGGCCATAACATGTCAAGTTGGTATCAGAGCCCGGTTCTCGTTCAGTTAAAAGAAAGTTTTAAGAGAAAAGTTTGAGTTATTTCGCACAAATTGTGTGCTAGTTATGCTTAAGGCATGAAGTTATTTTGTGCACACATCATTTTTCAGATTTTAAGAGTTATGCTTTCATTGATTGCATAAGCTAAAGCATAAGTTATAACACTTGAATTCAACATGTTATGAATGTGCATCAAAGCGAGTTGTTAAGTAAAAGTCTATGCATTAAATTGTGAGTTAAATATTGCATGAAATTATCATGCCAGATTATATTGAGTTAGTTGCTGAACTTGAAATTTTGATTTTGGCTATTAGTGTATTAAATACATCTGTAGTCATGCAGCGTAGAGATCGTCCAAGGACGAGACAGGCTGCCGCAGAGGCACCTACACCAGATAGAGAGCAGGTTGACGAGTCCGTCAACGTGCTAGCTAGTTCCTCACCCCCGGGGCCGTCACAGCCAGTAGGATCAGAGCCTGCCCCAGGACCTACTCCAGGGCAGATGGAGCATATGGCCCAGCTGCTAGCAGCAGTTCTTCGGCAATCGCGGGAGACAGGAGCGACGTCAGAGCCCGCCATCAGGTTAGGCACTAAGCAATATGACGGGATCGGAGACCCTGAGATAGCATGGTCATGGCTAGTGACGAACGAAGAAATATTTCAGGTTATAGGCTGCACAGAGGATCAGATGGTCGTCTACTCAGCTTTCCTGTTAAAGGATCGAGCTAAAGATTGGTGGAAGATATATCAGAGAGCGCATCCAGCTAGAGTATCGTGGGAAGGCTTTAAGAAAGAGTTCCTAGATAAGTTTTTCCTAAAGGTTTACAAAGATAAAAAGATTGAGGAATTTTACAGGCTAGACCAGAGGGACTCTACAGTGACCGAGTATGAAAAGAGATTCTCCGAGCTAGTTCGTCTAGTTCCTCACATTGCTAAGGATGAAGAACAGAAGATTTGCATATTTATGGCAGGCCTCAATCCTACGATCAGAACTATAGTAACATCCGCTACATATACTCGGTATGGACAGCTGGTAGAGGTAGCCACCAGAGTAGAGCAGAGCGCCCAAATCGCCTTGAAGTCAAAGGCGCAATTCAGTCAAAAGCGAAGCTGGACCGGTAGCCATCAGGGAGAGTCCAGTAAAGTACCCCAGAGTGGTCAACGCTCAGCAGGGTCACAGAGTCGGCAGCAGAGTCAGAGACCCCAGACCAGTCAGAGTTCTTTTCGGTCATCAGCAGGGTCCAGGAGCCAGCAGAGCTGGAGGAGCCGACCATTATGCGCTAGATGTGGCCGGTTACATCACGGTGAGTGCCTTCAGGGCAAGACAAGGTGCTTCAGGTGTGGACAGGAGGGCCACTTCATGAGAGACTGTCCCAGTGCAGTAGCTTCGAGCCCATCGGAGGCCAGATCAGCAGTTCAGGGGCAGACTAGTGGGAGCCGTGGACCCGATAGGGGAGGCCCCTAGACCAGATGAGCTACTAGTGCATGGCAGCCTGGTAGCGGAGCAGGTAGAGATATACCCCTCAGAGGACAGCCAGGTAGACCTCCTAGAGCACCGACAGGTAGACCCCGTAGTCAGGCCGCCAGAGTATATACAGTGACCCAACAGGCGGCAGATGTTACACCAGATATGGTCACAGGTATCATCTCTTTATTTGATGTTGATGCTCATGTATTGGTGGACCCAGGAGCCACCCATTCTTTTATTTCTTGAGAGTACATAGATAGAGTCGGGATAGAGTTGAGTTCGACTAAGTGTAGCATAGTAGTGTCACTTCCCACGGGTGATTCGCTTATTGCGGATGGAGTCTACAGGGGAAGTAAAGTGACTATAGCAAGTCATGAGTTTGAGGCTGATCTAATAGTACTCGATATTCATGACTTTGACATCATTTTGGGCATGGATTGGCTAGCTAAGCATCGCGCTACCGTAGATTGCTACAGGAAAGAGGTCCAGTTCAGTCAGCCTGGGGAACCAGAGGTGATCTTTTGTGGAGAGGGGAAGATACTCTCTACAAGTTTAATTAGCGTGATACAAGCAAACAAGATGCTCCGTAAAGCATGCCAGGGGTACTTGGTGTATGCAATAGAATCTGGCAACAGTGAGATGCAGTTGGCAGAAGTTCCTGTGGTGAATAAGTTCTCTAATGTATTTCCCGAGGATCTTCCAGGACTACCTCCGGATAGAGAGATCGAATTCAAGATTGAGCTAGCACCAGACACAGAGCCCATCTCTATAGCTCCGTATCGGATGGCACCAATTGAGCTAAAGGAATTGAAAGTGCAAATGGAAGAGTTGTTGAGCAAAGGCTTCGTTAAGACTAGTACATCACCGTGGGGAGCTCCGGTGTTGTTTGTAAAGAAGAAAGATGGAAGCCTCCGTTTGTGTATTGATTATAGACAGCTCAACAAAGTAACCATCCGGAATCAGTATCCACTGCCAAGAATCGATGACTTATTCGACCAGTTGTAGGGAGCTAAAATCTTCTTGAAGACAGATCTATAACCAGAGTATCATCAGCGGAAGGTACGTAGGGAAGATGTTCCCAAGACGGCCTTCAGAACCAGATAAGGGCATTATGAGTTCTTGGTGATGCCATTCGGCTTAACCAATGCCCCAGCAGCCTTTATGGATCTGATGAACCGTGTCTTCAGACCATACTTAGACAAGTTTGTCATAGTATTCATCGATGACATCTTGGTGCATTCAAGTAGTAGAGAGGAACATGCAGAGCACTTGAGGATTGTATTGCAGACTCTAAGAGAGCATCAGTTATATGCAAAATTTAGCAAGTGCCAGTTCTGGCTAGATCGCGTGGCATTTCTGAGACATGTAGTATCAGCAGAGGGTATTTCAGTAGATCCCCAGAAGATAGAAGCTATTGTAGATTGGAAGCCACCCACGAGTGTAACAGAAATCAGAAGCTTCTTGAGTTTAGCTGGGTATTACAGAAAATTTGTAGAAGGATTCTCCAAGATAGCTACTCCCCTGACCAAGTTAAAAAAAATAAAAAAAAAGAAGAGAAGTTCATTTGGTCAAAAGCCTGTCAGAGCAGTTTTGATGAGTTAAAGTAAAGGCTGACTATAGCACCAGTGCTTACACTTCCCTCAGGAAGTGAAGGATTTACAGTATATTGCGATGCCTTTAGGTAAGGCTTAGGTTGTGTGTTGATGCAGCATGATAGAGTGATAGCTTATGCTTCAAGGCAATTAAAGAAGCACGAAGTGAACTATCCAACCCACGATTTAGAGTTAGCAGCTGTAGTGTTCGCTTTGAGAATATGGCGACACTATCTCTATGGAGTACCTTGCAGGATCTTCACAGATCACAAAAGTCTACAATACTTGTTCACGCAGAAAGACTTGAACATGAGACAGAGAAGGTGAATAGAGCTTATTAAAGACTATGACTGCATCATCGAATACCACCCAGGCAAAGCAAATGTAGTAGCAGATGCACTAAGCAGGAAACCCTCTAGTTCCCTAGCCCAGCCTAGAGTAGAGTACTTGCAGATGCTAAAAGAGTTGAGATCTATGAGGGCCAGTTTAGAGACAACAGAAACAGGCGCTCTAGTAACAGCTTTCCATGTTCGACCAGTGTTAGTAGACAGAGTTAGAGACTTGCAAGTTCAAGATCAGTACTTGATGAATTGAGAAGCGAGATGGAGGCTGGACAACAGAGTAGCTTTACCTTGCGAGGTGATGGAATGCTAGTGTTGGGCCAGAGATTGTGTGTCCCGGATGTAGCAGAGTTGAAGAAAGAAATCATGGAAGAGGCACACTCCTCTACATATGCTATGCACCCAGGGAGTACTAAGATGTATTGGACTCTGAGAGACCACTATTGGTGGAAGGGTATGAAGAGAGAGATAGCAGAGTTCGTATCCAAATGCCTAAATTGTCAACAGATCAAGATTGAGCATTAGAAACCCGCAGGTTTACTATAGCCTTTATCCATTCTTGAGTGGAAATGGGAAAGGATCACGATGGATTTCGTGACAGGACTTCCCAGGACACAGCGTGGACATGATGCTATTTGGGTTATTATGGACAGATTGACGAAGTCGGCCCACTTCATTGCTACTAATAATACCTATTCCCTGGAAAGATATGCACAGTTGTACGTAGACGAGATTGTGAGGCTGCATGGCGCACCAGTATCCATTGTATCAGATAGAGATTCTCGCTTCACTTCTCGATTCTGGTCGAAGCTACAAGATGCCATGGGCACCATATTACACTTCAGTGCTGCTTTTCACCCACAGACAGATGGCCAATCAGAGAGAACCATCCAGACTCTCGAAAATATGTTAAGGGCCTGTGTGATGGAATTCAAGGGAAGCCGGGATAATTACCTAGCATTGATAGAATTTGCCTACAACAATAGCTACCAGTCGAGTATTGGTATGGCACTTTATGAGGCATTGTATGGCAGAAAGTGCAGAACCCCCATCTGTTGGGACGAAGTGGGGGAGAGAAGACTAATTGGCCTAGAGATTGTTCAAGATACAACTGAGAAAGTAAATAGCTGATCCTTCTCACATTCTGCAAGAGCAACCAGTTCAGTTGAAGGAAAACTTAACCTACGAAGAGCATCCAGTAGAGATCCTAGATCGTAGAGATCAAGTGCTGCGTAATAAAGTGATTCCGCTAGTGAAGGTGCTATGGTGAAATCACGACTTAGAAAAGGCTACATGGGAGCTCGAAACACAGATGCGTGCCCAATACCCTCAGTTATTTGAATAAGGTACGCAATTTAAATTTCGAGGACGAAATTTTTATAAGGGGGGAAGAAATTGTAAACTCCTAGCTCCGACTACTAAAGTCTCAACATTAGAAATTAAGTTCGAGAGATAATATATAACTCTCAACGTTTAATTTATTTAATTTCATAGCCTCCAAAATTTATTCAATTAGAATACGACGAAATTCGTCGTATATAAAAGTTTAGTAACGTGTTAATAAAAATCCAAGTTAGGATTTTAAAATAATGATCAATGAGGATTCGAATTAAAATTCAAATAAAAAAAGAGAGTTAAGATCAATGAGTCAAGTTTGACAAATTAAAATAAATTCTAAACTAGACGCGCGATTAAATCAAATGAGAAACGAAATAAATACGGAAGAATATCGAGGGGTGTTGTCGTGAGAGAGCATCAAGAAAAGGAGATGAGAATGAAATTAAATAATAGTTGGGGCAAGATGTAATTATGAAGAGTTGATTACTATAAATATCAACCTTAAGCTGAAATTGTTTCAGCAAAAACACAAACAGATCAGTCACAGCCGAGAGGAAGAAACTAGTGGAAGAATCGAGAGAGAGAGAGAGGTCGAGTGAAGATGATGTCGTGAGAAGAAGAAGGCGTGACAAGAAGAAGCAAGGCAGCAGCTAAACTAAACTCAAACCAGAACAGTTCAGATGTGAAATCAAGAAGCAGAACCGAAGCTACCAGCCCCCAGCAACAGATTTCAGCACACAAGGATAAGAGCAGAACCGAAGAGAAGGAGAACTAAAGTGCTCGACCAGGAGAAGAGAGGAAGAAGTCATGTAAAGGAGCAACAAACCAAAAGCAACCAGCAGCTGAACAAGAAATAAAATAGAGCAGGGCTGGTCGTGGAAGAAGAACAGAACCGAGACAGAACACAGAGGCTGGACGAGCAGCAAAGGAAACTTGAGGAAATCAAACCCTTTCCAGCCCATTCAAGCCTCCAAATCCTTCTTTGAACCTTCTCCCAAGTCTCTCTCAACTCTCCAAACAAAGAACCAAGTAAGAAAATCAAGTTCTTAATCTTTTCTTGCTGAAAATTTCAGCAGTGCTGCTGAGAAATTTCTGCAGGATTTTTGTTGGTTTATGTGATTAGATTGCTTGTAAATCTTGTTAGAACCTTAGGAGATTGTTATAGAATCATCAAGGATGAGTTTTGGGTGTAATTGATGCCTTAAATTGATGTAAATGGGCTGTTACACCCTCCCTCAAAATAAAAACCGAGATTGGTGTTTTATGCACACCAAGTGATTGACAAAAAGTGTGAGTGAGTTTGAGAGCTTTGGATGACAAAGTTGTGTTTATGTGAGTGTTGAGGACTTGAAGAGCAGTAGATAGCCTTGAGTTTATATGGTTTTGAACTCAAAATTTGGCATGAAAAAACATAGAAAAGCATAGAGAGGCATGTAGAGATCAATAGAGCAAATTTGACAATTTTGCAATCCCGAGTGGAATTTTTGAGCTATAGAAGACCTGACCAAAACTGACCTATATGGGGGTGTTCTACACCTCAAATGATGCCTAGGAACCATAGAAAACCATAGGTTTTGGAACGGATCGAATCCGATAAAAATTGTGCAAGTTATGCACAAAATAGTGCCGTTAGAGCTCTGAGAAGTGAAACGGTTAGCTTAATGCAATTTTTATGGCACGAAATGAGTTTGGTTAGTCATTATTAGTTAAATGAAGTTTAGTTATGGAAGAAAATCTAGCGTCGCTAACTCAAAACCAAGAGTTTGCAAAACGGGCACTTAATTACGCCCGAAAGTGTCCAAAACGGACGTTTTCCTTAGATTTGACATAGCAAACGATGGAGTTTCTCGACGAAATTTTCCGGGTGACTTAGTTATGTGATAAGAAGACGCTAGAAAAAGGAACGGAGGTGAAACCATGGTTGGTTTCAATTCTGTTTTTCGTGGTCAACCGTATAATTAAAAAGTTGACTTTTTGTTTTAAGCTTTTGGAGACCAAACGAAACATATGGGGATGATCCTAGGGGTCTAGAAGTAAAACTTTTACAAAGAAATCGAAATTAGAGAGTTTCGGTTGAGTTAGAAACAAGTTAGGAGATTATATAGAGAAAAATGGGTCTTAGTTGAGATTATTAACCTTGAAGTTGAGATTCTCAACTTTTCAAATTATCACTAGTAATGATGAGATCATGTTGTGTAGGTGACGAGCACGTGAGCGGCGTCCAGGAGCCTCGTCGAGACGCTTGACGCGGCCTCGAGGTAAGTGGTTCGCCACTTAATAGCTTTGTAAATTATTATACCATTTCTGGAATATGTTAAAGGAATACAGTAGCTAAAGAATGAATGAAATAATACATATAATGATGTAGTTAAAGTTTAAGCATATGGATTCTTATGGAATTCATATGCTACTAGAAAGTGATAATGAGTTGCTTGTAAAGAAAATGGAATAAAGAAAGTGTTCAAAATTTTTAAACTAGTGACATTTGTGCTTTTGCACTTAAAGAAATGTATTATAAAAACCCATGTGTACACCTTAAAAGTTATGAGATTTAGCGTTACGTGACGATGCAGAGAATTCCGTCCGTAATCGCTCAGTTTATAGAAAAGTATAGCGCTACGTTGCGATGCAGACAATTCCGCACGTAGTTGGTTAGTTGACAGTTAGCGTTACGATGCGATGCAGTAAATTCCGCTCGTAGTCGTTGAGAGATTTAGCACTACATTTGCGATGCAGAGAATTCCGCATTGTAGTTGTTCAGTGATGAGTTTAGCGCCCTACGTACGATGCAGTAAATTCCGTAACGTAGTGGTTGAGATGCATTAGTAAGCTTCACGTTGGCTTGAGTTATAATCGCCCGTGATGGTTAGAATGAGTCAAGGATACACATGGAAGAGTTTTAAAGAAAATTTTAAGACTTGAAATTTTATATGTTAGTATGTGTGATATGATATCCTATGATGTTATCGCACTAACTTGTTGTTCGTTTTGTAGCTTGTTTGTTTTTATTGCGTGCCATCGTCGGACGAGATCGAGATCTTTTGTTTGTACATACATTGATAGGTGGGCAATAGCGCAAGACGTGTATATACATTTTTGTATATGTATTTAACCTATTAACTTTTGAATTACATTGATGTTGAATTTGTAAGTTGTAAATATAATCATGCATTCTATATATATAGTTCATATATGTACATGTTGAATTTGAATTCATTGTTTATGCTTATGAAATGGCGATGATTGATGCATAATTGAGAATAAAGAAGTTGGGAGGTGTTCAGAAATAGTCGAAGTGTCATTTTCCTTACAGGTTAAATTTTGGTTTATCAAAAACGCAGCCGTTATGCTGCCGAAATTTTTATAACATGAATTTGAAATAGAATCAAAGAAAAGGTTTATCCCTCCCAACCAGTAACAGATAAAATCAAATCACTAAGTTTTAACGAGTAAACCGGATACAGAAAGATAGGGTTCGCTTCCCGGATGTCTTCGATCCGACGAGTCGGTTTCGAGGAATCCGTTGAAGTGCCCGGTCGGATCCTCCAGACGAGAGTTTAGATAAGGTCTGGGAAGGGTCCTGTCAAGAAGTGCCCTTAAAAGTTTTTTAAAAATACAGAATTGCACTTTTAGTTTTCTGAATTATCAAAACTGACCTTATTATTATTTTTTGAAAATTCAGGATGGAATTCGTGATGAAACAAAATTTTGGGGTTGTTTTGTAATTACAATATTTATCATAGAGGGCGCTTCTTACCCAAGAAGCGCCCTTAAAGATATTTTCTAAAATTACAGAATTGCGCTTTTTGTTTTTTGAATTATCAAAACTGACATTATTATTATTTTTTAAAAATTCAGGATGGAATTCGTAATTAAACAAATTTTTGGGGTTATTTCGTAATTATAATATTTATCATAGAGGGCGCTTCTTACCCAAGAAGCGCCCTTAAAGATATTTTTTAAAATTATAGAATTGCACTTCTAGTTTTCTGAATTATCAAAACGGACCTTATTATTATTTTTTAAACAACATTACCCCTCTCATTCCTTCAATATCAAAATTCATAATCTCCCACAATTCATCAACATCATCATCTCCCCAACAACATTATCAAATCATCACAACATTAATAAACAAACAAACAAAAAGAAAAGAAAAAAAAAAAACAGAACAGATGGTGGTTCTGGGTCGCAAACCCAGAACCAGAGATGGTGACCCAGAACCAGAACTAGAGACCATATATGGTTCTAGGTTTGTGACCCAAAACTAGAACCAGATCTAGTTCTGGGTCGCGAACCCAGAACCAGATCTGGTTCTGGGTTGGGCGACGAGCCTAAAACCAGACAGCTTTGGTCGTCGACGAACCAAAGGGTTTGTTGCCGACCAGAACCGTCTGGTTCTGGGCTCGTCGCCCAACCTAGAACCAGATGGTTTTAGGTTCTGGGTTCGGCGAATCGCCGAACCAACTCAAGAAAAAAAAAAGGAAAGAAGAAGAAGAAGAAGAAGAAGAAGAAGAGAGGGAGAAGCGTCGAACCAACTCAAGAAAAAAAAAATAGGAAAGAAGAAGAAGAAGAGAAGGAGGAGAGGTCTGAAGAGAGAAGCAACGGGTTAGTGCGATTGATGGGTTAGTGGTAATTAGGAATGTAATCAGGGATATTCTTGTCTAAAAATGATCCATCAGAAAAGATTTGAAAAAAAAAGGTAATTTCCCAATCGATTATCTAAAAAAGGTTATTTTTCAACAAAACTCTTGTTTAATTTAAGTTAATGGGCTAAGTTAGGCTAGAATGATTGGGCCTAGATTGAATAAATATAGGTATGTTTCCACTTGATTTGGACCGATGTGACCCGACTAGACAATTTTGGGTCAAGTCAGTTCAAAGGCATTATACAGGTATAATAATTACCCAATATTGAAAAGACACATAGATTCAATAAGGATATGAAACCTGTAAATATATTGTTATATTCGATTGAAAGAGTTCCATACTAGCCATTGAAGATCGACTTATCAAACGAAAGTTAAGAAGAGAAACAGGAAAAGGAAATGTCGACATTGGATTTCAGTCGACGAGTAATCAATACCCAATACCTGCAATTAATGTGAGAAAGCACAAATACTAAGAAAAGATACAGACAAACACCGAGAATCAAATGAGGAACACAGAGCTTTTACATGGTTCGGCAATAATTGGCCTACGTCCACGACTGTCTGTCTCTTAAATTCTGCAGAGTGACAGTGTATTATTGATTATTCTCTGATGATGTTACAATGATCTTAATCCCTATTTATAAGGAAAGAGATGTTACAATTCTGGTTGCAGCAAATCAGGAAAAGAATCCTGAATTAATTACACTTCCCAAATAATCAGGAAAAATAAGGAAAAGAATTATACATTAATTATGCTTCCTAATATATTTGAATAATATCAGGAAACTACTGTAATTATCTCGAGATAAGGTTGACTTGATTTTGAATTTGAAGAGATCTCCATATCTGACGAGGAAATCATGGTTTGATTGGGTAACTACCATATTCGGAGAGAGAATCATGGTTGAAATAGGCAACTGCCTGTTCTGGAAGATACTGTACCAATTATGCCTCTGAACTAGCTGTTACTATGGCGGTCTATGAGTTTGAGCTCGCTGAGAGACGAGTTGTGCATGAGGTGAGCTGTGAAACGAGCTCGTTGCAGCGAGCTGACAGGATACTGAGATGAGCTATACCTTCTGCTGGGCCTGAAGTTGATATCTGAGCCTCGTCTGATGGGCTTTGACTGGGTTGACCTTATCGGGCCTTATTAGGTCTAAAATGGGCCTAAATTGGACTTTTACCAGCCCAATTAATGAGTCCGAAAAATACATATAACATTAGCCCCCCAGCTCTCAGTTCGCTTTTGCGAGCTGGGAGTTTGAGACTGTTAGTAAAAGCTGGCTTCCTTGGCATGCTAACCTTCATAACTGCTCCTGTGCACTTTCAAATTCCACCTTTTCAGTTGTGACACGTGGCGATCATGCAGATGGTAACTGAAGCGACGCTTGTACGTCCTTTACACGCGTATTTAATGCGCACGTCTTTCAACTGACGGCTGCATGATTTCCAAAGCCGTGCTTCGCGCTGCACCATCAGATTTATGACGGTTACACTTTTCAAAGATTTGACGGTTGGGGCTCACACTCGCTTGTCTATATAAACTGATGGAACCTCTTCCATTTTCTTCTTTCATCTGTCATTTTCTTTCAAAGCAATCAAGTGTTCAAGCTTTCAAGCAATCAGGACCTACTGCCTTTTCACGAAATCAACACCCTTACTCGCCGTTTTTCAGTCTCATCAACGATTCAAAGTAAGACAAACTTTCTGCTTTAGGTTTATTTAGTTTCACCACCATTGTTGTACCTTCATTATTTTGAGTTTTGTGTTTATTGGACATGGCATTTCTTCTTCTGATTCAATCCGGTTTTTTTTTTTTTTTTTTTTTTAACTTATTCAGATGTCTTCAAGCGGAGCTCGCAAGGGAAATGTTCCAAGCAGTGAAGCTCATGAGCATGATGCAGCCCAAAAACATGTTATACAGGGAAGAGCAGCTCGGGATACGTTCGCTCGTCATCCTTCCTCGCTAAAACGTCCTGATGTGGAAGGACTTGTTGCTCAATTCTACATTCCTTTTGGTTGTCGTGCACTGTTACCTAGTTCACAGAATCATGCATGTTATCCACCCATGGGATTCATCGCCGTTAGTGTTCAACATTTCGAGCAAGGGCTATGGTTCCCCATTCCACCGTACTTGATCGCATTTCTCAATAAGGTCAAGCTCGCGCCATTCCAGTTGACTCCCAACTCTTATGCGTAGCTGACCTCGCTGGCCGTGGCCTTCCTCAGAAACGGCCTTCATCCCCCTACACCAAAAATTATACAGCAGTTCTACTCCTTCAAGGCTCTGAGTGCAGCAGAAGGAGAGAAACCGGATGGCATTTACTACCTCACAGCCCGTCCGTCGCAATACAAAGATCTCTTGCCCAAAGGAGAAGCAAAGGGCAAATCCAACGTCGGGCCGTATAAGACGAGCTAGTTTTACGTCTCGTGCCCCTCTCTCGCAGATCTTTAAAATTTCAGCTTCGTCGTAAAACCAGGTATACATAAAAGAAAAAATAGCGAGCTGAGTTTATTTTGTATCTTTATTACCATTTTTTAATCATTTGCTGTGCAGTGTTGAAAATGGACGAGTCTTCTCTCAGCAGCGAGGAGGAACGAGCTCTTGACAAGCTCGCAAGCTCAGAGGACGCAGGTATCAGCATCAAATTCGACGATGTGATCCTTAGAGCTTACGGCCTTGCTCCTCCCAAGGAATCCCTTCTTCTGCGATCTGAGAAGGACATAGGCAAAATCGGCGATAAGCCTAAACTTCGTTCTGTTTTTGAAGTTCCAGTTCAGGTTGGGGACACGTCTGCTTCCCGACCTCTGCCATCAATCTCTTCACCATCAGCGGGTGCAACTCGCTCACCTTCTCCAGCTCGGGAGGCTTCTACCCAAGACGCTCCTGCTCGCGCCTCTTCTAAGGCGAGATCGTCTTCAGCTCGTACTTCTTCAAAGGCGAAATCGTCTTCAACTCACACCCCTTCAAAGGCGAAATCGTCCTCAGCTCGCACCCCATCAAAGGGTGCATCTCGAAAAACTACTTCTCCAACTCCTGCCCCAGCTCGGACAGGATCAGATCCAGCCCATGCAGCCCCTACTGTGCAAGTTGATTCACCCTCTTCTCCACATTACATATCTACTCTAAGGGCCTCACTGCCATTTCCAGCTCGTGCTCTAGCCCCTGTTCCTTCCTCTGGGCGACTTCCAGCCAACAGGAAGAAACTTGTTCTTTTAAATCACCTCCTCCTGAGTGACCTGCTACATCTCCCGCCTCCTCGACTCTTTCAGCAAAATGACCTGCCGAGGCCTTAGCCACTTCAGCGGCCCCTTTAAAACGCCCCAAACTATCTGTCGAGGACCAGGCTCCTGTGGTCGCTGCTTCCAGCGAAGTGCCTGTCGAGGCTATTGCTTCCTCATCCGCTGTTCCCAGTGAGGTGCCTGTCGAAACCATTGCTCCCTCATCCGCTGTTCCCAGCGAGGTGCCTGCTGGGGCTACTGTTTCTTCAGATCTTCAACATACTCCAGATTCCAGCTCACTGCCAGAAAAATGAGGTGTTCCTCCTAAGGTTGCTTCCCAGGCGACCCGAGCTGGCCCCAACGGGCATATGACTAGACGTACCGTTGCTTCGCGACGTGGTGCTTCTCATGATGATGAGCATGATATTCCGGAGCATGAAAGAACTCCTTCGCCAATAAGACCAGTCATTGAGCTAGGTCCTGGAGGAAGATACTTAAATTCCTTCCTTGACAGCTGGGCAACGATTATACTTAACCATACGAATGTCCTGGAGAATAGGTGTCTTAAGGGCGAGGATCTGGACGAGTTCACGGCTCGTCATTGTATGCTGGTAAGTTATTTTTTCTCATCTGCTGATTTCCTTACTTAACTAGATTCTAACCTGTGCATCATTTCCAAGGCGCCCTTGCTGCAATGAAGCGGAGAAGGGAGACAAGGGCTACCAATGATGAAATAAGGAAGCTGGAATTCGAGCTGGAGGCGGCCACTGATGATATAGCTCGCTTGACCACGGGCAGAATACAGGGTCAGGAAGCTCAGATCGCTGAGGCAAATGCTGTAAGGCAGGCAGCCGAGGAAGCTCTTCGTAAAATGGAAAATGAGCGCAACATGCTAAGGGATGAGCTACTCAAAATAAGGGAAGATCTAAAACGGTCTGAGCAGCGGGCCGAGCTGGCAGAGCAAAGAGCTTCGACTGCCGAAGATAAAATTGAAGTGCTCGATCGTCAAGTCGAGACTGCGGCAGAGCGAGCTGAGGCTGCCGAGAAGCGAGCTGGGGAGATAGAAAGTGTTGTTCGACGGGCTGAAGAACCTGAGCAACGGGCTAATGCTGCAGTGCTAAGGGCTGAAGCTGCAGAAAAACGTACTGAAGAAGTGGAAGCCGCTGTCAAACGTGCTGAGGAAGCTGGAGCAAAACAAGCTCAAGAGGCTGAAACCGCGGCTAAACGTGTCGTGGAGGCAGAGCATCGAGCTGAGGTTCTTAGGCAGCAGGTGGCGGAGGCCATTCAACAAGCCGAGGCTGAAAAGAAACGAGCAGAAGCCATTCAGAAAAATGCTGAAGACGTTAATCAGCTTGCAGATAATGCCTTCGAGGAGTTAACAGTCTTCAGAGAGCAGGCTGCTCGAGAATTGGCGGTGCAGGTTGCAGATGCAAGGGACGAGGCCGAGGAAAGAACAGGTCGTGACTTTCTCTTCACGTTGTGGACGTTTCACCCGGAAATGGATTTTTCTATCTTCGGGGATATAGGACTTGAAACCGTTGAGGATTTCAAATCACGAGCTACCTCGTCCTCAGCTGGTCCAATTCCTTCAGAGCAAGCTCTTGGCACGACCTCTCAAGCTGAGCCAGTTATCGACCTTGATCCCCCTGGTGCACCTCCTTCACATGAAGAACCTTCAATAGACCCAGGCCCTTCAGTTCGAGATTGACAACTTGCTTTCTTTTCTTTTTACTTGTATTTTTTCAGCTTTTTATTTGTAAACAACTCTCATATTTAATGAAATTTCTTTCATTACTCTTGCTGTGTTTGAATGTATTTAAGCTATTGTGTATAACTTATTTCGTGATCTTCAATTTTTTAGAGTTATCAAATTTCTTGTGAGCTAATAATCAATAAGCTTAAAATCTGATAATAATCAAAGCAATTACTTAATCCAACAATTAATAAAATTTTGTAAGTACAAGTAATTGGACTGTTAAAATGCTGATGAGCTATGCAGAGGCGCTTAGCCATCTACTTTTTTGGCTCATTATTAACAAGCTATGCAAGGACACTAAGTCACTTGCTTTTTTGGCTCTTGATTTTTAGCGAGCTATGCAGGGGTCGTCACCTCGCCTGCTTTTTAGGCTCATTAGCGAGCTATGCAATGACACTTAGTCACTTGCTTTTTTGGCTCTTTATTTTTAGCGAGCTATGTAGGGGTCGTCACCTCGCCTGTTTTTTAGGCTCATTGGCGAGCTATGCAAGGACACTTAGTCACTTGCTTTTTTAGCTCTTTACTTTTAGCGAGCTATGCAGGGGTCGTCACCTCGCCTGCTTTTTAGGCTCATTGGCGAGCTATGCAAGGACACTTAGTCACTTGCTTTTTTGGCTCTTGATTTTTAGCGAGCTATGCAAGGGTCGTCACCTCGCCTGCTTTTTAGGCTCATTGACAAGCTATGCAAGGACACTTAGTCACTTGCTTTTTTGGTTCTTTATTTTTAGCGAGCTATGCAGGGGTCGTCACCTCGCCTGTTTTTTAGACTCATTGGGCGAGCTATTTAGCTCGCAGCCCGTTTGCCATAGTGAAATGAATTGAATCAAAAGTTGGGAAAATGAAGCTTTCATTAACTAGAATAGTTTTGAATTACATATTACAAAGAGTTTTACTGATAATAAGGGCGGAGATGCTCGGCATTCCAAGCTCGAGGAACTTCAACTCCATTTTCATTGTTAGCTAAATGATAAGCCCCATTCCCCAAGCTTGCTGTGACAACATATAGTCCTTCCCAGTTCGGGCCTAAGGATCCATCACTTGGCTTGCGGGCTCCAGGCAGAATGAGACGTAATACTAAGTCTCCCACATTGAATCTGCGAATCCGAGCATACTTGTTGTAGTACCTCGCTATTCTTTGCTGATAGACAGCTACCCTTAGCCTGGCCGTTTCCCTGTGCTCTTCAAGCAGGTCCAGGTTTGTTGCAAGTAGCTGATCGTTGTTGTTTGGATTGAAGGTTGCTCTTCTTTGCGAGGTAACTTCAAACTCAGCTGGGATCATAGCCTCAGATCCATATACCATTGAGAATGGGGTCTCGCCAGTGGAGCTGCGAGCTGTGGTTTTGTAAGACCACAATACTTTTTGAAGCTCATCTACCCATGCTCCTTTCTTTGCTTCCAGTTTCATCTTCAGGGTCTGCTTGATGATCTTGTTCACTGCTTCAACTTGGCCATTGGCTTGTGGATGATCCACTGCTGAAAAGCTCTTAACGATCTTGAGGTTGTTGCAGAACCTGAGAAACTGGTCACTAGCGAACTAGGTCTCATTATCAGTCACGATATGCTGTAAGACTCCGAATCTGCAAATAATGTTGCTCCACACAAACTTCTCAATCTTTGTTATGGAGATTTCAACTAACTCCTTTGCTTCCGCCCACTTGGTGAAGTAATCTACCGAGACCACCGCATGTTTGCATCTTCCCCGAGCCATTGTTAGAGGTCTAATCAGATCCATCCCCTAGATAGCAAAGGGCCATGGGCTCACCATTTGTTGGAGGTAAGCCGGTGGAGCTCGCGGAATATGAGCAAACCTCTGACACTTGTCGCATTTCTTCACTAAGTTGATGGCGTCCTGCCTCATGGTGGGCCAGTAGAAGCCTTGACGAAATGCTTTTTGAGCTAGAGACAGCCCCCCAGAGTGGTTCCCGCAATGGCCTTCATGTATTTGCCTTAGTACTGTTTCACATTTAGGGCCATCAATGCATCTTAGCAGTGGAGCTGAGAACCCTTTCTTGTACAGTGCATCGTCACAGATGCAATATCTGGCTGCTCTAGCTCGCAGACGCCGGGCTTCCAGCTTGTCACTTGGCAGCTTTCCATCTTGCAAATAATTGAGAATCGAGCTCATCCAGGAGCTAGGCTGTACGGTTATGGCCATCGTCATACTCTTTTCCTCCGTACTTGGAGTTGGTAGAAACTCAACTAGGATCGCCCCAAGGAAATCTGCATCTCGTGTAGTTGCGAGGCGAGCTAGTGAATCAGCATACGAGTTTTGAGCTCGCGGGATCTGTTTCATCTCGTACTTCTGAAATGCACCTAGCAGCTCGTGAACTTTCTGGAGGTAGAGGGCCATTTTTGGTCCCCTGGCTTGATATTCCCCCAATACGTGGCCGACAACGAGCAGCGAATCATTGAAGATTTTCAAACACTCAGCTCGCATCTCCTTAGCCAAACGCAGTCCTGCGAGCAGAGCTTCATACTCAGCCTCATTGTTTGTCGCCTGGAAGCCAAACCTTAGAGCACAGAGAATTTTGTGGCCTTCAGGATTGATCAGTAGAATTCCAGCTCCAGCCTTCTGCTCGCTGGCTGATCCATCAACATAAAGCTCCAATGCTGGACCTTCAGAAGATTCAGCTTCATCATCCACAGGCCCTGTAAACTCCGCAATGAAGTCTGCTAGAGCTTGAGCTTTGATAGCCGTCCTTGGCTTGAACTTAATATCGAACTGCGCGAGCTCCACTGCCCATTTCAACAAACGACCTGAGGTGTCAGCTTTCTGCAAGACTTGTTTAAGTGGCTATTGGGTGAGGACTTCAATTGTATGAGCTTGGAAATAAGGTCGCAGCTTCCTTGATGCAATTACCAGGCAGTAAGCTAGTTTCTCCATCTGCGAATACCTGGTTTCAGCATCCTGTAACCGTTTGCTTATATAATACACCGGAAGCTGTGTCTTTTCTTCTTCCCTCACAAGTGCAGCACTCAGAGCTTGCTTCGACACTCCCAAGTATAAGATCAGCTTTTCATCTTCTTTGGGCTTGGAAAGAAGTGGAGCTCGCCCCATATATTCCTTCAACTGCTGGAAGGCTATTTCACACTGCTCAGTCCATTCGAAGCTCTTTGCTTTCTTCAGAATGTCAAAGAAAGGGACACACTTGTCTGTAGCTTTCGAAATGAACCTGCTCAATGCTGCGACCTGGCCATTGAGGCTTTGTACGTCTTTCACCATGGTTAGCGATCTCATGTCGATCAATGCCTTGATCTTCTCAGGGTTTGCTTCAATTCCTCTACTGTTGACCATGAAGCCTAGAAACTTCCCAGAAGCTACTCCAAACGCACACTTGAGCGGATTCAATTTCATTTGGTAGCTCCTCAGGATCTGAAACATCTCCCTCAGGTCGCTAACATGGTCACTTATCTGCTTGGATTTTACTAGCATGTCATCGACATAAACCTCCATGGTCTTTCCGATCTGCTCCTCAAACATCATGTTCACCAAGCGTTGGTAGGTCGCTCCAGCATTTTTTAACCCGAAGGGCATCACCTTGTAGCAATATAACCCCCGATCGGTCATGAATGAGGTGTGCTCTTCGTCTTCAGGTTTCATTGGGATTTGGTTATATCCCGAATATGCGTCCATGAAGCTCAGGAGCTCGTGGCCAGCAGTAGCATCTACGAGCTGGTGTATCCTTGGCAGAGGAAAACTGTCCTTCAGGCACACTTTGTTCAGGTCAGTGAAGTCGATGCAAGTTCTCCACTTTCCATTCTTTTTCTTCACTAGCACGGGGTTGGCGACCCAAGTAGGGTAGTAAGCTTCCCTGATGAATTTGTTAACCAGCAACTTGCCTACCTCCTCCTTTAGTACTAAGTAACGTTCCCCTGTCATTGCCCTTCTCTTTTGGCGAACTGGTTTGAAGTGAGGATCAATGTTAAGCCTGTGAGACATCACCTTTGGATCTATTCCCACCATGTCCTCATGATTCCATGCAAACACATCCAAGTTCGCCTTTAGAAAGTCAGCGAGCTGGGTTCTTAGTTCTGGAGCTAATCCTCTTCCCAGCTTCAAGCATCGCTCGGGATCAACCTCGCTGACTTGTACATCTTCTAATTCCTCAACTGGCCCTGTAGCTCGGTCTGCATCTACCTTGCGAGGGTCCAGGTCGAGACTGACTCCTTTCTCAGTCATAGCTCGTGGCTCGCCCCCTGAGACCACGTTCACCTTCTTTCCTCTTACACCCATTTTGACAACATCTTCATAGCAGCGTCGAGCTAAGCACTGCTCTCCTCGAATACATCTGATGCCATTAGGAGTTGGGAACTTAACTGTGAGAGTTCTGGTCGAAGTAACCACGTCCAACTCGTTCATGGCAGGTCTCCCGAGGACCACATTATATGCTGATGGGCAATCAATGATCAAGAAGTCTGTCAGGGTCGTTGCCTGACGACCTGCCTCCCCAAGAGTCAATGGCAACTTAATCTGCCCCACTGGTACTACAGCGTCTCCAGTGAATCCGAATAAAGGCTCTGGGGACGGTGCCATTTGTTCTGCTCATAGCCCATCTGATCAAAACAACTCCGATACATCACGTTCACCGAGCTTCCAGTATCAATCATGATGCGCCTAACTTCCATATTGCTGATTTTAGCTCGCACGACCAACGCATCGTTATGAGGCCAAATCACTCCTCTTGCATCTTCATCTGTAAATACAATCTCGTCCGAGGTCGGTTTTGCCCTTTTTGTAGGTCCCTCCGACCCATTAAGCTGGAACGAATGATTCGCTTCTCGGACATACTTCTCATGTGATCTGTTGGAGTCTCCTGCGATATGGGGGTCACCATAAATGGTAAAAATGGTTCTTACCGCAGGTTCGTGATCTGGCTCGGCAGCTCGTTGGGGCTGATGTTGATGTGTTGGCTGTTGATGGTAAGGTCATTGTTGTGGAGGTCGCGAGTCTGCGGGTCTTGCTACATAGTCTCTCAGGTGACCTCGCCTGATCAATTTCTCAATGGCATTCTTTAACGCCCAGCAATCTGAAGTACTGTGTCCGACCTCATTATGATAGGTACAGAACTTGTTTTGATCCCTTTGATGAACGAGAGCCCTTATAGGATTGGGCCTCCCAAAATCCTCTTTATTTCTCTCCGCAGCATAAATCCTGTCCGGTGATGTCGTCAGGACGCTGTATCCTTCATGGCGACCTTGACGCTGAGGTCGCTCATACCTTGGCTCTCTTCTTGTTCTCTTGGCGATTTAGTTACTCGAGCCACTATTCCTTCCTTCTTCGTTCCTGCCATTGTTTCTCCTCTTTGGCTGGCTGGAACTACCCACTTCATTCTTCTGATTCTGCTTCTTCGGGTCGAAGGTCTCTTTCCACCTGATTTCTTTCGCAGCTCGCTCATAGAATTCTCCAAGATCCTTCACTGGGGACTTGTAAATGCTTTCGTATAGCTTTCCATCCTTACGCAGCCCAGTTGAGATCGCTGTCAATATGCTTTCATCTGATGGATGCTCGACATTCGCGACTTCGTGCCTAAACCTGGTGATGTATTCCTTCAACGACTCACCTTAACGCTGGAAGATAGTGGCTAGGTGGCAGGATGGAGCGAGCTGCCTTCTCAGTGCCCTGTACTGACCAATGAATTTCTGTTGGCATTGCTCCCAACTTCCTATGCTGCGAGCTGGGAGATTCTTGAACCACGTCCTCGGAATATCCCCCAATGTAGCTGGGAATACTCGGCACTTCACCATCGGACTTCCTGTCTGCAGGTCCATCTGAACATTGAAGGCGTCGAGATGGTCATAGGGGTCACTGTCCCCATTATACTGCTGGATGTTTGGCATCTTGAACCTCGGGGGGAAAAGCTGTGTCTCAATCTCCCTCGTGAAGGGAGTCCTTCCCCCATAATACCCACGCTGCTCCGAGGCTCCATGTCGTGCCTCCAACTGCTGAACCCTCTGAAGGAGCTCTTCTACCTGCGGATCTCGGAGCTCGTACCTCCGCCTGTGATCATGACTAGGGGCAGGGTGCTCCGGATCATACCTTTCGTCTTCTTCGAACAAACCATCAGGCTGATAGGAGCTTCCCTGTCTACGCTCATCATTAAGTCGCCGAGCTGCAACTCTGGCTCTATCGTGTCCAACTTCTGCTTGCAGATTTCCACCCTGGCTCAGCCTTACCACCAGGCTATCTGGGCGCGCGACCTCCCTTTCTTCCCGAACAGGGTGTCTTCCAGCCCTAGAACGCGCATTGGAGGAGCGAGCTGAGCCTGTAGGTCGCGGGACTTCCCTTGCCAGCCTGTCAGGTACTTGCATTGCTTCATGCTGCTGGGGTACACGCCTTGGAACCTGAACATCAACCCTGGGCATGTTCTGTACCTGAGTTTGTACCAACATATTAACGGCCTCTGTGAGTTGTCTGACCGTATCCTCCAACGCTTCTTGCCTCTGGATCAGCACATTCTGCCCTTCGGCTAATGGGGCAATTGGAACGGTCTGACGGGGAGGCAAATGAGGGATGCCTGTCGCGGTGCCTAGTGCCTGTCCATGGGACGTTCCTACAACATGTATGGGTGCATCCTGCGTGGGCTGGACGTTCTGTTGGGACTGGTTCATGTGACTTTCCGCTTGGTCATCATCTCCAAGGAACTTGTTTGATCTGGTCTTTGTCATATCGGAAATCGATGAGTTGAGACGAAAAAGATTACAATTTGGGCCCTTCCTCTAGCGCCAAAATGTCGACGTTGGATTTCAGTCGACGAGTAATCAATACCCAATACTTGCAATCAATGTGAGAAAGCACAAATACCAAGAAAAGATACAGACAAATACCGAGAATCAAACGAGGAACACAGAGCTTTTACGTGGTTCGGCAATAATTGGTCTACGTCCACGATTGTCTGTCTCTTAAATTCTGCAGAGTGACAGTGTATTATTGATTATTCTCTGATGATGTTACAATGATCTTAATCCCTATTTATAAGGAAAGAGATGTTACAATTCTGGTTGTAGCAAATCAGGAAAAGAATCCTGAATTAATTACACTTCCCAAATAATCAAGAAAAATAAGGAAAAGAATTATACATTAATTATGCTTCCTAATATATTTGAATAATATCAGGAAACTACTGTAATTATCTCGAGATAAGGTTGATTTGATTTTGAATTTGAAGAGATCTCCATATCTGACGAGGAAATCATGGTTTGATTGGGTAACTACCATATTCGGAGAGAGAATCATGGTTGAAATAGGCAACTGCCTGTTCTGGAAGATACTGTACCAATTATGCCTCTGAACGAGCTGATTACTATGGCGGTCTATGAGTTTGAGCTCACTGAGAGACGAGCTGTGCATGAGGTGAGCTGTGAAACGAGCTCGTTGCAGCGAGCTGACAGGATACTGAGATGAGCTGTACCTTCTGCTGGGCCTGAAGTTGATATCTAAGCCTCGTCTGATGGGCTTTGACTGGGTTGACCTTATCGGGCCTTCTTATTGGGTCTAAAATGGGCCTAAATTGGACTTTTACCAGCCCAATTAATGAGTCCGAAAAATACATATAACAAGAAACAAATGAGGAAAACAATAATTTATGAAGTATCCTCATTCGATTATGAAGCGACAAATGTAAGACATGTAGTCAACATCCGTTATCCCAAGAACAATGTGTATGACAAATGGATGGCATGTATTGGGACATCTAAAAAGGTAAATCTTGTTTCCTTATAAAAGGTGATTATCATTTGTGCATGAGTTTTAGGCTGATTTTAGAAAAGGCAAATCGTTTAGGATAATAAACTAACTTAAGCATTGAAGGATATTCCCGGAGATAACCTCTGGGTCACCTTGATGTAAATGTTGTTTATCTCATAAGCTAAATTGGTGAAAGCAAAGGTGAAGGTCCAATAGAGATGGTGGTAACCTTTGAGCATATGTTTCAGTTGGAACAACATCTAAAAAAATTTAAAGAATCATTTGATTTATGTGAGATTCATAATTTTTTTTTAAAGATTTTTTGTTAGAAAAATTTATAGATTTTTGTTTGTTTTGTTAACTTAAAATTAAAAAATAAAAATTGTTTCAATTGTCAAAAGTAAATAAATTGTTTACTAACATGTGTTTGCCCTCCTTTGTAATTTTATTTAAAGATAATTTTGTCATATGATTTTTTTTTTTTTTTAAATGGGCATTTAAATCATTTTTCTAGGTGGTAATAAGTCTACGTACTCAACAAATAGTTATGGATATTTTTTCATCCTCTATGGCAGGTTCCATGCTGTTGGGGATTTCTTTTTTTAATAAAATATTTAATAAATTTATTTTAATTAAAAGATAATCATAATTTTACAAGAATTTTTTTTTTCAAGTTCTTCGTTTTCGGTTTTTCTTTTTTCCTTTTTTCAATGCGAGAGGTTAACCTCTGCAATAATATGTTTTCAAAAGAAGCTCATGACCAACTTTTAGAGAAGTAATTATAAAATAAATAAATGAAGGTATAAATGGCTCATGATAAGCTTATTAAACGCTTACTTTTCCCAAATTTATTATATAAATAATTATATCTCGAAGGACAACAATTTCGAACGGACTCTAGTTTATCTTTCTATGGAAAAAAATAACTGCAAAACCACACGTAATTAGTTTTCTATTGTCCTTTAGCATAATAATTCGAAAATGTCCACTACTTAGTTTTGTATTATCCTTTTGCATAATAATTTGAAAATGTCCACCGACAGGATTAGATTATTGACATAGTGGGAAAATGATAGTTATAGTTTAGCTATATTTTAACTTCATTGGTTTACCAGTCCTCATCAATATAATAAAAGAATGCTGAATTCCAATATTACAATTTAGTGCGACAGAACTACAACTTAATTACTTGGTTATTTTATTCAATCCGGAAACAACACAGCAATCAGTTTCTTCAACGTTAAGACCGCATCTCTTATGGAGTGAAAATGTCTTGATCTACCGAACGAGAATTTTATTATCAATTGACATATTGGCCAAATGGTGCTTACATTTCAAAAGTTTAGTCTGACAGTGATAGAATCATAGAACAACACTTCAACTTGGTTACTGCAAATTATGTCCCGCGGCCATGACTGGAGCCAAAATGTCTTGGTCTCTCTTTAAATAATCACAATGTGAAGCTTTCTCTCCTTAGAAAAATATACCATAGAAGACTTTGACCAAGACATTGCGAACCCAACTCAAAGATGCATGTGTACTAGTCACTAAGAAAGTCGCATTTGGTGGGTGCTGAATAATCAACTTAACACGGCTAGAACGTTTTTAAGTCATGTTATTGACGCGTTAGTGAGAAATGGTCTTCTGGAGTGAGTATTTAAGGACTAACATCAACGCAGACCATAAATTAACCTCAATTAATTGTAGCTTCACGTATTTGGAATCCGATTGAGTGCAATGTTTCTCCGACTAGTGGTGGTGGAGATGCTACTGTTAATGGTAGCTAATTATACAGCAGTTGCAACAACTCAATTAGCCCAAGCCAAGCCCGGTTGCCTCACTAAATGTGGAGACCTTGAAATCAAATATCCATTTGGTACAACGCCTGATTGTTACCTAAATGAAACTTTCTTAATCACTTGCAATGACACTCATTACAGTCCTCC
This sequence comes from Litchi chinensis, assembly GCA_019925255.1. NCBI lineage: Eukaryota > Viridiplantae > Streptophyta > Magnoliopsida > Sapindales > Sapindaceae > Litchi > Litchi chinensis. The sequence continues at coordinate 9,825,329 of CM034462.1, read as the reverse complement.
CAAACCTTTTTATTGGAATTCAAATCTGGAGGTCACCAACATAACTACGGATGGCCGGTTGCAAATACAGAGCTTTGTATCCCAATCCTGCTACAATAACTTCACCTTCAACTCTGGCAACCGGAGCATATCGACCAACCACACCATAGCCAAACTTAAAGTGGCGAATTCCACCTCCATCTCTGGCACGCAAAATAAGTTTACAGTGATTGGTTGTGATTCTTATGGATACATCAAAGGTAGGATAGGTAACAAAACATACAAAGGGGGATGCCTATCCTGGTGTGACATACATAGCCTAGACGACGATGTGACCGAGGAATCTTGCTCTGGCTCTGGCTGTTGCCAAATAGATATCCCTAATGGGCTACAACAAATCACGGTGAATGCCGTTATTAACAGATCGAGACAAAACGATGAATTGAAGATAGCCAATCCATGCAGCTATGCGTTTGTTATTGAAGATGGGCAATTCCATTTCTCTGTCAAAAATCTATCCAATATGACAAGAAAAGTTCCTACAGCGGTTGATTGGGCAATAACTGGACAAGGCAAATGTGAGGAAGCAAACAAAACTCCTACTGGTTACGTATGTAACGAAAATGCCTTGTGTTATGAACCAACTAACAACAGTCTCGGCGGTTATCTTTGCAAGTGCAAGGATGGTTACCAAGGGAACCCATACCTTTCCGATGGCTGCCAAGGTACGGATCAACTGTTTCAATATATTACTAATTTTTAGAACATAATAAGTTCTTTAGGCATTTCGGTTTTCAGCACATTATTTTGATCAGATCGACTACAAAATGGTCTAAATTGCTTGTCGTTATTATATATACTATATCAGCAATATTTGGTATGTACTAATGTCTGCATAATCCATTGTTGATCATGAGCATGCATAACAAAATATTTGTGTCCTATGAGATGGATTTCTGGAGCAAGTGCTAAAGCCTTTCTCATTCATTTTAAATTTTTTATTATTATTATTATTATTATTCTCTTTATGTACAGTGTTTTATGTATAGTCTTTTACCATGTGCTTTATATTTATTTATCTTTAAATGATTTATAGATATCGATGAATGTGAAGAAGGAAATCATGAGTGCCATAAAAGAGCCAAATGTTTCAACATCCAAGGGAATTATGCGTGTAAATGTATCAAGGGGTATCACGGCGACGGGAGGAAAGATGGGGAAGGTTGTACACCCAATCAATTGCTAATTATAAAAATCGTCCTTGGTAAGTATATGTATTATGTCTTTAGCTGCCCCTTAGTTTGTTTGTGAATATCGCAACTTATAAGTTGGCACTTATGCATTTGATATTTGTCTTAAAGAAAAAAAAAAAAACTTGCATTTTCCATGTTCAAATCAAATGTATATTTTTTTTTAAACACAATTTTTCATTTTGTTTTTCTTTTTCTGCATTCTTTTCTGTAAAATGCAGCCTTTATTCTTTACTTTTGTAAAAATGCAGTTTTTGAAAAATTTGTAAAAAGGTAAATTATGAATTCAAAAATGAGAAAAAAAAAAAAAATTGTAAATGTAAGCCGCCAGCATGTAATATATTGAAAGCGACGGTAGGAATGTATGAGATTTCCACCTCTTAATTAAAGCCAAAAAAGTTGACAATTTAATATTCACTTTTCTTTACTTTAATATAATTTGTTTTTTAAAGTAATATGACGTGAAATCGAAATAAAAGAAATTATTGAGGTTTAGTAGTAATAATTATTTTCACTAATTTTGTAACTTAAAAATATTATGAAAATTATATTGTACTATTAAATTATATATCTATAAAGGTATTTTAGTTTCTTTCTCCATGGTTAGTTTGTCAATACATACAAAAAGTATGATAAAATAATTATTTCATTCAAGTTTTAAAAAATTAGGGGCAAATAACCATTTTGTTGATTTTTTTTTTTTTAATAAAGTTGATTGTTAACGTTTTGGTCAAATGTAGTATGCATACACATATGTCGTGTAAAATATATGATATTCTATGGGGAGTTAGGGATCAAAGTGTAATTCTCCCTTCAAATAGTTTAAAAGTTAGGGTTTAGTTCCTCTCATAATGAAAGTTTTTACTTAACATTTTTCGAGTATGCGATTGATTGTTGATAAAGTAAAAGTGAAATAGAGTTGCCTTTAAACTATTTATTGATTATAATACTTATATATGATGAGAGTTGGTAAATTAGGAAAAAACTGACTGATGTTATACAAGCATCAAAATTTTCAAAGTTGTATGCCAGAGTTTTCCAATATTAATTAATATTATTTTAACATGATATCCTAATTGTACCAATTGTACTAATGAAAAAAGTTTAACATGCCTTGCAACTAGGTGTTGGCCTAGGCTTTGTGATCATGCTTGTGGGTAGCTCTTGGGTCTACTTCATGCTCAAGAAAAGAAGGCTCATCAAACTTAAAGAAAAATTTTTTCAGCAAAATGGTGGTTACCTTTTACAGCAGCAACTCTCCAAACGAAATGGAGCTAGTGATAAAGCAAAAATTTTCAGTGCAGAAGAACTTAAGAAGGCGACCAACAACTTTGATGATAAAAGAATCATTGGCAAGGGAGGCTATGGAACAGTATACAAAGGATTTTTAATAAACAATAACCAAGTGGCAATAAAGAAATCGAAGGTAGTGGATCGAAGCCAAATCGAGCAATTCATCAATGAGGTAACAGTGTTATCACAAATCAACCATAGAAATGTGGTTAAGTTATTGGGTTGTTGTTTAGAGACTGAAGTCCCTTTACTTGTTTATGAATATGTCAACAATGGCACCTTGTTTGATCATATCCATAACAAAGACGAGGCACCCACCATTCCTTGGGAGACAAGGCTAAAGATAGCAGCAGAAACTGCTGGAGTGCTTTCTTATTTGCACTCTGCAGCTAGTACTCCAATTATCCATAGAGATGTAAAGTCTACCAACATACTATTGGATGATAACTTCATTGCAAAAGTGTCTGATTTTGGAGCTTCAAAATTGATTCCAATGGATGAAACTCAAATATCCACAATGGTCCAAGGCACACTTGGGTATCTAGACCCTGAATACTTACACACTAGCCAGCTGACTGAGAAAAGTGATGTTTATAGTTTTGGAGTAGTCCTTGTTGAGTTAATGACAGGAAAGAAAGTACTTTCATTTGACAGGCCTGAGGAAGAGAGAAGTTTGGTCACATATTTTCTTTTCTTGTTGAAAGAGGGTACCTTGTTTGAAATCCTTGAGAATAGTATAGTAAATGATGATAATATAGAGCAAATCAAGGAAGTTGCTGAGCTAGCAAAAAGATGTTTAAGAGTGAAAGGGGAAGAGAGGCCTACAATGAAGGAAGTAGCCATGGAATTAGAGGGACTGAGAAGGATGCATAAACATTTGTGGGATAATGTTGGAGTGAACATAGAAGAGAGAGAGCACTTGCTTTCTGAGATGTCCTATTCTTGTAATACCGGTGATAATTGCAGTTTAACTACTCCATATGATAGCATGAAAGACCAAGAACTTGCGCCTTTTCATGGACATAGTGGGAGATGATTTTGATTGAAACCTTTTCTTTTTTTGATTTTCTGTAACATAGTTTTCGTTATATTAATCTTGATTTTAAATCTTGCTGAATCATTTTTATGAAAACCTTACACCACTTCTGCTATAAACTTGTACTATTTATTTATGTTTGACATCCTTTTCTTTACGGTGAGTCAACTATATATATAAATGTAGGGAAGACTTTCAATGGCAAAAATGTGAGTAAGAAATGTGCTCTTTCATTTAGAAAACAGAGATTTAAGTTGTTGCTTAATTTAGACCTACAAGATATTAGTATTCTTAGTTAGTTAAATCTTCAAAACCTTAACAAAAGTAAGCACTAAAAACTATTAAATTTTCTATTGTGATTAAAAATACCAGGTATGTCACTATTATGATTGCAAATACCCCTGCTCGTACCAAGGATAAACTTCTGTCTTAAACTTTACGACTATGATAATTCTAGATTACGGAATTGCCTAAGGGCATATCTATACTTTATAGGCTCGTATAATTCCTTAAAATGTACATTTTCTTTCTTCTGGAGTTGGATTATTGATCATTGACATATTGAGGTATTGGCCATTTATAGCTTTCACTCGTTGGTAGATAAAATTAATCAATCCCCCAATATGATTCATCTACTCTCTCAAGATTAAGATCACTATCATTAGAATCAATATATTAATCCTTATTCAATTCTAATTTATGTCTAGATGGTTTCACATATATAATCCAGTTCAATATATTGCCATACAATATAATTTAACCCAATTAAAGATGATTTCTACTCAAGATCACTCCTTCTCTGCCAATGTAGTTACTGTTATTCCATCAATTAACAATTTACAAATATTATAACCTCACTTCGTAGATTTCTCAATCTATAATCCATAAACAATTGGAACTCAATTTGTTTACAAAGAACTTATTTACTTTTATCCTAACGGACCTCGTTCCTTATACTACGGCAACCTACTCAACAACCCCACGGTGGCCTTTCATTTGAGAACTGTTCCACCTGAAAAGTTCCCCTGAATTTAAACCTTTTTAATTTTACTGAAAACCTTTTTAAAATCCTTTAGAAATCTCTTCCCTAGTGGAAATGGATAGGAAATTTTTCTTTTTAAATATACATTTGCAAAACAAGTTTTATAAAAATTTTGGTAGTACAATGACTGTTTTTCTAAAATTTTCACCCTCCAAAAGTTTATTGAAAACTATACACTTCTATAGCAACTCGAATATCTCAACTCCTGGGCCTCAGACCCTCTTATCAAAGTCAATCACAAACATGCATTTAGTTTAAAAATACAATTGAAAATCATTCAGCTTACACAGAGTTTCACTGTAGAAATATTGATATACAATAACATAAAATATCATCCAAAATATTTACAAGTCATGTATAAGTGTGTTCCCAATAACTACTTTCAAATACATGTGTCATTTTACATATCTCAAAAGCATTTATATCAATTATACACAAACAAGAACACAACACAGAGCAGCACACGACAATGTCTGACTACTCTGGGGTGAGAGTCCCTACTACTAAATCACTTGCACTTGCATCTGTTTCTAAGAGGTTTTGTTTATAAAACATAAAAACTAAAAATAAGCTAAATAAGCTTAGTGAGTGTCACATATTTCTATTCAAACTACTTTCGAAAATAGTCTCCTGAAAATTTTAAAACAATATTTCTTAACTATGTTCATGCTACAAAATTAAAAATAAATTTTCTAAGGACCATATATAATTTAAAAGCGTGAATAAACATTTACAAACAACATGTGTTATGCATCGTAAAATTGAAATTCAGTAATGTATTGAAGAACAAATTTTCTAATTTCGAAAAACTATTTTGAAATGCTTTTCAAATATTGAACTATGCATAAAATAACATTTCGCATGGTTTCATTTTCCTGCTATAAATCATAACAGTGGTGACAGTAAAACTTTTGGAAAACCTCTAAGTGAAATAAGCCAATCACCGACATTTTATTCCACATGGTATCTTGGATATATGCATAAAAATGGGAAGTGTTACTTCAACATGAATAAGTATTTTAGGTGTATAATTACACTGCAAATTGTAAACTTCTTAAATATCAAAAGTGTTGGGTTCGAAACATCTCTTTCTAGATTCACCATGTGTATCCCTAAAGTATTGTGATTATCACGTGGCGATTTTTCAACTACACCAACCGTGATGCTACTAAAATATTTTGACCCCTACTTGCAGAACTCACTATATCGCAACGTAGGGTAAAATTGCGACAACTCTGAGTAATTATAATGTGAAATTTTCTACATCACAATTACAGTGCTAAACTACTCGACAACCCTTGCAATTATGACCGGAATTTTCTTCATCACAGTATAATGCAAGAAGCTATAATTCTAGATAGCTACGAGCGAAATTTTCTACATCGCCATATAACGCCATTTACTCAAAATCTAGACAGCTACGTGCGGAATTTTTTATGTCGCAACGTAGTGTTAAATACTCGGAACTCTAAGGGAATTACACATGGCTTCTTAAACACTTTTTCATTCTAATTGCATTAAACACAAAATCGCTTAGCTTAAAATATTTTTAACTCAACTTACATCAAACTTTATAAGATACTTCTATTTTCAAATTCTCATTTCTTGATCCCGTGTAGGATCTTTTATTCAACTTGAACTCATATTTTACAAATCATTTTATGAAACTTGAAAGCAACACAAGTTAAATTGAAAGTGAAATTAAAAGTTCGACAATTTAAGTGATGTAACACTTACCTTGGTTTCCAAACTTACCAGAGAACTTTATGGAAGCTCCTTTGCTCCACTAATTGTGCGTCACCTGCACCACATGTTCTTATTTAAAATACACTACAATGTGCTACATAAACTACATACATTGCTTTTAACTTTAAAAATTCTTTACAATGCACTTTTGACTACAACTTTCTCTATTTGATTCTAACAGAACCGAGGCTTCCTAATTCCAGTTTCTTTGCAAAAATTTCAGTTATACATCCCTAGGAACATCTCCAAACAGTCTGTATAATTTTCAAAGGCTCGGAACAAAAAGTCAAAATTTTTGAAACCCCTAAAACAGAATACGGCGCACAGTCTATTCTACGGGTTGTCTCACTTCTGTTTCTGCTTAGAGCATCTTCTTATCTCTCACTTAGGTCCCCCGTAAAACGGTTTCGAAAAATTTTAAGTATTGAGAGGTGAAACCTAGGAAAAACATCTATTTATCTATATTTTTTTATGCACATTTTCGCATCGGATAACTGACAATGTCATTCCTTTCATATTTAAGGTTCTTTTACGTAATGATTACCAAATATATTCATTCCATGCATAGAAGAATGCATTTATACTCATATTTCACTTTATGACTCTTTAAATGCACTATTTTTGTCATAATTTGCCCAATTTTTATTGGAATTGTTCCCTTCTAAATTCTAGAACCAGCCCCAAATAAGTTTGAAGAGTGCAAGTTATCACAGTCCCTTCATTGAGCTCAAGATTCTCAAATTGGCCTAAAACTACTTCTTTGACAATTCTATCACTTCTATATGCTTTCTTAACCTCAAACATGCTTAGATTTAAGTTCAAATTAATCAAAAATAAAAGGTATCCCAATACCCTTCATGGCCGTGACACACCCCCATACATATCAAAGTGTAATTCTTTTCAATTCTACATGTTAACCTCTCTCAATCCTTTAATCAAATAACTTATCTACAATTTGTTTGACATTTTAGTTCTTTAAATCATACTTTAAAGTTTGCTATCCATAAACCCTTGCCTAACATTCATACACTACAACATGTCATCGGAGTTTCTATATCACATACTTAGGGTTCTACACTTGTTTAAGTGTAAAACATCCACACAACACACTACCATAACAAAACTCTCACCATACCCATACAACTCCAACTAGCATCAAAGTTGAGAGAGATGATGATATTTTACTTTATTTATTGCTTAGGACGGTGGGTTTAGCTTGAAAAACACTCTAAAGTTGTGATTTGAGGCTTGGAAGGTTGATTAGAAAACTCTCTCTTCTTCTCCTCAAGTTGCCGTCCACTTCATCTCTCCCTCTCCCAATTCTCACTGTTGCTCCTTCTTTTCCTTCAAAAAAGGTTCCAAGTGTCACTTATATATATAAGTGACTTTTCACATAATGACTATCATATCCTCTTTGACTATTTTGACCATCAATTAAAATTTTAGTTTAATTCAAGTGAAAATTGACTAATAATTATAGGTAATTAATCCTATAATTCTTATTTTGGATATAACTTTGTTGCCCCTTATTCAATTATCTCTCATTTGTAAACGACGTTTTTACCATTCTTTGACTTTTTCTTACTAAAACAAAAGTCGTATATTTCTAAATTCATCATCCACTTTTCGATGTCCCTTTTTAAATTAATGATGACAACAATTCATCATTTTTTTTTTCATGTCCTAGCGTTTAACACTAAAAATTCTAGAACCGAGACTAAGGGCTTTACATTTTCTTCCCTCCTTAAAAAAAATTTCGTCCTTGAAAGGTTGAACTACATACCTGATTCAAATAAGTGAGGATATTAGGCACGCATTTGCTCTTTAGGCTCCCAAGTAGCTTATTTTGATTCGTGATTTCGCCATGACACCTTTACTAGCGGAATCACCTTGTTATGCAGCACTTGATCACTACGATCTAAAATCTTTACTGGTTGTTCCTCGTAGGTTAAGTTTTCCTTCAATTGCACCGGTTGTTCTTTTAGAATATGCGAAGGATCGACAATATACTTGCGATGCATGGAAACATGGAACACATCATGAATGTTTGTGAGCTGTGGTGGTAGTTTCAACCGATAGGCTACTTCACCCACTCTTGCTATGATTTCTTAGGGTCCTATTGACAGGACCCTTCCCAGACCTTATCTAAGCTCTCGTCTGGAGGATCCTGCCGGGCACTTCAATGTACTCCTCGAAACCGACTCGTCGGATCGAAGACATCCGGGAAGCGAACCCTAACTTACCTCACCGGTTTACTCGTTAAAACTTAGCGATTTAATTTTTCTTTAAACTAGTTGGGAGTGTTAAACACTTTCTTTGATTCTATTTCAAATTCATTTTATAAAAATTTCGGCAGCATAACGACTGCGTTTTTGATAAACCAAAATTTCACCTGTGAATAAATTAACACTTTGACTATTTCTGAAAACCTCCCAACTTCTTTATCCACAATCATGCAACATTCATCATGATTTCCACAAGCATAAACAACAAACTTTAATGCAATGTATACATATATGAATCATATATATATAATGCATGATTATATTTACATTTTACAGTCCCAACATCATTCAAATTCAAAATATACACGATTAAATACATATACAAAATGTTTCTAAGCGTTTTGCGCGATCGCCCACCTATCAATGTATAAGCAAACAAAAGACCGCGGTCTCGTCCGACAGCGACACACAATAAAAACAAATGAGCTACAAAATAAACAAGGGGTTAGTGCAACAAGGATATACAATATCACATACACTAACATAATGATTCGTATTAATTCAAGTTTTATAATTTCTTTAAATTCTTCCATGTGTATCCTTGACTCATTCTAACTATCACAGGCGTTTATAACTAACGCCAATCGTGAAGCTACTAAAGTATCTCGACCACTACGTTACGGAATTTACTGCATCGTACGTAGGGCGCTAAATCTATTCACTGAGCAGCTACAATGCGGAATTTTCTGCATCGCAAATATAGTGCTAAATCTCTAGACAACTATGAGCAGAATTTATTGCATCACTTCGTAGCGCTAACTGTCAACTAACCAACTACGTGCGGAATTGTCTGCATCGCAACGTAGCACTATACTTTTCTATAAACTGAGCGATTACGGACGGAATTCTCTGCGTCGTCACGTAACGCTAAATCTCATTAACTTATAAGGTATACACATGGGTTTTCATAATAAATTTCTTTAAGTGCAAAAGCACAAATGACATTAATTTGAAAATCCTGAAAACTTTCTTATTTCATTTTCTTTACATGCAACTCATTATCACTTTCTAGTAACATATGGATTCCATAAGAATCCATATGCTTAAACTTTAACTACATCATTATATATTATTTCATTCATTCCTTAGCTACTACATTCCTTTAACATATTCAAGAATTGATATAACAAGTTACAAAGCTATTAAGTGGCGAACCACTTACCTCAAGGCCGCGTCGCTCCGCGTCAAGCTTCTAGATGAGGCTCCTGGACACCGCTCACGCGCTCGTCACCTACACAACATGTTCTCGTCATTGCTTACAACAAAACTCAATACTTAACTATACTTTAGAAATTCTCAACTATGACTATTTTCCTCTACATAGATCCTAACTTGTTTCTAATTCAACCGAGACTCTCTAATCTCGATTTTTGTGAAAACGTTTTAGTTTTGGACCTCTAGGGATATCCCCACGTGGTCCGTTTACTTGTTAGAGGCTCGAAACGAAAAAATTATATTTTTAATTCAAAGTGGACAGCCCTTGACAGTGCACACTGCGACGCGCTGCCCAGGACTCCGTTTTCCTTCGTTCGTTTTCCTACGGCTCACTTATATCACATTCTAGTCACACGTCAAATTTCATTGAAATATATTATCATTTGCTAAGTCAAATTTAAAGAAAACGTCCGTTTTGGACACTTTCGGGCGCGTTTTAATGCCCGTTTAGTAAACTTTGTGTTTCGGATTAGCGACGCTAGATTTTCTTCTATAACTAAGCTTCATTTAACTAATAATGACTAACTAAACTCATTTCATGCCATAAAAATTACATTAAGCTAGCCGTTTCACTTCACCGAGTTCTAACGGTACTATTTTGTGCATAACTTGCACAATTTTTATCGGATTCGATCCGTTCCAAAACCTATGGTTTTCTATGGTTTCTAGGCATCATTTGAGGTGTAGAACACTCTCAAATAAGTGAAATGATGTCAGGTTTTCTAGAGCTCAAAATTTGAGCTCGGGAATGACATTTTTGGCTACAACAATGCCTTTGCAACTCTAAACGTTTCTCTAACTTTTCTAACCTCTTTAAGGCTTGAAATTGGTTTCAAAACCATCTAATTTCAAGGTCTAGATACTGCCCTTCAAGTCTCTAATACATACATAAATCTAACTTGGTCATTAGAGTGGTCAAACTTCACTCAAAACTTTTCTCAATCACTTGGTGTGCATAAGACACCATTTTCTATTTCTATTTCGTTTGTACATATGACAGCCCATATTTACATCTTTTATGGCATCAATTACATACAACAATCATCATTTAAGTGCCTATTTCAATCACATAATATTTTATCAAAGTTTAACAACAATTTATCAACCACAACAACATCCATCATAACAATCTGCCACCATTTTCGTTTCTGCAGGACATCAAAGAAAATGGAGCTGAAATCTTACTTTGGTCTTTGCTTAGAGAGTTGAGAAGAGTCTAAGAAGGATGGTTGAGGGCTTGGAAGGCAACTTGGGTGGTAGTTCCTCCCCTATCTTCCCTGGTCGACCAATCTCGTCGCGGTTGTGCTCGCGATTCAGCTCGCGACCAACTCGCGTTCTGCTCGTCTGGTTCTGCCTCTGTTCACACCTCCCACGTCCAGCAACGGCTAGAGCACCTCTTCCTCGTCCTTGGCTGTTCAGCTGCTACAGTTCGCAGCCAGAATTCCCCCTCACGCAAGCTGCTCGAACTCGCGACCTGCACTGTCGCGCGAGAGATTCTGCTCGCGTCCACAACTGCTGCTGCTGCCTCCTTGCTCGACTTCTTTGCTATTCTGGATTGTTTCTGCTGCTCAAGACTCCTTCTTCTTCTTCTTGGCTTCTTCCTTTCACAAAACCTGGTCTGCCTTGGTGATGTACGACTGCTACTTCTCTCTCTCTCGAACTCTCTCGTTCACTCGGCTGAAGGGGCTGAAATTGGCTGAAAAATTCAGCTAAGTGTTGTCATTTATACTCATCAACTATTGTTATTTACATCTTGCCCCAACTCTCTTTAATTTCATTCTCATCTCCTTTTCTTGAAGCTCTCTCACGGCAACACCCCTCTTGGTCTCCCGTGTTTAATTTGTTTCTCGTTTGATTTTAAATCTCATCTCGCTAGAATTTATTTTTAAAAATGCTAAGCTTATTTTATTAATCTTGATTCTCTCTTTTTAATCGAATTTTAATTCGATTATTCTTTACTAAAATCTTGGATTTCCTAACTTAGATTTTCATTGACACATTACTAAACTTTTTATGATCGACAAATTTCATCGTATTCTAAATGAATAAAATTCGGAGGCTTTGAAATTTACTCAATTTACTGTAGAAATTGATTTTAACTATCTAATCTCTCTTTTAACACTAGGAGATTATAATGCAAGACTAGGGGTTTACACTTATATAACGTGGCCTCAACTTTTCACGTTTTCCAATTCCTCAAACACACTTCCAAGGTAAGATTCGCAGGAATACTCTATCACCCACTTCGAACTCTAAATTTCATCTTCGATTGTCCGCGTAGCTTTTCTGTCTGTCGCTAGCTATCTTCAATCGTTCTCTAATCACACTTATCTTCTCGGTTGTAGCTTGGACAATCTCTAGGCCACTCAATCTTCTTTCACCTACTTCATCCCAGTAGACTAAGGTTTTACACTTTCTGCCATACAACGCCTCATACAGTGTTATGCCAATGCTGGACTGATAGTTTTTGTTGTAAGCAAACTCTATTAATGTTAGGTGAATATCCCAACTCTCTTTAAACTCCATTACACATGCTCTCAACATGTCTTCAAGAGTCTGGATGATTCTTTCTGATTGGTCATCTGTTTGAGGGTGAAAAGCTGTATTGAAGCTCAATCTAGTGTCCATTGCTTTCTGTAGCTTCAGCCAAAACCTTGAAGTGAACCAAGGATCTCTATATAATACAATGGATACTGGTGCGCCATGTAGCTTAACGATCTCATCCACATACAATCGGGCTAACTTTTCCAGAGAAAAAGCATTCTTAATAGCTAAGAAGTGAGCGGACTTTATCAATCTATCAACTATTACCCAAATGGCGTCATGTCCGCTTTGAGTCCTCATAGGATGGGGCTTCCTGAAGTCTTCCTAGTTTCTCTCTGTCGCAAAGATCCTGTCTTGTGTATCTGACAAGACGCTGTAACTATCATATCGACCTTGGCACTAAGACCGTTCATTTCTGGGCTCATTCTTGACCTTCTTAATGACTTGATGGTTTAAGTCGTTATTCCAACCTTCACTTCTGTTCCCACCATTACTTATTTTCTTCAGTTGGTTGGAACTCCCCACTTCACCCTTTTAGTTAGACTTCTTAGGGCTGAAGGTCTCTTTTCGTCTGGTCTCTTTGGTAGCTCGCTCGTAGAACTCGCCCAGATCCCTTACCAAGGATTTGTAAATGCTTTTGTATAACTTCTCATCCTTGCGAAGCCTAGCTGAAATCGTAGTCAGGATGTTTTCATTTAAAGGGCTCTCCACATAGATTACTTCACATCTAAACTTGGTAATGTAATATTTCAACGATTTGTTTTGTCTCTGGAAGATCGTGGCAAGGTGACAATGACAGGACCCAATTCAGACTCTCTCTAATCTCTTGCCTGGAGGGTCCCACCGGCACTCTGACGAATTTCTCCTAATCCAACTTGTCAGATTAAAGAAATTCGCGAAGTGAACCCCTTAATCTTATCTGATTCCTTAACTCAAATTAATTGTATTTTTTTCTTTTGTAATTCATTTAGGTGGAAAAAATTTTTGTTTCCGCAATTTAATTTTAAAACAAGTTTATAAAAATTTCGGTAGTATAACGGCTACATTTTTAGGTTTTCAAAATTTTTACCTGCAATAAAACACACTTCGACTATGTTCCATTTCCTCCTGACTTCGTTTATCCACAAACCTGCATTTTCTCAACATATTATTCCACAATCATATATTTTCATAACATTTAGAATATTGATCGTATGCATTGATATATATATATATATATGTCATATGGAGTTAAAAATTCATTCATGATGCATAACATATATTATACAACTCAATATTTACCAAAATATATCAACATGTTATACATTGCCAAGTATTTGATGTCACAAAATAAATATGTTCCTTTATGTGATGAAGTCTTCCAGTTTTCCACCTAAAATTTCAGTGACGATTTCTTTAATAAGCAAAACCACCTGTAAAAGCACTTCGAGGTACATACAAGCTACACAAAAATGGGAAGTGTTACTTTAACATGAATAAGTATTCTAACTGTATAATTACATTGCAAATTGTAAACTTCTTAAATATCAAAATTGCTGGGTTCGAAACATCTCTTTCTAGATTCACCATATGTATCCCTAAAGTATTTTGATTATCACGTGGTGATTTTTCAACTACACTAACCGTGATGCTACTAAAATATCTTGACCACTATTTACGAAATTCACTACATTGTAACATAGGGTAAAACTGTGACAACTCTGAGCAACTACAATGCGGAATTTTCTACATCGTAATTATAGTGCTAAACTGCTTGATAGCCCTTGCAACTATGACCGAAATTTTCTACATCGTAGCATAATGCAAGAAGCTATAATTCTAGGCAGCTATGAGCGGAATTTTCTACATCACTACATAGCACCACTTACTCAAAATCTAGACAGCTACGTGTGGAATTTTCTACGTCGCAACGTAGTGTTAGATACTCGAAACTCTAAGAGAATTACATATGGCTTCTAAAACATTTTTTCATTCTAATTGCATTAAACACAAAATCGCTTGACTTAAAGCATTTTTAACTCAACTTACATCAAACTTTATAAGACAACTTCTATTTTCAAATTCTCATTTCTTGATCCCATGTAGGATCTTTTACTCAACTTGAACTCATATTTTATAAATTATTTTATGAAACTTGAAAGCAACACAAGTTAAATTGAAATTGAAATTAAAAGTTCGACAATGTAAACGATGTAACACTTACCTCGGTTTTCAAGTTTGCTAGAGAACTGTACGAAAGCTCCTTTGTTCCGCTAGTTTGTGTGTCACCTGCGCCACATGTTCTTATTTAAAATACACTACAATGTGCTATATAAACTACACACATTGCTTTTAACTTTAAAAATTCTTTATAATGCATTTTTTACTATAACTTTCTCTATTTGATTCTAACTTAACCGAGGTTTTCTAATTCCATTTTCTTTGCAAAAGTTTCAGTTATACATCCCTAGGAATACCCCCAAACAGTTCGTATAATTTTCAGAGACTCGGAACGAAAAGTCAAAATTTTTGAATCCCCTAAAACAGAATACGGCGCACAACCCATTCTACGGGCTGTTTCGCTTTCGTTTTCACTTGGACCATCTTCTTATCTCTCACTTAGGTCCTCCGTAAAACGATTTCGAAAATTCTAAGTATTGAGGAGTGAAATTTAGGAAAAATGTCTATTTTTCTGTACTTTTTTATGCACATTTTCGCATCGAACAAGCAACGATATCATTCTTTTCATATCTAAGGTTTTTTTACCTAATGATTGCCAAATATATTCATTCCATGGCTAGAAGAATGCATTTATACTCATATTTCACTTTACGACTCTTTAAATGTACTATTTTGATTATAATTTGTCCAATTTTTATCGGAATTGTTCTCTTTTAAATTCTATAGTTTGCTATGACTCCTAGGCATGATTTGAGATATAGAACAACCCCAAATAAGTTGGAAGAGTGCAAGTCATCACAATCCCTTCAATGGCCTCAGGATTCTCAAATTGACCCAAAACTACTCCTTTGATAATTCTATCACTTCTATATACTTTCCTAACCTTAAATATGCTTAGATTTAAGTTCAAATTAATCAAAAATCAAAGGTATCACAATGCCCTTCATGGCCATGACACACCTCCATACATATCAAAATGTAGTTCTTTTCAATTCTACATGTTAATCTCTCTCAATCATTTTATCAAACAACTTATCTACAACTTGTTTGACATTTTAGTGCTTTAAATCATACTTTAAAGTTTGTTATCCATAAACCCTAGCCTAACATTCATACACTACAACATGCCATCTAAGTTTCTATATCACATACTTAGAATTCTACACTTGTTTTAAGTATAAAACACTCATCACAACATCGTACCACAACAAAACTCTCACCATACCCATACAACTTCAACTAGCATCAAAGTTGAGAGAGATGATGATATTTTACCTTATTTCTTGTTTAGGACAGTGGGTTTAGCTTGAAAAACACTCTAGAGTTGTGATTTGAGGCTTGGAAGGTTGATTAGAAAACTCTCTCTTCTTCTCCTCAAGTTATCGTCCACTTCATCTCTCTCTCTCCCAATTATCACGACTGCTCCTTCTTTTCTTTCAAAAAATTTTCTAAGTGTCATTTACATATATAAGTGCTTTTTTACATAATAACCATCATATCCTCTTTGACTACTTTGACCATCAATTAAAATTTTAGTTTAATTCAAGTGGAAATTGACTAATAATTATAGGTAATTAATCCTATAATTTTTATTTTGGATATAACATTATTGCCCATTATTCAATTATCTCCCATTTATAAAAGACGTTTTTACCCTTCTTTGATTTTTTCTTACTAAAACAAAAGTCGTATATTTCTAAATTCATGATCCACTTTTCGATGTCCCTTTTTAAATTAATGATGGCAACAATTCATCATTTTTTTTTCATGTCCTAGCATTTAACACTAAAAAGTCTAGAACTAAGACTAAGGGCTTTACAAACAAAATGATGCGAGTTGCCTCCTCAAAGCTTTGTATTAGCTGATGAGTCTTCGTTAGCATTCCTCCCAACTTTTTATGCTGCGAGATAGGAGACTTTTGAACCAAGTCTATGGAATGTCCTCTAAGGTGGCTGGAAGACACAACACTTAACCAACGGATTGTCCGTCTAGAGATCCATTTGGACATTGAATGCATCCAAGTGATCATAAAGGTTACTATCTCTATTGTATTGAAGAATGTTAGGGACTTTGAATTTGGGAGGGAGAGGCTGTATCTCAATTTCCTTAGTGAAATGGGTCATCTCCCCATACTGATCATGCTGATTTGAGGCACCAGGTCGTGCTATGAGCTATTGAACCCTCTGAATAAGCTCTTCTATCTATGGATCCTGAAGCCTTTGTCCCTTCCTGTGTTCGCGACTTGAGGAGTAGCGATCTGGTACATATCCCTAATTATCCCTAAGTGAGCTGCCAGCTCGGTACGACTCCACATGTCGCTGATTATCTACTTCATCCTCTTCATACCAAGATGTGGCTCGGACTCAATCGTGGCCAACCTCCATATGGCTGCTCTTATTCTGACCGATCCTTACTCTTAAGCTTGTAAGATGCATAACCTCCCCCTCTTCGCGAGCTTGGTGATCTCCAACTCTTAATCATGTATTGGAAGAACGCATTGAGCCGGTAGGTTGTAGAACCTCTCTGAAGGGTCTTTCAGGAGCTGACACTTCTCATTGCTACTAATAAACTTCTCTTGGAGCAGTAGACTTAGATTTTGGCATGTTTTGAGCTTGGGCCTGTGCCAGCACCCTGACTGTATTCGTAAGTTGTCGTAAGGTATTTTCTAACATCTCCTACCGCTAATGCCATGCCAGTAGCCCCTCGACTGTAGGGACCGTTGGTACTGGTTGGTGAGGGGCTAATGGAGGCATACCCATAGTAGCGCCAATTGGGAGGGCATAAGATGTGCTTGTCATGGGCATGATTATATCCTCCACCGGTTAGACATCATGTTATTGCTGATCCATCTACCTTTTTAGTTGGTCAACCATCGCGTCGAAACTTTTAGTGGTTCTTCCTCTTACCATAGCAGATGATAATTTCAAAAAATTACAATTTGGGTACTCCTTCTAGTGCCAAAAGGTCAACTTCTGAATTTGGTCAATCGAAGTTCTTGACTCAATACCTGCAAATAAGCGAAACAGAAGAGAAAAACAAGAAAAAAGGAGGAGAAAGAACAAAGTGTGCACGACGATTTTTACGTAGTTCGACCCAAGAACAATGCCCATTTCCATGACTATGTTCTCTGATGATTTTGGTAGAGTCACAATGTATTATTAATTATTTTTTCATATCTTTACAATGAAATTTCAGCTCCTATTTATAGTATGGGGTGTTACAATTTGAGTACAATTAAAATAGGAAAGAATCTCACATTAATTACACTTCCAAAATTGGTTTATATCATATCAGGGATATATTCCACCATATCTAAGATAGATTCTACCGACATAAGAATTTAAATTTATTTTCAATTTTGAAAGTTGACTTTTTCTCAATTTGGGATTTTGCTTTTCTAGAAAATTTCCTTAACGAGTGTTTCGAGCTACGAGCTGTAGCTTGCCTTGGACAACCTCAAGCCGAGTATAAGACGACTTGAGAATAGTAGTGGCAAACTAAGAGTTTGTTCTTACGAGCTAGGTGTTAGCGAATTGGGCCTTCATTTATTGGGCTAGTTCATTGGATAAGTTCTTTGGGCTTTTACCAGTTCATTTATGCAGTCTCAAATATACTCACAACAATATATATTCATGAGTCGAAAACTACTGCAACATCTAGAAAAAACGACCAAGAAAAAAAATGCCACTTAGTAAAAGAAAACTATGTTTAAGCATAACCAAAGCCATGTTTGAGCACATATATAGGTATCTTCCCTTCCTTCATCCATCTCAAGGTATCTTCCCTTCCCTCATCCATCTCAACAATCATGGTTAACTTTGATTTCCATCTACTTCCTGAAAATAGAAATATGTGGTGGTTATTGTGGCATTTTCTATTCATATGTCTCCTATTCTTGTTCTCAAATTTTCAACTTGCCAATTCATCATCTTTGAACCCTTCTCCTCAATTAGGGAGATTTTGCTATTCTGAAGAAAGCTTTGCCTTGCTCCATTTCAAGAGCAGCATTTCAATCAACAATTCTGCTTCTATACATTGTGAAAACTATGCCATTTCTTATCCTAAAACCAACTCCTAAAAGGACGGGATTGATTGTTGTTCATGGGATTAAGTCACCTGTGATATGTTCACAGGGCATGTGACAGCCCTTCACCTTGGTTCTAGCTGGCTTCTTGGCACTGTCGACGTGGACAGCAGTCTTTTCCTACACCATCTTCAAGAGCTCAACTCGCTTGTAATAATTTTCAAGGATCCAGTATGTCATCAAAGTTTGGTCAGTTCACATAGTTGACACATCTTAACCTTTCTCTGGTCCGGTTCCCATTGAAATCTCTCAGTTGTCTAAGCTACTTTCCATTGATCTCTCTAGTAATTCTCTTAAATTTGAACAACCCAATTTTGTTAAGATCTTGCAGAACTTAACAGAACTAGGAGATCTTGTTCTCGATTTGGTGGACATGTCTTTGGTGAATGTCTCATCTTCGTTGACATCTCTCAGTCTTCGTAATAACTATCTACAGGGTGAGTTCCCCAGTGAAATTCTTCACCCTGCATTCCTCTAACATGTAACTCTATCTAGAAGTATAGGTCTCAAAGTTATGTTGCCAATGTCTAACTTACGTAGGGCTCTCAAATTGGTCAATCTTTCTTCCACAATTTTTTCGAGAAAACTACCTCACACAATTGGCAATCTTATAAACTTGAATGTATTGGATCTCGCTTTCTGCAAATTTAAAGGTCCAATTCCAGCTGAAGGGAAAAAACAACAATTGTTTTTATAAAATAAAGATTTGCTGAACATTGAGTTTTAAAAATTTTTAAAAAACTCAAGAACCCTAGATTCATAAAACAATGAAATAAAATAATAAAACTAAATTAAAGATCGAATCTTATACCTTTTGTATTGATTTTTGTGGATTGCTCACCACCTTGCCTTCCTTGATATGTCTCTACACCAAGAAACAAGTGAGTGGGCACAATTATATAGAATTGTGCTCACTTTCTATTGATTTCTTTTCTCAAAAGAATAAGAGGTGAGAATAGGTTTTTGTTTTAAAGAACGTAAAACAAAACCTAAGTATATCTTCTGTTAGGAAAAGAATACTATTTCTTTCTATTTATAGGCAACCAATTAGGGTTTAATTAATCAAAATTAATATTTAACCCCAAGTTTATTAAAATTAAACTTTTGCCCATATAACATAATTAATTCAAAATTAATTCATGTTATATTTTATAATCATACTTGTGACCTATAAGTAATTCATAATTAATTTATACCCGATCACAACTAAGAATTAAATTCAACACCTCTTATAAAATTAATTAAATAATTATTAATTCATAATTAATAATTAACTAACTAATAATTTGAATAATCAATATTATTCAAATATCAAGTGAACACATATTTTGCTACTTATGTAACAAATATAATTGGACGATCCAATTACAATATTCTATATACACGTTTCTTATAGTGAAATGAGCTATCAAGGGGACCCGATGGACCTATAGTTTTGAGTTCCAATAATATCAGAATTATTAATTAAACTCTTTAATTAAATAATTCACTATTATTAATCTTAGAGTTACTCCACTAAAAACCTAAGATTGCACTCTCAACACTATAGATGTTTTTATACAATCTGAAATTTTCAGCATCCATTGATATAATCACTACATATGATTTGACCCTCCACAAATAGTTCATAATTAGAGCTAGGTCATAATGTCTGTTATACCCCTCTAATTATATCTTGATCCTTTAGTACCATTGATTCTCTAATGAACAATATATTCATAACAACTTATGAATTTATCTTTCCGTTTACATATGAACAGAAAGTTGAGCGCTCTTATTGTTCAAGACCTGAATCAACCCTTAAGAGAACTATTTCTCTACTTCTCGCAAGAAGGAGTGGATTCCACTATTGTA
Organism: Litchi chinensis; assembly: GCA_019925255.1. NCBI lineage: Eukaryota > Viridiplantae > Streptophyta > Magnoliopsida > Sapindales > Sapindaceae > Litchi > Litchi chinensis. Next base: position 9,804,841 of record CM034462.1, on the reverse strand, counting down.
TAGAATGTTCCCAGCTACTTACTAAATCACATCCCCAAAGTACGAAGTTATTGATCGAGTATTTATATCGATCTCACCCATGTAAATCAAAGGACATAACTCAACAAGCAGGAGTCCATAATACACTCAGGATTAAGATCAATTCATATATGATCATCTAGTCGATAAATATAAATCTCTAAGTTTAACGGATATTAATTAGAGACTCATGTTTATCGTGGTCCAGTCTTATATAATCTTTATTATATAAGGTGCCTCCATTTCCATATCACTACATGAATAGTCTCGGATAAAACTATTGTACCGAATACAAAATGGACTGCAACTGTAGATTTACCACAAACAAAGTACCCAGCTTCGTTTGCTTTCTACGGACTCTTTAGATTACTTCTCTCAAACTAAATCCGCTTGTATATAACACTTATATACTTAGTTTGAAAATACATTAGTAATCAAGGATGTTATCATGATATACACAATTTTTGCAAAATATATAAATTGAATAGAATAAATATTTTATTATTATTTATTAAAACCGTTTACATAATTACAAGCTCTTAGGGCACAAAACCCAACAATCTCCCACTTGCCCTAGAGCAGATGGGACATATCTCGTAATCCTAGACCCTCTAGATGACCTTCAAACACTTTAGCCGTTAAGGTCTTGGTAAACGGATCAGCAAGGTTGTCTTGTGATGCAATCTTCATCACGTTCGCATCTCCTCTTTGTACAATCTCCCTAATAAGATGATATTTCCTTTCTATATGCTTCCCTCGTTTGTGGCTTCTTGGTTCTTTGGAATTGGCCACTGCACCACTATTATCACAATAAAGGGTGAGTGGTTTATCCATATCTGGAACAACTTCCAAATCATTCAAGAATTTACGTAGCCATACCGCTTCTTTAGCTGCTTCACAAGCTGCTACATATTCAGCTTCCATAGTGGAGTCTGCAATGCAAGATTGCTTAACACTCCTCCATACAATGGCTCCACTACCGAGAGTAAATACTGATCCGGACGTAGATTTTCTAAAATCCTTATCCGATTGAAAATCAGAATCTGTATATCCTAATGGGATCAAATCCTCTCCAGAATACACTAGCATATAGTTTTTCGTTCTCCGAAGATACTTAAGAATATGCTTTACAGCCACCCAGTGATCAAATCCTGGATTAGATTGATAACGACTAACTATTCCCACTGAATAGCATATATCCGGTCTCGTGCATAACATAGCATACATGAGACTGCCTACTGCAGAGGCATAGGGAATCTGTCTCATATCCTCAATTTCTTGAGGTGTCTTAGGACACTATTCCTTAGACAAATGAACTCCATGACGAAAAGGTAAAAGCCCTTTCTTAGAGTTCTGCATCGAAAATCGCATAAGAATCTTATCTATATACGATGCCTGAGACAGCGCTAACAGTTTGTTCTTACGATCTCGTATTATTTGGATCCCAAGGACATAACTGGCCTCTCCCAAATCTTTCATTTGGAATTGGCTAGCGAGCCAGTTTTTTACATCTGACAATACTCCTATATCATTCCCAATGAGTAAAATATCATCAACGTAAAGTACAAGGAAAACCACTTTCTTATCGATAATCCTTTTGTATACACAAGGTTTATCGATATTTTGCTCAAAGCCATAAGACTTGATCGAAGCATCAAACCTAATATTCCAAGATCGAGAAGCTTGCTTAAGTCCATAAATGGACCTTTGCAACTTGCAAACCTTTTGCTCTTGACCTTGGGACACGAATCCCTCTGGTTGTACCATATAGATACTTTCATCAAGACTACCATTCAAAAATGCAGTCTTGACGTCCATTTGCCAAATCTCATAATCGAGACATGCGGCAATGGATAGAAGAATCCAAATGGACTTAAGCATAGCTACTGGTGAGAAAGTTTCCTCATAGTCAACTCCCTCTTTCTGGGTATAACCCTTTGCCACTAGACTAGCTTTAAAGGTCTCTACCTTTCCATCCACTCCTCTCTTCCTCTTGTAGATCCACTTACAACCTATAGGTTTTATCCCATCTGGTTGATCCACAAGTTCCCAGACTGAGTTAGAGTACATAGACTCCATCTCGAGATTCATGGCTTTAAGCCATTCCTCCTTATCAGAATCCTCCATTGCATCTTGATATGTCAATGGATCATCTACACTCTCATCGGAGATAGTGATTTGTGCCTCTCCAATCTCTCTGTAGCGGACTGGTGGTCTAATAACCCTCCCACTACGACGAGATGGTAGATGATTCTGATGAGAATCTGTCTGACGTTCAGAAGTGGTCTGAATTATGTCTTTGTCAACAACTGTTGTTGACGGGGTACTGTTTGACCCAGGAAGTAACTCCTCAAGTACAACTTTACTTCGAGGTTTGTAATCTCTCATATAGTTCTCTTCAAGAAAAGTAGCGTTTGTCGATACAAACACTTTGTTTTCTTTAGGACTATAAAAGAGTCCGTCCCTAGTTTCTTTTGGATAACCTACAAATAGGCATACTTTTGAACGTGGTTCCAGTTTTCCAGTCTTGTTCTTCAGCACATGTGCTGGACACCCCCATATGCGAAAATGTCGTAAACTAGTTTTACGGCCTTTCCACAACTCTAAAGGTGTCTTTGGAACTGACTTAGATGGTACGACATTCAAAATATACATTGCAGTTTGCAATGCATATCCCCAAAATGAACTAGGTAATGATGAGAAACTAAACATAGATCTCACCATGTCCAAAAGGGTTCGATTTCTCCTTTCTGCAACACCATTCTGCTGGGGTGTTCCAGGAGCAGTCAATTGGGATAAAATCCCATGCTCAAGCAAGTAATCCTCAAACTCTGTATCGAGATACTCGCCTCCACGATTTGATCTTAGAGTTTTCAATGTTTTACCTAATTGATTTTCAACTTCAGCTCGAAATTCTTTGAACTTTTCAAAAGTTTCTGACTTTCGTTGCATTAGGTAAACATACCCATATCTAGAATAATCATCAATAAAGGTGACGAAATATTCATAACCGCCTCTAGTTTTAACATTCATAGGACCGCAGACGTCCGAATGTATAAGCTCTAGCAGTTCCTTAGCTCTAAATCCTTTTCCAGTAAAAGGTCTTTTGGTCATTTTACCTTCTAGACAAGATTCACAAACAGGTAAAGTACCAACCTTTAACTCGCTTAAATGTCCGTTCTTTACAAGTCTGTTTAATCTGTCAAGGTTAATATGATCAAGTCTTAGATGCCAAAGATATGTGTCATCATTTTGAGAAATCTTTTGTCGTTTTGTTTTTTGTTTTTCAACCTTAAACATTTCAGTATTAAGCAGTGGTTTATGCATTAACGGTCTTAACACATATAAATCGTTTTCTTGCATCCCTGAACAAATATTCAATCCATTTCTAGAAATAATAATAGATTTATTATAAAAAGAAACAGAATAATTAAATTCCAAAAGTTTAGATACAGAAATCAAATTTCTCTTAAAACCTGGAATAAAATAAACATTATTCAATGCAATAAAACAATTATTATTAAAACTAAGTCTAACTTCTCCCACTGCCTTTGCTGAAACGACTTCCCCAGTCCCGACTCGCATGTTGAACTCACCCTCATCAAGTTGCCTATATGAATCAATCAATTGTAAAGAAGAACAAACATGATTAGTGGCTCCTGAATCAATTATCCAAGGGGATGAATCATCCTCCACTAAACAAGATTCAATGACTAGTAAATCACATTTACTTTTCATCTTCTTCTCTTCGAGCTCCTTGAGGTACTTAGGACAGTTCCTCTTCCAATGCTCATCAACACCACAATGGAAACATTTTCCTCTGGGCTTGGTGGCCTTGGAGCCCTTTTCATCAGCTTTGACCCATTTCTCATAGGCCTCGCGCACAGCGCGTGCAGCATTTTCTACTGGCTGGGGAGGACAAGGCTGAGTCGTGACAAATTTAAGGTCTTCACAGACCAAGACTGCGTTTATGTTACTTTTCCATTTGACATAATTTTTCCCATTAAGCTTATCATTAGCTAAAATAGAAATCAACGGAGATACCATTGCTGAAAATAAATAAAATACAAGATATTTAATATCATTTTGCAAAAATCAATATCATGTGACTTTGACATAAAATTAAACGTGATGCATGATACACGAATAATGAATTAGAAAATACCCTAAAAATAATTACTATGTCACGATAATCTAACATTCCACAAATAAGTGCCGCCGTAGGGTAGGTCAAATATTTGTATGTTAGACTGAGACATTCTCAATTAAATAATATAACAAAATAACTCTTATTCCTATATTATTTAACTACCGTTTTTCGGTCATGAAAATAATTAACAATTAATTATTTCCTTTATGAGTGTAACCCATCATTTCGAATTCCATTGACTTAACTCAAGAATTGCCGCCGTAGGGTAGGTCAATCCCAAGATACATCTAGGAATCCTATCTATTAGGAAGTCAACCTTGATCAACTTAAATGGACACCACCCATAGGGGGACGATAACAAAGTCGTCTCGAGGCGCCTTTAAGTTTCACGGTGTTGAACTAATGATGGAGACCGTGGGATATATTGTCATATATCCCTCTCCCACTCACTATTTTAGAATTAGGGTTTTCTATTAAAAATTATTAGTAATCGTCTTAGATTATTAACGGCTAAGAAGATAATCTAAATTACTAAAAATTTGTGAGTTACTAAAGTTCACAACTTATTAACACTTAATAAATTACCAAATTTTTAACACTTAAAAATCTAATTCAATTTATAAATCTAATCTAAATAATCTAAATTATAAAGACTAGATTTAGTATGAAGTTACCAGATTTTAACTAATTAAAATCTAATCCACATTATGAATGCCAATTATTGAAATCATATTTCTAATTTGAAACCTATAATTTTCTACTAAAATCAATTCAAATTATTTAAGAGGCATTCTCTGTATTATTCTACTATTTGTACTAATAAACAATTTAATAGTAAAATAAAATAATACATATGATGCATGTCATGTTATAATGCAGTGAGTAGGCACTCTCTATTCTATATGACATATTTTATGCATGGTCATGTTATCAACAAATTATTCAATCATCACATGATAAATAATTTAAATAAACAACATGTGTATGACCGGGTTCTTTGGTTTCAATAATCTAAATCTAATTTCAAGATAACATAAATTAACCAAGGCATTCCTTGGTCTTCACTTGTAGTCTTCATAGTCTTCAAGGTCTTCTTGGACTCTCTTGGGCTTAAAATTAAATCCAATTTAATAATCAAGAACATCCATCAAATGGATTGGGTTAAAAGCTAATTTCTTGATTTTTAAACCCAATAAATATATTTATTCATGTAATTGTCAAATATTTAGATACTTAAGCATGCAACACATTAAATATGCACTGTATACAACAAAAACACTTTTAATTGTAGAGTGCCATCACATATGAGCTGTGCAATCAATGTTGCATGCATGGTTTTGTGCACAATGCACAAACAAACAAAAGCATAAGTTACAGTGCATGCATAAGCATGCACGGTTTTGTGCACAATGCACAAACAAACAAGTGCATCATGCACTGTGTATGCATAAGCATAACCGTGCACAATGCACAAACAAACATGTGCATCATCAATCATATGCACATAATGCCCATGTGTTGCAAAGACAAGTGTGCAATGCATTAACTTTCACGCATAAACATGTAGTACAATTGCATTCTTCTTTGACTTTTATGCATGACACATAAACAAATACAACAATTGTAATTTTTTATGTTTTGTCTTTTGTGCACGACGGACAAAACAATTTCAATTTTGTCAGTGCAACAATTTGACTTTTCAATACATTACACTAATAACTCGTGCTGAGAAATCAATGTTTGTCCATAGTTTTCAGTACATCACATGTACTGCCAAAACTATTGTCACACTGTTTGTGCATCACATACTCATGACATACTCTTAGCAGCGCACATTCGGCCTTTTACAAACTAGTCATACTGGTCTGTATAAACGCAACCACCAGCCCATATCTAATCGCACAATCGAATTGGACAGTAAACTGGTTCACAACCAGTGCACCCAATCATGCACCTGGTCTGTCGTGCATCACATGCACCACAGCTACATGTTCGTTGCATTCGTTCGCCGTCTCTTACGTATCTAATATGCACACTGGTTCAAAACCAGCGCACCGATCTGAATCATTAACTAGATAATAAAACATACGTTTCAATCACAATATTTCCGCCCAAATCAGCAGCCAATTCTCGGAAAATATAAAAAAAAAACTTAAAAACTATGAATTACAACAATAATTGCCACAAACAACTTACAATTTTAATCAAATTAAAATAACCAAAGAACCATACAATTAACGATCATACCATACAATCCTCATTCATCAAACATGAATACAAAATATATCATATCATAATCAAATCAAATAACTAACAGTGTCTACTCAATAACATACAAATCAATACAAAACATATTATTTTAAAATCACTGTTTTATTAAAACCTAGGCTCTGATACCAATTGAAGGGAAAAAACAACTATTGTTTTTATAAAATAAAGATTTGCGGAACATTGAGTTTTAAAAATTTTTAGAAAACTCAAGATCCCTAGATTCATAAAACAATAAAATAAAATAATAAAACTAAATTAAAGATCGAATCTTATACCTTTTGTATTGATTTCTGTGGATTGCTCACCACCTTGCCTTCCTTGATATGTCTCTACACCAAGAAACAAGTGAGTGGACACAATTATATAGAATTGTGCTCACTTTCTATTGATTTCTTTTCTCAAAAGAATAAGAGGTGAGAATAGGTTTTTGTTTTAAAGAACGTAAAACAAAACCTAAGTATATCTTCTGTTAGGAAAAGAATACTATTTCTTTCTATTTATAAGCAACCAATTAGAGTTTAATTAATCAAAATTAATATTTAACCCCAAGTTTATTAAAATTAAACTTTTGCCCATATAACATAATTAATTCAAAATTAATTCATGTTATATTTTATAATCATACTTGTGATCTATAATTAATTCATAATTAATTTATACCCGATCACAACTAAGAATTAAATTCAACACCTCTTATAAAATTAATTAAATAATTATTAATTCATAATTAATAATTAACTAACTAATAATTTGAATAATCAATATTATTCAAATATCAAGTGAACACATATTTTGCTACTTATGTAACAAATATAATTGGACGATCCAATTACAATATTCTATATACACGTTTCTTATAGTGAAATGAGCTATCAAGGGGACCCGATAGACCTATAGTTTTGAGCTCCAATAATATCAGAATTATTAATTAAACTCTTTAATTAAATAATTCACTATTATTAATCTTAGAGTTACTCCACTAAAAACCTAAGATTGCACTCTCAACACTATAGATATTTTTATATAATCTGAAATTTTCAGCGTCCATTGATATAATCACTACATATGATTTGACCCTCCACAAATAGTTCATAATTAGAGCTAGGTCATAATGTCCGTTATACCCCTCTAATTATATCTTGATCCTTCAGTACCATTGATTCTCTAATGAACAATATATTCATAACAACTTATGAATTTATCTTTTCGTTTACATATGAATAGAAAGTTGAGCGCTCTTATTGTTCAAGACCTAAATCAACCCTTAAGAGAACTATTTCTCTATTTCTCGCAAGAAGGAGTGGATTCCACTATTGTATAGAATGTTCCCAGCTACTTACTAAATCACATCCCCAAAGTACGAAGTTATTGATAAAGTATTTATATCGATCTCACCCATGTAAATCAAAGGACATAACTCAACAAGCAGGAGTCCATAATACACTCAGGATTAAGATCAATTCATATATGATCATCTAGTCGATAAATATAAATCTCTAAGTTTAACGGATATTAATTAGAGACTCATGTTTATCGTGGTCCAGTTCTATATAATCTTTATTATATAAGGTGCCTCCATTTCCATATCACTACATGAATAGTCTCGGATAAAACTATTGTACCGAATACAAAATGGACCGTAACTGTAGATTTACCACAAACAAAGTACCCAGCTTCGTTTGCTTTCTACGAACTCTTTAGATTACTTCTCTCAAACTAAATCCGCTTGTATATAACACTTATATACTTAGTTTGAAAATACATTAGTAATCAAGGATGTTATCATGATATACACAATTTTTGCAAAATATATAAATTGAATAGAATAAATATTTTATTATTATTTATTAAAACCGTTTACATAATTACAAGTTCTTAGGCACAAAACCCAACACCAGCTTCATTTTGGAACCTTACCTAAATCACTTTTTTGGATTTGACATCCAATTATTTTACTGGTCGAGTCTCAACATCAATATCTAACTTTGGTCAACTCATAGTTTTAAATCTTCATCATAACAATTTTTTGGGACAATTTCCAGGTGTTTTTGGCAACCTCAACAAAGTAAAGTATCTAGATCTTTCAAAAAATAATTTTACCGGTGAGTTGCCATTATCAGCATTTAATCTCACACAGCTTTCTTCTTTAGACTTTTCAGATAATCGACTTGTGGGTCAGTTGCCTTCTCAAGTAAACGCCTTTCATATCTAACAAAATTCCGCTTGTTCAATAATCCACTGGAATAATTCCATCTTGGTAGTTTACTCTGCCATCTTTGGAAGTTTTACGCCTTGACTTCAATAATTTTTCAGGTTCTTTTGACCAATTGCAGGTCATGGCTAGTTCTTTGAAGTATTTTCTTGTAGGCCATAATGAGATTCAGGCCCCAATACCAAATTTCATATTCAAAGTTGTGAACCTTTCTGTTCTTGATCCATCATCCAATAACTTGAGTGGTGTTCTCAACAAAATCATGTTTTCAAGGCTCAAAAATCTCAAAATTGTTTATCTTTCGGACAACTTACTTTCATTAAGAAGCCAAGGTAGTATTGTTAACTCTTCATTGCCCATGCTTGAGGACTTCAGGTGCTCTTCTTCTAAGATAAATGAGTTCCCAGCGCCAGACAGAATTGTGGCGCAGTTTGTTCCATCTGAACCTTTCTTACAATCTACTAACAAGTTTTAGCAAATTCCTTCCATGTTCCTTGAAAATCTTGACCTTAGTTCCAAGTTGCTCCAAGGACCACTTGTGCCTCTACCACCTACCACTCGGTTTGTTTCAGTTGCAAATAACCAATTAACTGGAGAGATTCCTTCATCATTTTGCAGTTTCAACTCTATTGGATATATTGACTTATCCAATAACAGCTTGACTGGGATTATTCCAGAGTGTCTTGCAAGCTATGGTGAGCTCACGGTGTTGGATTTACGGATGAATAACTTCCATGGCAGCATGCATCAAACATTCTCAATGTGCTATAGGTTGATGTATTTAAACTTCAATGGAAATCAGTTGAAGGGCTCCTTTCCACCATCTTTGGCTAACAGTAGTAGCTTGGAAGTAATAGATGTTGGGAATAACATGATTGATGATGCCTTTACCCATTGGCTAGCAGCTCTTCCTGACCTGCAAATTCTTATCTTGCGGTCTAATAGATTTTATGGTTCCATTGATGATTCTAGAACAAGATTTCCCTTTCAAAAGTTGCAACTACTTGATATCTCTCATAACTTTTTCACCGGTCTTTTGCCATCTACATATTTCGAAAATTTTAAGGCTATGATGCAGAGAGAAAACCATGGTTATGGTTGTGGTGGAATTGGAAATGTGGGAGATGGTATTCACGAAGATTCTGTGACTTTGACAGTAAGAGGAAGTGAAGATGAGTTTGCTTGGAGAATTCTAAACTTTATGTCCGTCATTGATTTCCCAAACAATCAATTTCATGGACAAATTCCAGGAACAGTTGGAATGCTCAATCAGCTCCGTGCTCATAACTTGTCTCACAACCACCTAAGTGGTCAAATTCCATCCTCGTTGGGAAATATAAGTTCACTCGAATCATTAGACCTCTCTTCAAATAAAGGAGAAATTCCCGTCCAGCTGGTTCATCTATATTGTCTTTGCAACGTTAAACCTTTCTTTAATCGGCTTGTAGGAGCTTTACCTAGCGTAGCACAATTTGCAACATTTGCAAATGTTTCATATATTGGGAACTTGGGGTTGTGTGGACATCCCATTTCTGTAATTTGTAGTAATGATGGGCACAATACTTCAGGTTGGTTCGATCGGAAAATAATCATGATGCATTACGGAACTGGGGTGGCAATTGGCTTGTCTATGAGATATATTGTATTCTTAAAATGAAAACGACAATGGTTTGTAAGTATGGTCGAAGGGAAGCGGTCCAAAAAGGTGAAATGTTTGAATCAAAAGCGCAGAAGAAACTAGCACACCTATGCAGGTAATGCTCTTAATGAAGTTAATTGTTCCGTCATAGGGCAATGTGGTTTTCCTTCGTGACAATAGCAAGGTTGTCCTTGAAATATGTATTGCTATTTTAAATTAATATATTGTGCAACTAGTTTGAGATTATGATTACTGAACTTTTGACTTCTCTGCTTCCAACTCCATTTTGTTTCTTGCTCGGCCAGTTGCATATACAAACATAATTAACTTTTATTTTATTTTATTTTATTATTTCAATATATCTTTGCATGTTTGCCTTAGATGCTTTGTTTGGTTTCCGATTTTCTAGGAAAATCAAGTGAGAAAGGTTTAGGGAAAGTGAATGAAAATTTCAGAGAAATCTAGAAGAAGAAAACTTCATTAATATGAAAAACTGTGATACAAACTACTTACCATCAATTCTACTGGCTCAATATTTATAAAGTTGAACTTCTCTATGTATAACAAACTCCAGTTGTCAACAGATTTCCACAGCTGAAGTTGAATCCAATAACTAAGGCTCATGTGTACAAGATCGATCACAAAAGAGTTTTGAAGAGCTATTTATCGCAAAAATGAAAAATCGGACTCTATACGTTTTGCACCCGCACCCCCGGAACCTCAGCGGTTCGGGTTCGCGTGCAATGAGTAGGTGAACATGCTATGTAGTTGGTGTATACTACTTGGTTGGTTAAAGTAATGTAAAATTGGCGGAAAATGACATGAAATACGTACAATGAGTTGGTAGACATGGTATACAATTTGCTCGGTATTTGATAAAAATATGTACAAATTCAAATAGCGATCTACAAATAGAAACTGTCAACACAGGGCTGATAATTGATGACTTAATTGTAAAGGGGAAATATTAATTTGATCCCTAACGTTTAGCCAAATATTACTTTTTTACTAACGTTTGTATTTTGGATTCCCTTCTTCCCTAACGTTTTAAAAATGTATTAATTTAGTCCTTCTGTCAGTCAAATGTTAGTCAACCTTAACAAAGAGAGGGTTACTTTGGTCATTTTATTTTGAATGTATTTACATATATTTTAATGTATATTTAATATAATATATATTCAATATTAAAAATATTTTTAAATTAATTATTAAAAAAAAAACCAGTCTCCATGGGAGACCCGGTCTCCCATGGAGACCATCCTGTTCCGACGAGAGGGACCAAAAAACTGGTCTCTCTCGCTAGAGTGGAGACCAGGCCGGAGTGGAGCCGGCCTGGTCTCCACACGCTGGAGACCAGTCTCTAGCGATGGGTCTCTCCAGTTGCTGAAGATTAGGTTTCTAGCGATGGAGACCAATTCGACGGTGGAGACCTAATCTCCAGCAGTTGGAGACCTCTCCAGCTGGTCTCCTTCGTCGGAGACCAGATCTGGTCTCCTTCGTCGGAGACCAGATCTGGTCTCCGGCGATGGAGACCAGAGGGTCTCCACCGTCGAAGACTAGTCTCCGATGGTGGAGACTGGCTGGAGATGACGATTCCATCTCCAGTTAGTGTTTTTTTTTTTTTTTTTAATTTACATAAGCTTCTTTTTTTTAAAAAAAAAAATGCATAAACTTTTTTTGTATTTTTTTAGAGTTGGGAGATGTTTGGTTTGATATTGATGTTTAATTTGGGTGATGTTAGTTGAATGAAAATGCTAGAGATAATGATTTTGAGAAATGTAAACGATGAAATTAGAGATGAGGAAGATGAAGGAAAGTTTGTTTTTTATATTAAAAATATTATTTTTTAGTTATAATATTTATTAATTATAAATTTAATTAAAAAAATTGATTCAATGATGTGTCATAATTTGATTGGAGGTGGTCAATGACAATTTTATAATAATAGAAATTTTTATTTTGTAATTATAAATTTTTAAAAGGGTAATTACGTCATTTTAACCATTTTAAATTATATCAAGGGTAAATATGTTTTTTTGTCATTTCTGTCATGTTTGACTGTCAATTTTTTGTTAGAGGGACTAAATCGATATATTTTTGAAACATTAGAGATGAGAGGAATTCAAAATGTAAACGTTAGTAAAAAAGTAATATTTGACTAAATGTTAAGGACCAAATTAATATTTCCCCAATTGTAAAAGAACCAGTCAAGTGGTACTTATTTTATTCGAGGGATAAAGACTGTCATTTTACCATATGATTAAAGTTGGGGGAATGGCTATGGTACAAACAACTTTTTTTGTTGTTTGTACCGTACAAGCACATTTGGCTGCTAGCTGGTAGCCAAATAGTGTTTGTTTCAACCTTCGACCGGTTGCTGCAGATTAAAAATAATAATTTTATAATAAAATAATATATAAATATAATATTTTATTATGAAATATAGTATTATAATAATATTATCAGTATTTTAAGTTATTATTGATATTCTATTATTAAATTAAAAGATATTATATTATAATTAAAATAATATATAAATATAATAATTTATTATAAAATATTATATTATATTAACTATTTTTTATTATTAAAAATTAACTTTAACATTGAAGTTGTTCGGTTAACAACTTCAACGTTCCTTCCAATAAGTTTAGTAACGTCAACTTGTTGAGATCAATGTTAAAGTTGTTAACCAAACAAGTTTGACGTTAGGATAACGTTTGAAGTTGTTGAAACTTAACAAAAATGGATGTATGACGTCAGCAAACCTAAAAGTTGTTCCATGAACAACTCCAACGTTATGTTAACAAGTTATGTGACATCATCTTATTGAGATCAACGTCGAAGTTGTTCAATAACAAGTTTGACGTTAGAACAACATCCAAAGTTGTTCAAACTTAACAAAAATAGATGTATGATGTTAGCAAACGTCAAAGTTGTTTCAATAACAACTCTAACGTTATGTTAATAAGTTATGTGACGTCATCTTATTGAGATCAATGTCGAAGTTGTTCAAGGAACATGATAAGACCCGAACCAGATTTTCTCTAGGCTCTTATCTAGAGGGTCTTATCGGACACTCCAACGAACCTCTTATAACCCTATTCACGGTCAAGAGAGATCCGCGGAGCGAACCCCTAAAATACTTTGCCTATTTAATTTACTTAGACTAAATCAAATTTTATTTTTTTGAAAGTAGTTGGGTTGGTATAAATTTTTCGCGTTCCATGTAAGAAAATTTTTCCTAAAATTTTAACAGCATGACGGCTGTATTTTGAAGGTTTCTAAAATTTCCTTGCAAGAATTTATACTTCTAACTATTCTTAATCACCACTCAACTTCTTTTTGTCCACAAATATGCATTTTCCCAGTCAATTTCACAACCATTATGCATGAAACCATAGTAGGGTATATACACATATATCATATGCAAACTTCATGATTACATACGACATAATTTACAAAGTTACAAATTTCAAAATGCATATTACCAAAGTTGTAATATGATACATGTACTTCTTTATTTTGATATATTCAAAATATAAGCATGATTTATATATACATTCTTCGTTTTTCACCCACCTATAATTTTCGACGAGGTGATTCTTTTACTTTGTTCCTCAATGAAAATACATGAACAAATTTTTACACTACAACAAAGAAAATTCGTTAGTTTAATCAATATAATAAATATGAAAATCGTCTCATAAGTATTTAAACTCATTTTTAATACTTATAAAGTTTAAATTGAAACTTTATTACTAAAAGCACCATATGTACCTTTAAAGAATCTAACCACACAATGACTAACTATGCCGCTCAATGTGGTAAATCACAGGACGATTTCAACTGACGCCAACCGTAACCCTGCTGAGATATTTTAACAACTACGCATGAAATTTACTGCATCGTAAAACGTAATGTGAAATAATCTGTACTCTGAGCAACTATGTGTAGAATTTTTTGTATTGCATATTATAGTGCTCAATACTTTAACTTTTGCAACTACGTGCGGAATTTTCTGTATCGCATTATAGTGTAAGGTAAACTATGAATCTAGGTGACTATATACAGAATTTTCTACATCGTAAACGTAGCAATAGAAAATCTGAAAATCTTAGCAACTAAAGTGGAATTTTTTGCATCGCCACGTAATGCTAACTAACATAGAAAATTTTGGGAATACACATGATCTTAAAAAAAAAAAAAAAAAAAAACCTTTTTAGTGAGTGCATTAAGCACCAAACTTCTTTATCTTTAAAAAAAGACTTTAACTAAACTTTAAATTCAAATTTTTTTGAAATACTTTATTCTTGATTCTCACTTCTTAATCCGATATAAGGATCTTTTACACAAAAATACGAACTTAGATTTTGAAATTCGTTTTACAAATTCTCTTTTTAATAATACATATTTATATTTCAACTAGAATTGAAATAGTATAAGTGGGTAGTATATACCTCGATTCTGAACTTACTAGAGGGCTTTAATGAGTCTTATTCGCTCCATTAGTTTGTGCGTCACTTGCACAACATACTCTTATTTAAAATATACCACAATGTGCTACACAAAGTTACACACATTGCTTTTAACATTAAAAACTCTTTAAAACACTCATTTTTTACTACAACCTTTCATTCTAGATTCTACTTAACTGAGGCTTTCTAATTCCAGTTTCTTTGTAAAAGTTTAACTTATATACCCCTAGAAACATCCCTACGTAGTTCGTATAATTTTCAGAGACCCGGAACGAAAAGTCAAAATTTTTGGACCCCTTTTAACAGAATACTGTTCACAGCCCATTCCGTGGGCTGTTTCACTTCCGTTTTCACTTGGATTATCTCCCTATCTCTCACTTAGATCCCCTGTAAAATGGTTTTAAAAAATTCTAGCTATAGAGGGGTGAAACCTATAAAATACCCCTATTTTTCGATATTTTTTCATGTTAAAATTTGCTCTTTTTACATTCTAAACTCAATTTTCCTTCTACTATGATTCTTAGACTTATATATACTTGAATATGATCATTTGTTACACTAAAATGTAAAGATGAAATGACATTACATAGTGACTACAATTGCCCTTCATCTAGCCTAACTATACTTTTATAACTATCTCTTATCATCTTAAAATTATATCAATTCCTTATAATTTTTAGCCTCCAATATGTATGAAATCAAGTTCAATTTGATCACAACTCAATGAAGTCATACATGCCCTCACTTCGCCGTGACCTCCATACACACCCACACCATTCAACTTTTCAATTTTCTCAAGCTACTTTCTATCAAACATTTCATCAAACATTTGGAATGCAATCAATTTACTTAATACAACTCTAATTCAATCTTGAGGGCTTTGCTCCCATAAACCCTAACTTGAATCTATTATATGATTTCACTCAAACTAAGTTCCCTTTTTGGATGTTTTAGGGTTCTAATCCTAGTTTAGATCAAATCCACATCAATTACTTAACAAAAGAAAACAATCCAACAACAATCCACCTATAATGACTTTAAAGAATTCCATGAAAACTTACTTGGATTTTGCTCCCACTTTGATTATCTAACTTGAATAAGATTATATTCTTGATTGGAGGTCCACTTGACTTGAAAAATTTTGGGGTTCTCCTTCCTCTTGGTGTTGTCGTCCCTCTCTCTCGCTTCCTATCTCTATTTTGCTTTTAATTTTGCTAAGTGTGGGTGACTAACACCAACACCTTCATATATATAGCAGCTCATTTGGTACAGATGACCATAATGCCCCTTATTAGTTTATTTCACAATTCACTTAATTTTCTCTAAGTGTTAGGTGACTAACATGTTTATATTTACATCTGTAACTCTTATTTGAACAAAGACCATTTTACCCTTGTTTAAATCTCTCTTATTGATAAAATGACCCTTTTGCCCTTCTTTGGATTTATTTTACTATTAGAGTTAATTAGTTTCTAAAAACTTTGCTAGCATTCTAATATCATTCATTAGGATGATATTGATGAAATTTAACATTCTCATCCCTTATTCTCGCTTCTAACACTAGAAAATCTAGAATTGAGAATAAGAGCTTATATTTTCTCTCCTCATAAAAATTTCACACTCGAAATTTTAAACTGCGTGCTTATCTCAAATAAGTGTGGATACTAGGCATGCATTTGTTTTTCAGGTTCCCGTGTGGCTTCTTCCAATCCATGTTTTCTCCACAACACCTTCACTAGGGGAATAATCTTGCGGCGCAATACTTGATTCCTACAATTTAAGATTTCCACTAGCTGTTTTTCGTAGGTCAAGTTTTCCTTCAATTGCACTGTCTGTTCTTTCAAGATGTGTGAAGATCAGATACATACTTGCAAAGCATAGAAACATGGAACACATCGTGAATATTTGCTAGCTTTGGTGGTAATTTCAAACGATATGTCA
The DNA here is from genome assembly GCA_019925255.1 of Litchi chinensis. Taxonomy (NCBI): domain Eukaryota; kingdom Viridiplantae; phylum Streptophyta; class Magnoliopsida; order Sapindales; family Sapindaceae; genus Litchi; species Litchi chinensis. Next base: position 9,788,132 of record CM034462.1, on the reverse strand, counting down.
CCTCACCCACTCTTGTCAATACCTCGTACGACCCTATATACCATGGACTTAGTTTTTCGCGCTTCCCAAATCTTAAAACACCCTTCTATGGTGAGATTCGCAAGAAAACTCTATCACTCACCTAAAACTCTAAATCTCTCATTCGATTGTCCGCATAGCTCTTCTGCCTATCATTTGCTATCTTCAACCGTTCTTTTATCATGTTGATCCTTTTGTTGTAGCTTGGACAATCTCTAGGCTAATCAATCTTCTCTCACCTGCTTCATCCTAACAAATTGGGGCTCTACACTTTCTACTATACAACGCTTCATATGACGCCATGCCTATGCTAGACTGATAACTGTTGTTGTAGGCAAACTCAATTAAAGATAGATGAATATCCCAACTCCCTTTGAACTCCATCACACATGCCCTCAACATGTCTTCAAGAGTCTGGATGGTTATTTTAGATTGGCCATTTGTCTGAAGGTGAAAAGCCGTACTAAAACTCAATTTGGTGCTCATTGCTTCTTGCAGCTTCGACTAGAACTTGGAAGTAAATCGTGGATCTCTGTCTGACATTATAGATACTGGCACACCATGTAGCTTAACTATCTCATCCACATACAACTGGGCTAACTTTTCCAGGGAATATGTATTTTTGATGGCTAAGAAATGAGCGGATTTCATTAATCTGTCAACTATCACCCAAATGGCATCATGTCCGCTCTGCGTTCAGGGAAGTCCTACCACGAAATCCATTATGATCCTCTCCCACTTTTATTTCAGAATAGACAGAGGCTGTAATAACCCTGCTGGTTTTTTATGCTCAACTTTAATCTGCTGGTAGGTTAAACACTTGGATACGAAATCTGCTATTTCTTTCTTCATTCCTCTTCACCAATAACGGTTTTTCAGAGTTCGATATATCTTAGTACTCCTTGGATGCATAGCATATGCTGATGAGTGGACTTCTTCCATGATCTCTTTCTTAAACTCTTTTACATTGGGCACACACAATCTATGTCCCAAAGCTAGTGTTCCATCATCTCTCAACATAAAGCTGCTCCACTGCCCAGTCTTTATCTTGCCTCTTAGCTTCATCAAATAAGGATCTTGAGCTTTTAACTCTCGAACCATGTCCACCAACACTGGATGAATATGAAAGGCTACTAATAAAGCACTTAACTCTGCTGTCTCCAAACTAATACCCATGGATCTCAACTCTACCAATATCGGTAAATACTCAGCTTTCAATCGGGCTACGAAACTAATGGGTTTCCTACTTAGTGCATCAGCTACCACGTTTGCTTTGCCAGGGTGATATTCAAAATGCAGTCATAATCCTTGATGAGTTCAATCCACTTTCTCTGCCTCATATTGAACTCTTTCTGAGTGAATAAGTACTGTAAACTCTTATGATCAATGAAAATTTTGCAAGGTACTCCATAAAGATAGTGTATCCATGTTCGTAAGGCAAACACCACCGTTGCTAATTCCAGGTCATGTGTTGGATAGTTTATCTCATGCTTCTTTAGCTGTCTCAAAGCATATGCTATCACTCTGTCGTGCTGTATCAACACACACCCTAAACCCTACCGAGAGGTATCACAATACACTGTGAACCCATCACTTCCTGATGGAAGTGTAAGTACTGATGCCGAGGTCAACCTTTTCTTCAACTCGTCAAAACTGCATTGACATGCCTCTGACCATTCAAACTTTTCTTCTTTTCTTGTTAACTTCATCTCAAAAGAGTAGCAATCTTTGAAAATCCTTCCACGAACTTTTTATAATAGCCAGCTAAGCCCAAAAAACTCCTAACTTCTATTACGTTCATGGGTGGCTTCCAGTTGACAATAGCTTCTATCTTTTGGGGATCTATTGATATTCCTTATGCGGAAACTACATGTCCTAGAAAAGCTACTCTGTTTAGTCAGAATTGGCACTTGCTGAACTTAGCATAAAGCTGATGCTCTCTTAATGTCTGTAATACAATCCTTAGATGCTCAGCATGCTCTTCTTGACTACCTGAAAATATCATCTATAAACACGATTACAAACTTGTCCAGGTAGGGCCTAAAGACTCTGTTCATCAAGTCCATGAAAGTTGTTAGAGCATTAGTCAAATCGAATGGCATCACTAGGAATTCATAGTGCCCATAGCGAGTCATGAACTTAGTTTTAGGAACATCTTCCTTGTGCACCTTCAACTGATGATACCCTGACCTTAAGTCAATCTTTGAAAATACCCTAACCCCCTGAAGTTGATCAAATAAGTCATCTATTCTTGGCAGTAGGTACTGATTTCTAATAGTGACCCTATTAAGCTACCTGTAGTCGATGCACAACCGGAGACTCTCATCTTTCTTCTTCACAAACAATACTAGAGCTCCCTACGACGATGTGCTCGACTTAACAAATCCCTTACTCAACAGTTCTTCCATATAGACCTTTAATTCCTTTAACTCTACAGGTACCTTTCGATATGGAGCTATAGAAATGGGCTTTATACCAAGTGCTAACTCAATTTCGAACTATATCTCTCTATATCTCTCTATTTGATGGTAGCCCTGGAAGGTTTTTTGGGAAGACATCAGAGAACTCACTGACCATTGGAACCTCAGCTAGCTGTAACCGACCATCATTTGGTTCCACTACATAAGCTAAGTATCCTTAGCATGCTTTTCAGAGCATCTTATTAGCTCATATCACACTTATTAAGCTTGTAGGGAGTATCTTCCTCACTCTGCAAAAGATTACATCTGGTTCCCCAGACTTACTAAACTTGACTTCCTTTCGGTAACAATCTACTGTGGCACAATGCTTGGATAACCAGTCCATGCCTAAAATGACATCAAAGTCGTGAATATTCAACACTATCAAATCTGCCTCAAATTCACGACCTGATATAATAACCTTACTTCCTACATATACTTGATCTGCCGCTAGTAAATCACTTGTAAGAAGTAACACAATTATACTGTAGTCTATAGGACCCATCTCTACTCTAATTCTGCCCAAAAAGCCCCAAGAAACAAAAGAATGAGTGGCTTTTGAGTCCACCAACACATGTGCATCATAGTCAAATAATGAAACGGTACCTGTGACCACCTTCAGAGTTGCATCAGCCTTCTGCTGTGTCATTGTATATACTTTAGCTATCTGGCTATGGGGCCTACCAGGCTGTCCCCTGGGTGGCACACCCCTGCTAGATCCACCACTGGCTGGCGTCGGTACTGTAACTCCTCTACCTTAGGGGCTTCCCTTCTCAGGTCTACGACCCTCACTCGACTATCCCTGAATGGTAGATCTGACCTTTGTGAGACTTGATACAACTACACTAAGACAGTTATCATGAAATGACCCTCCTAACCGTATCTGAAACATCCTATTTTGCCCATAAGACACTCGTCTGGGTGTGATCTATCGCATTTGATGTAAACAAGCTTGTTCCTCTAACTTTGTTGACTTTTGGACCCCCCACATGACTAAACTGAGCTCTGGCTGGTCTGAACCCTCTAACTTTGCTTTTGATTGTCAAGCCCTGAAGGCTTTGATTCGCTCTTAGCTATTTTGCTTGAACCTCCTTGTTGACTACTAATCCGGCTATATTTCTGACTGAATCGTTGCTTCAGTTTAGGGAATGTCTTTGCATTTCTCTCAACTTTGGTGGCTGCCTCCACCAACTCCTCGTACCGAGTGTTTACTACTGAGGTCATATATGTCTTGATTTCAAACTCAACCCTATGGTGAACCTGTTCATCTTTTGTTCTTCATTCTCTAACATAAAAGGAACCAGACGGATCAATTCTGAGAATTTCTTCTCGTACTCTATCACTATAAGTGACAGGACCCTTCCCAGACCTTATCTAAACTCTCGTCTGGAGGATCCGGCCGGGCACTTCAACGGATTCCTCGAAACCGACTCGTCGGATCGAAGACATCCGGGAAGCGAACCCTATCTTTCTGTATCCGGTTTACTCATTAAAACTTAGTGATTTGATTTTATCTGTTACTGGTTGGGAGGGATAAACCTTTTCTTTGATTCTATTTCAAATTCATGTTATAAAAATTTCGGCAGCATAACGGCTGCGTTTTTGATAAACCAAAATTTAACCTGTAAGGAAAAGGACACTTCGACTATTTCTGAACACCTCCCAACTTCTTTATTCTCAATCATGTATCAATCATCACCATTTCATAAGCATAAACAATGAATTCAAATTCAACATGTACATATATGAACTATATATATAGAATGCATGATTATATTTACAACTTACAAATTCAACATCAATGTAATTCAAAAGTTAATAGGTTAAATACATATACAAAAATGTATATACACGTCTTGCGCTATCGCCCACCTACCAATGTATGTACAAACAAAAGATCTCGATCTCGTCCGACGATGGCACGCAATAAAAACAAACAAGCTACAAAACGAACAACAAGTTAGTGCGATAACATCATAGGATATCATATCACACATACTAACATATAAAATTTCAAGTCTTAAAATTTTCTTTAAAACTCTTCCATGTGTATCCTTGACTCATTCTAACCATCACGGGCGATTATAACTCACGCCAACGTGAAGCTTACTAATGCATCTCAACCACTACGTTACGGAATTTACTGCATCGTACGTAGGGCGCTAAACTCATCACTGAACAACTACAATGCGGAATTCTCTGCATCGCAAATGTAGTGCTAAATCTCTCAACGACTACGAGCGGAATTTACTGCATCGCATCGTAGTGCTAACTGTCAACTAACCAACTACGTGCGGAATTGTCTGCATCGCAACGTAGCGCTATACTTTTCTATAAACTGAGAGATTACGGACGGAATTCTCTGCATCGTCACGTAACGCTAAATCTCATAGCTTTTAAGGTGTACACATGGGTTTTTATAATACATTTCTTTAAGTGCAAAAGCACAAATGTCACTAGTTTAAAAATTTTGAACACTTTCTTTATTCCATTTTCTTTACAAGCAACTCATTATCACTTTCTAGTAGCATATGAATTCCATAAGAATCCATATGCTTAAACTTTAACTACATCATTATATGTATTATTTCATTCATTCTTTAGCTACTGTATTCCTTTAACATATTCAAGAAATGGTATAATAATTTACAAAGCTATTAAGTGGCGAACCACTTACCTCGAGGCCGCGTCACGCGTCTCGACGAGGCTCCTGGACGCCGCTCACGTGCTCGTCACCTACACAACATGATCTCATCATTACTAGTGATAATTTGAAAAGTTGAGAATCTCAACTTCAAGGTTAATAATCTCAACTAAGACCCATTTTTCTCTATATAATCTCCTAACTTGTTTCTAACTCAACCGAAACTCTCTAACTTCGATTTCTTTGTAAAAGTTTTACTTCTAGACCCCTAGGATCATCCCCATATGTTTCGTTTGGTCTCCAAAAGCTTAAAACAAAAAGTCAACTTTTTAATTATACGGTTGACCACGAAAAACAGAATTGAAACCAGCCATGGTTTCACCTCCGTTCCTTTTTGTAGTGTCTCCTTATCACATAACTAAGTCACCCGGAAAATTTCGTCGAGAAACTCCATCGTTTGCTATGTCAAATCTAAGGAAAACGTCCGTTTTGGACACTTTCGGGCGCAATTAAGTGCCCGTTTTGCAAACTCTTGGTTTCGGTTTAGCGACGCTAGATTTTCTTCCATAACTAAACTTCATTTAACTAATAATGACTAACCAAACTCATTTCGTGCCATAAAAATTGCATTAAGCTAACCGTTTCACTTCTCAGAGCTCTAACGACACTATTTTGTGCATAACTTGCACAATTTTTATCGGATTCGATCCGTTCCAAAACCTATGGTTTTCTATGGTTCCTAGGCATCATTTGAGGTATAGAACACCCCCATATAGGTCAGTTTTGGTCAGGTCTTCTATAGCTCAAAAATTCCACTCGGGATTGCAAAATTGTCAAATTTGCTCTATTGATCTCTACATGCCTCTCTATGCTTTTCTATGTTTTTTCATACCAAATTTTGAGTTCAAAACCATATAAACTCAAGGCTATCTACTGCTCTTCAAGTCCTCAACACTCACATAAACATAACTTTGTCATCCAAAGCTCTCAAACTCACTCACACTTTTTGTCAATCACTTGGTGTGCATAAAACACCAATCTCGGTTTTTATTTTGAGAGAGAGTGTAACAGCCCATTTACATCAATTTAAGGCATCAATTACACCCAAAACTCATCCTCGATGATTCTATAACAATCTCCTAAGGTTCTAACAAGATTTAAGAGCAATCTAACCAACCAAATCAACAAAATCAACACAAGGGGCTGTCACCAAATTTCTGTTTTATTTCAGCAGAAAGTTTAAAGAAAATGAATTGAAATCTCATTTAGAGCTTGCTTGGAGAGTGTGGATGACTTACTAGGGACCCTAGGAGGTGGATTGAGGGGATGGAAGGCTGGTTGGGAGGTTATTTCTCCCCAGGCCGACCAGCTTGCTGCACCCTGTCGCGATTCTGTTCCAGCTCGCGTCTGGGTCTGTTTCGCTTGCTGTTTGCGTCCGTTTCTGCTCTGTTTCTGCTCGACCAGACCAGTACCTCTCCTCTTCTGCTCGTCCTCTTCCTTTGCTGCCCAGAAACTACAGTTTTACTGCCTTGGATCTTCTTCACGCGAGCTGTCCTGCTGGAACTCGCGTCAGTTCCTCGCGCAACTGGTTCTACTCGCGCCCAGCTCGCGATCTGCTGCTGTCCTGCTCTATTCCTTTGCTGGTCTGGACGGTTTTTGCTGCTCAAGACTCCTTCTCCCTCTTCTTGGCTTCTTCCTTTCCTTGGCTCACGGCAGCAGCTACTCTTTCTCTCCCTTTCTCGATTTCTCTCGACTGTCTCTCGGTTGACTGTTTTTGTTTGTGTTTTTTGTGCTGAAAATTTCAGCTGAGTAGTGTTTATATAATAAACAACTTTTACTAATTGCATCTTGTCCCATTTCTTTTTAATTTTATTAAACTCTCATTTCCTTTCTTTAATTCTCATATTAACCCCTCTATACTTGTTTTAAATTCTCATTTCATTAACATTTTCCTTCGATCGTCAATCTTGAATTATATATATAAAAAAAAAAAAACTAAGCTTATTTTATAAATCTTGACTCTCTCTTTTTAATCGAATTTTAATTCGATTATCATTTACTAACATCTTGAATTTCTGGACTTAGATTTTTATTGGGACGTTACTAAACTTTTTAATACGACGAATTTCATCGTATTCTAAATGAATATATTTCGAAGGTTATGAAATTAAATCAATTAAACGTAGAGAGTTATATATTATCTCTCTACCTCAGTTTCTAACGTTGGGACTTTAGAAGTCGGAGCTAGGGGTTTACAATAAGGGTCTCCTGCTCAAATCAAAAGAATTATTCGATCTTTGCATCTTGTAGTTCTTGGGAAATAACTTATCTGTGAACTCCTTCTTAAAGTCAGCCAGGAGACTCCATCTGGGTGCGCTCTCTGATGAGCTTTCCACCAATCTTTCGCACGATCCTTAAGAAGGAAAGCTGAAAAAGTCACCATTTGTTCTTCTATGCAACCTATAACCTGGAATATCTGTTCGTTTATCTCTAGCCATGACAATGCTCGCTCTAGATCTCCTGTGCCATCATAAGGCTTGGCGCCTAACTTACGAGCCCGCTCTATCGATGCCCCTGTCTCCCGCGGCTGCTAAAGTGTCACTGTTAACATCTGTGTCATCTGCTCTATATTTCCTAGAGCAGGCTCTGCTCGAGCTGGCTGCGATGTCTTAAGATGGGAAGAACTGGCTGGCACATTGACTGATTCGTCAACATTTTCTTCTTCTGATGGGGTGCCTCTACGGCTACCTTCCTCGTTCAGGGACGACCACGCCGCTACATATCTCTATAATTTTTCTAATTACATATAAAACTCAGATTAGAACACTAACAATGCATAAAATAATTTTGTAACTCATGCAGTGCTTAAACTTTAATCTTTATAACTTACTAAATCTTATATCTAACCATTGAATAACTCATGCATCAATTAGTTCATACTTCATGCATAAATAGTTTTCAAGTACTTTCTAAACTTCATCTCAAAACTTTACAAAACTGGGCTCTGATACCAACTTGACAAGACCCGAACTATATTCTCTCTAAGCTCTTATCTAAAGAGTCTTGTCGGGCACTCCAACGAACCTCTTATATCCCTATTCACGATCAAGAGAGATCCGCAAATCTCTCTTGATCGTAAATTGGGTTATAAGTGGTTCGTTGGAGTGCCCGGTAAGACTCTCTAGATAAGAGCTTAGAGAGAATCTGGTTCGGATCTTATCAGAATAAGTTTGATGTTAGGACAACATCCTAAGTTGTTATAACTTAAACAAAAATGGGCGTATGACGTCAACAAACATCAAAATTATTCTATGAACAACTCCAACATTATGTTAATAAGTTATGTGATGTCATCTTGTTGAGATCAACGTCGAAGTTATTGAGCAAACAAGTTTAACGTTAGGGCAATGTCCGAAGTTGTTCAAACCTAACAAAAATAGATGTATGACATCAGCAAATGTTCAAGTTGTTCTATCAACAACTCCAACGTTATGTTAACAAGTTATGTGACATCATCTTGTTGTGACCAACCTCGAAATTGTTCAGCAAACAAGTTTAACGTTATGACAACATCCAAAATTGTTCAAACCTAACAAAAATGGACGTATGACGTCAGCAAACGTTCAAGTTGTTCCATCAACAACTCAAACGTTATGTGAACAAGTTATGTGACGTCATTTTGTTAAGATCAATATTGAAGTACTTAAGCGATCAAGTTTGAAATGAGGACAAGGTCCGAAATTGTTTAAACCTAACAAAAATGGATGCATGAGGTAAGCAAACGTTAAACTTGTTCCATGAACAACTCTAACGTTATGTTAAGAAGTTATATGATGTCATCTTGTTGAGATCAACATTGAAGTTGTTCAGCGAACAAGTTTGACATGAGGATAATGTCCAAAGTTGTTCAAATATAACAAAAATGGACGTATGACGTCAGCAAACGTCAAAGTTGCTTTATTAACAACTCCAACGTTATGTTAACAAGTTATGTGATGTCATCTTATTGAGATCAACATCAAAGTTGTTTAGCGAGCATGTTTGATGTTAAGACAACGTCTAAAGTTGTTCAAACTTAACAAAAATAGATGTATGAGGTCAGCAAACGTCAAAGTTGTTCTATTAACAACTCCAATGTTATGTTAACAAGTTAGCTGACGTCATATTGTTGAGATCAATGTCAAAGTTATTCATTGAATAACTTTAACATTAGGACAACGTCCGAAGTTGTTCAAACTTAACAAAATGGATGTATGACATCAGCAAACATTAAACTTATTCAATCAACAACTCCAACATTATATTAACAAGTTACGTGACATCATCTTATTAAGATTAACGTTGTAGTTGTTCAGCGAGCAAGTTTGACATTAAGACAACGTCTAAAGTTGTTCAAACTTAACAAAAATGGATGTATGACGTCAGCAAACATGAAAATTGTTCTATTAACAACTCCAATGTTATGTTAACAAGTTAGGTGACATAATATTGTTGAGATCAACGTCAAAGTTGTTCAGTGAATAAGTTTGACATTAGGACAACGTCCGAAGTTGTTCAAACTTAACAAAATAGACGTATGACGTCAGCAAAAATTAAACTTGTTCAATAAACAACTCTAACGTTATGTTAACAAGTTATGTAATATCATCTTGTCAAGATCAACGTCGAAGTTGTTCATCGAACAACTTTAACGTTAGAACAATGTCGAAGTTGTTCAAACCTAACAAAAATGGATTATGACGTCAACAAATGTTAAACTTGTTCCATGAACAACTCCACCGTGATATTAACAAGTTATGTGACATCATCTTATTGAGGTCAACGTTGAAGTTGTTTAGCGAACAAGTTTGACACTAGGACAATGTCCAAAATTGTTCAACTTTAATAAAAATGGACGTATGACGTCAGCAAATGTCAAAGTTGTTCTATTTACAACTTCATCATTATGTTAACAAGTTATGTGACATCATCTTATTAAGATCAACGTTGAAGTTGTTCAGCAAACAAGTTTGATGATAAGACAACGTCCGAAATTGTCCAAACTTAACAAAAATGAACGTATGATATCAACAAACGTCATACTTGTTCTATGAACAATTCCAACATTCATGTGAACAAGTTGTGCAACATTAACTTATTGAGTTCAATGTCGAAGTTGTTGAGTGAACAAGTTTGACTTTAGGACAATGTTTGAAGTTGTTCAAACTTAATAAAAATGAATGTATAACGTCAGCAAACATTAAAGTTGTTCCATGAACAACTCCAACATCTATTTTAATAAGTACATAACGTCAACTTATTCCCACCAATGTCAAAGTTGTTTAGTGAATACGTCAGACGTTTAGCACAATGTCATAAGTTGTTTAAATTGAACAAAATGGAAGTATGACATCAACATAACGTCGGAGTTGTGCTTTGAATAACTCCAACGTCCATTTCAAGAAGTACTTAACGTCAACTTATTCCCTGACTTCCATTTTAATGTCAATTTTTTTATTTTTTGGCATATTTGTTTATTTTGATTAAGGGTAGTTTAGTCTTTATATGGTTTTCATCATGTTTGACCGTAGTTAAATAATAAAAATGATTAAATTGATGAATTTCTAAAACATTAAATATGACAAATATTCAAAACCTATAAGTTTAATATTAAACATTACCGATTAAAATGAAATTTTCTCTTAATTTTTTATATTTAATAATTTTATTTGGACACATCCAATTAACAAATTCTAAAATATCAAATTTTCATAAATTCTAAAATGCAAGCCTTCCAGTGGTCATAGGTGTGCGATTGCGCTCACATCATGACATAGTCACGTACTTATTCTAATATTGATGCGTGGCTACGTCATCGTTTTACCGCGACTACACTCTCATACCAATACAAGCATTTCATTGATTATGGGTGTGCGACTATACTCACATCATGGTGCGGTTACGCACCAATACTAGTGTTAATGTGTGGCCGTACCATTGTTTTAACGTGTTTACGCACCCATACTAGTGCAAATTTTTTATTGATCCCAATGTTAGTGTGTGATCGCACCATTGTTTTAACGTGGCCACACACTTATATCAGTGTAAGTTTTTCATTGATTATGGCTGCGTGACTGCATTCACATTTTGGTTCGACCGCGTACTTACTTCAGTGTTGGTGTACGACCACATCACTGCCCTAGTGGAGCTGGGCATCCATACTAATGCATCTAATCATGCTTGCCTCATGTCACGCACAAGTGTGATGGAAGAGCTTTTCATCACACTTAAGAGTGACGGAACGCTTTCTCATCACAGTTGCCTTAGGCGTGACAAGAGTTCTTTAATGATGGTGCACAGCTGCGCCATTATTTCAGCACGGCTATATGCCTATAATAGTGCAAACCTTGCATTGATCATGGATGTGCAGTTACGCTCTAATAAAGCTGTAACCGCAATCACTGTTTTAATGTGTTCACGCACCCATACTAGTATAATCCAATTTAATTTTTAATGTTCAATTTTAAAATATAGTCAAATATAATAACTTAAATTGGATTTTTTTAAAGAATAATTAAATTAGATTAAAATATTATTTAATTATATTGTTGAGGGAAATAAGTTTATTGAATTTATATCTTAAAAATACATAAAAGTTGTAAGCTCTTATTTTCAATTCTAAAATTCCTAGTGTTAGAAGTTAGACTAAAGGATGAAAATGTTAAATTTCATCAATATTATCCGTATGAGTGATATTAGGATATTAGTAAAATTTTTAGAAACTAATTGTCGATGTTAGATTTCAGTCGACGAGTAATCAATGTTCAATACCTGCAATCAATGTGAGAAAACACAAATACCAAGAAAGAACACAGATAAATACCAAGAATCAAACAAGGAACACCAAACTTTTACGTGGTTCAGCAATAATAAGCCTATGTCCATGACTGTTTGTCTCTTAAATTCTACAGAGTGACAGTATGTTATTAAAATATTTTTCCATCATGTTACAATGATTTTAGCCTCCTATTTATAGAGAAAGAGACGTTACAATTCTGGTAGCAATAAATCAGGAAAAAATTTCCAAATTAATTACATTCCCTAAATAATCGGGAAAAGTAAGGAAAAGATTTGTGAATTAATTACACTTCCTAATATGTTTGAATAATATCAGGAAATTACTGTAATTATCTCGAGTTAAGGTTGATTTGAATTTGAATTTGAATAAACCTCCATATCTGATGAGGAAATCACGGTTTGACTAGGTAACTGCCATATTCGGAGAGAGAATCATGGTTGAACTAGGTAACTGCCTGTTTCTGGAAGATACTGCATTTATTACGCTCTTAGACGAGCTGCTATCTATGGCGGTCTCGAGCTCGAGCTCGCTGGGAGACGAGCTGTGCATGAGGCGAGTTGCGGCCTGACTGTGCTTATAGGTCTGTTGATGCCAGCTGGAGAATTTCTTTGAGCGAGCTGAAGAGCTTGCTGGGCTTAGAATCAATACTGGGCCTCGTTTGATGGGCTTTGACTAGGTTGACCTTATCGAGCCTAAATTGGGTTTTTACCAGCCCATTTAATAAGTCCGAAAAATACATATAACATTAGCCCTCCAGCTCTCAGTTCGCTCTGCGAGCTGGGAGCTTAATCTTGCTGGTAAAAGCTGGCTTCCTTGGCATGATAACTTGAATAACTGCCTCTGCACCTTTTCAAATTCCACCTTTTCAGTTGCGACACCTGACAGTCATGCAGGGGGTAACTGAAATGACGCCTGCACATCCCTTACACGCGCATTTAATGCGCACGTCTTTCAACTGACGACTGCATGATTATAAAGCCGTACTTCGCGCTGCACCGTTGGATTAATGACGGTTACACAGTGCAGAGATCTGACGGTTGGGGTTTGAGATCGCATACTTTATAATTGGTGGAGCCCTTTCATTTTTCTCTTTTACCTTGCCATTTTTACTCGAAGCAAGCAAGCAATCAAGAAACCAAGAGACCAAGTTTAGAGAACTTCTAGTCACCGTCTTTACATCTTTCATCAGCGATTCAAGATAAACACTTGATTTATTTATTTATTTATTTTTTTTGAATCGATGTCATGTTTGTATTTTGTTTCACCACCATTGTTGTTCATGCAATGATATTTTGTTATACCTTCATTATTCTGAGTCTTCTGTTTATTGAATATGGTTTTTCTTCTTCTGTTGGTTTGATCTGGTTTTTACTTGTTCATGACTGGACTACTGTTTGTGACTTGTAATGCATGCTTGACTGTTGATTTAGGATTGTTGTAGTCTTGTTAGCTCAATGTCGTTGCTTTTGTTGACTGAACCCTACATTGCATAGTCTGACTGTTTTCTTTTGTTCAGATGTCCTCAAGCGGGGCTCGCAAGGGAATTATTCCGAGCAGTGAAGCTCGTGAGCGAGATGAAGCCCGAGCACATGCTAGACAGGGAAGAAAAGCTCGGGATACATTCATTCATCACCCTTCATCATTAAAGCGTCCTGAGGTGGAAGGACTTGTCACTCAATTCCACATCCCTTTGGGTTGTCGTGCATTGCTACCTGATTCAAAGAATCATGCCTGTTATCCACCAAGGGGATACATCGCCGTCAGTGTTCAACATTTCGAGCTGGGGCTACAGTTCCCCATTCAACCGTACTTGATCGCATTTCTCAACAAGGTCAAGCTCGACCATTCTAGTTAACTCCAAACTCCTACGCACAGCTGACCTTGCTGGCCGTGGCCTTCCTCAGGAACGGCCTTCCTCCCCCTACTCTAAAAATTATACAGCAGTTCTACTCCTTCAAGGCTCTGAGCGTAGCAGAAGGAGAGAAACCGAAGGGCATTTATTACCTCACAGCCCGTCCGTCGAAATACAAAGATCTCTTGCCTAAAGGAGAAGCGAAGGGCAAGTCCAACGTCGGTTTGTACAAGATGAGCTGGTTTTACATCTCGTGTCCCTCCCTTGCAGGTCTCCAAAATTTTAGCTATTCTCTGGAACCAGGTATGCAGGATAATATATTGCGAGCTGAACCGAGCTTGTTGTTTTGTTTTCTAAAAATGTCTTGCTTTGCAGTGCAAAAAATTGACGAGTCTCCTCTCAGCAGCGAGGAGAAACAAGCTCTTGACAAGCTTGCAAATTCAGAGGACACGGGCATCAGCAGTAAATTTGACGATGTTGTCCTTAGAGCTTACGGCCTCGCTCCTCCTAAGGAATCCCCTCTTCTGCGATCTGAGGAGGACATAGGCAAGACCGATGATAACCCTAGACTTCTTTCTGTTTTTTAAGTTCCAGTTCAGGTGGGGGACATGCCTGCTTCCCAACCTCTGCAACCAGTCTCTACACAAGCAGCGGGTACAACTCGTTCACCTTCTCTAACTCGAAAGGCTTCTACCCAAGGTGCTCCTGCTCGCGCCTCACCTAAGGCGAAATCGTCTTCAGCTCGCGCCCCATCAAAGGGCGCATCTCCAAAAACTACTTCTCGGACTCCTGCCCCAGTTCGGGCAAAAGTAACTTCATCTAGCGCTCCCTCAAAGGGCGCATCACAAACAACGACTCCTCCAGCTTCTGCTTCAGTTCGGACAAGATTAGACCCAGCCCATACAGCCCCTACTATACAAGTTGACTCATCCTCTTCCCCACATCACACATCTATCCTAGGGGCTTCACTGCCATTTCCAGCTCGCGCTCCAGCCCCTGTTTCTTCCTCTGGGTGAATTCCAGCCAACAGGAGGAAACTTGTTCTCTTGAAATCCCCCCCTCTGAACGACCTACTACATCTTCAGCCTCATCGACTCTTTCAGCGAAACGGCCTGCTGAGGCCTTAGTCACTCCAGCTGCTCCCTCAAAACACTTAAAACCATCTGCTAAGGACAAGGCTCCTGCGACCGCTGCTCTCAGCGAGGTGCCTGTTGAGGCCATCGCTCCCTCAACCGCTATTCCCAGCGAGGTGCCTACTGCTGCTGAGGCCACTGTTCCTTCAACTCTCCAGTTGACTCCAGTTTCCAGCTTCCAACCTGGAAAAAGGGGTGCTCCTCCTAAGGTTGCTTCTCAGGCAACCCAAGCTGGCCCCAGCGGGTATGTGACTAGGCGTACCGTTGCTTCGCGACGTGGTGCTTCTCAGGATGATGAGCGTGATATCCCGGAGCGTGAGAGAACCCCTTTGCCAACCAGACCAGTCATCGAGCTAGGTCCTGGGGGAAGATACTTAACTTCTTTCCTTGACAACTGGGCAACAATTATGCTTACTCACACAAATGTCTTGGAGAATAGGTGCCTTAAGGGCGAGGACCTCGACGAGTTCGCAGCTCGTCATTGCATGCTGGTAAGTTATTTTTCCTCATCTGCTGACTTCTTTACTTAACTAAATTTTAACTTGTTTATCATTTCCAGAGCGCCCTTGCTGCAATGAAGCGGAGAAGAGAGACAAGGGCTACCAAGGATGAAATAAGGAAACTAGAATTCGAGCTGAAGACGGCCACTGATGATATAGCTCGCTTAACCGAGGGCAGAATACAGGGTCAGGAAGCTCAGATCGTTGAGGCGAATGTTGCGAGACAGACCTTTGAAGAAACTCTAAAGAAAATGGAAAATGAACATGTCATGCTAAAAGATGAGCTTCACAAGGCGAAAGAAGAACTGAGGCAGTCTGAGTAGCGGGCTTCAACCGCGGAGGATAAGATTGAAGTGCTTCACCGTTGAGTTGATGTTGCTTTGGCGCGAGCTGAAGTTGCTGAGAAACAAGCCGAGGAAGCTAAAAAGCGAGCTGATGAAATGGAAGCTGCAGTTAAACGCGCTGAGGAGGCTGCCACCAAACGAGCTGAAGAGGTTGAAATCACGGTTAAACGTGCCGAGGAAGCTGAGCATCGAGCTGAGGTGCTTAGGCAACAAGTGGGGGAGGCCATTCAGTGGGCTGAGGCTTCAGAGCAGCGAGTTGAAGCCATGAAAAAAGAAGCTGAGGTCGTTAACCAGCTTGCAGACAATGCCTTCGAGGAGCTATCGACCTTCAAAGCGCAGACCGCTCAAGAACTGGAGGCCCAAGTTGTTGAAGTAAGGGATGAGGCTGAGGAGTCAACAGGTTGTGACTTTCTCTTCACGTTGTGGTTGTCCCATCCGAGGATGGATTTTTCTATCTTTGGGGATGTGGGACTTGAACTTGTGGAGGAGTTTAAGGCAAAGGCTGCCTTATCTTTGATTGATCCAGCTCCATCAGTAGTGCGAGCTCCGGGCTCAACTTCTCAGATTGAACCTGCTGGAGCCCTTGAGCCCCCTAGCTCGTTTCTTCCCCATCACCTTCCAGCTGAAAGTGCAGATCCCCCAACTCTGGGCTAGAATTTTTTTTTACTTTTGTAACTTTATCTTCTTTTATAATTGTAAATTTTAGTTTTCTTTTGTAATGGCTTTCACACTTAATGAAATTTCTTTCATTATTTCTTCTGTGTTGAATGTATATGCGGTGTATTATATCTTTTATTTATGCGACCTAATCAACATGGCATAAATTCGCACTTAATCAAATGTAACAATTAATAACTCAAGTAATTACTTGGCTCTTTAATAAGTGATCTGTTGGCATAGATCGAATTCTTGCCCATTAAATGGAAGTTGTTGACGAGCTGTTTAAATTAATTAACCATGCAAGGTCTAACGAACTCGTTTTCTTTTATTTTTTCGTTTTTAGCGAGCTATGTAAGGACAAACCCTGCTTTTTAGGCCCATTGCTTTTTAGGCGAGCCATGCAGGGACACTTAGTCACCTGTTTTTTAGGCTCTTTTGGCGAGCTATGCAGAGACACTTAGTTATATGCTTTTTAGGCTCTTTTTGTTTGTAGCGAGCTATGCAGGGGTCGTCACCTCAACTGCTTTTTAGGCTCTTTGTATTATAGTGAGCTATGCAAGGATACTTAGTCACTTGCTTTTTAGGCTCTCTTTTGTTTGTAGCGAGCTATACAGGGGTCGTCACCTCGACTGCTTTTTAGGCTCTTTGTATTGTAGCGAGCTATGCAGGGGTCGTCACCTCGACTGCTTTTTAGGCTCTTTATATTGTAGCAAGCTATTAAGCTCGGAGCCCGTTAGCCCTAGTGAAATGAGTTAAGTCACAAGCTGGGAAAATGGAGCTTTCATTAACTAGAATGATTTTGAATTACATATTACAAAGAGTTCACTGATAATAAGGACACAGATGCTCGGCATTCCATGCTCGAGGGACTTCAGCTCCATTTTCATTAGCTAAATGATAAGCCCCATTCCCCAAGCTTGCTTTGACAACATACGATCCTTCCCAGTTCGGGCCTAAGGATCCATCACTTGGCTTGCGGGCTCCAGGTAGGATGAGACGCAAAACTAAGTCTCCAACATTGAATTTACGAATTCGAGCATACTTGTTGTAGTACCTCGCTATTCTCTGCTGATAAACAGCTACCCTTAACCTGGCCGTTTCCCTGTGTTCTTCAAGCAGGTCCAAGTTTGTTGCAAGTAGCTGATCGTTGTCATTTGGATTGAAGGTTGCTCTTTTTTGCGAGGTGACTTCAAACTCAGCTGGGATCATAGCCTCAGATCCATACACCATTGAGAACGGGGTCTCGCCAGTGGAGCTACGAGCTGTGGTTCTGTAAGACCACAATACTTTCTGAAGCTCATCTACCCATGCTCCTTTCTTTGTTTCCAGTTTCATCTTCAGGGTTTGCTTGATAATCTTGTTCACAGCTTCAACTTGGCCATTGGCTTGTGGATGGTCCACTGCTGAGAAGCTTTTAACGATCTTGAGGTCGTTGCAGAACCTAAGAAACTGGTCGCTGCTGAACTGAGTTCCATTATCTGTCACGATCTGCTGTGGAACCCCAAATCTGCAAATAATGTTACTCCACACGAACTTCTCAATCTTTGTTGTGGAGATTTCTGCCAACTCCTTCGCTTCTACCCACTTGGTGAAGTAGTCAACTATGACCACAACATGCTTGCATCTTCCTCGAGCCATTGGTAGAGGCCCGATCAAATCCATCCCCTAGATGGCAAAGGGCCATGGGCTCACCATTTGTTGGAGATAAGCTGGCGGAGCTCGTGGAATCTGGGCAAACCTCTGACACTTGTCACATTTTTTGACCAAGTTGATGGCATCCTACTTCATGGTTGGCCAATAAAAACCTTGACGAAGTGCCTTCTGAGCCAGAGATAGCCCCCCAACGTGGTTCCCACAATGGCCTTCGTGTATCTGCCTCAGTACTACTTCACACTCAGGGCCATCATTGCATCTTAACAACGGAGTTGAGAACCCCTTCTTGTACAGCGCATCGTTATAGATGTAATGATGGCTGCTCTAGCTCGCAAACGTCGGGCTTCCAGCTTATTGTCTGGCAGCTTTCTGTCCTGCAAATAAGCGAGAATCAGGCTCATCCAGGAATTGGGCTGCACTGATATTGCCATCATCACATTCTTCTCCTCTGTACTTGGGGCTGGTAGAAACTCAACTGGGATGGCTCTAAGAAAGTCTGCATCCCGGGTGGTTGCCAAGCGAGCTAAAGCATCTGTATGTGCGTTCTGAGCTCGAGGAATCCTTTTCACTTCGCACTTCTGAAACGCACCTAGCAGCTCGTGAACTTTCTGGAGGTAGAGGGCCATTTTTGGTCCCTTGGCTTGATATTCCCCCAATATGTGGCACACAACGAGCTGTGAATCGCTGAAAACTTTCAATCGTTCAGCTCGCATCTCTTTAGCCAAACGCAGACCCGTGAGCAGGGCTTCATACTCAGCCTCATTGTTTGTTGCCTGAAAGCCAAACCTTAACGCACAAAGGATTTTATGGCCTTTAGGACTGATTAATAGGATCCCAGCTCCAGCCCTCTGCTCGCTGGACGATCCATCAACATAAAGCTCCCAGGCTGGACCTTCAGAAGATTCAGCTTCATCATCCACAGGTCCTGTAAACTCTGCAATGAAATATGCCAGGGCCTGAGCTTTGATAGCCATTCTCGGCTTGAACTGGATATTGAACTGCGCGAGCTCTACTGCCCATTTTAACAAGCGACCTGAGGTGTCTGCCTTTTGCAAGACTTGCTTCAGCGGGTACTGGGTAAGGACTTCAATTGTATAAGCCTGGAAGTAAGGTCGCAGCTTCCTTGATGCAATCACCAGGCAGTAAGCTAGTTTCTCCATCTGCGAGTACCTGGTTTCAGCATCCTGCAATCGCTTGCTTACATAATACACCGGAAGCTGTGTTTTTTCTTCTTCCCTCACCAGTGCATCACTCAGAGCTTGCTGTGACACCCCCAAATACAAAATCAGTTTTTCTTCTCCTTTGGGCTTAGACAAGAGTGGAGCTCGCCCCATATATTCCTTCAACTGCTGGAAGGCTGTTTCACACTGTTAAGTCCACTCGAAGCTCTTGGCCTTTTTCAATATATCAAAGAAAGGAATGCACTTATCAGTAGCTTTCGAAATGAACCGGCTTAGTGCAGCAACCTGACCGTTGAGGCTTTGTACATCCTTCACCCTGGTTGGTGATCTCATGTCGATCAATGCTTTGATCTTCTCATGGTTTGCTTCAATTCCTCTACTGTTGACCATGAACTCTAGAAACTTCCCAGAAGCTACTCCAAACGCACATTTGAGCGGATTTAACTTCATTTGGTAGCTCCTCAGAATCTGGAACATCTCTCTCAGGTCGCGAACATGGTCACTTATCTGCTTGGATTTCACTAGCATATCATCAACATAGACCTCCATGGTCTTTCTGATTTGCTCCTCGAACATCATGTTCACCAAGCGTTGATAGGTCGCTCCATCGTTCTTCAACCCGAAGGGCATCACCTTGTAGCAATACAATCCCCGATCAGTCATGAACAAGGTGTGCTCTTCATCCTCAAGTTTCATTGAGATCTGGTTATATCCCGAATATGCGTCCATGAAGCTCAGGAGCTCGTGGCCAGCAGTAGCATCCACGAGTTGGTCTATCCTTGGCAGAGGAAAACTGTCCTTAGGGCACGCCTTGTTCAGGTCAGTGAAGTCGATGCAAGTTCTCCACTTTCCATTCTTTTTCTTCACTAGCACAGAGTTGGCGACCCAGGTCGGGTAGTACGCTTCTCTGATGAACTTGTTAACCAGCAGCTTGTCTACCTCCTCTTTCAGTGCTAAGTAATGTTCCCCTGTCATTGCCTTTTTCTTCTGGCGAACTGGCTTGAAATCAGGATCTATGTTCAGCCTGTGAGACATCACCTCGGGATCTATTCCCACCATGTCCTCATGATTCCATGCAAACACATCCAATTTCACCTTCAGGAAGTCAACGAGCTGGGCTTTCAGTTCCGGAGCTAATCTTTTGCCCAGTTTCAGGCACCGCTCTGGATCTACCTCGTTGACTTGTACATCCTCTAATTCTTCAATTGGACCAGTAGCTCAGTCTGCATCTACCTCGCGAGGGTCCAAGTCGTGACTAACTCCTTTCTCAATCATAGCTCGTGGCTCGCCCCCTGAGACCACGTTCACCTTCTTTCCTCTCACGCCCATCTTCACAGCATCTTCATAACAACGCCGGGCTAAGTGCTGCTCTCCTCAAACACATCCGATGCCATTAGGAGTTGGGAACTTAACTGTCAGAGTTCTGATTGAGGTAACCAATTCCAACTCGTTCATGGCAGGTCTCCCGAGGACCACATTATATGTTGATGGACAGTCAATTATCAAGAAGTCTGTCAGGGTTGTTGCTTGACGACCTGCCTCCCCAAGAGTCAATGGTAGCTTGATCTGGCCCACTGGTACTACAGCATCTCCAGTGAATCCAAATAAAGGTTCCGGGGATGGTCTCATTTGTTCTGCTCGCAGCCCCATCTGGTCAAAGCAGTTTCTATACATCACGTTCACCGAGCTTCCAGTATCAATCATGATGCGCCTAACTTCCACATTGCTGATCTTAGCTCGTATAACCAGCGCATCGTTATGAGACCAGATCACTCATCTAGCATCTTCATCCGTAAATACAATCTCATCCGAGGTCGGCTTTGCCCTTTTGATAGGTCCCTCCGACCCATTGAGTTGAAAAGAATGATTCGCCTCTTGGACGTATCTCTCATGCGATCTGTTGGAGTCTCCTGCGATGTGGGGGCCACCATGAATGGTGAAAATGGTTCTTACCGCAGGCTCATGCTCTGGTTCAAGAGCTTGTAGGGGCTGCTATGCTAGCTGCTGCTGCTGAGGTCGTTGCTGGTGAGGTCGCCGGTCAGAAAGTCTTGCCACATATTCTCTCAAACGACCTCGCCTGATCAACTTCTCAATGGCGTTCTTTAACGACCAGCAGTCTGAAGTATTGTGCCCTACCTCATTATGATAGGCACATAATTTATTTTGATCCTTTTTGTTGAACGGGAGCCCTTATGGGATTGGGCCTCCCAAAATCCTCGTTATTCCTCTCTGCAGCGTAAATCCTATCTGGTGATGCAATCAAGACGCTGTATCCTTCATGACGACCTTGACGTTGAGGTCACTTATACCTTGGCTCTCTCCTCGCTCTCTTGGCGATCTGGTTACTCGAGCCACTATTTCTTCCTTCTTCGTTCCTGCTATTGTTTCTCTTCTTTGGCTGGCTGGAACTGCTTGCTTCATTCTTTTGATTCTGTTTCTTCGGGCCGAAGGTCTCTTCCTACCTAATCTCCTTCGCAGCTCGCTCATAAAATTCTCCCAGATCATTCACTGGGGACTTGTAAATGCTCTCGTATAACTTTCCATCCTTGCGCAGCCCAATTGAGATCGCTGTCAGTATACTCTCATCTGACGGATGCTCAACATTAGCGACCTCGTGTCTGAACCTGGTGATATATTCCTTCAATGATTCACCCTGACGCTGGAAGATCGTAGCTAGGCAGCAGGATGGAGCGAGCTGCCTTCTCAGTGCTCTGTACTGACCAACGAACTTCCATTGGCATTCCTCCCAACTGCCTATGCTGCGAGCCGGGAGATTCTTAAACCATGTTCTTGGAATATCTCCAAGAGTGGTTGGGAATACTCGGCACTTCACCATTGGATTATTGGTTTGCAGATCCATCTGAATGTTGAAAGCATTGAGATGGTCATAGGGGTCATTGTCCCCATTGTATTGTTGAATGTTCGACACTTTAAGCCTTGGAGGGAGAGGTTACGTCTCAATCTCCCTTGTATAGGGGGTCCTTTCCCCGTAGTGCCTGTGCTGTCCCGAGGCTTCAGGTTGCGTTTCCAATTGTTGGACCCTCTGGAGGAGCTTCTCTACTTGTGGATCTCGGAGCTAGTATCTCCTTCTGTGACCATGACTTGGAGCCGGGTGCTCTGGGTCATACCTTTCATCCTCCTCGAACTGACCCTCATGATGATGGGATCTTACTTGATGTCCATCCACCTCATCAACATACCGAGCTGCGGCTCGGACTCTATCGTGCCCAACCTCTGCTCGCTGGTTTCCACCTTGGCTCAGCCTCACTACTAGGCTAGCGGGGCGTGCGACCTCCCTTTCGTGTTGAACAGGGTGTCTTCCAGCCATTGAACGTGCATTGGAAGAGCGAGCCGAGTCTGCAGGTCGCGGGACTTCCCTCGCCAGCGTTTCGGGCCCTTGCGCCGCCTCATGCTGCTGGGGCACTCCCTTTGGTGCCTGAACTTCCACCCTAGTTACGTTCTAAACTTGAGCCTACACCAACATATTGACGGCCTCTGTGAGCTGTCTAACCGTGTCCTCCAACACCTCTTGCCTCTGTAACAGCACATTCTGTCCTTCGGCCATTGGGGCAATTAGAACCGTTTGACGATGAGGCAGATGAGGGATGCCTGTCGCAGCACCGAGTGCCTGTCCATGGGATGGGCCTGCACCATGCATGGTTGCGTCTTGCACAGGCTGTATGTTCTGCTGTGATTGGTTCATGTGGCTCTCTGCCTGGTCATCATCAACATGATACCTATTCGATCTGGTTTTTGTCATGTTGTTAGGAATCGAGATGAATGAGACTGTAGTTTGGCCCTTCCTCTAGCGCCAAAATGTCGACGTTAGATTTCAGTCGACGAGTAATCAATGCCCAATACCTGCAATCAATGTAAGAAAGCACAAATACCAAGAAAGAACACAGACAAATACCAAGAATCAAACAAAGAACACCAAACTTTTACGTGGTTCAGCAATAATGAGCCTACGTCCACGACTATTTGTCTCTTAAATTCTGCAGAGTGGCAGTATGTTATTAAAATATTTTCCCATCATGTTACAATGATTTTAGCCTCTTATTTATAGGGAAAGAGGCGTTACAATTCTGGTAGCAATAAATCAGGAAAAGAATTCCAAATTAATTACATTCCCTAAATAATCGGGAAAAATAAGGAAAAGATTTGTGAATTAATTACACTTCCTAATATGTTTGAATAATATCAGGAAATTACTGTAATTATCTCGAGATAAGGTTGATTTGAATTTGAATTTGAATAGACCTTCATATCTGATGAGGAAATCACGGTTTGACTGGGTAATTACCATATTCGGAGAGAGAATCATGGTTGAACTAGGTAACTGCCTGTTTCTGGAAGATACTGCATTTATTACGCTCTTGGACGAGCTGCTAGCTATGGCGGTCTCAAGCTCGAGCTCGCTGGGAGACGAGCTGTGCATGAGGCGAGCTGCGGCCTGGCTGTGCTTATAGGTTTGTTGATGCCAGCTGGAGAATTTCTTTGAGCGAGCTGAAGAGCTTGCTGGGCTTAGAATCAATACTGGGCCTCGTCTGATGGGCTTTGACTGGGTTGACCTTATCGGGCCTAAATTGGGCTTTTACCAGCCCATTTAATGAGTCCGAAAAATACATATAATATTAATTAACACTAATAGTGAGATAAATGCAAAGAATGGCAAAATGTCACTTTGTCAATAAAAGATATTTATATAAAGGGTAAGATGGTCTTTGTTCAAATAAGAGCTATAGATATGAACATAAATATATTAGTCATCTAAACCTTAGAAAAAACTAAGTGAATTGTGAAATAAACTAACAAGAGGCATTATGGTCATCTCCACCAACTAACTCCCTATATATATGAGTGAGTTAGTGCATTAGTCACCAACACTTAGCAAATTTTGAAACAAAAAATAGAGAGAAAGAGAGAGGAGGAGTTCGGCCACAAGAAGAGGAAGGAGAATCAAAGTTTTCAAGATCCATTTGAAGATCCAAATCAAGATTTTAGGCTTATTCAAACTAGAGAATCAAGTTTGGAGCAAAATCAAAGTAAGTTATCTTTACTTTTCTTAAAATTGATGATAGTTAAGCTTGTATCATGTGTTGATGATTGGGTTGATGTTTGTTGTGATTTTGATGGAGATTTTGATAGAAATCAAGTTTAGAGCTTTAGTAAATGGAAAGAGAGATTTGATAGGAGAAAACCCATGCAAGAAATGAGAGTTAGGGTTTGTGTAGAAGAAACCCTAGAACTTTATTTAGGCTTGGGTTAAGTAAATTGAATGTAGCTAACGTGTTTGATAAAATGTTTGAGAGAAAATAGCTTGAGAAATTGAAAAGTTGAATGGTGTGAAAGTGTGTGGATGTCACAACCAAAGAAGGGTGTGCATGACTTCATTGAGTTGTGATCAAATTGAACTTGATTTCATGCATAATTGAGGTTAGAAAATCATATGGAATTGATAGGAATTCAAAATGAAAAGAAGTAGTTACAAAAGTATAGTTAGACTAGGTGAAGGGCAATTGTAGTCACTATGCAATGCCACTTCATTTTTTATTGTGACAAAGGATCATAATCAAGTATATATAATTCTAAGAATCATAGTAGAAAGCAAATTGAGTGTAGAATGTGAAAAGAGCAGATTTTGACGCGAAAAAGTGTCGAAAAATAGGGGTATTTCATAGGTTTCACTCCTCTATAGTTGAAAATTTTCAAAACCGTTTTACTGGTGACTTAAGTGGAAGATAGGGAGATGATCTAAGTGAAAATGGAAGTGAAAAAGTCTACGAAATGGGCTGTGAACAGTCTTCGGTCAAAGGAGATCTGAAAATTTTGACTTTTCATTCTGGGCCTTAGAAAATTATATGGACTGCGTGGGGATATCCCTAGAGGTATATAAGTAAAACTTTTGCAAAGAAATAATTTTAAAGTTTTGGTTGAGTTAGAACCTAGACAAGAGAGTTGTAGTCTAAAGAGTGTGTTAAAGAGTAAATTGTATTCAAAATAATGTGAATAACTGTGTGTAGCTCATTGTAGCACACTCTAAACAAGAATGTGATGTGCAGGTGACAAGCAAGCAAAGGGAGCACAAAGAGACCGTTGAAGCTTTTAGTGAGTCGTGAGCCAAGGTAAGTATTTTATCACTTACATTATTTCAATCATACTTTAAATGTAAGTATTATTATTGAAAGATTTATAAAAGGATTTTTCAAATACAAGTTTGCGTTTTTGCAAAAGAACCTTATATTGGGTTTAGTAATGAGAATCGAAAACCAAATTGTTTTCAAAAAGCTTGAATGTTAAGTTCTAATTAAAAGTGTTGAAAGATAAGTGAGTTGTACTTTATACACTTAACAAAAAGAGTTTTAAAAACTCAGGTATATTCCCTTAGTTTTTATATTATCTAGCGCTATGCATATGATGTAGAAAAATTCGCTTGTAGTTACAAAGAATTATATTTATTAGCACTACAATATGCGATGCAGAAAATTCCGCATGTAATTGCTAAGATTTGAGATTGTTTCACACTATGTTTGCAATGCAGTAAATTTCGCACGTAGTGGTTGAGATATCTCAGTAGTGTCACTGTTGGTGTCAGTCAAAAAATCACCACGTGACGTACTACATTGAAAGTAGTTAGAGTATGTGGGATTACACATGGTGTCTTTACAAAGAAAAATGTTTATTAAAAACCACCAATATTTTAAATAAATTATGATTATTAGTTATATATTTTCCTAATTATTATATTTGGTTGAACTAATAAGTTTTCTTTATTGTAGTATGCAAACTCTTTGAGAAAATTGTTGTAGATGATCCGGCTCAAAGAAATTTTCATTAAATTAGGTGGGTGAAACCAAAGGACACACTATATATATATATATATATATATAAATCATGTTATATTTTGTGAATGCGAAATCGATTAAGTGCATGTGTTACATTACAACTTTGGTAATATATATTTTGAATCTTGTAATTTTATAAACTATATTGGATGAGTTTGTAAATTATACATATGATACATATATATATTCCACTGATTATTATGCATAATGGTTGAAAAAAAATGGATTGTGAAAATACATATTTGTGGATAAAAAAAGTTGGGTGGTGACTGAGAATAGTTAGAAGTGTAAATTTTTACAGGAAAATTTTGGAAACCTCAAAATACAGCTGTTATGTTGTCAAAATTTTTGTAAAACTTTCTTTAATCTACTCAACTATTTTCAAGAAATAGAAATTAATTTAGTCAAAGTAAAGTAAATGGGCAAAGTATCTTAAGGGTTCGCTTCGCTAGTCTCTCTTGACTGCGAGTAGGGTTATAAGAGATTCGTTGGAGTGTCCGGCGAGACCCTCCAGATAAAAGCCTAGAGAGAATCTGATTCAGATCTTATCAAAAATATTAACACCTAATTTTAATATAATTTCAAGGATTTTTTTTTATTAGGATTTAATTTAGTATTTGTATTTTTACCCTTATAATGCTTAATAAATACATAAAACTATTAGTTCTCTCTCTCTCTACCCAGATTATTTCTCCTCTCTCTTTCTTTCTCTCTTGTTCTTGTTCTTCTTCATCATCTTTCTTCTTATTCTTTTTCTTCTTCTTCTTCTTCTTCCTCTTTTTCTTTTTCTTTTTTTTCTTCTTCTTCTCCTTTTCCTTCGAACCTAGATTCATTTGCTCTTTACCTTCTTCTTCACCTCCGCCTCCACCTCCCGCTTCTACACCATCTCTTTCATCGACACCATCTTTTTATTTTTAATTTTTTAAATTTTAATTTTTCTAACCCAAATCTTCCAGGCTAGGATGAATCATTTTTAATTTTTATATTTTTTCAACAAATTTCTTATTTTTATTTTTGATTAACTTTTTTTAATTTTGATTAAGGGTATTTTAGTCTTTATAGAGTTTTTAACACATTTGACCATAATTAAACAATCAGAGGAACTGAATTAATGAATTTCTAAAATTTTAGGGATGACAAGTATTCAAAACGCATAAATTTAATATTTTGTTAAACGCTACAAACTAAATTGAAATTTTCCCATAATGTTTTATATTTAATAATTTTAATTTCATACATCCAATTAATAAATTCTAAAATGTCAAATTTTTATAAATTCTAAAGTGGAAGTCTTCCACCGATCATGGGTGTGTGACTGTGCTCACATTATGATATAGTTACATACTTATTCTAATATGGGTGCGCAACTACATCACCATTTTAGCATGACCACACTCCTATACCAATGCAAGTATTTCATTGATCATGAGTGTAAAACTGCACTCACATCATGGCGTGGTCGCGTACTAATACTAGTGTTCGGGCGCTACTGCACCATTGTTTCAACATGGCCACGCGCCCATACCAGTGCAAACTTTTCATTGATCCCAATGTTGGTATGCGATTGTACCATTGTTTTAGCGTGGCTATGCGCCCATATCAGTGTAACCTTTTCATTGGTCATGACTATGCGGCTGCACTCACATCTTTGTGTGACCGTGTACTTTAGTGTTGGTGCATGACCACACCCCTATTTTCACGCGGTCGCACACCTATACTAGTACAACTCTTTCATTGATTATAGGTGCATAATTGCACTCAGCTTGGTGCAACTGCCTACTTACTTTAGTGTTGGTGTACGGCCATACCACTATTTGAGCGTGGTCGCACATCTATACCAATGCAAGCCTTTCATTAATCATGGGTGCAAGGCTACACTCACATCTTGGTGTAGTCATGTTCTTACTTCAGTGTTGGTGCATGGCAGCACCACTATTTTAGCATGGTTGCACACCTATACTAATGCAATGCAATTTACTTTTTAATTTATAATTTTAAAATATAGTAAAATATAATAACTTAAATTGAATTATGTTTAAAAGAATAATTAAATTAGATTAAAATATTAATTAATTATATTTTTGAAGAAAATAAGTTTATTAAATTTATATCTTAAAAACACATAAAAATATTTACACCTACTTTTAATATAATTTCAAGGATTTTTTTTCTATTGGGATTTAGTTTTGCATTTACATCTTTATTTTTATGATGTTTAATAAGTACATAAAACTATTAATTAAAAAGAGTTGAGTTCTTCCTCTTAAATCAGATTTCACTTCTCCAACCAAGTTTGTGGGGTTATGACACTATATACATGTGAAAAATATAGTGAGTTTATTTCTTTACTCAGTTTTTAAGCAAGCTTTAATTGTATTTAAAATTAAAACAAGAAACTTGAGTAGATTTCAATGGGTTCTATGAAACAAGTTCGATGTATATTCTTAATTTTCATGCATCTATATGACATTAACTTACATATTAAATATGTTTATCAGTTAAAAAAAAATTAATACGTAATGTACTTTAAATTTATGATATATCTTTGAATTGACATATAATTCCAATGAAATGTCAAGACTTGTAAAATATATTAACACTTCAATATAATTTTATATCAAATTTACTTATCATCTAAACAATTTTCAATTCTTCCATTAATATATCAAATGACAAGACTTTGAATTTCTTAAAAGAAGAAATTCAAATCCATTTAAATCAAAATTCAAATGTTAGTCATTTAATATTTACAAAATGACTGTGTAAATCATGTTTATAAATGATAATATTAACACCTAATTTTTAGCATTTAAGAGTATGTGAGACAATTCCTTATCACTTAATTCATTAATATATAAGGTAACTTTTCTTTCTTAACCCTAATGGTATGGTTTAACATGAAATTAACTTTATTTATTCATAATTGTTATGATATAAGCTTTTGTAGTAATTATATTAATTTTTCATGATCAACCATAAGTTAACAAAACTAAAATTCAATCAAGCACAACATGTATAAAATCTAATATCATTTTTAACACCTAATATCCCAACATAAAATATGAATTATTATATCAGTTTTACATTAAACTTAGAATTCCCCTTTTTTATATTTATTTTATGACAATAAATTTTATCTATATCTCATATAAATAGTAAATATATTAATTTATACCTACAGATGTATCCAATTAAACTTAATCAAATTAACAAAAATTTTCAAAAATATGTACGAGCCGTAAATTTACTATCTCATGATCTCTTCAAACTAGATAACTAATTTGTAATTTACTAAGTTTAAAGTTAGAATTATTAGTTCAAATTAAATTTTTTTAGTAGAAAAAAAAAAAAACAAATTGATAAAATATCCATGATTTCCATAACATTTGAATATTATTTTTTCACAACGATTCCATCTAAAAGTAGAAGTAAAGTTCATAAACATTAGATTACACCTTATTTCACTTGTCATCCAAAATCATAGCTAGCAAAGGATTTATATAAGTTATTCAACATCAAACTATTGTTTTACTTATCTAAAAATTAATATTGCCAAACAACCCTTTTCTTCTATTTTTTAATAAATTTTCTTTCACATGCTCAAAATTCTAAAGAAAATAAACCCACAACACATATAAAAATTTTAACAGTAATAAAATAAAAATGGCAAAGTTTGCTTTCATTCTCATAAAATCGCAATGTCATCAAAGAAAAAAAATTCCAAACATTTTCAATTTGTTATAGGTATTTCTCAGATTCAATAAATAGGCTGGTAAAAGCCTAGCAAAAACCCAATAAGTCGACCCAATAAAAAAGCCCAACAGACGAGATCCAAATTATCAACATCCAGCCCAGGTGAGCTCTATAGTTCGCACCAACGAGCTCACCTCCTATTATTTACAAATCGTTATGTAGTTTGTACTATACATAGCTCGCTACTAAGCGAGGTACAGCTCGAGATCACTTACAGCTCGCTCAGTGGTCCGTTAGACAAGGAAACCTTTTAAAAAAATGCAATGACACGATTTGATCGTGATTCTTCCACTAGAATTTGAAGTTAATTCAAATTTGAACTCAGTCAACGTGATCTCGGATTTCACGGGACAGTTTCTGATTTAATATCAACTGATTAGGAAGTGTAATTAATTCATGATTCTTTTTCTATTTTATTGCTATCTAAATTGTAACGCATCTTCTCTATAAATAGAGGCTAAAAACTTATTGTAACACAAGAAATAATATATTATCATTCTGCAGAAATATTGAGAGACAGTTATGGACATAGGCTTTTTGGTTGAACCACGTAAAACTTTTGTATTGTTTTTGTTCTTGACCTTCTGTCTTTTATTTTGTTCTTGGTTTTTGTATTGTTTTACATTAATTATAGGTATTGGGCTTTGAGCTCTCGTCGACAAAAAATCAACGTCGACATTTTGACTCTAGAAAGAGCGCCTGGACTGCAATATGTCTTATTTTAATTCTTTAATCTCTAATAGACATGACAAGAACAAGAGTCACCAGATATATAGAGGAGGCTGACCAGGCGAAGAGTCAGACGAGTCAGCCATAGCAAAACATACAGCCAATGGAAGACTCATCCATGCAAGCAATAGACACGTCTTATGGCCAGGCTGTTGGAACTGCTACAAGCATCTTTTGCCCCCTCGCCAGCCAATTCCAAGCGCCACAGCAACCGAGAATCAACAAGCGTGGTATCAAAGGTAAGAGACATTAGAGGCTACGGTCAGACGACTTGTAGATGTAGTAACTTGTTGGTGAAAGCCCAAACGCAGAACGCGCCTAGAACAGAAGCTGCTGCTCTAAGGCAAGCGTATCAGTAGCATGAAGTAATGCAAGCACCCGAAAGGCCAACAAGGGAGGTGCCATGACCTGCCGGCTCAGCTCGCTCCTCCAATTCACGTTCTAGAGCTGAA
Source organism: Litchi chinensis (assembly GCA_019925255.1). Classification (NCBI taxonomy): domain Eukaryota; kingdom Viridiplantae; phylum Streptophyta; class Magnoliopsida; order Sapindales; family Sapindaceae; genus Litchi; species Litchi chinensis. Next base: position 9,757,071 of record CM034462.1, on the reverse strand, counting down.
GGTCACTCAATTCGTGAGGAAAGAGAAGTCCCTCGCCCTATAAGTTTGGGGATAAGGGTAAGTCAGGATGGAAGCAGGCAAGTGGAAGCTGCCCATGATAGAGTCCAAGCTGCACCTCGGCGTGAAGAAGACGAAGTGGGCAATCAATGACAGGCAAGGTCGCATTGAGCTGGTAGCTCATTCAAAGGGAGCCAAAGGTATGAATCAGAACGTCACTTTCTAGGTCGTGATCATAGAAGACATCGAGCCTTGAGACCCACTAGTAGAGGAACTTCTTCAGAAGGTCTAGCAACTTGAAGCGCGACTTGGCACCCTAGACCAGTGCAAGCACTACGAGGAAAGGACTTCGTTTACTAGGGAGATTGAAACGTAGCCTTTCCTTCCAAGATTCAAGGTGTCAAACATTTAGCAATACAATGGGGACGTCGACCCCTACGACCACCTTGACGTATTTAATGTTCAAATGGATTTGCAGACGGACAACCCAATGGTGAAGTGTCGTGTCTTCCCAGCTACTTTAGGGGACATTCCGCGAACCTGGTTCAAAAATCTCTCAGCTCGCAGCATAGGAAGTTGGGAAGAGTGCTAGCAAAAGTTTGTTAGCCAATATAGGGCTTTGAGAAGGCGCTCGCACTATCATGCCACTTGGCCACCACTTTCAACATCAAGGCGAACCATTGAAAGGCTATACCACTAGGTTCAGAGGATATGTCGCAAATATGGAAAGCCCATCGAATGAAAGTATATTGACTGTGATCTCAGTAGGGTTTCGCAAGGATGGAAAGTTGTATGAAAGCATTTACAAGTCTCTGGTGAAGGATCTGAGAGAATGTTACGAGCGAGTTGCGAAGGAGATAAGATGGGAAGAGACCTTAAACCCAAAGAAATCCGATCAGAAGAATGAAGCGAGCAGTTCCAACCAGTCGAAAAAGAGGAATAATGGCAGGAACAAGGCTGAAAGCAAAGGTAGTGGTTCAAGCAACCAAATTGGTAAGAAGGCTAGGAGAGAGCCAAGAATGAGCGACCTCAACGTTAAGGTCGCTCTGATGGTTACAACATCCTATCGGATTCACAAGATAAGATTTTTGCAGCAGAAAGAAATAGGGAAGACTTCGGAAAGCCCAATCCTTTAAGAGCCCCTGTTCAGCACAAAGATATGAGTAAGTTTTGTGTTTATCATAATGAGGTAGGGCACAATACTTCTAATTGTTGGGCGTTGAAGGATGCCATTGAAAGGTTAATTAAAAAAGGTCACTTGAGAGATTATATGGTAAGACTTGTAGACTCGTGACCTCTGCAACAATGACCTCAACAGAAACAACCAACACAGCAACAGCCTCAAGGAGCACTTAAGCCACATCATAAACCTACAGTAAGTGCTATTTTTACTATTCATACGACCCCCATATCATATGTGTTTCAAACAAGTCGCACGAAAGGTATGTTCGAGAAGCAAATCATGTCTTGCAGATCAGTGGGTCAGAGGGACCTATTAAGAAGGTGAAGATGACCTCGAATGATATTGTATTTATACAAGAAGATGCTAGAGGCATGGTTTGGCCTCACAATGATGCATTGATCATCCGAGCTAAGATCAGCAATATAGAGGTGCAACGTATCATAATTGACATCGAGAGCTCAGTCAATGTCATGTGCAAGAGTTGTTTTGACCAGTAAAGGCTAGGAATTGAGCTACTAAGACCTTTCTCAGAGCCTCTTTACGGTTATTGTGGAGATGCTATTGTGCCAATGTTCACTCCAGAAGTAAGAGCCTAGCTCGTTGACTTTCTTAAGACGAACTTGAATGTATTTGCATGGAACAATGAAGATATGGTGGGGATAGATCCTAAAGTCATGTCGCAGAGATTGAATATCGACCCCCACCACAAACCAGTTCGCTAGAAGAGGAGACTAATGACGGAGGAGTGTTATTTCGCGCTAAAGGAAGAGGTAGATAAACTACTGGCAAACAAGTTTATTCGCGAAGCTTACTACCCCATTTGGGTCGCCAATCCTGTTTTAGTAAAGAAGAAGAATGGGAAGTGGACTTGCATTAATTTCACTGATTTAAACAAGGCGTGCCCAAAATATAGCTTCTCTTTGCCAAGAATAGACCAGCTCGTGAATACAACAGTTGGACATCAACTCCTGAGCTTCATGAATGCATACTCGGGTTATAATTAGATTCCAATAAATCCCGAAGATGAAGATCACACCTCGTTTGTGACAGATCACGGCCTATACTGTTACAAGGTGATGCCCTTCGGGCTGAAGAATACAGGAACGACTTATCAACACTTAGTGAACATGATGTTTGAAGAGCAGATTGGGAGGACCATAGAGGTCTATGTCGATGATACGTTAGTAAAATCCAAGCAAATGGATGATCATGTGCACGACCTAGAGGAGATATTCCGGATTTTGAGGAGCTACTAGATGAAGCTAAACCCGTACAAATGCGTATTTGAGGTAACTTTTGGGAAATTTATTGGCTTCATGGTGAACAGTAAGGGCATTGAGGCCAACCCAGAGAAGATCAAAGCATTGATTGAGATGAGGTCTCCTACCAAGGTGAAGGACCTGCAAAGCCTTAATGACCAAGTTGCAGCACTCAGCAGGTTCATCTCAAAGATAACGAACAAGTGCATTCCTTTCTTTGACATTTTGAAGAAGGCGAAAAACATCGAGTGGACTGAGCAATGTGAGGTGGCCTTCTAGCAATTGAAAAAGTACATGGGGCGAGCTCCACTCCTTTCTAAGCCCAAAGAGAGAGAACAACTCATTCTATACTTGAGGGTTTCTCAGTAAGCGTTAAGTGCTGCTTTGGTGAGAGAAGAAGAAAAGACGTAACTTCCAGCGTATTATGTAAGTACAAGGTTACAAAATGCTGAAACCAAGTACTCATAGATGGAAGAGCTCGCTTATTACTGGTAGTCACATCAAGAAAGCTGTGACCTTATTTTCAAACCTACACAATAGAAGTCCTCACCCAGCACCCGCTTAAGCAGGTTCTCCAAAAGCAGACACTTCAGGTCGCTTACTTAAGTAAGTAGTGGAGCTCACATAGTTTGATACTTAGTTCAAGCCTAGGATGGCTATTAAGGCCCAAGCTCTAGCAGACTTCATTACAGAATTTATAGGGCCCGCAATTGAAGAGGTTAAATCCTTTGAAGGTCCAACATGGGACCTATACGTCAATGGGTCATCTAGCGAGTAGAGGACCGAAGTTGGGATTTTGCTAATCAGCCCTGAAGGCCATAAAATCCTTGTGCTCTAAGGTTTAGTTTTCGAGCTACTAATAATGAAGTTGAGTATGAAGTATTGCTCGCAGGACCGCACTTGGCAAGGGAGATGCGAGCTGAGCGGTTAAGGGTTTTCAGCGACTCACAGTTTGTGGTTTGCCATACACTGGGGGAGTATCAAACCAGAGGATCGAAAATGCCTATATACCTCTAGAAAGTTCACAAAATGTTGAGTACTTTTTGAAAGTACTAAGTAAAGCAGATTCCACGAGCTCAGAACGAGCATGCAGATGTACTAGCTAGCTTAGCAACCACACGCGATGTAGACTTTCTAGGGGCAATCTCAATAGAGTTTTTACTAGCCCAAGTACAAAGGAAAAGGATTTGGTGATGGCCATAACTGTGCAGCCTAATTCCTGGATGGGCTCGATTTTAAGTTATCTGCAAGATAGGAAGTTGTCAAGTAACAGGTTGGAAGCACAACACTTGCGAGCTAGAGCAGTAAGATATTGCATCTACGATGGTGTATTGTACAAAAAGTGGTTTTCGGGTCCACTTTTGAGATGCATTGATGGTCAGGACTATGAGACTGTGATAAGGGAAATACATGAGGGTCATTGTGGGAATCATGCTAGGGGGCTATCTCTAGCCCACAAGCACTCCAACAGGTTTTCTACTAGCCCACTATGAAGCAAGATGCTATTGACCTGGTCAAGAAGTATGATAAGTGCCAAAGCTTCACCCAGGTTCTACGAGCTCCACCAGCTATCTTTAACAAATGGTGAGCCCATGACCCTTTGAGATTTGGGGTATGTATTTGATTGGGCCTCTACCCACAACTCGTGGAAGTTGTAAACACGCTGTGGTCGTAGTTGATTATTTCACCAAGTGGGCAGAAGCAAATGAGTTGGTAGAAATTTCCACGACGAAGATTAAAAAGTTCGTGTGGAATAATATTATCTGCAGATTTGGGGTTCCTCAACAAATTGTGACAGATAATGGGACCCAGTTCAATAGCGACCAGTTTCTTAAGTTCTGTAACGACCTGAAGATCGTCAAGAGATTCTTAGCAGTGGACCGTCCATAAGCCAATGGCGAAGTTGAAGCTATGAACAAGATTATAAAGCAGACCTTGAAGATAAAGCTGGAAACAAAGAAATGAGTGTAGGTAGACGAGCTTCAGAAAGTGTTATGGGCTTACAGGACCACAACTTGCAGCACCACAGACGAGACGCCCTTTTCAATGGTGTATGGATCTGAGGCCATGATCCCAGCAGAGCTAAAAGTCACCTCATAGCATAAAGCAACCTTCAATCCAAAAGACAATTACCAGTTAATTGTTATAAAGTTAGACTTCCTTGAAGAAGTTAAAGAAGCAGTCAGGTTGAAGATAGCTATCTATCAACAAAAGATCATGAGGTACTATAACAGGAAAGCTCGAATTCGTAGTTTCAATGTGGAAGATTTAGTACTACGTCTCATTCTGCTTGGAGCTCGCAAGCCAATGATGGATCCCTAGGCCTAAATTGGAAAGGTCCCTACATTATCAAAGAAAACTTGGAGAATGGAGCTTATCGCCTAGCAAATCTAAGTGGAGCTGAAGTCTCTCTAGCCTGGAACGCTGAGCATCTTCGACTATATTATCGGTAACACTTTTTATTATATGTATTTGATGTATAATTCGATAATTTTAAAGATTAATGAAAGCTCCAATTTCCTCATACTGTTTGCATTATTGAGTGATTACTCTAATATTTTATGTGTTCAAAATGGATGAGCTATTAAGTTATCCTGATTAGCTCGCTGCTACACTAAATTAGAGCTAAAAAAGCAGGCGAGTTTACGTACCCCTACATAGCTAGCTAAAAAAGAGCCAAAAAGCATACGAGGTTACATACCCCTGCATAGCTCACCAAAATAGAGTAAAAAAAACAGACGTGATTACATACCCCTACATAGATAACCAAAATAGAGCAAAAAAAGCAGGCGCAGATGCGTACCCCTACATAGCTTGCCAAATAGAGCCAAAAAAGCAGGTGAGGTTACGTACCCCTACATAGCTCGTCAAAAAGGGCCAAAAAAGTAAGCGTGGTTACATACCTTTGCATAGTTTGCTAAAAAGAGCCAAAAAGCAGGTAAGATTATGTACCCCTGTATAGCTCACTAAAAAATAGAGTCAAAAAAGCAGGGCGAGAGTATGTACCCCTGTATAGCTCGCCAATAAAGCAGACGAGGTTATGACCCCCTACATAGTTTGTCAACATTTCAATATGGCAAATAAGGCTCTGACCTGCTGCCCATATTAGAAGATTTTATTGACTATTGAAGTAAGTAATTACTTAAGCAATTATATCAGATTTGGAGCTAATTTATGTTATAATAATTAGCTCATAAGAAATTTCACAACTTACAAAATAAAGATATAAAATGTGTTACAGCAAATATAATAATTCAACCACATTCAATAAAGAAGATGTAATGGAAAAGATTTTCATTAAGTTTAAGATCCATTACAAATCAAAACAAATGAATTACAAAAATTAAAAACCAAGTTTAGAAAGAGCAGAACATAAGGCAAGCTACTGATCTTAAGGAGGATCTGGTCTTAAAAGGGAGTCTTCGCTAAAAGACAAGCTAGAGAGTTCGGTAACATCAGCGGGCTCAGCCTGAGAGGTCTCATCGGGCATCGCCATTGCTAAGGGAACTACATATGCTACAGCTGAAGACGAGGTAGTTTATGTAGTTTCTGCCTTGAACCTCTCCACAGCTCGGAGTCCCTCATCACCAAAGATAGAGAAATTCAACTCAGGATAGGACGTCCATAGTGTGTAGAGGAAGTCAATATTCGTTTCTTCCTCAGCCTTGTCTCTGGCTTGAGCAGCCCACATTTTCGTTTTCTAAACAGATCTCTCTTTGAAAATCATGAACTCTATGCAAATGTCATGTACGTAGGGATTAGCAATATCAGCTTCTCACTGTATAGTATCCATTTGCTGCTCGGCTGCCTCAGCTCGCTTCTCAGCCACCTCAACCCGTTGTAATGTAGCCTCTACTTATTATCTGAGCACCTTAACTTGTTTCTCTGCAATCTCAGCTCGCTGTTCAGCCTCCTCGGTTCGCTTCGCTGCATTCTCCACTCAGTCAGCCCGTTTTTCGGCAAGTTCAACTCACTGTTCAGATTGCCTCAGTTCATCCTTTGCCTTACCTAGTTCATCTTCACAATTATGAAGCAAGATAGTGAGATGAGACCTCGTAGCTTCATAATCATTTTCTATCCGTAGCAGAGCCTCCTCAGCTGTCTGTCTAGTTATATTAGCCTCCGCCAACATTACCTCATCGCCCTCCTTGAACCTTCTAGCATTTTGAGCCCTTTCAGTCAATGATGTTATTTCCTTCTTTGCCTTCTCCAGCTCGTCTTCTAGTCTCATTATTCGATCTTCAACAAACATAGTCCCTCTGATTTGCTTTATTACTCCGAGAGCAGCCTAAAATTCTACAAGTTAGTATTTGATAAAGAAGAGAAACCAACAGTTAAAGGAAAAATGAGTTACAAGCATTGCATGTCGAGCTACATATTCATCCAGGTCCACACCCTTAAAAGACTTATTTTCCAAGGTCCTTGCATGGATCATCATAATATCTTGCCAGTTGTCGAGAAAAGACCTTAGATATCTTCCCCTAGGTCCGCCCTCAGGGTCTGGCATGGTGGGTGATGCAGTCTCCTCAACTGGTACGACCTCAAACTCTTTACCTGTATAAACATGACGTCGTGTGGTAAAGGAGCGTTTACCTATATTCTTTCTTCTTTCACCCCTGTTAACACTAGCTTGGGTCAACTAGGGTGGGACCTTGAATTTTGCTTCCCTTGCTTTAGGCTGCGAGTTGAGGGCTAGGACCTAGGGAAGATCTGTTGTTGTTTCTGAAGATGACACCTCACTAGGCGTCGCAAGCGAATGAGCCTTTACCTTAGTGGATCGCGTTAAGGGAGCAGTTGAAGGAGCTGGAGTCTCAACAGGTCCCTTTCAAGGGAACTTTAAAAGAGTGAGCTTTCTCCTAGTTTGAGCTTGCTGAGAGGGGGAAGCTAAAACTGGAGAAATTGCCATTTGAAATGCACCTGCTGGCGAGGTACGAGCTAGGACTGAAGTTTGAACGAGAGTTAGATCCGCTTGAGTAGCTAAAGATAGGGCTGCTGAGATAGTTGTTTGAAGAGGAGAGAGAGATGAATCTATTTGGATAGTTGGAACTGCCTAAGTTGGAGCAAGAGCTTAAGCTAGTTCTGCCTACGAAGTGGAGGTAGGAGCTGGAGCCGATTAGGACCAGGTATGGCCCCTTCCTTAATTGGAACTTCAAAAATAGAAGGGAGCTCGAATTCTCCCCTACTTCTTATATGCTTATTACTGTCAATCAATGGAGAGTCAACAGGAGGAGCGAGGCCATAAGTCTAGAGGAGGTCGATGTCAAATTTGTCACTGATGCTTGCTTCACCAGAGCTTGCGAGCACTCCAAGAGCTCTCTTCTCCTCAGTGCTAAGAAGAGACCTATCTATTTTCAGTTCTGCAAAACAAAGTGTTAAAAAAAAAATCATAGCTGGCTAAGGATTTTCCTTTGCGTACTTGGACTTAGAACAAAGCTAAAGTTTTTAAGTCCTGTTAGAGAAAGACAAGAGATTAGAAACGAGTTCATCTTCTAAGCCCCTATATTGGACTTGCCCTTCGCGTCTCCTCGAGGTAAGAGGTTCTTATAATCTGATTGACGAGCTGTGAGGTAATAGATTCCGTCTCGCTTTCCATCATTCGAACTATTTCCAACTTTGATGCTGTAAAGATGAGTGATGATTTTTTAAGTCGGGGGAGGAAGGCTGTTTCTAAGAAAGGCCAAGGTCAACGAGGTCAGCTACGAGTATGAGTTTGGGGTTAGCTGGAATGGCGAAAGCTTGACCATGTTTAAGAACTCAATTAGGTAAGAAGAAACTGGGAACCTGAGCCCCTGCTCAAAATGGTCGGTACTAACGGCGATGTACCCCTTTGAAGGATAGCATGCGTGGTCCTCATGAGTCGGTGACATCGCACGGCAGCCCCTAGGGATATGGAATCCAAAAGCGAGTCCCTCTAGCTCAAAATCCTCTATTGTAGAAGAATGGTGTGCAAACACCTCGCGAGCTTCCCTCTTCGCGCGAGCTCGTCGCTTTGCTTCCATTCAACAAATTGCATCAGAAATGACCCGAGCCTCAGCTTGCCCTGGAACTTCCCCGCTTTGAGTAACCTCATCAACATTACGAACTCTGCTTGAAGCCATATGCACCAAGGGTGTATAGTTAGGTCACAGCAAGCAGACCATACCTAATGTTCAAATTTTCTAAGTTATATTTTACAGATTGCTAATATAGTGGGGGGCTCGACCTATGACAGAACGACCTACGAGCTACCTACAGGTGCCTAATCTAACAGGTCGCATCCATGATAGGCCACAAACAATAAACAAGTCATAAGAAGGCAAGCAACAAGTTCAAACCAACAGAAATTGAAGAGTCGTGATCAATAAGAAACTCAGAATCATAAAAATTCAACATAAAAAATACGAAGCATTCAACTCATTTCAAACACTGAAAGCATAATGCATGCACAACGCAACTTAACATAACAAGAACAGACTAGAAATCGAAAGCTTAAAGTCAGAAGACAAAACTTACCGTGAATCTTTATAGATGATGAGTGATACGGCGACTGAAAGTAAAGATTTTGTAAAGAATTGATGAAAAATGCAACAAGAGAAACTTGGAGATTGGAAGAAAATGACAGATGAAAAAGAAAACGAAAGGGCTCCACCACTTTATATAGGTGAACGAGCTCAAACCCTAGCCTTCTTATCTAAGTGTTGTGTAACCCCTTGAATCCAACAGTGCAGTAAGAGTAACAGCTCTGTAATCATGCAGCCGTCAGTTGAAAGACATGCGTATTAAATATGCGTGGCACAAAATGTGCCAGTGACGGTTCAATTGTCGTTTCAATGATTGCCACGTGTCAAAAACTGTTGGAATAGAACTTAAAAGAGCGCGAAATGGAAATTCAAGATATTAGCTTTTACTAGCGAGCTTAAGCTTCCAATTTGCAAAACGAACTGAGAGCTGGGGGGCTAATGCTATGTGTATTTCTTGGATTCAATAAATGGGCTGATAAAAGCCTAGCAAAAGCCCAATAAGTCGACCCAATAAAATGGCTCAGCAGACGAGACCTAAATTATCAACATCTAGACCGGTACGAGCTCTACAGCTCGCACCAGCGAGCTCGTATCATAGTCAGTCTACAGATCATTTTACAGTTCGCACTATGCACAACTACTACTAAGCAAGATACAGCTCGAGATCGTTTAAAGCAATGTACAGCTCGTCCAGTAAGCAGTTAGACAAGGAAATCTTTCCGAAAATGCAATATCCCAATTTGATCGTGATTCTTCCGCCATAATTGAAAATTAATTCAAATTTGAACTCAGTCAAACGTGATCTCGGATTTCACAGAAGAGTTACCTAATTCAATGCCAACTGATTAGGAAGTATAATTAATTCATAATTCTTTTCCTATTTTATTGAACTACTAATACAACTCTACAATTTTGCTTCCATTTCTCATAGTTTCTAGGCAACCAAACAAAGTAAAGAAGCAGCAAACCAAGCTTAGCATCACCAGGATTAGTGACAGCAAGTGAAGTTGTGACAACCCAAATCACATAATACCCCACAAAGAGCTCTGCATAGATCTTCCAATCCTTGCAAGCTCTACTAGATCTGGTGACTCCCATTGATCACAAAATCAACGCCAATATATGTTGCTGCACCACATGAATCCAGTACAAACTCTCCAATCTGAAAAATCAACCTGAAGAAAAAAAAAAAAAAACACCATCTACAGTCAGTGATCTACAAAACACTCATTGTTCTCATTTGAAATTGCACCACTGTTACTTTGTTAAGCAACAAAAGCGAAGTTTAACGAAAGACAAAAAATCTTTGTCATTCTAATGACAGGTACAAGAGATGAGAACATAAATGGAACTTACAAGGAAACACAGGTAATGCAAAGTGGAAATGGTACAAATGGAGCCACTAAGGGGAAGAGAAAACAAAACAAAACACAACTGTTGCAGAACAAGTGTTGAAAACTTTTGATAAAGTGGAGATTTCAAATGACAAACAGAAACAAAAAACTTAAAAGCTAAGAATCAATGTATAAGATTTCCAGTTGTGAAAACGCACGTAGGGAAGTGGGTAGATATTACAGCAGAGCCGTTCAAAATAATACTACCAAATTGAAAAGTAAAGAAGAAAAGTTAAGCTTAGCAGCTCACCTGTGGAAAAAATAAATGAAACAACACAGGGAAAAAGGAAGAAGAAAAAGGCCTGCAGTTGTAATTATTTTATTTGACATTAGAGGGCGTTTTTTGGGTAGGAAGCGCCTTCTAATGTCAAATAATTTCATCACGAAACAACCCCTCAATTATGTGAAATTAAGAAATATTTGTACAAACATTTCCAAATTGAACTAAATTGAGGGATTGTTGCGTAATTATATATTAGACATTAGAGGGCGCTTTTTGGGTTGAAAGCGCCCTCTAATGTGAAATATAAGAATCACGAAACAGCCCCTCAACTTTTATCATTTTATGAAATATTTGTACAAAAATTTCGTAATTTCACAAATTTGAGGGGTTATTGCGTAATTATTTTTTGACATAAGAGGGCGCTTCCTACCAAAAAGCGTCCTCTTATTTTTTTTTAAAATTACATAATTACACTTATAGTTTTCTAAATTATCAAAAATGACTTTATTATCTTTTGATCAAGACTGCCCTTCATAGTGATCTCCTTTGTTTACATTTTAATTTGAAGGGTAGTTTTGTTCAAATACTAATATGGTCATTTTAATTATCAAGAGGAATTGGTTTACATTTTATTTTTCTCCTTTGTTCTTTCCCTTGTTTCTTTTCTTTCATATGCAATCTTGGAAGTTCAATCAAGGTTGGGATGTTGAGAAGCTCAACCATGGGTGTTCAATTAAGGTTGGGATTCCCAACCTTGAGGTTGAGAATTCCCACTAATCCCAACCTCTAGGTTGGGAATCCTAACTTGGAGATTGGAATTGTCAATCTTGATTTTACATTCAAATTGGGATTCCCACCCTTAATCCCGACTTTTAGGTTGGGAATCCTATCCCTCGGGTGTTAGGTCCCAACCGAAAGTACAACTAAATGTATATTAATAAATGTTATGAGAACGTGCCGAGGTGCGTTTAAAAACTAAATCTATATTTTCCTCTTGTATCTATATAACCTAAAAAAAATGTACAACTAAATCTAACTTTACAATTGTTTTTCATATATTTTATGTCAACTATCGTATAAATACAAAATAATTAAAGAAAATCACTAATTTACCTGCAATTCTGTATTACAATATTATATTGCCAATAATGGTTAACATTGAAGTGACAGTAAAGTTGCTACTAAAGTATTGACATAATAATCTGATGATGGGAAAATTTTGTACAGAATAGTTACCTATGGAACAGTAGTAGGAGGAGTAGAAAGATAAAGGAACTTGATAATATAACCAATAGCAGGATGATAATTGCATCCTTCCACGTGATAGTAGTATGATTCAAGAACCAATGTTTGTTACAGTGTTGGTGTTTGTCTCCGTTCAGGATTTGGCTATTCATATGGTTTTTTGAATTGGTTTCTTTATAGTGAAATTTAGATCTATTTAGTGTTGTAACCTACTCAATCATGTTGGCAAGAATATGTGACTTATACTTAATATCAAGTGATCCATCCCTCTCTTGCAATTGGAACACCATAGATGATTTATTGGAACATTCATCTATTAGAACAGTGGACTAACACTCTATTCAGTAACATGAATATAATGTTGGCATTAGAACTATGAGGCCACCTCATCCAGCAGCCAAAAACAAATACACTAGAATAAGGTATAGTCATGCACTTGAATACACAAAATGAAACACTGAAAAAGAATAAACCATCATATACCCTGCATTTAGGATCTTTCAACTCTATTGCCTTCAAAGGTTTTCTACAATTTTCACATTCATCTCCTCGAGTAGACTCATACTTACAATTATGAAATGGACAGGGGTGACACGCCTACTTTCTGCCTATAAATTTGTCAGCGTGCTGGGGCTAGAAATGCCCTTCCTAGCCAGCCTATCTCCCACACACACTACCTCCAAACAGTGCAGTCCGCTGCTGCCACTTATTTCCACCATACTGTGCACCAACACAGCTTGTCAAACCCCACACAGCTTGCTACACTCCAACACAGCCTCCTGTATTTCTGGAACAGCCCAACGTCCTTGTGTACCTGCAATTTGCCTGCTGCCTGCCAAGCAATTCCTAGACACAATGCACTACTCTAACAGCACATAATAATACCAAGAAGGCACATAAGACAACAAGCTTACGGGGTCCAGCCCTAACCCAACTCAAGTCTCTCTTTTATTAAAGCAGGAAACAATACACAAGTTTATAAGGCAACAGGCCAAGTGAGTCCACTTACTTCTGGAAGTCTCCCTATTTCAGCCTTTAAGCAACATATAAATACAGGTTGCAGTTGACAAGCCCAACTGCCTAGCTGTGCTGCCTCCAACTAGCAGTTTACACAAAAGCAAACCAACAGTTACCTGTGAATAACTGCCACACAACTGCTCAACATCAGACTGCATCAACTATCTACATGAGTTAACTGCCAAAATTGTCCCAGATGTGTCAGTGTATCTGCCTATCCATGCCAACATGTGCCTCGCAAATACACCATGCTGCCAACAAGCGCACAAGACCCAGGCTCAGCTAGTGACTATTTACATGAGTTAATAATGTGACAGTGTACTGAGTACACCATTTACAGGAACAAAAATAAGTGCAACTTTCATGGCACTTGCTATTATACCTTGTCCTCAAACCTCTCATGTGGAACAGGAACCCGCCACTTAAGATCTGTGGTAATGCATCGTTGTTTGAGCCCTTCTTTAAGCCATGCCTTTGTGGCTTTAAAAGTATTTTGGCTCCACGATCCAGCCACAGACATGTTGCTCAGATACTCTTCCAATTTATCCTGCAGTGAAGGAACATCAAGAAACAGTGGTTTGTATCACGAATGTGAGGTGTGGTCTGATAAACCTGCAGTGAAGGAACATCAAGAAACAGTGGTTTGTATCACGAATGTGAGGTGTGGTCTGATAAACCTGTTTACAAATAACGATCAATTAAGGTGGGAATAAACACAAAAAATACCTTAGACTTTTGCCATTTTGGTAACCTGCCAGAGCTGAACTGCACCTCTACATTGGAGCAGTAAAGGTTGAATGTATCATGGGACTTGAAAGAGCAAGTGTTTCAAGTTGCTTTTGCTATTTCGGATCACATCCAACGCTATGGCATTACATAGATCATCAAGGCAATGTAAATGCGCTTAGTTGATCTCGTCAACCATCCTAAATGGGCATGAAGTAAATGAACTAAAATTGAACATGTTGGAGAACTGAACACTTATGCACGCAAACAAAGCAACTTCTATTACTTGAACTAACAGGCACAACCTATGTGACAAAGAAACTGAAAGACTGTGAAACAAGAAATGCAATTTCTCTATCAAGTGCTTTGTTTCTATTTTAGCAGCGCCTCACAGCACTGATACTTCTAGGATCACGGGTTTGGAGAGCTTGAGCATGCCATGAGTATGATGGAACATAGTCGCCTTGATGATGTTGACGCTGACGTTGTTGACCGAATGGATGGTCTTTAACGTATTTTTGTACATCTATTGCTCTCTCCAACCCTTCCAAATATCTACGAAGTTCACCATCGAGTCCTGTTGTAGACCACACGGAATATTATAATAAAATAGAAGCATACATATAGGAACTAAAAGTGTTGGACATGTGCTTACCCAGAAAAGAATCAGTAGCAGCATCACAGTGATTGTATGGAAAAGGAAATATTCCGTTATGTACCTACATTAATGATAGGCGTACAGATGATAACTAACATAGTGAATGCTTATACATTTCCTTTAACAACAGAAAAAATTTACCGGATTATTGACAGCTTTCTCTGGTGAATCATCAATCAACAAGGTGTTTGTTGTGTCATAATCTCCCTTCTTCCATCGCACAAAAGGGAAACTAGAATTCCACAACTTTTCTAAATTTTTAAAAAATATGGGTTTTGCAGGTCCTCGATCAACTTTATCGCAAAATGATTGATCCTGCATATAACCAATATACTATGTGGAATGAATTAAATGTAATATTGAATTTAAATTCATTGAAAATGCTACGAATTTAATAACTAACTTACCCAAACAAAACAAAGTTTTGGTCTAAGTTCCTCTGCAATGAAGTTGACAATTAGATCTAAATTACACCTGCAAGACATTAAGTGTGCATATAGGAACACATAAATGCCAACCATAAAGATGTTACCGTAATTTTCTATGACAAACTTAAGCAAATCTTTATAAAAGACATATAGCCGAAAATGCATATTAATAAACAGAGGGAAAACAATCAAAGATGGTTGCATACAAGATTCTTGACGACTAAATGCCAACCTCGAATTTGTCAAGGCAAAACTGTAGAAATTCCTTGCAGTAAAGCCTCTTATATACTGAAAGTAGAATTTGAGATTTGCATTAAACTTAATAATGCAAGCATATCAACTGTAACTAAGTTTACAAATTGATACCTATCTGAGAGTTTGGTAATGTGAATGCCTCTTTGTTGTGTTCCAAATCAGTTGGCTCATACACATCTGCCCCACTTTTCCAATTTGTCCGCTTGTCCACATCTGCAAGAATGCCATTAACATCTAGGACAAGAAGCTTCTTCTTGTAGAATCCATCTTTATTTGCAGGAACAGAAGATCTATCTTTTTTTGTAAGGGTAAACGAATCCTTTCGCCTTGCATATTGTCCAAGCCCTCTTACCCGTCCTGAAGGCTCTAGTTTTTCCAAGGCAATGGTCAGAATATCATTAGTTCCCTCAACCTGAACTTCACCACTTTTAACATTTTCAGTGATTTTTTCCTGTATATTTGATCAACAAGAAATACATAATTTTGGTGATATATGTTTTAAGGAAACAGGTAATGGATAAAATATAAATCTATATTTCAATATAGAAGTTCTACCATTACTTCAAGTATGCAACTTACTATTTTGTCTACACAATTTTTGGTCGATTCCTTGAGAAATACTCCAGACTTTTCACGTCCTTTTATCCATAATACAGAACGGTCAATCTCTTGGGTGTCATTCTCAGTTTGCTGCAATGAAATGCTTATACTTGTGACTAAATATAGTACCATTGACTGCAACAGCTTACTTTTATATAAAACATACCAATCTTTCCTTCAATCTATCGTATCCCATACGTGACAGACGGCTGGGGTGTTCATTCTTTCTATTGTTTTCTATTTGTTTCTTCATTCGTTCCTAAACAAGTAATGGTAGTGAATATGCATGCCATTAACAGTAATCATATCTTAACAAAGCGACCAAATTTACAAGAACGTACCAAAAAATGCTCATCTCTTCTGGAGTTTACAAAGATACTCCAATCTTCTTCAGTAATGAAGTCATACATTTCTGGTGGAGAGTTTAGAGCATCTTCATTGCTCAACATTGGAAGTACAAACTTAGTAGTCAGCATGGACCGAAAATTTCTCCATCTCTTACCGGCTACAACCAGAATCTTCTTCTTCCATTCGTTGTCAATGACAAACAATTCCTGCAAGTCAACAATAATCAGTCATATGACAGACAAAAATTATAAATATGAAGGGCGTTGACAAATAAGTCAAGTTTATACCTGAATGGAAGTCCATAAATTGTCCTTAAGTTCCTCAGGCACAACATGCCAACTTTTATATTTTATAGATATTTGTTCTCTTACCGCTACGCCTATAAAACTTCCTAATGTAGCAGAACCAGACATCTCTCCATCTATCCTTATCATTTCTCCCTTACTTCTTAATTTGAGGACGTTTTCTAACTTAGTCCGACCTCTGCGTTTCGACTTTCTGTTAGCAACTTCGTTGATATGTTCTTGCTGTTTTTCAGAATCTTCGCCGCTACTGCTAACCAAAGGGTCCATAGTGTTAATCTGCATGAAAATGTTCAAAATTCTGTGATTACATTGATGTGAGATGGCAACAGGTTAAACGAAATATTAAAGTAAAATAAATTTTTCATTGCTGAAAAAGCTGTGATTACATTGCTGTCAGGTGGCAAAGAGCCCGTCTCAGCCAATGAGGACATAAGAAGACGTTGAGGCTGATGTTGCTTTGACAAGCCAGTGAGGGGAGATTATGGGAGAACAGAAGTAACATAACCCACAGGCGATGGTGTGTGTAGGACGCTGTGACAACAGGGGATATCCAGACGGCGGCGGTGATGGTCGGACAGACAGGCACGGCCAAGCATGGACGGAGTTACGGCGACATCGATTTGGTGGGAGAGGGAGACGATCGATATTCACTTTGGCCAATGGTTAAGGCTCACTTGCCGTCGTCGAAATAAATGCGAGGGAGAGAGTGAGACGACTTAATGGTTCAATGAAGCAATTACATTTTGAATCTTTTTCTCATTATATACCACCCATATATATATAAAATAATTTAAAAAAAAGATACCTTTTGTATTTGATATAAAAAAATACAACTACCCTTTCATAATAAAAAAGTACATATCATTAGTTTTTCATCACCAATTTCTTAATTATCATAGTGGACCATTACAATAATATGCAGTTTTTTTATTATAATATACCATTTTTTTGTATATATTTTTTAAAAAAAACCGCATATTATAATAAAAAAGTATACATTAGGTTAGTGGACTATTAAAATAATATATAGTTTTTATTATAATATGGAGTTGTTTTGTTGATATTAATAAAAATGCATAGTATAATAACAAATTGCAAACTATTATAATTTCGATAATAATTTTAATTGAGGGTATTTTTGTAACTTATAATTAATCCATTCCGATTCCAGAGCAAAGTAAACAATTAAATGGTAATACTGCTGATTCTGATTCTGATTCCGATTTCTGCAGTTGATGTAAACAACTTATTCTGATTTCGATACTGCATTTCGATTCCAAGTCATTCCGATTTCAGATCATTCCGATTCTTATTCCGATTCCTCCAAATGAAGTAAACGCACCATTAGTGTTTTTCTCCATAGACACACAAAGAGTATGTTATAAAAATCAAAATGTAGACATATTTCGTAATTAAAACAATTTGAGGGGTATTTCGTGATTACAAATATTAGAATAGAGGGCGCTTCCTACTCATAAAGCGCCCTCGAAAGTTTTTTAAAATATTACAGAATTGGTCATTGAGATTTAAAAATTATCAAAAAGGACCTGATGAATTGTGTAACAAAACTGCCCTTCAATGACTCGTTTTGCAAATGAATATTATACTCTAATGTTAAAAAGGCATTGTTGAAGCATAATTCATAGTCTTATATTAACAAAAGATTGAGCTAACATCAGAGTCGAAATAAGTTGTAAAATTTATGAAAAGGTACACATATATCGTAATTACAACAATTTGAGGGGTTATTTCATAATTACAAATATTAGAATAGAGGGCGCTTCCTACCCGAAAAGCGCCCTCTATTCCATTTTTAAAAATTACGTAATTTGTCGTTGGGTTTCAAATTTATTAAAAAAGACCTTATTAATTTTTTTACCACCACTGCCCTTCACAGTTTTACTGATTGTGAGATAAAACTGTAGAGCACCAATTCCGGTTAGATAATGTACTGTCCAGGTAATGGGCTGCCGTTTAGACATTGTAAGAGCGTGAACTTAATTTATAATATAACTTTTTTGAGAAGACGTTTGAAAATTTAGTGAATTATATGTTCATATGTGGTCCATTTTCACCTGCCCGCTACCCCCTGCACATCAATTTATGTTCATCTGACATTCTGATTCGATGAATACACGACAATCTGCTTGACTGAGTTCCATCCGCGTAATTAAAGGAACTGGTGGACGAATCTGGCTATCATAGATTTATTGCATTCCCTTTTATGCAAGTTGAGTGGATATATGGCATTATCAGTTATGTTTTTGACAATGGTGTTTTTAAGAATGTAATAAATTTGTTATGTTTAAAGGAAAAACTCATTCAGTAACAAATTGAAAGTACCAGTACAATGGAGATGGAGATTATCATGTTTATTGTACTCGTTGGGTAGTGACAATGATTAAGTAGATGACAAAATGTTTAATGTTACGTCACGACACTTCATTAAAAAATATATGACTATTTAGTTGGCGTAGGATTTGTGACTTTGAAACAATTTTCAACAACGTAGATACAATAACTGGAATTGTATTCTTAATTTCGCAACTATCTGAAAATTGTTTTTAAACTAGATTGCCGAAGTAGGCGACGTCTGGCTGTATACCAAACATTTTCAATTGAATTAAATTTGTGTTACATTCATTAAACCTTACGGAAGTAACACAACATAATGTTTTGCAATCGTAAATCAAACATATTCTTGTGTATAAAGTGCCTCTATAAACATATGTACACAGAAGCGAATTGCATCAACACCTTTCCGCTTCATTCCTACGTCATACATTCTGCTCTTGAGGAAACGCACACGCAATGGGGTTGCTATGTTTGACTGTCTAGCCACCCAACAACATCATTTAGTTTTATCACCTGCTTATACATTTCGATCAGTTTACAGCAACTTTGTCTAGCATACACAGTCAAGGTTAAATTATCCAAAGCTGTGAAATGGCTCCGCTCATTAATCTCATACCAAACACCAAAAACCTTACATTCATATATGTGCACAGCAAGCGTTATTGACAACAAAAATTTAAAACACCCACCTTTTCCACAATTTCCTGGCCTTCCTTCTGAAAGACTGAATTGTCTAACATCTACAGACCATAAACACAATGTGGTGTAACCAATGTCTAAAGGCATATATACCAACTAACGATAAGTATGACAATACTAAGCCTGGGAAAAATATTTACAAGAACAAAAACCAGCAGTAGCAAATACCATAAACACCAGCAGTAGCAAAAACGTTTTAGCAGCTTTCACAAAATTATTAAGCTGCACTATCAACCTGCTGAACGAGCGAAACCTGCTGATGGTAATTTATTTTTGCAAATTCAGATGCGCAAAATTGTCACTGTCAGCCTTGGTGACCGCAGACCTAACCTACTTAACACATGAAGATGGAACATTGACAATTGCATCCGTTACCAAATGCATGAAATAACAGCGTTGTCATAAGCGAAAATAAAATTAGTACCCCCATGTAACTGACGAGACCAATTCCAGAGGTCCACAGCTAGCTGCTCCCGAAAATGTAGTATGTCAAATTTGTCGAATGAGTTCACCGCCATTCCGTTTGCCATGAGTTCGGCCAACTTGATAACAAAGATTCCACAATCACCACTACTACATAACATTGACCAAAAACATGTTAGCACATGACGTACCGATAACACATTATGATAACGGAAACAGTTGCCTGTGGTAATGTCGAGCTTACCCTGGTTCTTGTTGTGGTGTGTCATTGCAGCGTGACACGGTCCATCCGTCCTTCATATACCAGTTGGCACTCATGCGCGAATCTGCCTGATAGTGATCAGTCTTCTGAAGGAGCTGCGGCAAAAGTGTCTGTATGGGCAGTAGAAACTGTTGGTAATTGCGAACGTAGGTGCCCAGTGAGTCATACAGCGTAATGGTTCGCTCCCTAAAGTGAACTTTTACGAGGACCCAATGTACACCCCTGTAATTCAATGGCATGTACAGCTACAGAGAGGACAAACCAGAAAACAACCACCATTCAGTTTGTCTATGTAACATAACCTACAATAAGAGGGTGCGTTACAAAATATTCGTAATGGTACCGTGGTTAGTCCAATCCATGGCCGACAAGCTACGTCCCTCGAATCATTTCTGCTGCCGGACACCTCCCCCTTTGCATATCGTATGCACATGTCGTCGTCCTCCCATAAAGGTTTTTTCTTCGTATAGTGCTCCCATTTACTGTTGAAATGTTGCTGCATATATTAAACCAAAAAACATAATCAGTCAGCAAGAAATAGGATGGTGGTAAACTACAACTGATGTTACCGTACCACAAAAAATATACTAACCCCAAACAAAATATCTGTGGTGGTGAATGCTTCCGTATTCCTAGTACGGCACCTCATTGCCTTCCATCGGATAAAGCAGAAAGCTGCATCTATATGCTGCATAGTATTAAAATGTCAACATTAAAAATAAGATATATATGTATGACATACCAAGTATCGATATTGAATATACGAACCGAATCAGACAACCACACATCGGCTTTGGACAAGTCCCTAAACCATTGCCGATTACAGTCCCCCGTTGGCAAACGTATGGTTGGTCTGCGAGAGAAATACAAGCGATTGACAACTTATTATATTTTTTACAGTTGAATGTCACTAATTATCTATAACAATTAAGGTAAAAGGACACGGAAACATACAACTCATTCGGCACATGTTCGTCCCGCCATGCTTTAAATGCTATGAGTTCACTGTCGGACGGCTTACGCAATGGTTCGAATTTCGTCCGCTTTCTTGTACCAATTTCGATTTCCTCAAATGGCGACGATATTTGTGGACCTTTTTTCCACTTCCGCTTCACATATTTGTATTTAGGTATGATCTGTATACTTACATCTGAACCTATCGAAGGTGACCCAACTGTTGGTTGCATGTGTGTAACAGTGGTTGTAGTAGCTGGGTCAAATTGAATTTTCCTCCGGGAAGTGTCTGCAGCATGTTTGACTTCTGCACTGCCCTTTGACCGCTGACTAAACCTTCTGTCCGGAACATTTCCCCGCCGCCTATCTGAGAGTTCGGTTTCTTGTATTATCTTCACACTTGCATCCGAACCAATAGAGGGCGACGCTTGCCATGCTGTTGGTGGCACAATAGGGTTCACCGGCTCGTTCAGACCTTCACTGTGCGCTTCCCGATCGTACAAACCGTCTCCACTCGTATCGTCTGGAACCGGCAGATGTCCTTCCAACCCACTACTATCATTGTTGGTTTCAGGACGTACGTCTTCCTTGTCCTACAATGCAAAATTGAAACGATATCAGTAGATGTTTATGCACGTTTGTAAGCCGTGAGACCAGCAACTAATTTTAATGTCTACCTTCGCAGCAGGTGGCTGCTGTTCTGTAGGAACAGCAGTGCTTCTCATTAAAAATTCCATGATGTTGTCCACCTTCTTCTTTGTTTCCTCTACCAGCTGCATTGTCTCTTCTATTTTCTTGTATGTGTGCCGTTGTTCTTTCCTTGTTTCTTCCTGAAACTGCTGCAGCTGTTTCTGGATGGCTTGTAGTTGACCACTGCTATCCTTCGCAACCTGAAGACAAATGAGTAGGTGACGCTTACATGGACAACTCAAACAACAATAAGTAAAGCCGAAAAGGGAATTAACAACACCTGTACCTCAACAGACGGTCCTCTTCCAGCAGGCTACGACTTCAGAAATGCACGAACACTGTCTTGATCGGAACACCCCTCAGCTGGACCATCCTCCTCCCTCACAATACTTGCAGTAATCCTCCTTTTCCTCTACAGCCGTCACCTCAACGTTTGGTGAGCTTCAAGCTACCATGACATCAAAACAAAATGGAGTGAAAACATGAAGTACAACGTAGGGTGTGTAAGTAGTTAACAATTTCAGGTACATACATCAGAGCGATGCAATAACGTGACTATTTGTAGTGATTTTGGGATTGCAACAGAACTCCAACTTACGATTCGGGGCAGCATATTGCTGCATTTCAGTGCAATATGCTGCCCAATCAAAGGAATTGCTTCACATGCCCATATCTATTAGTGCACAAAAAAACCATCACACCTCATTGTCAAACGAACCAACCATTAGTAAACAAAACAAACCAAGACCATAGAACATGTACCTGAAATGCATATGGGAATCCAGATAAAGAATAGAATGCACTGTCTGCCTTGTAGTTGTGGCCTTTATTGCGTTTACCCACGTTGGTAGCCATTTTCTTAAAATCCTTTTTCATGCCACTCAATGTCATCTCGTAGCAGCAACGACCCCATGGGTATTGGTTGAAGGCATTCATATCATCCAACAATTGAATATGCTCCCTTTTAATGTGGTTCTTCGGATCCTTACCAAGTAACACCATCTCTAAGAAGTAGAGCAATGCAAGTTTGACAATGTCCTCATCATTGTCCAAAGAAGCACTCCTAAAAGTAGCGTCTAGCCTTTTGTTCGAAACCTTGCTGCTACCATTAAATATTCTGCGGCTAAACGGGTCAGCGGTTGTACAGTCCTCACTTGACCAGTCTTTTGGGTATGGCCCACAATCAAGCCCTGTGATGAGTCCAAATTCTTGGATGGAGAACCGAATGACACTATCATTGGGAAGGGCAAACCACAACTCGGCATCATCATCACATTCCACTTGTCGTAGAAGCAAGTTATGCACTAATTGACCGGCAAACTTAACCTCATTCATCTTAAACAGTTTACCGAAGCAAGACCTACTAAACATGTCCAATTGCACGTCACTTAACTTGTCAGCTATAACTTTTATGGCTCCCAGCTTAGAGAAGCATGTAACTTTCCCACTAAAATGTTGTACGTCTGTTATCTTGCACGTAATAGCACCAGCCATGTTTGTAGGAACCTGCAGTTACAACACAAAACAGTGTTAATAACATCAACCCCATTTCACTTTTCACATCTAACATAACATAAAATATACAGGTACAATTTCGATGTCCATAACATAACATATAAGATATAGGTACATTTTCTGTGTCCATCGTAGAACTACACTGATATGGTTCGATTTTGGTACACTATTACGACTTCCAAACGTCTGTCACAGCAGTAATTTGCCAAATGTCACCTAATCTATGCATAACAAAAGGAACCATAACTAAAATATAACTACCAACCAAATAACCTCTACGTTGACATTCTCTACTGCAAAGATTGGATTCCCAACATACCAAGTGGCCATAGATTCGTTTTTTTTGTGTCTACTTTCGGGATTTGGCAGATATCCCAACTCTAAGGTTGCGATCCCAACTCTGAGGATGGGATCACAACCTCGAAGTTGGGATCTAAACTCTGAGGTTGGGATCCAAACTCTGATGTTGGGATTACCAGACATCCCAACCTGATTGCGCTCCCAAATCTTAGGTTACGATCCCAACTCGGAGGTTTGGATCACAACTCGAAGGTTTGGATCCCAACTCTTAGGTTGCGATCCCAACTCGGAGGTTTGGATCCCAACTCTTAGGTTGGGATTAACTGAGATCTCAACATTATTAGGCTCCCAAATCTTAGTTTGTGATCCCAACTCCGAGGTTTGGATCACAACTCACGGGTTTGGAACCCAACTCTCAAGTTGGGATCAGCTGTAATGTCAACATGATTGCGCTCCCAACTCTTAGCCTGGGATCCAAACTTGGAGGTTTGGATCACAACTCTCAGGTTTGGATCCCAACTCTCAGGTTGGGATCAGCTGTAATGTCAACATGATTGGGCTCCCAACTCTTAGCCTGGGATCCAAACTTGGAGGTTTGGATCACAACTCGAAGGTTTGGATCCCAACTCTGAGGTTGGTATTAGTTTAACATGATTGCGCTCCCAACTATTAGGTTGGGATCCCAACTCGGAGGTTTGGATAACAATGCCCAGGTTTCGATCCCAACTTTTTAGGTTCGGATTAGCAGATATTTCAACATTATTGCTCTCCCAACTATAAGGATGGGATCCTAACCTCAGAGTTTGGATTCCAACTCTCAGATTGGGATCTCAACTCTTTGGTTGGGATTCGACTATATCCCAAACTCACTCCGATCCGAACCCTGACGTTGGGATCCCAACCTGAGAGTTTCGATCACAACTCTAAGATTTTGATCCCAACCTATCCCAACCATAAGGTTGAATTTCCCTACCATAACAATAGGAATTCCATATGCATGACTAAGAATCCTCACTCCCATTTCCTAAATCCCAACCTGTAAGCTGCCGAAACTACAAATGACTGGTTTCTGAATCCCAACTGTCAGCTCATGATTCCTCACTTTACAGTTGGTATTCTCAACCAGGTTGGGTTTCAACCAGAAAATTAGTTAACGAAATCACAACCTGGAGGTCTGGATTCCCAAAGTGTTGGTAAGGAATTCTAATTCCCTACCAGCATGTTGAGAAAAATGACCTCCAACTTGGGATTCCAAACTTCCTGAATGCTACTCCCCCACCCTCGTGGTTGCGAATACACACCTTCAAGTTAAAAATCCAAACCCCATTGTTGGGAACTAAACCAAATTGTAAACCAAATTGTAAATCATCACAACTCCAATGAATAATCCAACAACTCCAAACCTTGAAATTCAATCGACGTTGACACTACCCATAAACTACAAATGGAATCGTTTATAAAGGTCAAAAACAGTTTTTCAATATTGATAACATCCCACAGTTTATGCAGTAACATACAACCACATAATCTACTACCATCTCACAACCCCAATGATTTATCCAATAAATGGAATCATTTATAAAATTCCATAACATAATGTCAATAATCATTACAACATCACACACTTTGCGCAAACATACAACTACCAACATAATGCTATAAACAAACACTCCAGACTCAATATTTTCTTACTTTGCAATTTTTTGTACGACTTCCTACTTCTTGCTTCAACTTTTTCCCTCCTCTGCCTTCACCTTGATTTGCTTCTTCTTCCCTCTTTTCCTTCGTCTACTACTTTCTGCCACTAGTGGATGCAGCAGATGTCAGGTTAGTATGTTAGTGTTTCCTACAAACAGAAGAACATAAAAGACGTACTTACCTTGACATAGCACGAGGCTCGGACTGTCGTGTTTACTTTCTTAAATGTTGTCGTTCGCCCGCTGGTGGTTGCAAGACCGACTGTCGGTGGAGGAGCGACAGTGCTGTGTCTACGTGATACGGTGTGTAGAGAGAGTTACAACTACTGGGTCCACGTCAGGTGCAGCGCCGGTGATCGGTGGGCCCAACGCCTGTCCGACCTGCTACTTTCGTCTTCAGATATATGTGCTTCCTTCGACGTTGACAACGACCCTCCAGCAACGACAACTTTTCAAGATTTACGACTTCCTGTGCAGGGGATGTGCGGCGCTGATGCCTTTACGTCCGACGGTTAGTTGCGACGGTTACTTGTGACGGTTCGGCCTTCCCCTGCTCCTTTGGACTTCCTTCCTTGACCGACATTCAACAGCAATGGTTGGGAATGGATAGCAACCCTTGTCGGTTTGGTGGGGTCAAAAGGGTGTCTATATTGTAATTGACTGCCTAATCAGGGGTATTTTTGTCTAAAAATATGCCCATCTTAATAGCCTCACAGCTGAAAGGCTATTTCTCGATAGGGTCATTCAAAAAAGGTTAGATTTGGTTAAAACCCATTATAAAATGAAAAGTAAAAGGAATCTTCACAAAGTATTAAAGATGTAAGGCCCAAATCCTAATAGACCTAGTAGATTAATTGAAACCCAAATTTTAAGTGGGTCAAAATTGAATTAAGTGGGTCTAATTGAAAAAAAAAAAAGGAGTTAAAATTGTTGGGCCGAATTAAACCGAATATTAATAGGCTCGTAACAATTAAACAAAGTCTTGCTTTGTTTGAAAAAAATGAAAAAAAAAAAATATATATATATATATATATATATTGAAGGAGACAAATTGATCGCCGACCAAATGAAAGCATAGTGATTTTTTTTTCTTCTTTTTTTTTAAAAAAAGGGTGACAGGTGTTAATGAAAGATCATGCAAAAGCATGATGTAGCAAGTAAATATATATATATTATTGGCATATATATATATGCATAGTCACAAGCGGTGACAAGCAAAACAAACACAGAATAATATATATATATATATATTATATTTATATTTATAAAGATTTACAGCAGAAGAAAAGGAAAAATCTTGGGCTGATATTAGTGTGCAATTATTTCGGTTTCAAATTTAATTTTTTTTAGTTTGATTTTTTTAAATTCTAAATAGGTCTTCGTGTTGCTTTTAGGTGGGGAAGAATCCAAAGATAATACGGGTGCTATTAGTTTGAAATAAAGCTTAAAACTTAATTAGTGAGTGGATTATTTTATATAAATTGAATTAATTGTTTATAACTATCTATATTTTAGATTTTGTTATTTATAGATTATTAGAAATGAATTATTTATTAGTTAATTAATTTTCTAGACTATTTATTTTAATTAAATTGATTTATTTTAAATTATTTAAATTTGAGCTTTTAATTATGTAATTATTATTAGAAGGAAATGATTTAATTAGTTGATTGATTTTATTGATTATGAATTATAAGTCACAATTTGATTATAGGGTATTTATTTATATTACGAGAAAAGGATTTATTAAGAATTATATTTATATTCGAAATAGAATTATACAAACTTGCACATAAAAATTATTTGAGTTACGAAACAAATGAAATGAGATTTTTAAAATACTAGGACTGTACCTTCTCCTCTAATGGTCATCAGGCAACACGTATGTAAATTCTAAAAAGTCGTTCAACATGTGTATGATAGATGTCTAAGAGTCACTAAGTCATCCAACACATGTAAGATTGATGTTATCACTCGTTTGCTTGTATGTTGAATATCTCCACTATATATAATAGATTTTCCTGTGTACTAGATTGGTGTAGATTAAATTTTTATTGGTAGATAGAAATAATCCATACAGATTTTTATAGTTTATCAAGATATGAGATGATATTTTTGTTATATTTCTAGAAATGATGGAGTATAGATCATTCAAATTTTATTTTCATTACCAATTTTATGATATACTAGTTGTTATTGAAAGAAAATGATTTATTTAGCTTTCAAAAGGTATACCCATTCATTGGGTGTTAGTGTTTACCATTTTATATTTCTGAAAATCATTTCTTAGGTAACCATCAGGTCTCAAAAGAAATCTCCAAACATAAAAAGGTGGGCCACTCGATTAAATGATGTAAGGAAATAATATTTTGATATTATATATATATATATATATATATTTGTATATTACATTATATATAGAGGTGCATGTGTATACTTATCACTTTAATGTTGTAAAATGTTTGGTTATCTGTCAATTTACTTATGTTTTGACATCCAAGTTTGAATATGATATTAACATACTTTATAGTTATATTTTCATCTGAAGAGCTAGTTTACTATACATATTTTATATGACATTGCTTATATTTGAAATATGACTTGGAAGAGGGACCACAGGACCTAAGTAGCTAAGATTTGAAATATTTTAAAAGTGTTTATTTTGTTTATTACAGAGTGGAATTATGGGATAAATAATAGTTGTATTGTCGAAATTTTTATTAAACCATCTTATTTATTGTTAGATTTCCAAATAATATTTAACAAGAAATTTTATAATCATATATAGTTTTCTAGTATATCATAGGCTTTTCTTAGATTCAAGATAGGAATCTAAGAGGGTCTTGTCAAAAGAACTTTAGGGTGAACCACAACTCCATATAATGAAACCTCCTCTCGATTGCTTGTAAACAACTCCACAATTGTCGATTGATTTACAAATCTTCAATGCCTTCAATCTACTATGTTGAAACTAGCGAAAATTGAGAGAAAAATTATGTTTCTAGAAGTTTCTAGCCGCTAAATGATGAATGCACGTTCCGAATATGATGTACTTATAAGCATCATAGAGCAACGGTGAGAATTTCATTTATTCACATTTCATGCAATTATCAAGACTCATGTCTCATGATTCAAGGTCGTGATACACTCTGTCCCTATTTGGCGAGCTATGTTTGGCACCTCCAATTTTTCTTTATGTCACAATACTAGGTCACAATGCTCTTTGCCTCAGTATGACCACATGCTATAGCAACTAACACCGCTATCCAAGATCACGATCCTTCATGGCAATGCTTTTTGTCTAAAAATGCCAACTTGTGATCGCCACATGCAACCAAGCTCAAGGTTGCGATCCTAAGTCTCGATAAACACCTAGTTTTGCTCTAAAAATGCCTTTAATTCATTCTTCTTACACAACTTTTACCAAACTTTAACCATCAAGAAAAACCACTAAAAACACACTAGAAACACCATAATTTACTCCAATTTTCATCACAAAAGTTGGGATTAGAAGTATAAAATCATGTCTTACTTCAACATGATCAGTGTCCTCGAGCATCGATGGCATAATGGTAGATATAACAGATCAGCAAAGTGAGCAGAACAGGGTGGGGTTTCTCTATTGTGTTCAAACACAGTGAGAAGAACTTTTATTTTGGGATTTTGGTTAAGGCAATAGTCCAATTTTGTGGATGGACCTTGTTGGTTAATTTTTTAATAAACCAATTTATTAAAAATTTGCAACCGCACAATTGTTTGACTAAGTACAATGATGAGCAAGGGCCAATCCCACAATGAGTTATTAACTTACTTTAATTCTAAATTCATTTTAAAACCTAAATTAGAAACAATTAAATTAAATTGAAAGGGATTTTGTGGTTGAATTGAAGATTAAATTGTAACAGAAAACTAAATTATTGAAAAGAAAATCAGTTGAGAAAACTTAGCTAGGACATTCTATCCACCACCAAACAATATTTCAATCCATAATTAAATTAATAAAACACAATGATATTAATGCATGATAAAGACATTCATAACAAGGTAATGATCATACTACATGTCGTATTAATTCTTCTTTAGATTGTATGTAAATCAGATGACATATGTGTAAATGCCTGTACCCCTAATTATAACCTAGCATGGCATCTACTTAGGTTTAATAATTGGAACCCATTAAAAACTAGAAGAATATGAACATCATATAAATCCTAGAATATGATGTCTATCAATGTATCTATAAATTAATGTTCATCAATTAGTTCGTAAGCAATTGACTGTTACAAATTAAGCAATATGCTTAAGAATATGTCTATTAGGCATATTGCTTATATCCTTACAACATAATCTTAAAAATATGCTCCTAAGATGGCCAGTCAAATAAACAAAATTAATAGAATACAATTAAATTAGAGACATTAATTTTATCATGCAAAAAAATAATAATAATTTCATTAAAAATAAATAAAGATTAAATTCATATTTAAGGCTTCTAGAAGCCCTAGCTAACAAAAGGAATTAGCCACATGTGGCTTTGAAATAACACAAAATAATTAAGTAAAGAAAACAAGAAAAATAGAATTGGAAGCCAAAAATTGCAGCTCATGCCGTCTCTATTCTATTTATTTACACATGAGCTAAATTTAACTAGTGTGAACCCATATTCTTTTCTACTATCACTTACACTACCTATCCAATCATATCTAAACAATGGAACAAGAAATACTAAGAAATCCAACAAAAGTATTTACCTTAAAACTCCATAGTAAACCATCTTATTGATAACTTGAATGTCATCTCTTTCATTATAAATAGTTTATGCTTCAAGTGAAACACCACTATTTGTGTAGTTTTCTTATTATGTTTTATGCAATATTGTTTCCCATTCACAACATAGCTTGAATAGTATATGACTTGCATACTTGGTCTAAGTGCTAGCAACTTTAAAGTTTGAGATATATCCATGGTATTTGATTCATTGAGGACCTGTTTTGAGAGATTATGATTTAAATTATCAAAGACAAAAAGCTAAGGTAAAGACATCATATTATTAACATATAGGATAGTGAATTCACCTTATTTATGAACTATGTTGGAAATTTCTAGTATATGTCATTTGCAATAAAGTTATTCTATTAAAAGATTGTGATCAAATAAGTACAACGTTAATAATTTTTACTAATATTGACATTATGTTCATCTTTAATTTAAACAATTTACTTAATGTATGGTTTTACTAATGCATTATTCAACAGTATACACATATGTGTAATCCATAGCATGTCTGTAGAAATCATCTTTAATGTTGATGCAAATGTAGGATGTTCTTTCACTACATTTTGAAATTTAATATCTTCATTTCTATAGTATTTCTCACCAACATCTGTTATTTGTGGTATATATCTACTACAAAATTGCATGCATTCATTAACTAAATAGCATTCTACAGATGTTCTTCACGATGCTCTAATTCTTTTCTAAACTGACAATAATCATTGATGCATGTATAGATTTTTTCATACCTCAAATTAAACACTTTCAGCAACTTTTTTTTTAGTACAATAATTCTACTATAACATTATTCAATGACAACATGTCTTGAATGATGTTAAAAAGTTTATTAAACCCCTTATCAGATAGACTATATATAGCTTTATGTTTATGTGAAGCTATAATAGCCAATAACTTTGTGTACTTGGAGCAAACTTTATACAAAAGAGTTTCAACATCTTCCAAAGTAGCAGTGATGTCTTCATCTATTACTTCAACATCAAGTTCAACATTACAATAAGTTTCAAAATTTGTATCATTGTATATTCTAAATGCATTGGAAATATTTTCAACAAGCGTGAAAGTTTTTAGGGGCTCTCCATGCATGAATCAAGTTGTATATTAAGGATCCATCCTATTAATGACTAAGTGCTCATATACTATCTCAATGTAATGATACCTTCTATTAAGACATTTTATACAAGAACAAAGAATGAAACCAATATTTATTGAATGTTTGTTCGCAGCCTCAACAAAATTTTTGGTTCTCTCTCTTCTATATTTTTTTAACACTCTAAAAATTTAAAAATGACAAAGAAATTGTTAAAAAAAATTGAAAGTTGAAATCTTATATCCTTATAGATTGAGTTTAGTATATTAACCTTGAAAATCTTAACCACTCCTTATCAATTTGAAAGAATATAACATTAAAAAACAAAACATATAACAACATAATGTTAAACTATATTAAAATTGTTAAACTTTGGATAAAAAAAATACAATCACATTCACATAGACATTCATGATATCTACATATATTACAATTATCTTATATATTACTTATCCACACATATTAGCATATACACATATTTTTACATTCAAAACATAAATAATATCACAACTTTAATCGTTAAAAAAACTGCACAAAACCAAAAATAGAAAATTATCCTAATAATAATATTATGTTTATATAAAAAAAATTCAAAATCATAACAACAATAATACATATACGATATCTAATAAAATCTGTAAAACACAAAATCATAAATTGAAACATCAAAAAATACAAAATCATAAACTCCATACCTTTTTGACAGAGAAAACGATGGAAGATAAGTAGATTGGCGAAGATGACAGTACTGAACAACAAAAGAACAATAGATTGGTGAATATGATAGCATCCAAACAATGAAAAAATTTTCGATAGTGGCTGCAAGAGAAGAAAAGAAGTGAAAAGATAAGAAGAAATGAAAAAAATAACAAAAAAATCGATGATCAGATTGTCTCACCGATGGATATGTCGTTGGCACCAGTTCAGTCATCATGTAGACGGAACAATAAACAAAAAAAAAAGAAGAAGAAAAAGATGCTCAGAGAAGAAAGAGAAGAAGAAGAAGAAGAAGAAGGGGAAAGAGTACATAACGGTGATGGATCGACGATGGGGGCCGTCAACGGCAAACGACGAGCTACCAGTGCAGCAAATAGGCAGTCAAATGGAGGGGGGACGACTAAGGTTTGGAGGAGAGGTGATGTGAGAGAAAGTGACAAAGAAAGAAAATTAAGAAATGAGGGGAAAGAGAATCAGGTGAGGTATAAACTCAGATTATCCATACCGGGCAAGTCCGACACCCAGTATGGATACTCAATTTTTATTTTTTTTCAAAGTGGACTATCCATAACAAACGCCCGACCTGTCCGATATGGATACTCGATTTTTTTATTTTTTTTTTAAGTGAACTATCCGTATTGGACGCTTGACCCGCCTAGTATGGATACTAGGCACTATCCATACTAACAAGGTCGAGCGCTCAATATGGATACTGGATTTTTTTAATTTTCTTTATGTGAACTATCCATACCGGGTGCCCAACCCGCTCGGTATGGCTATTACTCATATCCATGTCAGGTGGGTCCCGCGCAACATTGATATTAAAAATTCTTTTTCAAAAGTTAGAAAAAAAATTATCCATACTAGGCCATTATTGCTCGATATGGATAATCAAATTTAATAATACAAAAATATTATCCATACTGGGCATTTAATGCTTAGTATGGATAATTGGTATTTATACCGAGCCTTTAATGCCTAGTATGGATATCCCAATATAGATATCTTGTTTTGTTGTTGTAAGGGTAGTAAAACCTGAAAGATTATGTTGAACATACTTTACAGGCTTAGAGTATTGTCATTGATCGCTTAAGGCATGACTCTAGCGAGGCGAAGTTGAATTGATGTTTGTTGGTATGACTACTACTTATGGACTTTACTCTTCGCACAAACGTTCTTTTACAAAGCTCAAAAATCTCTTAATAATATGTATTTTTTTCATATTAAACAAGTATTTCAATGTGTTGTATACATAACGGTATTTTAGTAATCAACTTTGTATTATTCTTGTTTCTTAGTTTGGTAAACAATAAAAAGAAAATTCATTTGATTCCAATTCCAATTCTAAAAAGTTAGTGTACACAACAATCGAATTTAGTAGTTTAATTCCGATTTCTCTCCATTCTCTTTTCAATAAAATTTTGGTTCATTTAATTTTTGTTCCTAATTAGTGAAAATGCCCTTTATTTATTTACTTTTTCACACTGATGAGTTGAGAAATAAAAAAATGAGTGGATGAATGTTGAAAACCACAAAATTAAATCAAATTTTTAAGTTGATAGAGCGTAACCCTTATTATAACTTGTGACAAATTCAAAGTCATAACAGTAATTAATCTTTTTCTTTTGATTTAGCATCTAGGATCATTACTTGAGTTATTAGGTTGGAAAATACTAGTTGATGACTTTGTTAAAAAGCAAATAACACCATTTTGTTTTTCCCCTTCTAGTCATGAATATTTGATGAAATTTCTATTATTAAAATATTTTGAAGCAAATATATATATTTATTAAAGTTCAAAATTCGTTTTTTATTCTATTACTTTTAAGTTTTAACAGATATATGACAATCATTTTTTTTTTTCCTGATATCCATTAATGTTCATATTTTAGCAATATTTTTACAAATTTGAAATAACATCAATATCATTTTTATTGCAACTAATGTAGCATGGCTGGTGACTTGAGATATATATCTTGCTTAAATTAAATTTTGTCACATTCTTTGTCCATACACATCTTTAGAAAGGAAAATTTTGATAAAAACAAAACATTTGAGTTGGTTTTGGAACTTAAAATAGGAATTGACTTGTACTACTGCAGCGTGTTTTCCACACTACGTACCGGGAGGGTCTAGACTCTAATAGCTTTGACATGTCAACAGTCAACAAGTCTTTGGAATCGAAGTGCGTCCTACGTACCGGCCAAAGCAAATCGTTTTCTCATGCAGCTTCCTAGGAAGTTTCTTGGAGACAATACATTCCACACTCAATTGTACGAGAAGAAAATACATGACACACCAATCACCATCACCATGCATAGGACAGAATATTGTAGAGAGATTCCAACACACTAGGCTTTTTTTTATTTTTTCTCTGTTTGTATTTAATATAGTTTAGTGCAACATGGAAGAGAACATCCATTCAAACACGTAATCCCAAGTTATATTTATATATATTTAAATAATATTAAACTTTTTAAATATTTTATCTAAATTCATTAATATTTGTTAAATTTACTTTAATTAAAAGATAATCATAATTTTACATGAATTTAAGTTTTTTTTTAATAACACCTTGTTAGGGTTAAAGTATTATTGAGATCAGTACAGATAAAATTTAAGTTCAAAAAACTACTCCTAATCATGGGAGATGCCTACCCATATATAGTTGGGATATTTAATGCTCAAACTTGTCTTTCTCCTTTTCATAAAGCAAGTAAGTTGAGGGTGACACCACAACACCACCCTACTTGGGAGCTTCTTTTCAAGTTCTTTATTTTTCAGTTTTTCATTTTTTTTTCCAATGCAAGAGGTTAACTTCTACAATAATATGTTTCAAAAGAAGCTCATGACCAACTTTTAAAAAAAGTAATTATAAAATAAATTAATGAAGATATAAATGGCTTATGAGAAGCTTATTATAAAGCACTTACTTTTCTCAAATTTATTAAATAAATAATTATATCTCAAATGACAACAATTTTGAACGGACTCTAGTGTACCTTTCTATTGAAAAAAAATATAACTACAAAACCACACGTAATTAGTTTTCTATTGTCCTTTTGCATAATAATTTGAAAATGTCCACCGATAGGATTAGATTATTGACGCAGAACGGAAGTTCTAGAGTTTACCAGCGTAATCCCTAAAGTAACAAACTGGAATCCACCAGCAAATATAGAATGAAAGTAAACTGAAACTTGAAAAATATTATTGAATAATCCCCGAAATTGATAACAAAAGATCCTTAAATAGGCTCCTGGAAACCCTAAAAGAAGCAAAAATACTAAAATATCCTTATACTAAGCAAAAACGGAAAACAAATAAAACGCAAATAAAAAAACGTTAAAATCTTCGGGTGCCCGACGACCTAACTTAAACAGCTCCGTTGAGGATGTAAATAACGTCAACCGGGATGACCCGGGTTGGTATGCTCTAGAACTCTGAAAACCCTTTCCGAAAACATATTATAATAGGAAATCTGACAACCGAGTCAAAAGTTATGCTCATTTCTTTTAAACACTTCTTTTGGACAATTTCCGGTCCATCTCTTCTTCAAACTCCAAAGCCAACTGTCCTACATCAATTATTGACACATTGACAAAATGATAGTTATAGTTTAGCTATATTTTAATTTCATTGGTTTACTAGTCCTCATCAATATATTTTAACTTCATTTCAAAAATTTAGTCTAACAGTGATAGAACAACACTACAACTTGGTTACTTCAGATTATGTCCCATGGCCATACGACTACTAGAGTGAAAATGACTTGGTCTCTTGAAATAATCACAATGTTAAGCTTTCTCTCTGTAGAAAGATATATATATACCATAGACGACTTTGACCAAGACATTACGAACCCAACTCAAGATGTA
Organism: Litchi chinensis; assembly: GCA_019925255.1. Classification (NCBI taxonomy): domain Eukaryota; kingdom Viridiplantae; phylum Streptophyta; class Magnoliopsida; order Sapindales; family Sapindaceae; genus Litchi; species Litchi chinensis. The sequence goes on along the minus strand of CM034462.1, from coordinate 9,721,562 downwards.
CGTGTCCTAGTCACTAAGAAAAGTAGCATTTGGTGGGTGCTGGATAACCAAACTTAACACGGCTGGAACGTTTTAAGTCATGTTTTTGACGCGTTAGTGAATAGGTCTTCTGGAGAAATTATTTAAGGGCTAACACGGACCATAAATCAGCCACACTTATAGCTTTCCGTAGTTGGACATATGGGATTGAGTGCAATGTGTCTCCGACTAGTGGTGGTAGAGATGCTACTGTTAATGGTAGCTAATTATACAGCTGCAGCAACAACTGAATTAGCCCAAGCTAAGCCTGATTGCCGCACTGAATGTGGAGACCTTAAAAATATCCCATATCCATTCGGTACAACGCCTAATTGTTACCTAAATGAAACATTCTTAATCACTTGCGATGACAAGTACAAACCTCCCAAACCATTTTTGAGGAAATCTAGAAATCTCCTTGTCACAAACATAACTACAGAAGGCCGGTTGCAAGTACAGAGCCTTGTATCTAAAAAGTGCTACAATACAGCAGATAATGTCAACAAGGCCTCCCTCAGAGTGGGTGATTCCACCTCCATCTCTAATACCCAAAATAAGTTTACAGTCATTGGCTGTAATTCTTATGGTTTCATCAGAGGTAAGATAAGTAACAGAACATATGCAGAGGGATGCATATCCTGGTGTAACAACGTAGACGACGAAGTGACCGACGGATTTTGCTCTGGCTCTGGATGTTGCCAGATAGATATACCTGAAGGGCTAAAACAAATCACTGTGAAAGCCTATATCTTAAACAGCTCGAGACAGAATGATGAATTGAAGATAGCCAGTCCATGCAGCTATGCGTTTGTTATCGAAAATAGTCAATTTCATTTCTCTGTCAAAAATCTATCCAATATGACAGACAAGGTTCCTACAGCAGTTGATTGGGCAATAACTGGGCAAGGCAAATGTGAAGAAGCAATGAAGAATCCAAGCTACGCATGCAATCAAAATGCATCGTGTTATGAATCACCAGCTGCATTCAACAGTACTGACGGTTATCTTTGCAAGTGCAAGGAGGGCTACGAAGGGAACCCATATCTACCTGAAGGTGGTTGCCAAGGTACGCACTGATCAAAAACCAATTTACTAATTGTAGCATATCAATTTATATATATATTAAATTATTTGCAATATTTAGTGCGTACCAATGTCTAGATAAGCACGTTTGTACTCTTTATGTTTTTGGAGCAGGCCTCGTTGGAGGGTTGCTCATTCATTTTATACATATGTTTATTTTTATTATTATTATTATTTAAAAGTTTTACCTTGGACTTTAATTTATTACCTTTAAATGATTTGTAGATATCAATGAATGTGAAAAAGGGAAAGATACATGTCATGAAAAAGCTGATTGTGTCAATATTCCTGGGAATTAAACGTGCAACTGCTTCAAGGGGTACCACGGGGATGGAAGCAAAAGTGGAGGTTGCGTGCCCGACGAATCACTGGCTAAGATCATCATGGGTACGTATATATGTTGCATATTTGGCTATTTGCTTAACTGTTTGTGAATATTGCAAATTATAAATAACTTGGCACTTAGTTCATTTGATTTTAATCATCATTAAAGTAAAGGGTAAACTTGAACTATCCATGAGAGTATTTAATGATGAAAGTAAGATTCATCTTATTTCTTGTATGTGAAATTAAAAGAAAAAACAAATAATAATTTTAAATAAGTTTCCAATAGAAAACTAGTTGGTTAGGGTGTCGCTGTCGTGGAGCAAGATGGCTCTTAGAAGGGTATCCCGTCAGCAACCCAGCCTTAGCTATATGGTAGAAAGGAAAGGTTAAAATAAAAAAATGGAAAGAAAAGTTGTTTGGACAAGTCAAATGTGTGAACCACTAGAATATTATTCAAAGGGGAAATTACACTTTGGCCTCTAACGTATGATGAAATATCATTTTTTAATGTGACATATTTGCATTGGTTCATGTCCGCGATTTTTTATTAGTTTATCACTTTACTTCTGTAGTTGATCGATTGTTAGTCAAACATAAAGACATGAAGGGTTCTATCAGGCCCTACCCCGCTCTAAATTATGGAAATGACATATGCCATTGATTTTAAGTTATCATGATATCAAAGTTTGAATATCTTTGGTACAAACTCTCTCTTCCTCTTTTATCCATCATCTTATTATACATGTTATACGATAAGAGGTATTTAGTATGTTTTCGTCATCTATTATCTATCCATATTGTACATAAAGAAATGTGTTAACATATCATAACTTTAAGTTTTAAATACTATAATTGAGTCATTTCCTATCAATTTAAGTTTTTTTAGATTTGCTGGTAATTAACAGGTGTAAAATGTTAAATGGAGAAGAAAACTAAGAAACTAATAAGGTCAAGGACAATATTGCATTGACTAGCTCTAACTTAGCAAGACCCTTGCCATCGACCAACTGTAACACTGACTATCAACGCCAACGAGCCGTTTTATGTGTGTCGACCAGAACAAAATCTAGGGCAACAAGAAAAGCCTAATATTAGCGCCAACAACCTTTTTTGAAGCATTTTGAATTTATGTTAAAGTGCAGTTTGGTTTTTGCATATTTTCATTGGTGAAAAGTAGTTCAACATATTTACTGTTAGAGTGGAATTTATCTGAATTGTTGATGAGAAATCCTTCTTTTTTTTTTTTTTTTTTTTGACATTTCTTACTATTAAAGTGGCTCATTCTTTGTTATTTTTCATTTCTTATGACAAAAATGCAGATTTTCTGTATATTTGATAAACTTGTGGTTGTTATCTGCATATTTCACGTTGAATTGCAGGAAATTTGCATTTTTATTTATTTATTATTTTTTTTGTCAGCTATATGCATATTTAACGTTCAGATGCAGAAAAATTATATTTTCCATCTTCAGATGCAGGAAAACTCTCTTTATTACCAAAAAAGAAAAAAAAGGAAAAGATGAAGAAAAACTATACTTTCCATGTTCAAATGCACTTTTTCTTTTGAAACACAGTTTTTCATTGTCTTTTTCTTTTTGAATCCTAATTTTTCTGCATTTTTTTTTTCGTTTTAAATTGCAGCTTTTATTCTTTACTTTTGAAAAAATGCAGTTTTTGAAAAAGTTGTAAAAGGACAAATTATGAATTCAAAAATGAGAAAAAAAATTCTATGAGTAGTTAGGGATCAAAGTGTAATTCTCACTTTAAATGATTCAAAAATTGGGATTTAGATCCTCTCCTAACGAAAGTTTTTTCTTAAGCTTTTCTAAGCATGCAATTGGTACGGTTGTCGACAAAGTAAAAGTGAAATATAGTCAACTCTCAACTACTCATTTATTGTAATGCATATATATCATGAAAGTAGGCAAGTTAGGAAAAAACTTATATTAGGTGAGGATTAGGATTCTAAAAGTTGTATGCTAGAGTTTTCCAATATTAGTTAATATAATTTTAACATGATATCCAAATTTTACCAATTGTACTAATGAAAAATGTTTAAAATGCCTTGCAACCAGGCATTGGCCTAGGCTTTGTGATTGTGCTTGTGGGTAGCTCTTCAGTTTACTTCATGCTCAAGAAAAGAAGGCTCATCAAACTCAAAGAAAAATTTTTCCAGCAAAATGGTGGTTACCTTTTACAACAAGAACTCTCCAAACGAAATGGATCTAGTGATAGAGCAAAAATCTTTAGTGTCGAAGAACTCAAAATGGCGACCAACAACTTTGACGATAAAAGAATCATTGGCAGAGGAGGCTATGGAACAGTATATAAAGGATTTTTACTAGACAATAACCAAGTGGCAATAAAGAAATCGAAGATAGTGGATCAAAACCAAATTGAGCAATTCATTAATGAGGTAACAGTATTATCACAAATTAACCATAGAAATGTGGTTAAGTTATTGGGTTGTTGCTTAGAGACTGAAGTCCCTTTACTAGTTTATGAATATGTCAATAATGGCACCTTGTTTGATCATATCCATAACAAAGACGAGGCACCCACCATTCCTTGGGGTACACGGCTAAGGATAGCTGCAGAAACTGCTGGAGTGCTCTCTTATTTGCACTCTGCAGCTAGTACTCCAATTATCCATAGGGATGTAAAGTCTACCAACATACTCTTGGATGATAACTTCACTGCAAAAGTGTCTGACTTTGGAGCCTCAAAGCTGGTTCCAATGGATGAAACTCAATTATCCACAATGGTTCAAGGTACTCTTGGGTACCTAGACCCTGAATACTTGCACACTAGCCAATTAACTGAAAAAAGTGATGTTTATAGTTTTGGAGTTGTCCTTGTAGAGTTGATGACAGGAAAGAAGGTACTTTCATTTGGCCGGCCTGAAGAGGAGAGAAGTTTGGTCATGCATTTTCTTTTCTTGTTGAAAGAGGGTACATTGTTTGAAATCCTTGAGAATAGTATAGTAAATGATGATAATATAGAGCAGATCAAGGAAGTTGCTGAGCTAGCAAGAAGATGTTTAAGAGTGAAAGGAGAGCAGAGGCCTACAATGAAGGAAGTAGCCATGGAATTAGAGGGACTGAGAAGGATGCATAAACATTTGTGGGATAATGTTGAAGTGAACATAGAAGAGACAGAGCACCTGCTTTCTGAGATGTCCTATTCTTATAATACTGGCGATAATTGTAGCTCAACTACTGCATATGATAGCATGAAAGACCAAGTACTTGTGCCTTTTCATGGTGGATTGAAACCTTTTTTTTTTTTTTAAAGATTTTCTGTGACTTGGCTTTTATATATTAGTCTTGATTTTAAAATCTTGCTCAATCATTTTTATGAAAACCCTACACCATTTCCGCTGTAAACTTGTAATATTTATTTATGTTGAACATCTTTTTCTTTGCAGTGAGTCAACTATATAATTGTAGGGAAGATTTTCAGAGTCCGTTTGGTGGACCAGACATTTTGTGGGGTCGGATTAAAATTATTCATCCAACAAAAGCCAACATTTGGGCTGGTAAGGGAGGGGAAGCTTCCCTTCCTAAGCCCAAGCGGGTTCCACTCAAAAATTCTACATGAGCAAGATTTTTGAATCCCACCAATGTTGATCTGTCATGCAGGAATGTTTTTTTAATATTTTTTAATGAATATAAATAAATTAATAGGTATAATATTAGATATAATTAAAATAATAAATTTATTTAAGATAGTTTTATAAAGTAAAAACTTTTAATATTAATTTTAAAATGTATTATATTTAATTCATTTATGTGCTTATTATTTATTATTTACATTAAATATATTTAAAATTAAATCAAATATTTTTATTTAAAAATTAATCTAATTTAATATTAAATTAATTTAATCAAATTTGATTCAATCCAATCTAATCTCACTTGCAAAAAATACATTACAGTACATATCCAATTTCATCCAATCTCATCCACTTTTTGTAAACCCCTAGCCTCGATTCATAACCTCTTAGTGTTAAAAGATGGATTAGAGAGGTAAAATAAATCTCTACATTAGATTAATTGAATTTCATAGTGTTAGAGATTTATCAACTTAAGATTGACGACGAAATTCGTCAATTATAAAAGTTAAGTAACATTATAATAGAATCAAGTTAGTGTTAAGTTAAATCGATTCATCGATTTCGTGAACGCCATTTTGGGAGTTTCACAACAACCAAATTAACAAGAAAAAGATCAATGAAGAGTAAAATAATTCATCCATAGATAAGAGATTGATGATAATCAAAATAAATCAAAGGACAAGCTTGATATTCCATAGAACATCAATAAGATATATAAACAAGACACTTAGAAGCCAAGTAGACAAGTGAAGAGTGCAAAGCTACCATAAAACTCAAAAACCAAAGTGATTCCCGTATAGAGTAGAGGAGGAGAGAAAATGATGGTCAAACAACTTTAAAATGAGATTTAAGTACCATTTTCATGAAGGCTAATCATATATATTGAACATTTAGCAAGATTTTAGCAAGAAAAGATGAAAATAAGTGTGAAACAAAGAAGAAAACAGCAGCTACCATAAAAGAGAACAAAGCTGGCAGCAGTGAAAAGAAAAGAGAAATGGAGAGGAATTGTGTGAAATTAAAAAGAGATGGGGCAAGGATGCAAATTAGAGAAGTAAGAGTAGTATATAAGCAACACTTGGGTGAAATTTTTCAACAAACAAAACCCATTTTCGTGCCTCCATTCAGCTGCAACAGTGAAGCCCCAGAACAGAGCAGCAGACAAGCACACTGCAAGGCAGGAACTGCAGCAGGGAAAAGTGGAAGGAGGAGAGCCCATCCAGCCCTTCTGAACCTCTAATCTCCCTCTCTAAACCCTCTTCTAAGTCCTCTCAATCCTCTAAGTCAAGTACCAAGTAAGATATCATTGAATCTTCTCCTTATTGAGTTTAAAAGTGCAGTAGAGCTGCTGGAAATTTTCTGTGCAGAATTTGTTGTATGTTGTTGGAGGTTTTGCACTAGAAATGGTGTCAAAACCTAAGTGATTGTTATATAACCTTAGAGGATGTGTTTGTGGGTGTAAATGGTAGCTTAGGGTTTGATTTATGGGTTGTTATAGGCTTGAGAATCATAGAAACGAAAATTTGTTTTTCACACACACAAACTAGTTGATGAAAGTTTTGAGTGAATTGTTAGTGTTCAAATGGACAAGTAATAATTATGTGTGTGTTATGACCATATTAGACAGTAAATAAGCTCTGAAAATTTGAGTTTTGAAACCAAGTGTGAGCATAAAAATGATTAGAAAAGGATAGGGAAGCATGTAGGAATAAAGAGAAGCTCAAGAGAGCTAGTTTTGACAATATTAGTGATTCTCGTACTCAAATTTGAGCTAGAGGAGACCTGACCATATTTGGCTTATTTGGGGATGTTCTACACCTCAAATGATGCCTAGGAACCATAGAAAACCATAGGTTTTGGAACGGATCGAATCCGATAAAAATTGTGCAAGTTATGTACAAAATAGTGCCGTTAGAGCTTTGAAAAGTGAAACGGCTATCCGAATGCAATTTTTATTTCATGGTTTGAGTTTGATTCATCATTATTAGTTAAATGAAGCTTAGCTATAGAATAAAATCTAGCGTCGCTAACTCGAAGCCAAAAGTTTGCAAACCGGGCACTTAATTGCGCCCGAAAGTGTCCAAAACGGACGTTTTTCTTAGATTTGATATAGCAAACGATGGAGTTTCTCGACGAAACTTTACGGGCGACTTAGTTATGTGATAAGGAGACGCTAGAAAAAGGAACGGAGGTGAAACCATGGCTGGTTTCAATTCTGTTTTTTTTTGGTCAACCGAATAATTAAAAAGTTGACTTTTTGTTTTAAGCTTTTGGAGACCATACGAAACATATGGGGATGATCCTAGGGGGCTAGAAGTAAAACTTTTACAAAGAAATCGAAGTTAGAGAGTTTCGGTTGAGTTAGAAACAAGTTAGGAGATTATATAAAGAAAATGGGTCTTAGTTGAGATTATTAACCTTGAAGTTGAGATTCTCAACTTTTCAAATTATCACTAGTAATGATGAGATCATGTTGTGTAGGTGACGAGCACGTGAGCGGCGTCCAGGAGCCTCGTCGAGACGCTTGACGCGGCCTTGAGGTAAGTGGTTCGCCACTTAAGATCTCTTTCAATTTCATGTAATTGGTTGATGTTGATAATGAAAATGGTAGTTAAGTAATCTAAAAAGAAAATAGTTGAAATGAGAGTTTTCAAAAGTTTCAAAATGAGTTAGTTTTGTGCTTTTGGCACTAAATAAATATAGTTGTAAAACCCATGTATATCCCTTAAGATATAATGAGATTTAGCACTACGTGACGACGCAGTAAATTCCGTCCGTAGTCGCTCAGGTTAGAGAAAAGTTAGCACTACGCGACGATGCAGAAAATTCCGTCCGTAGTTGCTCAGTTTCATAGAAAGTATAAGCGCTACGTTGCGATGCAGACAATTCCGCACGTAGTTGGCTATTGTTATAGTTTGGTACTACTTGGCGATGCAGTAAATTCCGCTCGTAGTTGCCCAGAGTTCTAGCACTACAATTGCGATGCAGAAAATCCTGCATTGTAGTTGCTCAGTGATAAGCTTTAGCGCCCTACGTGCGATGCAGTAAATTCCGTAACGTAGTGGTTGAGATGACTTAGTAAGCTTCACGTTGGCGTTAGTTCTAATCGCCCGTGATGGACAGAAATATTTAAAGGATATACATGGGAGTTTTGAAAGAAATCATAAAACAAATGATAAATCGCCATGTAGTATATGTGATATTATATTTCTGTTGCACTAACTTGTTTGTTTATTTTGTAGCTATTTATATTTCGTGGTGTGCCACCGCAGACGATAGGACGTCACCATTTTGTTGGGTATATATATAGGTGGGAGATTCATGACATGTGATGATGTATAACTTATGTATGAAATGGATATGTAATTGAGAAACACATAGTCATATTTTGAAATTGTATATTTGTAAATATTCATGCATTTTATATATATGATGCATCTAGATATATTCTACTTGAGTTGTTCTTATAAATTGAGAATTTAGTGTTGATATTGCATGTTTGTTGAAAAATGATGATGATTATTGCATGTTTGAGAATAAAGAAGTTGGGAGGAATTGAGATTTTAGTCGAAGTGTAAATTTATTGACAGGTAAATTTTGGATTATCAAAAATGCAGCCGTTATGCTGCCGAAAATTTTATAAAAATATTTGAACCAAAGGTTGCGAAAAAATTTTATCACTCCCAACTAGTTTAAAGGAAAACTGAATTTTTGAGTTTAAACGAGTAAACCGGTTGAAGAAAGTTAGGGTTCGCTTCTCGGATTTCTTCGATCCGACGAGTCGGTTTCGAGGAGTCCGTTGAAGTGCCCGGCAGGATCCTCCAGACAAGAGCCTAGATAAGGTCTGGGAAGGGTCCTGTCACTTTTATCACATCCAATTTAATTCAATTCTATCACATCCAATTATGTACACCAAACGGGACCTCAATGATAAAAATGTAAATAAGAAATGTGTTCTTTCATTTAGAAAACAGAGATGAAGTTGTTGCTTAATTTAGACCTACAAGATATTAGTATTAATAATTAATTAAATATTCAAACCCTAACAAAAGTAGGTATCAAAAACTTCCAAATTTTCTATTGTGATTAAAAATACCAGATGTCACTATTATGATTGAAAACACCCTAAACTTCTGTTTTAAACTTTATGACTATATGATAATTCTAGATTACGGAATTGCCCAAGGGCATATCCATACCTTATAGTCTTGTATAATTCCTTAGAATGTACGTTTTCCTTATGATACAGTTGGAATAACAAACTCACCAACCTCACTTAAAAGAAAATTTTTTTAAAAATAATAAATAAATAGATAAAAACCCACTCACCAACCTATTGAAGTATTGACCATTTGTAGCTTTCACCCATTTTGTAAATCAAATTAATCAATCCCCTAATATGATTCAACTACTCTCTGGATATATATCACTATCATTATAACCATTATGTTACTGCTCATTTAATTAGAGAATAATCTACGCCTAGATGGTTTCACATATATAATCTAGTTCAATGTATTGCCATACACTAATAATTTAACCAATTAAAGATCACTTCTGCTCAAGATCACTCCTACTCAGTTAATGTAGTTACCGTTATTCCATCAATTAACAAGTTAATTACAAATATTACAACCTCACTTTGTAGATTTCTCAATCTATAATCCACAAACGGTTGGAACTCAATTTGTTTACAAAGAACTTAGTTACTTTCATGCATATGTATTTATAATAAATCGAATCGATGATATTAAATATATATATAGCCATATATGATTATTATTTGTGTTTAATGTAGATATTTTCTTGAGTGAAAATCATATGATTTATTTTAGAAATAGATTTTTCTAAAATATGAAATTTTCCATTTTACATAAAAATATTATTTTGAGATAATCTTTTTAGGAAAATCTTCACAATTATCTATATTCTTTCTCTGCCAAGTTTTTCACATAAATCTTCCTCTTTAATTATAGATACGCTTTGACCCACTTGGTCTTTGGTCTTATGTATGAATCTAGTCTTCTTAAAGACTAGATTCGGTCTCCTTGCAAGAATAGAAAAATAGCCCTATTGCAAGTGAAATTACTTATCATTTTATTTTTCATTTTCTCTAATTAACTTTTAATGTGCAGATATTTTGGAGATTAGAAGAAGTACATTTCTTCTATAGAGCTCGACTGAATTGATGAAGATCAATAAGTTGATGGAAAATATCTTGTTGTATTTGAAAACATCAATAAGCTCAATTTAGAGTGTTTATCTCTAAGTAGTTTGAGTTTTGCAAAGAAATTAAGTGACTTTCTAAGCAATTACAACAATATAGGTTCTTGGGAAGGAAGAGCTATTTATCTTTGAGAGAAGACTGATCTCAAGCTTTTAAAGGGAGTTTAAGAAGCAAATAGATAATTGAAGTTGAGGGAAGTTTGCTATACTAGAATTAGTGGATTGAGTACAACACTTTGCGTCAACTATAAAAAGGAAGTCTTCAGTTGAGTGAGTTAAATTGTGTGTATACTATTTGGAACTTCATTAGTTGGTATAAACATCTGGACATGGCCTTGTGGATATAGGTGAAAACTGAACCACATTAAAAATGTTATTGTGTTTTTTTTTTTTTTTTGTTATAATATGTTTATTTGTGTTACAACAGCTTAATGGTATTTGTCGCAACATAACTAGTAAATCTATTTTGTTAACCAAAATTTTGGTAGTCTCAAAGAAAATCGCTCCTTTACAAACATAAACCAAGCAGAAACAAAAACCAAAAAAGAAATACTAACAGAACCCAAGATTATCATCATCAATCATCAACCCAATGCGATGGAGCATCTTTATCAACTAGGGGTCAATAAGCATTTTCATCAATCATTTCAAACAAAATAAACAAAAGAATTAAAAAAAAATGATGGAGAGATAAAGACCCTTGGTTCTCCATCATCGAAGACCAAGGGTCTTCGTAGAAGGAGACCCAACAATCTCCATCTTATGGAGAGCTGAACTGGTTCCCATGCGATGAAGACTAATTTTGGTCTTCATCGCCATAGAGACTAAGGTCCTTGGCGACGAAAACCCATAACAATAACTGCAACCATGGAGATGACAACTCTCTACTATGGCAGCAGCGCTACTACTGACCATCCATTGACAAAATTCTCTTCAAGCACCTGTCGCACCATCTCTAGCGATCTATCATCAAACCTCTTTTCAAACATTGGTCACCGCCATCCTACTAATCTCCCTCTCCTTGTATGACGAGCAATTCACCTCCCTCCTCCCTCCATGGTTTTGATCTCCTCCATATGTGGAGGAGATCGATTTCAATATTCTCCAAGTATAGAAGAGATCAAATAGATCTCCAAAAATTAAATAAAAAATTTTAACTTTTAATTAAAACTCTATGTTTTTATTTTTACTTAAAAAATATTTTCTAATTTGATCTAGAAGGTGGAGATCTATGTTTTTAAATAATTTTTTTTAAAGAGAAGAATTAAATTCCTTTCAAAAATTATTAGGTGTATTTTAGTCATTTTACCTAATTTTTTGGTCAACCATTGTAATTAATGGAGTTTGACTAATAGTGTAGGGGCTTGGTGTAAGAAAAAGGTGGACTTGTTTCCGTGTTTTTAAAAGCATGTATCTAGAGGTGTTGTGCAATTCATTCTTATCTTAAATGTTTTATATAATATGTCTAACAATGCCTCTTTTGTATTGGGAGTTGCTATATCCCATCTATTCCCTTATGCTAGCCTAAGGGTTTTGATGCATTTTATATGAACACTATTTTAACTATATATATATATATATATATATATAATTTGAGGATTTGTGTCTTAAGAGTTTGAAAAGGATGTGTGCCAAGCTGTCTAAATTCTTCAAGTATTTCACAAACATATTTTTGTTGATATAGTAAATTCCATCCTTGAAACATACCTTTTTGATGGTTAACCAATACCTTAGATAGATATATGAGATCTCTGAGTTCGAATTTGTTATCTAGATAGCTCTTTGTGGTATTGATCTCATCAAGGTTATCACATGCAACAATTAAGTCATCTGCATATACAAGGGTAACAATGAATGAATTTCTTAGTTGTTTAGTGAACAAAGAGTAATCTGCCTTGGTGTGTGTGTATCCAGCAATTAATAATTCATTAGATCGGTATTTTACTCACCCAAAATGGACATTGTTTAGACCACTTTAAGATAAATTAAAGTTCATCTTAGGAATTTTTGTCACACTATAAACATAAAGATGGTATATGCAAGATCTTGATACACTCAGTCGTGTTCTTTTACGAAAGTTAACATGATTGAAGTTTATGAACTCTTATAATATTTGCTTTCTATTTCTTGACATTGCAATGCTGGAAGTCAGTATCTCAGCCTTGTTTTATATATATGCTTCCTCCTTTGTAATTTCCCTAGCCTTGCTTGAGAACCTTTTAACCTTACTTTCAGAGTGTCGGTGGATCATTGGCAAACAATCTAGAGTTAGATTCTAGTAGGATAATTGTCTTAGAAGTACAATTGTTAATTAACTAATATATATTGATGAGGACTAGTAAACCAATGAAGTTAAAATATAGCCAAACTATAACTATCATTTTGCCAATATGTCAATAATCTAATCCTGTCGGTGAACATTTTCAAATTATTATTCAAAAGGACAATAGAAAACTAATTACTTGTGGTTAATTTTGTGGTTATTTTTTTTCCATAGAAAGGTATACTAGAGTCCGTTCGAAATTTTTGTCATTCGAGATATAATTATTTATATAATAAATTTGGGAAAAGTAAGTGTTTAATAAGCTTATCATCAGCCATTTATATCTTCATTAATTTATTTTATAATTACTTTTTTAAAAGTTAGTCTTGAGCTTCTTTTTGAAACATATTATTGTAGAAGTTAACCTCTTGTATTGGCAAAAGAAAAAACGAAAAAAAAAACCTGAAAAACTAAGAATTAGAAAAGAAGCTCCCAACTACGCCACCGCCCCTTGTCTTGCTTTTTGAAAATGAGGGAGACAAGGTTCAAGCATTAAATGTCCCAACTTCATTTAGGTAGACATTTTTTGTGGGAGTAATGTTTTGAAATGCACTTTTAGATTCTTATTTGAGGTGGTCTCACTAGCACTTTAACCCTGATAAGGTATTATTAAAAGGAAAAAAAAAAAAAAAGAACTTGAAAGGAAAACTCATGTAAAATTATGATTATCTTTGTCGATGTTCAAAATTGGTCGACCGAAGTTCAAAGCCTAATACCTGCAATCAAAGAGAAACAATGCAAAGAAAGAGAAAGAAAGAGGAAGAACAATGTATACGCAGTGGTTTTTACGTGGTTCAACAAGTGTGCCTACGTCGACAACTATATTCTTTGAATATTTTGGCAAAGTCACAATATATTATTGCTTCAGTATTGTCTGTCTTTACAATGAATTTCAGCCTCTATTTATAGCATGAGGCATTACAGTTTGAACACAATTAAAATAGGAAAGAAGTTTACATTGATTACACTTCTAAAACTAGTGCCCATTGATTCAGGATATGCTCCTCCAAATAAAGAGCTTGATTTTATCTCCAATTCTGGAAGTTGACTCTTTCTCAAATTAGGTTGTTGTCTTTCTGGAAAGATTCCTTTAATGAGTACTTCAGGCTGCGGGCTAGATCTTGCTCTAAGCAATGAGCTAGACCTTGCCTTGGTTAAGCATAAGGGAGTCTTGCAACCTGAGAGTTGAGAGCTCGCTTCTAGAACTGAGCATAAGACAGCCTTGCGACCTGAGAGCTGAAAGCTCGTTTCTAGAACTGAATGTTGGCAGGCTGGACTTTTGCCCATTGGATTAGTTCCTCAGGCTTTTATCAGCTCATTTATGCAGCTCAAAATATACCCACAACATTAGCCCTCCAACTCTTAATGCGATCTTCGGACCGGGAGCTAAAGCTCGTTTGTAAAAGTCGCTGCATTACCATTTGTTATGCTGCCTTTTTAGATTCTTTCTCATTACTTGACTTATGGCGACTTCCTAGATTAGGTGTTTATTTACTGCATTTCAGATCACAATGGGAGTGATGAAGCAGTTAGAGGTTTAGGTTCTTAAGGAGAAGAAGAAAAAGCTTGAGAAAGCTATCTGCTGAGCTCTCATTCATGATAGTAGAGGTTGGGAGATCATAAAAAACAGAGCAAGTCCTTCGAGCCAAGCTGATAAATTAGTCACATCTATTTGAGGCGCTAGGTCGCGCTTCGAGTTGCTGAACCTTATGAAAGAGCTCTTCTATTCCTGGGTTTTGAGGCTTATATCCTTTCTCGAGCTCACGACTTGGAAAACTAGCCTTGTATGAGCCGTCAACTTGGTATAACTCCACATGTCGCTGATTATCTTCATGTTCTTCTCGAGCTTGGTGACCTCTAGCTCTTGAGCACGAGTTGGAGGAACGAGCTGAGCGAGCAGGTCGCAACACCTCTCTGAATGGCCTTTCAGGTGTTGGCACTTCCTCCTATTGCTGATAGTAAACTTCTTTTGGAGCAACGGTCTCAAATCATGGTGCGTTTTGCGCTTGGGCCTGTACCAACGCCCTGATTATCTCAACAAGTTGTTACATGGTATTTTCTAACACCTCCTGTTACTAGTGCCACACATTTGGTGACAGGACCCTTCCCAGACCTTATCTAGACTCTTGTCTGGAGGATCCTGCCGGGCACTTCAACGGACTCATCGAACCCGACTCGTCGGATCGAAGAAATCCGAAAAGCGAACCCTAACTTTCTTCTCCGGTTTATTCGTTTAAAACTTAGTGATTTGATTTTTCTTTAACTGGTTGGGAGTATTAAAATTTTTCTCGATTCTATTTCAAATACTTTTACAAAATTTTCGGCAGCATAACGGTTGCATTTTTTATAAAACCAAAATTTACCTGTCAAGAAACTTACACTTCGACTAAAATCTCAATTCCTCCCAACTTCTTTATTCCCAAACATGCAATATTCATCATCATTTTTCCACAAACATGCAATATCAACACCCAATTCTCAATTTATAAGTACGAACTCATGTAAAATATATCTAGATGCATCATATATATAAAATGCATGAATATTTACAAATATACAATTTCAAAATATGAATATTTGTTTCACAATTACATATCCATCTCATACATAAAGTTTTACATCATCACATGTCATGAATCGCCCACCTATATATACACAACAAAATGATGTCGTCCTGTCATCCACGGTGGCACAAAATGAAATATAGATAGCTACAAAATAAACAAACAAGTTAGTGCAACGAAGATATAATATCACATACACTAACATGACAATTTACCATTTGTTTTATGATTTCTTTCAAAACCCCCATGTACATCATTTAAACATTCTAACAATTACAGGCGATTATAACTAACACCAACGTGAAGCTTACTAAGTTATCTCAACCACTACGTTATGGAATTTACTGCATCGCACATAGGGCGCTAAATCTTATCACTGAATAACTACAATGCGGGATTTTCTGCATCGCAAGTGTAGTGCTAAAAGTCTAGGCAACTACGAGCGGAATTTACTGCATCGCTTCGTAGCGCTAACTCTCAACTAACCAACTACGTGCAGAATTGTCTGCATCGCAACGTAGCGCTATTCTATTCTATAAGCTGAGCGACTATGGACGGAATTCTCTGCGTCGTCACATAGCGCTAAATCTCATAAACTTTTAAGGCATACACATGGGTTTTATAATCAACTTTTCTAGTGTCAAAACACAAAACTCTCTAGTTTTAAAACCTCTAAACACTTTTCTCATTTCATTCTTTTTAAATGCAACTTAGTATCAATTTCCATTTCTATATAGGTTCCATAGGAACCTATATACTCAAATTCTAATTTTGATATTGAAAATCATGTTCATTCTCTTTTATTACTTAACTACCATATCCATTACCAAAATCAAGAATTTGCACGAAATTATAAAAGACCTTAAGTGGCGAACCACTTACCTCGAAGCCGCATCAAGCACCTCGATGAATCGCAAGAGCCTCGGTGTCTCACTCTTCACCTACACAATATTTCCTCATCATTACTAATAACAAAACTCAATTCTCAACTATAAGTTAGGAATTCTCAACTAAGGTCATTTTTCTCTATATAATCTCTTAACTTGTTTTTAACTCAACCGAGACTCTCTAACTCTGATTTTTATGCAAAAGTTTCAGTTTTGGACCCCTAGAGACACCTCCACGTGGTCCGTTTACTTATTAGAGGCTCGAAACAAGAAATCACATTTTTAGACTCAACTTACAGCCCATAATAGAACAGGTGATAGCATGCTGCTCGGGGCTCCCTTTTCCTTCATTCTTTTTCCTACGATTCACTTATCTCACGTTCTAGTCACACGTCAAATTTCGTTGAAAAATATTATCATTTGCTAGGTCAAATCTAATGAAAACGCCCATTTTTCGGGCATTTTCTAGTATTTTTAGTGCACGTTTTGTATACTTTCCGTTTTGGATTAGTGACGCTAGTTTTTCTTCCATAGCTAAGCTTCATTTAACTAATAATGATCAACCAAACTCATTTAATGTCATAAAAATTACATTAGGCTAGCCGTTTCACTTCTCAGAGCTCTAACGGCACTATTTTGCGGCGCCTAACTTGCATAATTTTTATCGGATTCAATCCGTTCCAAAACCTATGATTTTCTATGGTTCCTAGGCATTATTTGAGGTGTAGAACACTCCCATATAAGTTAGTTTTGCCCAGATTTTCTCTAGCTCAAAATTTGAGCTCGGGTTCACCATTTTTGCCTAAAACTATCTCTTTGCGATTCTAACAATTCTTTAAGCTTTTCTAATTTTTTTTTATGCTCAAACTTGGGTTCAAAACCACTTAATCTCAAAGCTTATCTACTGCTCTTGAAGTCTCTAATACACACATAAACCTAACTTGGTCATTTAAATATTCAAACTTCACTCACACATTTCATCAACTAGTTGGTATGTGAGAAAACAAAATTTTCGTTTCTATTGTGATCAAGATTATAACAGCCCATGTTTACACCCCTAAGCTATCATTAACACACAACAACTCAACACTTAAGTCTCTACATCAATCACTTAGGGTTCTACACAAATTTCATGTGTAAAACTTTCAGCACAAGACAATAAAAATTTGTCCAGAAATTTCAGCAGCTATCTACTTCTAACTTTCAGCAAGAATTAGAAGAGATGAAGTGATTCTTACTTGGTTCTTAGTTTAGAGAGTTGAGAGGGACTTAGGAGAGGTCTTAGAGAAGAGATTTGAGGCTTGAATGAGCTGAAAAGGTTGCTTCTTCTTCCACTTTTCTAGTGGCTGTCCAGAATTTCTGCTGCTGTCAGGTTTTTCGGTTTTGCTTCAGTTGTTGTTGCTGGTTGCTTCCTCTTCAGCATGACCAGCTGCTGATCTTCCTCTTCTCTTCATGCCTTCTTCTTCTCTTCTTATGGCCTTTCACTTCTGGTCTTCTTCTTTTTGGTTCTGGTCTTGGTTTCTGCACGTTTCTGGTGTTTTCTCACGGCAACAGCTTGCTGTCTCGTTTTGTCTTTGCTCTCTCTCACGGCCTCCTCTTGTTTGCACGACTGAAGAGCTCTTGTTTGCTGGAAAAATTTTCAGCAAAGGGTTTTATTTATACTAATTGAACTTCTCATAATTGCACCTTTACCCCATCTCTTTTAATTTCACTTCAATCTCCTCTCTTTTCCTTGTTTTTCATGGTTGCCCTTCTCTTTTGTTTTTAAATTTTCTTTCATCATTTTCTTTATGTTTTATGTATTATATATATATGCATACATACCTCATTAATATTTTATGAAGAGCCAAGCTTGTCTTTGGATTTATTTTAATTATCAACCATCTCTTTAATTAAATTATAGTTAGAAATTAACTAACCATTCTAAATAACACATCCTAAATTACACTTACTAGTATTGTTTTCTTTCGCTTGTCTTTCATTTGCAGATGTATTATTTTACTCTTCATTAATATTTTCCATACTAATTTGATTTTTATGAAATTCTAGAATGGGCGTTCACGAAATCGATAAATCGATTTAGATTAATACTAACTTGATTTTATTGCAATGCTACTTAAAATTTTATAGTTGACGAATTTCGTCATCAATCTGAAATTGATAAATCTCTAACGCTATGAAATTAAATTAATCTAATGTAGAGATTGATTTTAACTCTCTAATCCATCTTTTAACACTAAGAGATTATAGATCGAGACTAGGGGTTTACATTTGGCCCTCCGACCGTAGGGACCACTAGTGTTGGTTGGTAAGGGGCTAGTGGAGGCATGCCCACAGTAACACCTGTCGTGGGGACATGAGACATGTCTGATATGGGCACAACATTATTCTTTCTCAGTTGGACATCACGCTGCTGTTGATCCATCTGATTTTCTAGTTGGTCAGTCGTCGCGTCTGAACTTTTGGTTGCTCTTCCTCTTGTCATGACAATTGAAAACTCAAAAAATTGTAGTTTGGGGCATCTTTTTAGTGCCAAAATGTCAACGTTCAAAATTAGTGGACCAGAGTTCAAAGCTCAATACCTGCAATCAAAGAGAAACAATGCAAAGAAAAGAGAAAAGAAAAGGAAGAACAGTATATGCGCAGTGGTTTTTACGTGGTTCAACAAGTCTGTCTATGTCTACAACTTTATTCTCTGAATATTTTGGCAGAGTAACAGTATATTATTGCTTCAGTATTGTCTATCTTTATAATGAATTTCAGTCTCTATTTATAGCATGAGGCGTTACAGGTTGAACACAATTAAAATAGGAAAGAAGTTTACATTGATTACATTTCTAAAACTAGTGCCCATTGATTTGGGATATGGTCTGCGAAATCAAGACCTTGATTTTATCTCCACTTCTGGAAGTTGACTCTTCCTCAAATTAGGTTGTTGTCTTTCTGGAAAGATTCCTTTAACTAGTATCTCAGGCTGCGAGCTAAATCTCGCTCTGGGCAATGAGCTAGACCTTACCTTGGCTGAGCATAAGGGAGTCTTGCGACCTGAGAGCTCACTTCTAGAACTGAGCATAAGGGAGTCTTGTGACCTGAGAGCTGAGAACTCGCTTCTAGAACTGAGCATAAGACAGCCTTGTGACCTGAGAGCTGAGAGCTCGCTTTTAGAATTGGATGTTGGCAGGCTGCTGGACTTTTGCTCATTGGATCAATCCTTTGGATTAGTTCCTCAGGCTTTTATTGGCCCATTTATGCAACCCAAAACATACCCACAACAATCTTTTAATTAAAGTAAATTTAATAAATATTTTATTTTGAAAAATATCTTCAACAGTATGGAACCTGCCACAGAGGATGGAGGTTGGAGTAGTATCAACATCCTCCAGTGATGTCCACTCCACGAGATAGATCTACCTCCAACTACATCTAACATCAAATGTCATCATAGTCACCATCGGACCCAACATTGGCCTAAGAGAGGCATGTGCCCCGCCTGAAGTTCGAAAATTCTTTTACAAGATTACATAAGTTTTATATATTATTGTAATTTATTGTTTTTGTTTTGTTTACTTCTTTAACTTTTTTTTTTCTTCATTTAACTTTTATTTATAGATAACTTTGCTACTAATTTATGTTTCTTTTATGGTTATTCTTTTAATTCTAATATATATAGTCTAGTATAAAATATTAATCAATTCAACAAACTATAAGATCATCAATTTGAATTGGTTATATTAAAATTATTTCTCTTTTCTTTTTCTTTTTTTTTTTATAATTCATTCTATTTTGTATCAATAAAATTGCACCTTCATACTTTTTAAATGTAATCTTGATTAGATATAGTCCTTCATTTAATTATCTTCATTGTTAAAAGTAACTGGATAAATTCATAATTACTAAAGTTTTAGTTTTTCTTTTTCTTTTAAAAAGTATTACTATATTATAGGATTTGATAAATATAAGACATAACTCTGATTTATCATTTTAGTAATGTGGGTTCGTATGGATTATAATTTGAGCATACAATTTCATTGATGGAAGCTTAAGAAAATTATTAACAAAATAACCTTGTTTCCTCCTAGCATGAATTTTTATTAGGGATATTCTGAAACAGCCCCTAAAAAGTAAACTAATCAGGGTTGGCCCCCAGTTTTTTTATTAGATGGTTTGCCCCTTACCGGTTAAAAAACTTCGTTGATGTTAAATTTGAAGGGCATAATGTTAATTGGATGAGTAATTTTATTTATTTAAACAACTCTATTAATTAAAATTTAAAAACTAAAAACTATAAATTAAACTAAAACAAAATTAAAATGAATTAAAAAAAAAAAAAACCCACCACCGCCAATTGACTACCCTAAATCCATAATGACCCCACCCCTATACCATAGTTGATCACCCAAATCCATAATAACCCACTAGTTGACCACTCTTAGCATCGGATTTCTAAGCCGCCAAAGGCATTGCCAACTGAATATGCCATTCGCCATCAAGCCTTCCTAATTGATGGGGTTGTGGTTGGAGATGGAATCGATTGGCCTCATCTCTATTTGAGATGTAGTGGACTCCATCTCATATGAATATGAAAATGGTGAACCGTCGTATACACAATGAAGGAATAAGATTCACGATGAGAGTGTTGACCTCTACCATTGTAGTTATAGTCTTCGTTTTCTTCACTTGCTTTTGTCTCTCGACTTCTCACTCTGACTCTTTTAATCCCCACAACTTGGTAACTTTACTTTCTCTCTCCATCTCTAGATTCTTGATTCAAGTTAGATCTTCAACTTTTTATTGGTCCATTTTTATTAGTTTTTGATAAAGATAGGAAATGCCTTTATTTTTTATCTTTGGTGAAAAATGATGTTTCTTTGTTGGAATTAGGTTTTGATCGAATATAATAACATATTTACACATGTCATATACTTATTGGATTTATGCATCATTTTAATATTGGGTAAATTCCAATTAGGTGGCCTCATGATTAGGGCAATCGTAAGTGCTTCCTTTAAGGTGTTGAATGCTTTCAAACACTCATCGTTAAACTCATATTCCACCTCTTTCTGCAATAATTGGTAAAGTGGTCTTGAGATTTTAGAGCAATCTTTAATGAATCTTCAATAAAACTCTGCATCTCCTAGGAATGAATGCACATCTTTCATCGACTTCGGTAGTGGCAAGCTCTTAACTACCTCAATCTTCACACGGTCTGGTTTAATCCCATTACTTGAAATAATGTGACCAAGAACAACACCTTGTTGCACCATGAAGTGACATTTCTTCTAATTAAGAACAAGGTTGCTCTTTTAACACCTTTGTAGCACTAAGGATAGATTGTGCAAACATTGGTTAAAAAACTCCAAAATCTGAGAAATCATCCATAAATGCCTCTATTATATCTTCAACCATGTTCAAAAAGATGGACATCATGCATCTCTAAAAAGTGGAGGGTGTGTTACAAATTCCAAAAGGCATCCTTCTATAAGCAAATGTACCAAACGGGCAAGTAAAAGTTGTTTTCTCTTGATCTTCTGGCGCTATGGTGATCTGATTATAACCTGAGTAACCATCTTGAAAACAATAATAACTTTGTCTTGCTAGGCGCTCCAACATCTAATCGATGAATAGCAAAGGAAAATGATCATTTCGAGTTGCATTGTTGAGCTTCTTATAATCGATGCACACATACCAACTTGTTTAAAGGCTTTAAGGTATGAGCTCATTATTCTCATTTTTTACCATTGGTATTCCAAACTTCTTTGGTACCACTTGCACTAGACTCACCCATTTGCTATCAAAATTTGGATAAATGATGCCCACATTAAGGATTTTTATCATCTCTTTCTTAACCACTTCCTTCATTATTGGATTGAGTCTCCTTTAGGCTTCTCTTGTAGGAAATGCTTCTTCCTTCAGTAATATCATGTGCATGCATATGGTACGGCTTATTCCCTTGATGTCTACTATAATCCACCCTATGGCTGTCACATGGTTCCTTAGAACTCTAAGAAGCTTCTCCTCTTCTTATTTACTTAGATCTACTACAATAATGATCTGTAAAGTTTTTTTCTTTTCCTAAGTATGCATATCTCAATGTCTCGAGCAGAGGTTTCAACTTCACCTTGTATGGCTTCACTGCTAATGGAACAAGCTTGTTAGATGAGATAGGTATAGGTTCGAAGGATATGGAGTACTTCCTTTAAAGCTTAGGAATGGACTGGAGTAGGTTAATTGTTTCTTCAAGTGACGAATTGTTCTCCTTTATCATAAATTTAGATTTTTGCCACTAACTCCATAAGTCCCTTATCATCTTTCTTGCTTTTTCTTTGTCAAAAAGACCATGAATAAGAACCCTTTCTAACATCATTGTCTCTGATGACGTCATGATAGCTTTATGCGTCAAATTACCTATAAGTTCTATTGTAAAACAAGCACTATCATCATAAGAATACCATATATCAAACACATTAAATTTTACAATCTCCTCATTCTAGTGTGTGTCCCCTAGTAAACATTGATCATGGTTTTTGTTGTGTGCATGTGAATGATCTTCTAAGGATTAAAGGTAGATCTCGTCCTGGTATAGGAACATCTTCCATCTCTAGCACAAGGAAGTAAGTTGGAAAGATCAGCTCATTTACTTTAACTAGAACATCCTCTAACACTCCTCTTAGGTATCGAATTGATCAATCTACAAGCTGTATGCTTATTGATGTCTTATTGAGTTCACCTATCTTCAAAGATTCAAAGACAAAAAAAGGCATTAGGTTATCTGAAGTGCCAAGATCGACTAATACCCTCTTAAACCTCTGAGTTCCTATAATACAAGGAATGGTGAAACTACCTGGGTTTTTCAACTTCGGAGGTAACTTCCTTAGAAGGATAGTTGAAACCTCCTCATTCAATGCCACTATCTCCTACTCCTTAAATTTCCTCTTATTGGTGTAGAGCTCATTTGGCATACTTCAATATTTGCTAAATAGCATCTAACAACGGAATGTTGATTGCAACCTTCCTAAATACCTCTATGGTGTCCCAATTATTACTCTCTTGCTTATTCTTTAAAAACCACCCCGGATATGGCACTTGGGTGAGAACATCAAGACTAATCTCCCTGTCTTCCTTTCACTTTCTCTTCTCTTGTCGAGCTATCTCATGTTTGGGTTTCTCTACCACCATCTCACCTTGTTCTTCTTCAATAGTTTCGGTGTCTCGTGGTTCATCCTTTTCTTGTTCTCCAACTAGTTTACCACTTCAGAGGGTGATCACTTTAGCAAATTGCATTCCTCTTATTGGATTTAGGATGACTTGACTTGGCAATCTCATTAGTTCCTGTCGGCTAGATATGTTTGCTATTTGCCCAATTTGGTTTTCCAAGTTCTTAATGCTCACAGTCATTTGGGCGTTATATTGTCCTACTTGATTTTCTAAATTCTTAATGCTCACAGCTAATGACTTAACTATCTTAGCAAGACTCTCATCTTGCTTTAAAGGAGCTTACTGAGATATAAAGGGTTGATTTTGTTGGAATTGTGGCTACACTTTATTCTGAGTATTTTTCCACCCAAAGTTTGGGTGTTGGCTCCATCCTGGATTGTTTGTATTTGAGAATGGATCATTTTTTAGTCTCTATTACTACTGCAAATAGTTAACTTGATCCACTTCCTCATACACACTTGGGCAATCTTCTTATGAGTGGCCTTGATTAGTGCATACGACAAACACTTTTGATTAAAGTAGTTGCTACACAAGATGAGTTAAGTTAACGATTTGAGGACTATAATCATGCATACTTACCTCGTATATCCCAGCCTTCTTTGAAGTATTTCTATATTGATAACCTGCTATGAGTTTTCCACTAGGCCTTGAAGTAGCTCTTTTACTTCATCAACATTCTTCTTCATCAAGCCACCACCACTTGATGAGTCCACCATTGTTCGATCATTATTAAGCAATCCCTTATAAAAGTATTGGATAAGCAGCCAGTCTTCAATTTGATGGAGTGGACATGAATTGAGTAAGTGCTAATGTCGCTCTCAATATTCATAAAAAGTTCCCCTTAATTCTATGTTATCCCCATAAGCTCTTTGTGGATTTTACTAATCTTCTTAGTTGGAAAGAACTTGGAGAGGAACTTCACTATCAACTTCGTCCATCTATGAATTGAAGCACTAGGTAAAGAATATAACCACTTATTGGCCTTACCGTTCAGAGAAAATGGGAACAACCTTAAATGGCTCTCTTCATCACTCACCCCTTCAGTGTGCATTGTGGCATATAAAACGAAGAAATCCTTTATGTGTAAATGTGGATCTTTTGCTTTGCCATAAAATTGGGGCAAGAGATGGATTGTACCACTCTTGATCTCAAAAAGTTGTTATGTGTTAGGTAGACAATGCAATATGGTTGGTCGATTGCCACTAGCGTCGAGAAGTCCTTTGGTGGTCTTGTGCAATTGTTGATAGCCTCTAGAACTATTGCGTTTTGTGGATTTTCACCTTGATTTCCTTCTTGGTGTTGGTCAATCATGTTTGCCTCTCGAGCTATTATTGCTTGTTGATTGAGAGTTCTTTCAATTTTAGGATTATATGGTTCACAAGTGATGTTTTGTGAACGACGACTTTGCATAAACCTAAAAAGAAATAAAAAATTAAATTAAGTTAAATAAACAGAAAATAAAACAAAATTAAACTTTAAAACTAAAACAAGTAATTATTCCTCGGCAACGGCATCAAAAACCTGTTGGTTAATTTGTTTTATAAACCAAATGTTAAACCTTGCTAGTGCATACTTCGTTTGATTGAGTACAATGACAAGCAAGGATCGATTCCATAAGGAGTTACTATCTTACTTTAAATTCCAAGTTTATTTAAAACAATTAAATTAAAAGGAAAGAGTTGTTGAAGTTTGGTTTGAAAGCTCAATTGCAAAAGAAAAACTAAATTCAAAAAGAGAAATCACTAAGAGAGAACTTAGCTAGGACATCCTATCTACCACTAAATAATCCTTCAATCTATGAATAAATAAATGAAGCATAATTATATTAGTTCATGATGAAGACGTTCATGACAAGGTATGATTAACTCAAGTCATATAGGCTCTTCTTTAGATAGTATGAATGTAAAACCCAAAACTCTGTTTTATGATAAATAATTTATTTTCCAACGTATAGGATATCCAGATGGAAAAGAGGTTCGTGGAAGTAATAATTTTCGAAAAACTAATCTTGTACATTAAAATTTTGAAATTTATATTAGAATCAATAGAAACTAAAACAGAGTGAAGTTAAGTATTTTCGAAGAGATTTTAAGTGATTCGAAGTATATTGGATGAAAATACTCTATTTGAATAGTGACCCGTATACAGTATTAATGGAGAAATAAAAATAAATTAAAATGCTCAGATGTGAAATTGAATTTTTGTAGAATTTCGGATGGGTTCGGGGATTAAAACGTACAGACTCGGATAAATAATTGAATACTAATAAAGTTTTTGGATATGAATTTGGATTGTAATAAAATTTTTAGATAGACCCGAGAGGATTCCGAATATGAGAAGGATCTTTAGGAGCTTGGAAGAATGAAAAAAACACAAGTGGATTTAATGTCGCACATGCAAGACAAGTGTTCCTCATGCACTTGAAATGGAAGACAAGTGTCACTCATGCACAATAAATGGATGACAAATGGCAAGTAAGTGTAAAATATATAAATAAAAATTTAAACAAACAAGAAGGAATGCATTCTCAGTCAAACACTCACACACACATTCCTTTACTCATCTTTCTCTCTCATATTCACAAACTTCTCACGGCAGTCACTCTCATTCTCACATTCGGTTCTCACTCATTTCTCACAACCAACTCTCTCACGTCTCACAAATCTCTCACGATTTCAACTCTCACTCTCTCTCTCTCTCTATCTCTCAACCATTGAAGAAAGATAAATGAGAAGCCAATTGATCAACCATCAACTCTCCCTCAATCTCTCACTCTTTCATTCTTGAAAGGACAACCCAAGAAGCATTCATTTGTAGACTCTCTCGGTCAAGAATGTCAAAGAAGCTAAGAACAAGCAAGAAGCTCTTAGTTACAACTCAAAAGCAAGCATCAAAGAGTATATTCGACTTGGAGAGCAAAGGAGGAAGATTTCAGTTTTGAGAGGTGGAAGTCGAGAGCTATACAAGAGAAGATGAAGTTGTGCTTAAAGGAATCTACCACATGCATAAAGGATAAATCCATCTAGAAGCCATTTCCAACATTTCCGGAAGGTAAGGTTTAAATTCCAAGGAATTTTGTCAAGTATTTGGAAAGATTTTTGCGGTTAAATGTTTCAATTTTAGGATTTACCACCTCGTTAGTGTGGAGATTGGTTTGTGGATGAATTTGTTGTGGAATTGATTTCAAAAATTGGCATGCATGTGAGTATAGGTTTGGCCATAAGAGGATTTTATGGGTTAATTGGATTTTTGATGGTTTTGCCATGTTTTGGATCTGTTTTACATGAGTTTGACGTGTTTTGAATGTGTGAAATGAGTTGGAACATTGATTTTAGGAGGATGGATGTATTCGGCCAAGGAGTACTTTTGTCATTTAAAAATTGTTTTCGGTTGGCTTATGTGATTTTAGAGAATATTTGGATGATAGGATAAGCTCGGAAATTAAAAAAAAAAAAAAATCATTGAACATGAATTGATCACTTCGCGATTTAATAATTCGTAATTGCTCGAAAGTGATATTTAGTAGTTAAAAATGAGATTTGTGTTAATTCTTGATGTGTTCGAATGTAAATTAATATGAAAACACGAAAAGAATAGTGATAAATTATGGCGTTAAATTTAGCCAAGTGAGGAAGTGTAAGTTCAAAATCGTCGTTTAAATTCGTTCGCATGAACTTAGACTTGAATTGATGCGTTTTTAGTACTTAAATAATTAGAAGTGCAAACGAATATTAAACATGAGTAATCGAAGTTAAAATTGATTAAAATGAAGTGTTTCGAAATATTAGATTGGTTATATATTTCGTTGGAATGACATATGAATTTATATTCGTGCGAATTACGTTAGTTGTAGCGTGGTCTGAAAATAGATTACGGAAATGTATAGGTTATTCGAAGGCAAAGTGAATATCCTATTGATTAGAGATAAATAGCGTACTAGGGATCCAGGTAAGTGTCCTAACAAAAATAATTTGAAATATTTATATTTCTATTCACATTGATTTTATATGTTAAATTTAAATTCATGTTGTTATTGATTGAAAATAATTTTTATATGATAAATGAATTTTCGTACGAGAACCTATTCGCATAAATTTCTAAAGTTTTGCATAAAATATGAGCTTTATGATGAAAAACAAATGTTTGGAAATATTTTTACAGCTTATGGTATGCTTTATAGATATTCATACTTTGAATGCTTGAAAGTAAATTTTTATAAAAAATGAGTTTTAGAATGAAAACCTCTTGCATGAATTTTAGAATGATTACGTGAACTATGAATTATTTGATGAAAAACAACGTGTATGGAAATGATTTTATAAGCCTATGGTACGTCTCATATATATCTCAGATAGTTATTTCTGGTCAGAGTACCCTAAGCGTGCATGGTAGCGTCAGGGGTGACTATCACTAATAATGGGAGGAAACCCGTAGAAGGGATTGTGTCAATTAGTCCAATTCAGTGTGTTGCCCATGCACGTATAGAGGTATATAATGGCTTACTCCTAGTAGTGTGGACCAATCCTGCTACATTGAACCAGACGTATGGCCAAAGCCATATGGAATTCAGTTTATAGTGACCTAGGGTACCATATGGTAATCAACCACTAATGCTTGATTTATTTTTCAAAGAGAGATTTTACAGTAAAAATAAGTTAATATAAGTTGTTACGCTCTTAGATTGAAAAGCGGTTCAAAACAGTTTTTTGAAATCAGAAATTCACTTTTCAAATACGTTAATAAATTCCAATTTTATTACGTACGAAATATATTTACATTGAATGTTGTACATGAGTTCATTTAAGATGAGGTTTTCAAAAAATGCATTTCAAATTTATGGTTTGGACATAGTTATGAAAATGTATTTTAAAGTTTTAGGAAGGTTATTTTAGAAAACACTATTTTAATATTAAAGCATTGACACTCACTGAGCTTATTAACTCACCCCTAGTTTAGTTGTTTTAAAAATAAAAACCTCCTAGGATCAAGTACATGTGCGGACGTTTAGGCAGTAGGGACTTCACATCCGAAGTAGATGGACTTTTGTCGGGTGCAACTATGATTCCTTTAGTAATTCATGCATGATGTTTATATCTTAAACATGTAAAATGTTTTGTATGTAAATATAAATTCGACTTTTGAAATTTATACATGTATATTCATGCATATCATATTTCAGAGCTTGAAATTGTTTTAAGTTGAATGCATGTTTGAGGTTGTTTGTGATTTGTGAAAAAGAGGTCTGAGGCCCAATAGTTGAGAAATGATTTATTTTGAAGTGTACAAATATTTTAACTATGAGCTTACAGGGAGAAATTTTTCGAAAAACAACTGTTGTGCTATCGAAATTTTTATAAAATCTTATTTATAAACGTAAATTTTAAATTGAAAAAGTTCCCACCTAATTCCACTGATAAATTTTAAAAGGGTTTCAAAAAGGGATTTTCAGAATATAAAATAAAAAGGTTTAGCTTTATGGGAACCTTTCAGCCAGAGGGGATCCCGACGAGAAGGCTACCATGGGGTTACCGGGAGAGTCGCCTTGAGAATAAGAGTCGGGGCCTGTCAACTCAAATCGCATGATGTCTATGTATATGCGTGTATTTTCAATTATAACCTAACATGATATCTACTTAGATTTAATAACTGGAATTCATTAAATATTATAAGAATATAAATGTCACACAAATTCTAGAACATGGTATCTATTCTAAGTATCTATGAATCAATGTCCCTTAATTGATTTGTAAGCAATTGATTGTTACAAATAAATAATATCCTTATTATACAATCCTAAAAATATGCTCCTAAGATAGCTAATTAAAGAAATAAAATAAATAGAATACAATTTAATTGGAGACAATTAATTTCATTATACAAAAATAAAATACTTCATTCAAAATAATAAAAGACTAAATTCATACTCAGAGCTTTAAGTTAGCCCTAACTAATAAAAAAATTAGCCACATTGACTTTAAAACAAAACATAAAAATAAAAATAAAAATAACTGGAGAAAAATCAATCCCGTAGTAGCTACAGCCCAAGTGTTATGGATATTTTCTGGACTCATCAAATGGGCTGGTAAAAGTCTGACAAAAGCCCAATAAATTGACCCAATAAAAAGACCCAGCAAACGAGGCTCGAATTATCAACATCCAGCCCAGGCGAGCTCTACAGCTCGCACCAGTGAGCTCACATCTTAGCCAGTCTACAGATCGTTTTGCAATTTACCCCATGCGCAGCTCGTTGCTCAGCGAGATACAGCTCAAGATCACTTGAAGCAGTTTACAATTCATTTAGTGGCCAGTTAAATCAGGAAATCTTCCCGAAAAGGCAGTAGCCTGATTTGATTATGATTCTTTCACCAGAAACGGAAGTTAATTCAAATTTGAACTCAATCAACGTGATCTCGGATTTCACAGAACAATTTCTTGATTCAACGTCAACTAATTAGGAATTGTAATTAATTTATGATTTTTTTCTTATTTTATTTCAACCTAATTTGTAACGCCTCTTTATCTATAAATAGAGGTCAGAAACCTATTGTAACAGATACACAAGAAATATTATACTATCACTCTACAGGAATATTGAGAGACAGTTGTGGACGTAGGCTTTTTTTGGCTGAACCATATAAAACCTTTGTGTTGCTCTTGTTCTTGACCTGCTGTCATTTACTTTGTTCTTAGTTTTTCGTGTTGTTTCACATTGATTGTAGGTATTGGGCTGTGAACTCTCGTCGACCAGAAATCAACGTTGACATTTTGGAGCTAGAAGGAGGGCCTAGACTGCAATCATTTTCGTTCCAATTCATCAATTTTCCATGGATATGGCAAAAATAAAGGCAACCAGATATGTGGGCTCGCAGGCTAACCAAGTAGAGAGTCGGATCAGTCAGCATCAGTATGATACGCAACAAGTGGAAGACGTACCTATGCATGCAACAGGCACATCTCATGGCCAGATTGTTAGAGCTGCTACAGGCATTCCTCCTTTGCCCCCTCTCCAGCTAGTTCCAATGGTTTCGGGGGACGAGTCATGAGCTATGTTTAAAAAGGGGGTTAGTCATGACCTTGACCCTCGCGAGGTGGATATAGACCGAACTATTGGGCTAGTCAAAGAGTTAGAGGATGTTTAAATCAGCGAGGTAGACCCTAAAAGATGTTTAAAGATGAGAAGAGGCCTAACTCTAAAGGTAAAAGCCCAGCTCGCTGACTTTCTAAAGGCGAACCTGGATGTATTTACATGGAAACACGAAGATATGGTGGGGATAGACCCTAAAGTCATGTCACATAGGTTAAACATCAATCCCTACCATGGACCAGTTCGCCAGAAAAAGAGCCCAATGACGGGGGAGCGTTACTTCGCATTGAAAGAAGAGATAGACAAGCTACTAGCAAACAAGTTTATTCGTGAAGCTTACTAACCGACTTGGGTCACTAACCCTGTACTGGTAAAGAAGAAAAATGGGAAGTGGATAACATGTATCAACTTCACTGACTTAAACAAGACGTGCCTAAAAGATAGCTTCCATTTGTCAAGAATAGACCAGCTCGTGGATGCAATAACTGGACATTAGCTCATACACTTCATGGATGCATACTCTAGTTATAACCAGATTCCAATGAATCCTAAGGACGAGGAGCACACCTCGTTTGTGACAGATCGCGACTTATACTGTTACAATGTGATGCCCTTTGGGATGAGGAATGTAGGAGCGACATATTAACGCTTGGTGAACATGATGTTAGAAGAGCAGATTAGGAAGACCATGGAGGTCTATATCGATGATATGTTAGAAAAATCCAAGCAGATCAGTGATCATGTGCGCGACCTGGAGAAGATGTTTCAGATTCTGAGGAGCTCCCAGATGAAGCTCAATCCACATAAGTGTGCATTCGGGATAGTTTTTGGGAAGTTTCTTAGCTTCATGGTAAATAGTAAGGGTATTGAGGCTAATCCAGAGAAGATCAAAGCACTGATTGAGATGAGATCCCCTAATCGGGTTAAAGATGTGCAAAGCCTTAACGGCCAGGTCGCAGCACTTAGCAGGTTCATTTCGAAGGCAACAGATAAGTGCATCCCTCTCTTTGATATCTTGAAGAAGGCAAAGAACTTTGAGTGGACCAAATAGTGCGAGGTAACTTTCCAACAGCTAAAAGAATACATGGGCCGAGCTCCACTCTTTTTCAAGCCTAAAGAAGGAGAAAAGCTCATTCTATACTTAAGGGTATCTCAACAAGCTTTAAGTGCTGCTTTGGTGAGAGAGGAAGAGAAGACGCAGCTTCCAATGTATTATATAAGTAAAAGGCTGTAAGATACTGAATCCAAGTACTCGCAAATGGAGAAGCTCTCTTATTGCTTGGTAGTTGCATCGAGAAAGTTACGACCTTATTTTCAAGCCCACATAATTGAAGTCCTCACCTAGTACCCACTCAAACAGGTTCTCCATAAGGCAGACAATTCAAGTCGCTTACTCAAGTAGGCAGTGGAGCTTGCATAGTTTGATATTCAGTTCAAGCCAATGACAGTTATTAAGGCCCAAGCTTTGACAGACTTTATTGTAGAGTTTACAGGGCCTACAGATGAAGAGGCTGAGTCTTCTGAAAGTCCAACCTAGGAATTGTATGTCGATGGATTATCAAGCGAGTAGAAGGCCGGAGCTAGAATTTTGTTGATCAGTCCTGAAGGCCATAAAATCATTTGTGCTCTAAGGTTTGGTTTCCAGGCTGCAAATAATAAAGCTGAGTATGAAGCATTGCTCGCAGCACTGCGCTTGGCCAAGGAGATGCGAGCTGAGCGATTGAGGGTTTTTAATTATTCGCAGCTCGTGGTTTGCCACACATTAGGGGAGTATCAGACCAGAGGACCAAAGATGGCTATCTACCTCCAGAAAGTTCTTGAAATGCTAAGTGCTTTTCAGAAGTACGAAATCAAGTCGAAATCAAGTAGATTTCATGAGCCCAGAACTCACACGCAGATGCACTAGCTCACCTCGCAATTACCCGAGATGCGGATTTTCATGGGGCGATCCCAGTAGAGTTTCTACTAGCTCTAAGTACAGAAGAGAAAAATTCAATGATGGGCATAATTGCATAACCCAACTTCTGAATGAGTTCGATTTTGAGTTATCTGTAGGATGAAAAGCTGCCAAGTAACAAATTGGAAGCACAGCGTTTGCGAGCTAGAGCAGCTAGGTATTGCATCTACGATGATGTGTTGTACAAGAAAGGGTTTTCAGCCCCACTTTTGAGGTGCATTGACGACCAGGATTGTGAGACAGTAATGAGGCAGATACATGAGGGCCATTGTGGGAATCATGTTGTGGGGTTATCTTTAGCTCACAAGGCACTCCGACAAGGGTTTTATTAGCCCATTATGAAGCAAGATGCCATTGACCTAGTCAAAAGATGTGATATGTGCCAAAGGTTTGTTCAAGTTCCACGAGCTCCACCAGCCTATCTCCAACAGATGGTGAACTCATGGCCCTTTGTAATTTGGGGAATGGATTTGATCAGACCTCTACCAACAGCTCATGGAAGATGCAAACACGTCGTAGTCGCAGTTGATTATTTCACTAAGTGGGTAGAAGCAAAAAAGTTGGCACAAATTTCCATAACGAAGATTGAAAGTTCGTGTGGAATAATATTATTTGCAAATTTAAGGTTCCTCAGCAGATTGTGACAGCTAATGGGACCCAGTTTAATAGCGACTAGTTTCTCAAGTTTTGCAACGACCTGAAGATCGTCAAGAGCTTCTCAACAGTGGACCACCCACAAGCCAATGGCCAAGTTGAAACTGTGAACAAAATTATAAAACGAATCTTTAAGATGAAGCTGGAAGCAAAGAAATGAGCATGAGTAGATGAGCTTCAGAAGGTGTTATGGGCTTACAAGACCACAGCTCGCAGCACCACAGGCGAGACGCTCTTTTCAATGGTGTATAGATCTGAGACCATGATCCCAACAGAGTTAGAAGTCACCTCACAGCGTAGAGCAACCTTCAATCCAAAAGTCAATGATCAGTTACTTGCTACAAACTTAGACTTACTTGAAGGAGTTAGAGAAGCAACCAAGTTGAAGGTAGCTATCTATCAACAAAGGATTGCGAGGTTCTATAACAGAAAAGCTCAAATTCAAAGTTTCAATGTGGGAGATTTAGTACTACGTCTCATTCTACCTGGAGCTCGTAAAGCCAGTGATGGATCCTTGGGTCTAAATTAAAAAGGCTCTTACATTATCAAAGAGAACTTGGGGAATATAGCTTATTGCCTAGCAAATGTAAATGGAGTTGAAATCTCTCGAGCTTAGAACGCTGAGCATCTCCGACCATATTATTGGTAACCCTTTTTAATTACATGTATTTGATTTATAAATTAATCTTATCAGAGTTAATGAAAGCTCTAGTTTCCTCATATTGTTTGCATGTATTGAGTGATTGCTCTTTTTAACATTATGCTTGAAGTTCAAATTATCAAACTAATGGGCTCCGACTTGATTAGCTCGCTGCCACGCCAAAAATAGAGCAAAAAAATCAGGTGTGGTTACGTACTCCTATATAGTTCGCCAAAAAGAAAGAACTAAAAAAATAGGTGCGGTTACGTATCCCTGCATAGCTTGTAAAAAAGAAAGAGCCAAAAAAGTAGGTGAGGTTACGTACCCTTACAAAGATCGCTAAAAATATAAGAGTCAAAAAAGTAGGTGAGGTTACGTACTCCTGCATAGCTCGCCAAGAAGAAAGAGCCAAAAAAATAGGTGAAGTTACGTGCCCCTGCATAGCTCGCCAAAAAGAAAGAGCCAAAAAAGCAGATGCGGTTATGTACCCTTGCATAGCTCGCTAAGAAGAAAGAACCAAAAAAGCAGGTGAAGTTACGTACCCCTACATAGCTTGCCAAGAAGAAAGAGCCAAAAAAGCAGGTGCAGTTACGTACCCCTGAATAGCTCTCCAAAAAGAAATAGCAAAAAAAAACAAGTGAGGTTACGTACCTCTGCATAGCTCGCCAAAAATAAGAGCCAAAAAAGCAGGTGAGGTTGCGTACTCCTCCATAGCTCTCCAAAAAGAAAGAGCCAAAAAAGCAGGTGAAGTTACGTACTCCTGTATAGCTCGCCAAAAAGAAAGAGCCAAAAAAGTAGGTGAGGTTACGTACCCTTGCATAGCTCGTCAAAAATAAGAGTCAAAAAAACAAGTGAGGTTACGTACCCCTGCATAGCTCACCAAGAAGAAAGAGCTAAAAAAACAGGTGAGGTTACGTACCTCTGCATAGCTCGTCAAAAAGAAAGAGCCAAAAAAGCAGGTGAGGTTACGTATCCTTGAATAGCTCACCAAAAACAAAGAGCTTAAAAAATAGGCGAGGTTACGTACCCCTGTATAGCTCGCCAAAAAGAAAGAACAAAAAAAACAGGTGTGGTTACGTACCCTTATAAATAAAACTATGGCAGGCGAGATTATGACCACCTACATAGCTCATCAACATTTCAATTTGGCAGAAAAGGTTCCGACCTGCTGCCCCTATCAGAAAATCTTATCAACTATTGAATCAAACAAATATTGAGCTATTATATCATATTTCAATCCAGTTTATGTTACAATAATTAGTTCGCATGAAGTCTCATAACTTACAGAATTAAGATATAAAATGTGTTAAGCAAACGCAATAACTCGAGCACATTCAACAGAGAAAATGTAATGAAAGAAATTTTATTAAGATAAAAAAAAAAAAATTCATTACAAATTGAGATCGATAGAATAC
This sequence comes from Litchi chinensis, assembly GCA_019925255.1. Taxonomy (NCBI): domain Eukaryota; kingdom Viridiplantae; phylum Streptophyta; class Magnoliopsida; order Sapindales; family Sapindaceae; genus Litchi; species Litchi chinensis. The sequence goes on along the minus strand of CM034462.1, from coordinate 9,686,553 downwards.
AAGTGTCAAGAAGGCAAAAGACAAGGCAAGCTACTAGTCCCGAGCAGGAGAATCTGGTCCTAAAAGGAATCTTTGCTGGAAGACGAGCTAGAGAATTCGGTGACATCAGTGGGCTCAGCTTGAGAGGTCGCGTCAGGAATCCGTATTACCAAAGGAATCGCATCAGTAACAATTGGAGATGAGGTATCTTATGCCATGAACCTCTCTACAGCTCGGAGTCCCTCATCACCAAAGATAGAAAAATTCAAATCAGGATGAGACATCCATAGCGTGTAGAGGAAGTTGATACCCATTTCTTCCTTAACCTTGTCTCTGGCTTGAGCAACCTACATTTCCACGTCCTGAATAAACTTCTCTCTAAAAACCATAAAATTTATGCAGGTGTCATATGCATGACGGTTAGCAACCTCAGCCTCTCTTTGTGTAGCCTCCATTTGTTGCTCGGCCGCCTTAGCTCGTTTCTCAGCCACCTCAGCTCGTTGCAATGCAGCCTCTACTTGTTGCCCGAGCACCTCAACTTGCTTCTTTGTAATCCGAACTCAGTGTTCAACCTCTTCAGTCTGCTTTGCTGCAGCTTCCACTCGCTCAGCTAGCTTTTCGACGAGTTCAGCTCGCTGTTCAGATTGCCTCAGCTCATCCTTTGCCTTGCCTAGTTCATCTTCACAATTACGAAGCAAGGCGATGAGATGAGACCTCGTGACTTCGTAATCATTTTCCACGTGCAGTAGAGCCTCCTCAACTATCTGTCTAGCTATGTTAACCTCAACCAGCATTGCCTCATGGCCCTCAACGAACCTTTTACCTTGTTGAACTCTCTTAGTCAATGATGTTATTTCCTCCTTTGCTTTTTCCAACTCGTCCTCCAGCCTCATTATTCGATCTTTAGCAAACCCAGTCCCTCTTTTTTGCTTTATGGCTCCGAGAGCAGCCTGAAATCCTACAAGTTAGTATTTGATAAAGTAGAGAAACTAAAAGTTAAAGGAGAAGTGGGTTACCTACATTGAGTGGCGAACTACGTATTCATCTAGGTCCATACCTTTGAGAGACTTATTTTCCAAGGCCCTCATATGAGTTATCATAATATCAGGCCAGTTGTCAAGGAAGGACCTCAGATATCTTCCTCCAGGTCCGTTTTTTAGGCCTCACATGATCGGTGATAGAGTCTCCTTAGTCTCTGCGACCTCAAGCTTTTTACCTGTATAAACATAACGTCGCGTGGTAAAGGTGCGTTTGCCCATATTCTTTTTCTTTCCACCCCTGCTAGTATCAGCCGGGGTCTTTTGGGGTGGGACCTCGGATGGAACTTCCTCTGCTTTAAGCTGCGAGCTAAGGGCTGGGACCTAGGGTAGATCTGCTGCTATTTTTTAAGATGGCACCTCGCTGGGAGCCACCACCGAAAAAGCCTTTGCCTTAGTAGGTCACTTTGAGGGAGCAGTTGAAAAAGCTGGAGTCTCAGCAGGTCACTTTTGAGGGAAATTCAATAGAGTGAGCTTTCTCCTAGTTGGAGCTCGTTGAGAAGAGGAGGCTAGAGCTAGAAGAACAGCTATTTGAGTACTTATTGGCGAGGTACAAGCTGGGACTGAAGTTTGAATGGGAGTTGAATCCGCTTGAACACATGAAGATGGGACTGCTGGCATGGTTGTCTAAACAAGAGATGGAGATGAGTCTATTTGAACAGTTAGAACTACCTGAGTTGGAGCAGGAGCTGAAGCTGTCTCTGCCTGTAAAGTGGAGGCAAGAGCTAGAGCCGATTGGGAAGTAGGTGTGATCTCTTCCCTGGCAGGAACTTCAAAAACAAAAGGGAGCTCGAATTCTCTCATGCTTCATATGTCGTTATTACTGTCAATCAATTGAGAGTCAACAAAGGGAGCGAGATCATAAGTCTGAAGGAGGTCGATGTCAAATTTGTCATTAATGCTCACTTCACTAAAACTTACGAGTACCTCGAGAGCTCTCTTCTTCTCAGTGTTGAGAGTAGACCTGTCAGCTTTTAGTTCTGCAAAACAAAATATAAAAAAATATAAAATTAAAAATTAATAAATAAATAAATTATAGCTCACTAAGGATTTCCCGTTGCGTACCTAGACTTAGAACAAAACTGAAGTTTTTGAGATTTTTTAGGGAAAGACAGGAGACAAGAAATCAGTTCATCTTGTAAACCCCTATGTTAGACTTGCCTTTCGTATCTCTTCGGGGCAGGAGGTTCTTATAGTCTAATTGACGAGTTGTGAGGTAATAGATTCTGTCTCGCTTTCCGTCTTTCGAACTACCAGCTTTGATGCTGTAGAGATGAGTAATAATTTTTGGAGTTGGGAGAGGAAGGTCGTTTCTAAGAAAGGCCAAGTCAGGGAGGTCAGCTGCGAGTATGAGTTCGGAGTCATCTAGAAATGGCGTAAGCTTAACCGTGTTCAAGAACTTGATCAGGTAAGGAGGAACTGGGAACTTGAGTCCGTGTTTAAGATGTTGAGTACTGACAATGACGTACCCCTTTAGTGGATAGCATGCGTAGTCCTCGGGAGGCGTTGACATCGCACGACAACCCTAGAGATGTGGAATTGAAGAGCGAATCCCTCCAGCTTGAAAGCATCTACTATAGAAGAGTGGTGTGCAAACACCTCCCGAGCTTCCCTCTCCTCGCAAGCTCGTCGCTCTACTTCCATTCGACGAAACGCGTCAAAAACGACCTAAGCTGTAGCTTGCCCTAGAACCTCTCCACTTTAAATTGTTTCATCTACATTGCGAACTCCGCTTGAAGTCATCTATACCAAGGGTGTATAGTTAGATCGCAGCAAGCAGACCATACCTAATGTTCAAATTTTCTAAGTCCTATCCTACAGATTGCTAATATAGTGAGGGGCTCAACCTATAAAGAAACGACCTACGAGCTACCTTTAGGTAACTAATCAAACAGTTCGCATGCATGATAGGCCACAAACAGTAAACAAATCATGAAGAGGCAAGCAACAAGATCAATGACAGGACCCTTCCCAGACCTTATCTAGACTCTTGTCTGGAGGATCCTGCAGAGCACTTCAACGGATTCATCGAACCCGACTCGTCGGATCGAAGACATCCGAGAAGCGAACCCTAACTTTGTTACACCGGTTTATTCATTTAAAACTTATTGATTTGGTTTTTCTTTAACTGGTTGAGAGTGATAACTTTTTCTTTGATTCTATTTCAAATACTTTTTATAAAATTTTCGGCAACATAACAGCTGCATTTTCGATAAAACCAAAATTTCAACTTTAAAGAAAATCACACTTTGACTATATCTGAACACCTCCCAACTTCTTTATCCACAAACAATTATTATCATTACAATTTCCACAAATGTAAGCAATTCATAATATAATACATAACTACATATCAATTTCAAAATATAACAAGTTATCCAACTATTTAAAATTTACAATTTTGAACGTCAATGCGTTTCGAAGTATAATATATTCAATATATATACACAATTGTTTAGCGTAATGCGCCCACCTAAGTATATATGCCAAACAGAAGATCGTCGTCTCGTCCGGCGATGTCACGTAATGAAAATAAATGAGCTACAAAATAAACAATAAGTTAGTGCAATAAGGATATATAATATCCCATCCACTAACATAGAATTTATTGTTATGCAAGTTTTACAATTTCTTTAAAGCTTCCCATATGTATCCTTGATTTATTCTAACCATCACGGACGATTATAACTAACGCCAACGTGAAGCTACTAAAGTGTATCGACCACTACGTTACGGAATTTACTGCATCGTATGTAGGGCGCTAAATCTTATCACTGAGCAACTACAATACGGGATTTTCTGCATCGCAAGTGTAGTACTAAAACTCTAGGCGACTACGAGCGAAATATACTGCATCACTTCGTAGCGCTAACTATCAACTAACCAACTACGTGCGGAATTGTCTGCATCGTAACGTAGTACTATACTTTTCTACAATCTGAGCGATTACAGACGGAATTCTCTGCGTCGTCTCGTAATGCTTAATCTCATAACTTTAAGGTATACACATGGGTTTTGATAACTCATTTTTTTAGTGCCAAAAGCACAAACTCACTAGGTGGAAATCTTGAAAATTTTCTCATTTCAAATTATTTCCTTGACAACTTAGCATTCATCTCAATTGCTATATAGACCCCATAGGAATCTATACACTCGACTTAAACTTCAATATTGAAAATCATATTTATTTTCCTTTATTACTTAGATAACATATTCATTACAACAATCAAAGGTTGACATGGAATCTAAACGACTACAAGTGGCGAACCACTTACCTCGAGGCCGCGTCACTCCGTATCAAGCGTCTCGACGAGGCTCATGGACGTCGCTCACGCGCTCGTCACCTACACAATATTTTCTCATCATTATTAATAACAAAACTCAATTCTCAACTATAAGTTAGAATTTCTCAACTATAGTCATTTTTCTCTATATAACCTCCTAACTTGTTTCTACTCAACCTAGACTCTCTAATCCCGATTTTTGTGTAAAATTTTTAGTTTTAGACCCCTAGAGATCACCCCATGCGGTCCGTTTAGTTGTTGGAGGCTTGAAACGAAAAATTACATTTTTAATTCTCAACTTACAACCCATAACAGAACAGGTGGTAGCACGCTGCTCAGGGCTCCGTTTTCCTTCATTCTTCTTCCTACAGTTCACTTATCTCACGTTCTAGTTACACATCAAATTTCGTTGAAAAATATTATCGTTTGATATGTCAAATCTAAGGAAAACGCCAGATTTCGAACACTTTCGGGCACTTTTTAGTGCACGTTTAGTAAACTTTTCATTTTGGATTAGCGACGCTAGTTTTTCTTCCATAAATAAGCTTCATTTAACTAATAATGACTAACTAAACTCATTTCATGTCATAAAAATTGTATTAGGCTAGCCGTTTCACTTCTCAGAGCTCCAACGACACTATTTTGCGCCTAACTTGCACAATTTTTATCGAATTCGATCCGTTCCAAAACCTATAGTTTTCTATAGTTCCTAGGCATCATTTGAGGTGTAGAACACCCCCAAATAAGCCAAACATGGTCAGGTCTCCTCTAGCTCAAATTTGAGCTCGGAAATCATTAATATTGTCAAACTAGCTCTCTTGAGCTTCTCTTATTCCTACATGCTTTCCTATCCTTTTCTAATCATTTTTATGCTCAAACTTGGGTTCAAAACCTCTTAATTTCAGAGCTTGTTTACTGCTCTTGAAGTCTCTAATACACACATAAACCTAACTTGATCATTTAAATGTTCAAACTTCACTCACACATTTCATCAACTAGTTGGTGTGTGAGAAAATAGATTTTCGTTTCTATGGTTCTCAAGCCTATAACAGCCCATAAATACAACCCTAAGCTACCATTTACACCCAACAACATATCCTCTAAGGTTCTATAACAATCACTTAGGTTTTGACACCATTTTTAGTGCAAAACCTCCAACAACACACAACAAAATTCTGCAGAAACAATTTCAGCATCTCTACTGAATTTTCAACAAAGAAAAGGAAGAGTGACCTAATTTCTTACTTGGCTCTTGACTTAGAGAGTTGAGAGGGAATTGGGAGATGGTTTAAAGAGGAGAATTGAGGCTTGGATGGGCTGGAAATGGGCTGTCTTCTTCCACTTTTCCTTGCTGCCGTTTCTGCCCTGCAGTTGCACGTCTGCTGCTTTGTTTCTGGTGGTTCACGATTTCAGCTGGTTGGATGCACGAAAATGACTATTGTTTGCTGAAAAATTTCAGCCAAGTGTTATATTTATACTAATAACACTTCTCCTAATTGCATCCTTATCCCATCTCTTTTTAATTTCGTGCCAAACCCCTCTATTTCTTTCTACTTCTCACAGCTGCCCTTCCTTGAGTTGTTTCTCGCCTAATTTTATTTGCTGCTGTTTTCTTCTTTGTTTCTCACCTATTTTCATCTTTTCTTGCTGAAATCTTGCTAAGTGTTCAATATATATAATTAGCCTTCATAAAAATGACACTTAAGTCTCATTTTTAACTTGTTTGACCATCATTTTCTCTTCTCCTCTACTCTATACGAGAATCACTTTTGTTTTTTATTTTTATGGTAACTTTGCACTCTTCACTTGTCCATTTTGCTTCTAAGTGTCTTGTTTATATATCTCATTAATGTTCTATGGAATATCAAGCTTGTCCCTTGATTTATTTTGATTATCATCAATCTCTTATTTAATCGCTTAATAGTTATCCATTACTTACGAACAACTAATGTACAAATTTTCTTAATCGTGCACTCAAAATTTTATTTCCTTTAATTTATCTCTTCTTTACGGATGAGTTATTTTACTATTTATTGATCTTTTTCTTGCTAATTTGATTGTTGTGAAACTCTAGAATGGCGTTCATGAAATCGATGAATCGATTTAGTTTAATACTAAATTGATTTTATTGTAATGTTACTTAAAATTTTATAGTTGACGAATTTCGTCATCAATCTTAAATTGATAAATCTCTAACGCCATAAAATTCAATTAATCTAATGTAGAGATATATTTTACCTCTCTAATCCATCTTTTAACATTAGGAGGTTATAGATCGAGACTAGGGGTTTACAATCAAACCAATAGAAATTAAAGAGTCATGATCAACAAGAAACTCAGAACCATAAAAACTCAACATCAAAGCATGAGATGCTCAGACTCATTTCAAACACTGAGAGCATAATGCATGCGCAACGCAACTTAAACACAACAAAAACAGACTAGAAACTGAAAGCTTAAAGTCAGAAAAAGAAACTTATCGTGAATTTTTGATGAAGATGTGAGAAACGACGACTGAAGGTGAAAATTCTATAGAGAATTGGTGAACAAGTGCAGTAAGAGAAACTTGAAGGCTGAAGAAGAAAATGACAGATGAGAAAGAAAATAAAAGGGCTCTATCACTTTATATAGGTGGACGAGCTCGAGCCCCAACCGTCCGATCTAAGTGTTGTGTAACCGTCTTACATCTAACGGTGCAATACGAGTAACGACTCTGTAATCTTCCAGCCATCAGTTGAAAGACGTGCGTATTAAATGAGCATGGCATGAAACGTGCCAGTAATGATTCAGTTGTCGTCTTAATGATTGCCATTTGTCAAAAACTGATGGGATTGAATTTGAAAGAGCATGAAACTGTGATTCAAGACAAGTTTGCTTTTGTCAACAAGCTCGAGCTCCCAATTCACAGAATGAACTGAGAGTTGGGGAACTAATGTTATGAGTATTTTCTAGAATCATCAAATGGGCTAGTAAAAGCCTAGCAAAAGTCCAATAAGTCGACCCAATAAAAAAGCCCAGCAAACGAGGCCCAAATTATCAACATCTAGCCCGGGCGAGCTCTATAGCTTGCACCAGCGAGCTCGCATCGTAGCCAGTCTACAGATCATTTTGCAGTTTGCCCCATGCGCAGCTCGTTGCTCAGCAAGATACAGCTCGAGATCACTTGAAGCAGTGTACAATTCGTTTAATGGCCAGTTAAACCAAGAAATCTTCCTGAAAAGGCAGTAGCCCGATTTGATCATGATTTTTTCACCAGAAACAAAAGTTAATTCAAATTTAAACTCAGTCAACGTGATCTCGGATTTCACGGATAGTTTCCTGATTCAACGTCAACTAATTAGGAATTGTAATTAATTCATGATTCTTTTTTTATTTTATTTTAACCTAATTTGTAGCATCTCTTTCTCTATAAATAGAGGCCAGAAACCTATTATAATAGATACACAAGAAATATTATACTGTCACTTTGTAGGAATATTTAAAGACAGTCGTGGATGTAGGCTCTTTTTTGCTGAACCACATAAAACCTTTGTGTTGTTCTTGTTCTTGACCTGTTGTCTTTTACTTTGTTCTTGATTTTCGTGTTGTTTTATATTGATTACAGATATTGGGCTATGAACTCTCGTCGACACTAAGCCTTTGTCTCTTTTCTCTTTTGTGTGTCAACTGAAACAGTGGAACGGTGAAAGCATCTATTTAATATTTATAGAATGTAAGGGTCGGCCAAAAATAGGTTTCCTTGTATGAACGCAAGCAAAAACACGCGGATCTTCCATGGGTACCCCAAACTGCGATTTGAAAAGGTAAAAATCAAAACACGCGTATCCTTTGCGCGACCCGGATCCTAATGCAACCCGGAACGACTACAACAAAAACACGCGACCCAGAAAAGCGATCCGAACCCGGAATGACCACCCGAAACGGCGACAGTTTCCAAAACTCGCGGACCCTACTCAACCCGAAACGGCGTACTCACCCGAAGCGCGACCCGGAAGGACGATCCTCTTCAAAACGCGGGCTTAGCCTGCCGTTTCGTACTTACACCCCACCCATGCTTGTGCTAACCGCTCCCACCTTGCCAATTGGGCTGGGCTCATCCACGTATCACCTGCAGCGCGTCCACGGTACATCTGGCGAACCTCAATCAGTCCCTCTACTTCTCATTAATTTTTTTTTTCCCAAAAATTCTCCAAAAATTTGAATTACACCCCTAAACTTTAAAATCTTCTCAAAACCTAAATTCAAACATGTAAACACAAAAAAAAATAAATAAATAAAAGCACTAATTCTACTAAAAATATATAATATAAATAATAGGTAAATTGAAAATGAAAAAATGATAATAATAGACCCAATAATTTATATAAATGAATTTCATTATGTGATTTTAGGTTAATAAGTAGGATTATTTCACAAATGATAAGAAGAAGAGACAAGTAGACCTTATACATTATCTTAATATATTATATGTTCAATTTCAAAAATACTTTAATTGTCCGTTTAAACAATCGAATGAAATCTTGGATTTTTCAATGTTACTTTTTATTATATTTTATTTAAACGATTTTTTATTTTTTTATTTTTTGCATACTCAAATATACGTCTTCTATACATTGTTCAATTGTATTAAAAGTATTATCTTTCTATTTTGAAAATGTGGTATATTTTATCAAAAGTATTTATCCGTATTTAAAAAGTATAATATGTATTATAATTATAATTATAGTGAAAACGTTTTGACTCATTTGTCTCTAGTTCATTTAACTATATTGATCTAGGTACTAGGATTGTAGGTGTCATAATTGTAATTGGTCTAGCTGATTATTTATTATTGCGCAACATTAATTGTAGTGGCCCCATACCGAGATTACAGATATTATGATTGTATCCTATTGTCCGAATCATCAAAATTGAGAATGATATTACGTGATAAAAACCATTTTTATTTTTATTTAAATTTGTATATGGAATATTATTCGTTACTTTAGACTTCAATTTAAATATTGAACTTTTTTACATTGTATTGTTAAATATTGAACGTTTTTCATGTCGTATTGTTAAATGTTTTATTGACTTTATTATATATGCAATTATTTCAATTACCATGAAATTATAATTTTATTTTTATTGTAAAGTTACTTTATTGTTGATGTTGAATTTTGATCAACGAGAGCTCAATATCCAATATCTGCAATAAGTGTGAAACGACACAAAAACCAAGAACAAAATAGAAGACAGAAGGTTAAGAACAAAAGTAACATAAGGGTTTTATGTGGTTAAGCCAAAAAAGCCTACGTCCACGACTGTCTCTCAATATTTCTGCAGAGTGATAGTATATTATTTTTTTTGTGTATCTGTTACAATAGGTTTCTTGCCTTTATTTATAGAGAAAGAGACGTTACAATTTAACTAGAAATAAAATAGGAAAATAATTTTACATTGAATGCAATTCCTAATCAGTTAGAGTCAAATCAGGAAACTGCTCCGTAAAGCTCGAGATCATATTGACTGAATTCAAATTTGAATTAACTTTCAATTCTGGTAGAAGAATCACGATCAAATCGGATCATTGTCTTTTCTGAAAGATTTCCTTCTAACTGATTGTTGAGCAAGCTGTACACTGCTTTAAACGATCTCGAGCTGTACCTCACTGAATAGCGAGCTGTGCATAGTACAAGTGCGAGCTCGCTGGTGTGAGCTGTAGAGCTCGCCTAAGCTGGATGTTGATAACTTGAGTCTCGTCTGCTATGCCACTTTATTGGGTTGACTTATCGATCTTTTATTAGACTTTTACCAACCCATTTATTAGATCTGAAAAATACTCATAACATTTATAAAATTACAATATATCCTTTCTATATATACTATATCATAATATATAATATTTACTTATTGAGTTGATAACTCACCTCTCATCTCCACTATTTTTACAGATTAATTGGTTTTATTTGTCTTGAAGGAGAACTTCAAATTATCGATGTCACTTAGAGAAAGAATTTAGTTTTATTATTGTGGTTATTTATCTTTCTATTATTTACGAACCATTTAAGTTTATTTCATTTGTTAGGATTTAAATGTAAAGATTGATTTTAAATGTGGAGTTGTTAAAACTTTTATTGAGGTGTTAAAATAAATTTATGTAATTAAAATAAATATTTTATAAAATTATTCTTTAATTATATTTTAGTTTTAGAGATTTAAGTGATTGATTACACGTTTCATTATAGTGGTTTTTATGTCAAATTAGGGTGTTAGACATAGAATTTGCCTCCTTAACAGAATGTCACACAAAAGTGTGGAGACCGCAAAAGGGACAAAATTTATTTTAAAAATCCTTCTGTTAGGAGCACACCAAATAACCTAAGAAAGTGATAATTGCTATTTTCCATAAAACAAAATCTACGAACTAAATGGACCTCTCATTATATGAGTCCAAAAGTCCAAAGCCAATTGGGAAGTTAAAAAGTACTGACCAAAGACCATAAAGTTAGCCTCCGAAATATCAGTAGCATAAGGACATCATAAGAAAATATGGTTCAGACACGCACAATAAGAATGGCAAATATTAGAACAAGAAGTAAGGCAACAACCAACCGATTAAAAGAGAATCCTCAATAGGCAATCTTCCTTCAAGAATTCACCACATAAGAAAAGAGCAACAAGGAGCAACAAAAGAGCACCGCATTTATTTTTGCTAAGTAATGAAGGGAGAAATGGGACAAAAAAATGTCATAAGCTACTTTACACTAAACTTTCGTATCAAATAAACAAGTCCAAACAATAAAATCAAGGGAATTAGGGCATAAATTGAACAGTCTTTCCAATACAACTTGAGATATTTATATAATAAAAGAATTCTGAATTCCAGTATTATAATTTGGTGCGATAGACCTACAACTTAATTACTTGGTTATTTTATTCAATCCGGAAACAACACAGCAATCAGTTTATTCAACGTTGAGAGCCCATCTCTCTTGAAGTGAAAATATCTTGACCTACCGAACAAGAATTTTATTATTAATTGACATATTGGCCAAATGGTGCTTACCTTTCAAAATTTAGTCTGACAGTGATAGAACAACACTACAACTTGGTTACTGCAAATTATGTCCCATGGCGTTGACTGGAGTCAAAATGTTTTGGTCTCTTAAAGTAATCTCAATGTGAAGCTTTCTATCCGCAGAAAGGATGTTTATATAATTTTGACAATTATCTAAATTTATTTATACAGTATAAAATTTATAAACAAACTGTTGGTTTCTTTTTAAAATACTTGCATATGCAGTCATCAAATAATCCTGGATATGAATAAATCTTTTTATTGTTTTTTCTTCTACTAAGTCTAGTACTTTGTTTTGGATATCAAGGGGGCTTTGTAGTACAGCTTTGTTTAACTTCCTACCTTGTTCGTGCATAAGAAATTTTCTTTAGGACTTTCTTCTTCTATGACTACTACTTTTCCTTTTTCATTAAGCTTTCTTTGAGATCCTTCACCCAAGTTTTGAAAATAATTTTAACTCTTGATCGAGTCTATTTCATTTTGCTTTTCTATTTGTTCCATAAGTCGGAACCCTATCTCATTGCTTATCTTTTAGTGATCCATAATAGCTAAAACTTGATCTTCAGTATAAAGACTTTGCTGAAAATGAACTACTGGTTCAATGTCATTTTGATTTTCTGAAAACAACTTTAAGGCTTTTTCGGCTTCCTGATAACTGTAATAACTTTTAAAAACCGGCTTATCGAAACCTTCTATTTGTTGCAAAGTTACTTCTTTCATTTATTTCAAGGGGTATAGATACATGAGGTTTGAGTCTTTCTGATGAACTCAAAAAATTGCAAAGGACAATCATTACACCAAGTGGAAGACATAATATTTGTAAAGGACAGTCAGGAATATGACAATTACAAAGAACAATTATTCGAGGCAAACACTTCTAATTTAAACAATAAAAGGGAGAACACTAGAGACTCTTTATTTGCTTTGTCGTCTTCTAGTAATGCTTCAGTAGCAATTTTTTTTTTCCCTTTTTGTAAGGCTTCAGTAGCATTTTACTTTGTCAGCATAGTGATTCTTCTCCATGGACTACTTTGAACAAGACATTACGAGCCCAACTCAAGTCACGTTTTTGACGCTTCAGCGAATTGGTCTTCCGGAGTAATTATTTAAGGAGTAACTTCAACACAGGCCATAACTCAACCACAATTAATTACAGTTTTAAGTAGTTGAAATCCAATTGAGTGCAATGTGTCTCCGAGTAGTGGTGGTGGAGATGCTACTGTTAGTGGTAGCTAATGCAGCAGTAGCAGCAACTCAATTAGCCCAAGTCAAGCATGGTTGCCGCACTGAATATGGAGACCTTAAAAGATAATCATAATTTTATATGAATTTTCTTTTCAAGTTTTTTATTTTTTTCCCTTAATAATACCTTATTAAGGTTAGAGTGTTACTGAGACCGGTCTAGATAAGAATCTAAAAGTGTGTTTAAAAAGACTACTTCCACATATGCGGAGATATCTACCTAGTTAAACTGAGGACATTTAATGCTCGAACTTTGTCTCTCTCCTTTTCGAAAAGCAAGACAGGTAGGGTGACATCACTATGCCATCCTCCTTGAGATCTTCTTTTCTAGTTCTTTATTTTTTAGTTGAACAAATAAAAATTTAGCTACCTAATTGAAACCTTAATTCAAGCGCAGCAACAATTTTACCTTTATTATAATTTACCGCCCCATCATTACTGGATCCAGTTAGAATTAACCGACTGAGAGGGTAAGATTATCTTTTGATATTATTTTTATTTTTCTTTTAAAATAAATTTTAAAAACTTTAAAATAAATTAAATAAAAAAATTTTAATCACATATCTAGAGATCAATTTAAAATATATAATAATAAAATAAAATAAATAAAAATTAAACATTCAATCATCAATCTTCTCAAACATCAATATTCTACTAGTTCAAAATCATCAATCATCAATCTTTTCCCACATCAATCTTCTTCCACATCCTCTTCTCTCCATCTTCTTCTCCTTTCTTTCTCTTCTCCCCTCTTGTTTCAGAAATTTTGGGTTTTTAGTCACATGGAAACCCAAATTGGGTTTTTAGACCACTAGAAACCCAAAAAATGGCTCCAAACATCATCAATCATCTTACATCGTCAATCCACTCTTGGAAACCTAAAAAATGACCCCAAACATCATCAACCATCATCAATCAACCTCTAACATCATCGATCGAACCCCACATAATCAATCTTCCAAAAACCATCAAATCCAACATCATCACTGAAATAAAAATTATCAATCAAATTGAAAAAAAAAAAAAAATAGAAATCAACCTCAAAATCATCAACGAACCTAAATAAAAGTTCATTTGGGTTTGAATTGATGAACCCGGATAGAGATTTCATCTAGGTTCGAATCGACGAACTTAGATGGAGGTCCATTTGAGTTCATCAATGAGAACCCAAATGGGATGAAGTCCATCTGGATTCAGATGAACCTCTATCTAGGTTCGTCAATGAGAACCCAGATGAAGGTTCACCTATGTTCGACAACGAACCTAGATGATGAAAGAGAAGAGAGCGGCGACGAGAAGAAATGAGAGGAGAGAGAAAAAAAGAAAGGAAGGAAGCATCAGTGAAAAGAGGAGAGGAAAGGAGATGAGTATGGCAAATGAAGGAGAGAAGATGAGATGAGAGCACCGGAGAGAGGCGATGAGAGTTCTGAGGAAGATGGCTTATTTCAGAGATGAATGAAGTGATTTATCTTTTTTTTTATTATTTATTATTTTTTCTCAAATTAAAAGGAGATTTGATTAATTTTTTTTAAATTTGTTTCTAAATAAAAGAATCTTTATTTTCTTTTTTCGTTTTTTATTCGATCAACTAAATCAACATAGATGCTAAGGATATTTTTGTTTTTTCATCGTTTTGACACTATTTACTGTTAAATATAACGAAATCTTGTTAATAACAAGAGGATAAATTGCAATAAATGTGAAAATATTGCTTAACCTGAATTACAATTTTGATTGAATATCTAAATTATAATTTACTCTTTTTAAATTTTTTTTTTCATTTTCCAATGCAAGAGGTTAACTTCTACAATAATATGCTTCAAAAAGAAGCTCACGACTAACTTTTAAAAAAGCAATCAAAAAATAATTTAATGAAGATATAAATGGCTGATGATAAGCTTATTAAACACTTACTTTTCCCAAATTTATCGTATAAATAATTATATCTCGAATGACAACAATTTCGAACGGACTCTAGCGTCCCTTTCCATGGAAAAAATCACCACAAAATTAACCGCACGTAATTAGTTTTCTATTGTGCTTTTGCATAATAATTTGAAAATGTTCACCGACAGGATTAGATTATTGACATATTGGCAACATGATAGTTATAGTTTAGTTATATTTTAACGTCATTGTTTTACTAGTCCTCATCAATATAATAAAAGAATTATGAATTCCAGTATTATAATTCAGTGCGATAGACCTACAACTTAATTACTTGGTTATTTTATTCAATCCGGAAACCACACAGCAATCAGTTTATTCAGCGTTGAGACCCCATCTCTGTTGAAGTGAAAATGTCTTGACCTACCGAACGAAAGTTTTATTATTAATTGACATACCTTTCAAAATTTAGTCTGACAGTGATAGAACAACACTACAACTTGGTTACTGCAAATTATGTCCCATGGCGTTGACTGGAGTCAAAATGTTTTGGTCTCTTAAAGTAATCTCAATGTGAAGCTTTCTATCCGCAGAAAGGATGTTTATATAATTTTGACAATTATCTAAATTTATTTATACAGTATAAAATTTATAAACAAACTGTTGGTTTATTTTAAAATACCCATCTTAAAAGGGTGAAATTTGTTTTTACCCACTATTTTAAAAAAAATTATTTTTAACCCCTCAAACAAATAAATTTGATGATATAACCAAATTACTCATAATACCTCTGGACATTTTTACAAATAAACCCTGAATAGTTAAAAATTTACGAAAAACTTAATCGTGAAATTACGACAAAGCTCCTGCATATATATAGTCCCAAAAATCGATGGATCTCACTTCCATCATCGACCCACTCAAAATCACATCGGTTTTTCTGAGACCTGAACCTAATCACGACTCGACGAGTAAGATTGACCTTTTCCAGCCATTCTCGCCACGTTTCCGACCTTCCCTTAGGAGCTCCTACCGCCGACGAACCTGCACATACTGCAAAGGTAAGGTTTCCATTCGAATGGTTGTAGTTTTTTATTTTCATTTGCGATTTTGAAATGTTTGTTGTGTTATGGATGTTAGGTTATGATTATTAGGTTTAAAATAGGTTGAATTTGATTGTGTTTAATCCTATTTGGATTGAAAATAGCCGATTTCGACAATAGTAGTGTCGTCGGCATCGGATCAGTTTTTTATATTGGTTTTTCATATCAGTTATTGAGATCAGTTTTTTAGATCGATTTTTCATTTTGATTTTTCAAATCGGTTTTCACTATTGTAAGTAATCGAAGTGGAAAACCGAAATGAAAAATCGATCATGGAAAACCAAAGTGAAAAACCGATATTGAAAACTTATCTGAAAAACTAAAGGGAAAAACCGATCGATATCATTTACCGGTTTTTAAGATACCGTCAAAAACTGATTCGATTTATAACATTCCTATTGATTTCTTTGTTGTTTTTCTTTCATACAGATGGATTTCAACTGTAAATATAGTTTACAAACAATTAGCACGCATACGAGCGAGAATACATACATCGGTTAGAGATTGGTTAATAAGATAGTTGCCGTTATTAATAGAAAAAATCTATATGATCGGTTCATGACAGAATGTCCGTTCGGACATATTTTAAAGATAACCGAGAATACGACTGCTGACTTTGTGATATTATGGGTGCTTGCTAGAGAGGTGAAGGTCACTGGTGCACGTTGTGATGAGATGTGATTTGAAATCGAGGAGAGAAGGTATATGTTTGGGAAACATGAGTTTTTATTAGTAATAGGACTTCCTTTTAGGGGTATCGACCGTAAAATCTATGAAACAATGTCAAATGACCAAAACGGTCTCCTATGACGAAAGTTAATTGGAGTGTGACCAAAGGTGAGCTAGTTAGCCACGTTTCTTAAGGCAAGAAGTCATATGGGCCAGTGAGATCGTGCAGGCCAAGATCCAATAAATGATGAAGATCTTTTGAAGTTAACGAATGTAGGGATTGCCTTCTATCTCTTTATGGGATTAGATGACAGAGCCACTGTTAGTACAATTATGTGGGTCATAATTGAGAATACAGAAATGTGGAAGTCCTTCCCTTGGGGCACATTATACTCTAGTGTTTTGTTGCACTGTCTCGACATGGTATTTAATAAAGAGCGAATCAGAAAACCATCAAGAACTATTAATATTTATGGCTATGAGTTGGCGTTTAGGTATAACTAATACCTTTAATATTTATTGCTTCCTTCTATTACAATTAATATACAGAGTTATATGTATGTTTTTAGTTTAATTAATTTTGCATTATATATTATTTGGTCATTACTAATTATATGTATGTTTTTTATTTAATCATTTTTACATTATAATGGTGGTTAGTGGAGTTATTATCGGTGTTAAGAGATAAAATATCAAAAAGTAACCCGTTATTACAAAATGATCTACTAAGATGTATGAGACGATCATTGAAGAGAACACCGACAAATATAAAAAGCCTAGATGATTTCTACCCCCCCGAACATAACTTAAATTGATGTCAATTATTTGTTTGCTATAACTATCGTTATTTATATTAAGTATATAATTGAAGTATAACTATATATATTTATATAATGCAGATAGTTGGCATTGCACAAACCTTTGAGCTTACTGACGTCGAAAAGGACATGAATTATTGGAAATCTTTTGATCCGAATCATATGGTTGATAAAGAGGTACATAGAGAAGGTGACGGAGGGAGTAAGGGTGATGATGATAATGATGACAACGACGACGATGGTTTCGATGATAGTGTAGGGGGTGATGATAATTATGAGGTAGAGGGTGAAAAAGGTGATGATGAGGTAGAGGATGATGATGAGGTGAAGGGTGACGATGATCTGAATAAAGACGTCCAAAGTGTGCAATCCAAATCAGAAGATACCTTATCAGAGTTTCGGATAAAGAAGGCGCACGATGTACGAAACGTAGATTATAAGGTACAAATATTCTATTTATATAATATTATTCAATGAATTTCCATTATAGTAATTGTAAAAGATGTGGATATGTTGTATAGTAGTACGAAATGTGAAAGAGAGACGGAGTCTCTAAACATAATAGACAAAGTGTAATTTATTTAAATATGCAGGTTTTATTTCCCTGGATACTTAAAAAACAGAGGAAACTTTGTCAATTTTTTTTTTTTTTTTTAAAAAATTTTGTGTAGTATGTAAAATGATATATATATGATTCTATTATACAGGTGAAGCAGTTGTTTGAGTATATTATGGATTTGCAGAAGACAACCCATAAGAAGTTAAGTAAGATGGATAGGAGGTAGAAGACAATCTTGAAGATTGTAAAGGAGATGGATATGAGGCTGAGACGAATGGAAAAGCATTTAAAAATTCTCAAGTCTCTGGTTGGTGGGCATGATCTAGATGACAACGATAACGATGACGATAATGATGATAATGGTGTGAGCTTTGTCCGAGATGAGCACATGTATTACCCGTTACCACCACCATCATCACCACCACCACCACCACCATCACATCAGGACGAGGGTGTCCATCGGTCACCTATCGATGTAGGCTAGTTAGCCATCCATCAGGAGGAACATGAGATCCTTCAGTCATAGGGTGACCACCAATCACCCCATCAGGAGGATGAGCAGGAGGTCCTTTAGGCATGGGGTGTCCACCGGTCACCCCATCAGTAAGAGGAGTAGGAGGTCTTTCAGTCACAAGGTGTCTACTAGTCACCTTATCAGTCACCCCATCAAGAGGAGGACTAAGAGGTCCTTCAGGCACGGGGTGTCCATCAGTCACCCCATCAGCAAGAGGAGGAGAAGGAGGTCCACCACTCCCAGAAGGATTCAGGAGGCATATCAGGTGCAAACGTTGAGCGTAAGCATGACCAAGTAGACTTTGTATCTCTATTGTATTGCATTCTGAAATATAATTGTAAATGTGTAATTCATGTTTTTAATTTACTTACAGTTGTAGGATGTGAGCATCCAGGAACGGAGCAAATGAAAGACGAAGCCAACAACACCTCTACGGACGCCATACACGGATCCAAGGCCGACGAAAAAAAAAAAAAAAAAAAAGTGACCCAACAGCAAGTGGAAGAGGTGGTAGAGTCTATAGACCCCATAGAAGTTGTCTATAATGAATATAAAACTTCAACCACTTTGGATCTCAGATATTGAAAAAAGGTGTAATAATTCCTATATCCTAGTTGTTAATGTAAGAAAATTTATAATAATGTTTAATATATACATATATTTTTGAATTGTAGGTGTTTGGTTGATCGTTGTGGGTGGTGTGTGATACTGACCACATTGGTCACTCTTGAGAACAAAAACATGTGGTTGACTAATGAGCACATCAATTCTTATTTGATGTGCCTATGAAGAAAATAGTGGAATGAGATGGATGACCGTAGATATGCTGTCTATGACAGTTCTTTGTTTGTAAGTATTTACATTTTAGTTAGTTATGCATTTACAATTTTATGTTGTGTGTCCTTGATCTTTGATAACATGTTTAATTTTTATCATACAGGGTTTTATGACAGCATATTACAAGTAGCAATACATCAGTAAAGGTGTAAAATTTAATTTGGTTACAGCTGATATACCCTTAGAGTAGCTTGCGTATGGTCATGGGTAGATAGACACATCAGTCTCGTGGTAGTGGCTTGATAATGATGTTAGTGTTGTTCAAAAGTTAATATTTATTATTTGATTATCCAAACTAGTCCTATAGCACTGACGTTTTCGAATGCAAGTGTTACTACTGTGTAGCCTGAATTAAGAACACTAGGTCCTATATCAGGTATGCCTTAGAGAGCAGAAAATCATAATATATGATTCCCTTGCGAATGTTAACATAGTCGAATGGCTACAACCACTTGAGCCGCTGGTATGTTTTATGCCTATTTTATTGCGGTTTATAGGATTTTATGAGCAGACCCATATGGATATGCCACCTGTAGATGAGCAGTGGAAAGTTGAGCGTCTTGATAGATCAGTTGTAACCCAGCAACCTAATTTGTGAGTAAGTTTATAACTGAATTAATATATATAGTCTATATGTTATGATATTTAATCAATTTATTACTGATACAAGACGAGTTGCGGAGTATATGTGGTCATGTACATACGTGACCTTTTGTAGTCCAAAGAGAGTACATGAAAATCAAGAAAACCCGATATCGCTACAGATATCATTGCACTGAGGGCAGAGATTACCAGAGACATATATATGTTTACGAAGCCGATGTATAAAATTAATAAATTTGGGAAATGATTTGTAGACTTTGATGGGAAAATTATATATAAATAAATTTAATTATTTTTATTGTGTTCATTATTTATTTTAATTACATTCTATATTTTTTAATTGCATACAAATCATAATAAATTAAACATTTTAATTAACATTGTATATAACTAATGTAAATTATCCAATTTTAACTCTTAAAACCTAATCACGTTATAATAGCAATTATTCAAAATATATTAATTTTAAGAGAGAAGCAACTAATTTTATATTGGTAATTTGTGAACCTAAGATTTTCAATCCCTCTCCTAACAACTTATGAAATTGATATTCTACATATTATCATTTGTATTTTAACTTAAAAACTATGTCATAGAAAAAATAAATAATAATACATGTATATATGTCATAATATAATGTAATGGTTATACACTTCCTATTCTATATAATATATTTAAATACAAGTTAATAATGATTTGTAAAAATAATTGACTTAAAGGAAAATAAAATGAATATGTAACTATAAATAAATTAAACTCTTTATTCAAATTAGATTGAAAATAATATTCAGTATCTAATTTTAACTCTTAAAATCTAATCACTTTATAAGGTTTAAAATCTCATAATTAGTTTTTCATTGACGTTTAAAAACTGATATCGATTTTTCAGGTCATTAGAAAACCGAGAATGATGAAATATTGAACCTAAGTGAAGATTGGTTTTAGGGGCATCGGAAAAATACCAATTTTTCAGGGGCCCTTGAAAACCGATTTATATGAAAGTTTAACTTCAACCCTCTCTTTTTACTCTTTTTTATGGATCTAAATTTCTAAAATAATACAAAAATAATATAAATGATGTTATATCTCATAAAATATCATCATTATCGACCATCATAGTGCGGTGGATCAACATGAATCGGTTTTAAGTGAAATATTATAATGATATTGTTCTATGTTACTTGAATCTATTGATGTGGGGTTATAAAATTGGTTATTTGTGTCATTTAACGTTAATTGGTTAGCTTGAAGCAATTTTGAGTCATTTGTTGGTCATAGAAAGCCATATGGAAGGAAAAAACCGAAGGCAAGTGGCATCTATTTTTTTTTTTTTTTTTTACGCCCTTAAAGACCAATTCATATTTGTGTTCCATTTTAACCCCTCTTTCCACTCTATTTTATGATTTCAAACTTTTAAAATGATACAAAAATAATAGAAATGATGTTATATCAAATAAAAGAGCATCATTATCGACAATCATAGTGTAGTAGATCAACATGAAATGGTTTTAAGTGAAATATTGACATGATATTATTGTATGTTACTTGAATGTAACCATGTGGGGTCATAAAATTGGTTATTTGTATAATTTATTGTTAATTGGTTTGCTTGAAGCAATTTTGGGGTCATTTGTTAGTCATAAAAATAAATATGGA
Organism: Litchi chinensis; assembly: GCA_019925255.1. NCBI lineage: Eukaryota > Viridiplantae > Streptophyta > Magnoliopsida > Sapindales > Sapindaceae > Litchi > Litchi chinensis. Next base: position 9,665,305 of record CM034462.1, on the reverse strand, counting down.
ATGTATAAATCGGAGGCCAAGTGTGGATCGGTTTTTTAGGGAGCTTCAAAAACTGATATCGGTTTTTCAAGCTCCCTAAAAAACCGATCCACACTTGGCCTTTTAGAAGGGAAAAACCAAAGGCAAGTACATTAGTTTTTCACCAAGTCTGAAAAATCGATAAGGCGACCTTAAAAACCAATTTATGTTACTCTAGAAGGCAAAAATCAAAGGCAAATAGATCGATTTTTCACCAAGCCTTAAAAATCGATGCCAGTTTTTCAGGTGACCTTAAAAACCGATTCATCTTACTCTGAAAGGCAAAAATGAAAGGGAGTTGGATTGGTTTTGCACCAAGCCTGAAAAACCGTTTTTCAGGCGATCTTAAAAACCGATTTATGTTACTTTGGAAGGCAAAAATCAAAGGCAAGTAGATCAATTTTGCACCAAGCCTGAAAAACCGATGCCGGTTTTTGAGGTTCCCTTAAAAACCGATAATTACTTGCAATTTTAGGTTCATTTGTTGGTTACAGAAAGTCATATGGAAGGTAAGTGCAGATCGGTTTTTAAAGGTGCCTAGAAAACCGATGTCAGTTTTTCAAGCACCCTTAAAAACCGATTTTTGTTTTCCACCCTATTTTATGGTTCCGAGCTTATAAAATGATACAAAAACAATATAAATGGATTAATAATTTAGTAACTGATCCAATTATATTATTACAGTTGTATTATTACATAATAGAGTAATTAACATGAAAATGTTTTACATAGAACATGCATGAACAAAATGTCAATCAATTACTAATAATCATTTTCGTCAGTAGCCATCTCTAGATTGGGAGTAGGAAACCATTGAGGACATCGACGTTGGTTGTGTCCAGTCTCATGACACAAGCGGCATCTTCGAGAGCGTGACTCATTTTTAGTTGCATTTGTACTCGTTCTAACATCTGCATCCATATCTATGCTTGTCCCTTCGTTAATGAAAGTTGGGTGGTTAGGGCAACGAAGACGGTTGTGTCCCCTCTGACTACATCTTCCACACTTTTTTCGACGACGATCTTCCCCAACTGAAGGAATCCGAACCTCCTTCGGCCTACCTGCTTGTCTTTTACCTTTGGGTGGTAATATAACCATGCTTCTAACTTTTGCTGAAACATTTCAACTATCCAATTTAGGGATGGGATTAATCGGATGTGCATATGCGACTTTTAGCCACTTCACGCTATAGTACTGACTACGGAGTGTATCATAACTGACGCCCTTGAACCTAACATGTATCAACAATTTAAGTGTCACGCTATGACATGAAATACTAAAAACAACAATGTATAATTACCATACCTGGCTACAGCACATGCATGAATATATGACAACTGATCAAGGTTCGACTGCTTACACGTACATATGTGCTGTTAAATGTCAACCATTGCATCTCCTTTGCTAGGATGTATGACGCTATAATGATACGGATCTGTAATGGGATGTACGCTACCTTCTGTGGATAAATCTTTTGCCAACATGATACGATCATATGTAGCGGTAGTAACATACGTTGTGAGCTTCTCAGTGGCAACACGTCTATTATTAAACCATCTCTGCAATACATTTCTTATATATTCATGTGCAGTTGTTAGTGGCAAACGATGTGCTTGCATCATGCAATCGTTGAGCGACTCTGCAATGTTGGTAGTCATCATTTCATATCTTCTTTTTGGACAATGTGCTCGTAACCACCTGCTTACTCCAGCCTTAATCAAAGTTGCATGTGTACTCGGATGTAATGCATGTATTTCTTTCAATATTCTGTTGCATTCATCAGGCACATAACAATATGCTGCATTGTAAAATGCATTTTCCACATTCGAACGCTTTTTACACTGTTGTTTAAGGTTTTGCCACAAGTGGAAAAAACATAACACATGTGACACTTCAGGAAAAGCTGCTTTCATCCCATTCGATATGCTTTTATAACGAACCAATACGATAAGCAAATCGTCTGACACCCCGATTACCCCTTTTAACGTTTTTAGGAACCAAGTCCATAAATTATCTGACTCTCAGTCAACAAATCCAAAGGCGATGGGATAAATTATCTTCGAACCATCTTTGCATATAGCAAAAAAAATCACCCCTTTATATTCACCTTTCAAATGAGTGGCATCAATAGTAACAACCGGTCTCATGTAAGACCGAAAACCCTCAATAGAAACTCTAAGTGCAACAAAGGAATACAAGAACCGGTTGTTTTCATCTCTCTTAATTGCCATCATTGTGCCGGGGTTTGAAAGTTTTAACATCTTAAAGTAGGACGAAAGTTGTTGATATGATTCATCTGCTTACTCATATGCTGGTTTCTTTGCATATTGTAAAGCCTTCCAAGCTTTACTGTATAAGATCTGAACTCCATACTGCTATAGTATTTCTCCAACCAAACGATTAGGTGTATAAAGATCTCTTCCCACCTTTCCTACATACAATTTTATGATCACAATAGCCTTTACACTCTTCATATGTGATTCCATGACTGTTTGACAACACGTGTGTTCCGCTACATACTTTAACATAAACCACATTGAACAACCCTTTTTACATCTTGCACGAACTATAAAGTTACAAGTTTTATCTTTACAACCGGCTTCAAATCACTCTATGTCCAAACATCTAACCAGATATTCAAACTTAGCTTTCAGAGCATATTCTCTAATAGCTATACTCATTTCTTCTTTATTAGTAAAGAATGCTCATTTATACAACGTACCACGTTGGTAGACGATTGACTTAGTGTTTGAAGTAGCCTTAATATCCTTCAGTTCTACACTATGAACAATCCAGTATGGTTGTAAAGGATTGTTCTAAAATTGTAAATCTAAAAATCTTATTTCTGGAAACTTTTCTTCTTCAGCGACATCATAAAATCAAGTTTCCTCTTCATCACTATCTTCATTTTGCTCTTATCACTATCCCGTATTCCATCACCATTATCATCTGTGTCCCGATCTTCATAATCAGTACCATAATTCATATAGTCATTATTAACATCACGAATAGGACTTTCAATCGATGTAAATGAGGTGATAGAAGTATCAACCTGATTGCTCTCAATACCTAAAGTGAGATAAAAACGACTTTCAACCATATGTGGATTTACAAGTCTATCCATATTTGTCTCGTCATGTCTTATGTTACGTATTGAATCAGCGATAAATGGATGAACAGTACGCCAACTAACTTCAGCTCCAAAATCTTTTGCAATCTTATCGATATAAATATCTTTAACATCAATATTTTTTATCGCCATCAAACCAACAACACCAAGATCGGACATGATACGTATCTTTTTAACCTGACAATTTGTCGTACTTTGTAGTAAATAATATATACAGATATCCCACCTTCTTCTAGCAATACTAGCTTCTCTATATACAACGTCCACCAATTATGAAAAACTACTATTTTTGTGGACCTCAAACATGATTGACTCCCCTCCAATGTAATTACATGCATTTCACTCTCTGTCAAAGTTGATTACAATTGTCTCTTGAACCATTCATATAACATTCAAATCAAATAATACTATTAAATCTCATTTCAATTGGGTAACATTACAAAATACGATCATATTGAATCATATTCAATACATAGCAACACAAACATATAAAAAAAAAAACCATGAAAAATATGTTAAATTCGGTTTTTCAGTGAAGTTATCGATTTTTCATTCTCTCAAAAACCAAAAAAACCGTAAAAACTGATCAATTAGTTTTTCAGCCACTAAAAAACTAGGCTCGCTTTTTCACCCACTGAAAAACTGGTACACATCTTCAATTGGTTTTCCACTTTGTGGAAAACCGATTATCGGTCATGAAAAACCAATTTCATCGCAAATTTTACAGATTTCGTCGCAGATTTCAGAATATCATATATCTCACAACCAAATCATTCTTATAGTCTTTTAGTTAGTAATATGAACAAAACAACTCAAAAACCAAAAAAAAAAAAAAAAACACTCATACATTACCTTTCAAACTCAAATGGAAGAAGAATCTTCAAAACCTTTAATGGTACAGACTTGAATGGATCTAAAAACTTCAATGGATGAAGAAGCTCGAATAAATAATTTCCTCAATAGATTGTTTCTCAGCTGCAATGATAAATTGAATCTCAAAAATCATTTATGAAGAAGAGAGAAAGGGATGATTTTGTTAGGATGAAGAAAATTATTTTCTTAATTTCATGTTTGGGCATTTGAGTGATTTTCAACTTAAGGATATTTTGATAATCTTGGATATACAATGAAAATAATTTACTTGAGAGATCAAAAATAAATATTTTTTAAAATCTAGATAAAAACAAAAATTTTCTTTTTATTTAGGTAAAAACTATAAATTTTTCTTCATTTCAAGGGGTATAGATACATGAGGTTTGAGTCTTTTCTGATAATCTCAAAAAATTGCAAAGTACAATCGTTACACCAAGTGGAAGACATAATATTTGTAAAGGACAGTCAGAAATATGATAATTACAAAGGACAATTATTCGAGGCAAACACTTCTAATTTAAACAATAAAAGGGAGAACACTAGAGATTCTTTATTTGCTTTGTCGTCTTCTAATAGTGCTTCAGTAGCAATTTTTTTTTTCCCCCTTTTTGTAAGGCTTCAGTAGCATTTTACTTTGTCAGCATAGTGATTCTCCTCCATGTACTACTTTGACCAAGACATTACGAGCCCAACTTAAGTCATGTTTTTGACGCTTCAGCGAATTTGGTCTTCCGGAGTAATTATTTAAGGAGTAACTTCAACACAGGCCATAACTCAACCACAATTAATTACAGTTTTAAGTAGTTGAAATCCAATTGAGTGCAATGTGTCTCCGAGTAGTGGTGGTGGAGATGCTACTGTTAGTGGTAGCTAATGCAGCAGTAGCAGCAACTCAATTAGCCCAAGTCAAGCATGGTTGCCGCACTGAATATGGAGACCTTAAAAGATAATCATAATTTTATATGAATTTTCTTTTCAAGTTTTTTTTTTTGTTTCCTTAATAATACCTTGTTAAGGTTAGAATGTTACTGAGACCAGTCTAGATAAGAATCTAAAAGTGTGGTTCAAAAGACTGCTTCCGCATATGAGGAGATATCTACCTAGTTAAACTGAGGACATTTAATGCTCGAACCTTGTCTCTCTTCTTTTCAGAAAGCGAGATAGGTAGAGTGACATCACTATGTCATCCTACTTGAGATCTTCTTTTCTAGTTCTTTATTTTTTAGTTGAGTAAATGAAAATTTAGCTACTTAGTTGAAACATTATTTCAAACGGAGCAACATTTTTACATTTATTATAATTTACCCCCTCTATCATTAGTGGATCTAGTTAGAATTAACCGACTGAGATGGTAAGATTATCTTTTGATATTATTCTTATTTTTCTTTTAAAATAAATTTTAAAAAATTTAAAATAAATTATAAAAAAAATTTAATCACATCTCTAGAGATTAATTTGAAAATATATATTAAACAATAAATAAATAAAAATTAAACATTCAATCATCAATCTCCTCAAACATCAATATTCTACTAGTTCAAAATCATCAATCATGAATCTTTTCCCACATCCTCTTCTCTCCATCTTCTCCCTCTTTCTTTCTCTTCTCCCCTCTTCTTTCTCTCCCCTCTTTATTCTCAAATTTTGGGTTTCTAGTCGCATGGAAACCCAGATTGGGTTTTCAGATAACTAGAAACCCAAAAAAATGGCTCCAAACATCATCAACCATCTTACATCGTCAATCCACTCTTGGAAACTCAAAAAATGACCCCAAACATCATCAACCATCATCAATCAACCTTTAATATCATTGATCGAACCCAACATAATCAATCTTCCATAAAACCATCAAACCCAACATCATCACTGAAATCAAAATTGTCAATCAAACTGACCAAAAAAATAGAAATCAACCTCAAAATCCTCGACGAACCCAAATAAAGATTCATTTGGGTTCGAATCGATTAACCCAGATGGAGATTTCATCTAGGTTCGAATCGACGAACTTAGATGGAGATCCATTTGGGTTCGTCAATGAGAACCCAAATGGGATGAAGTCCATCTGGATTCAGATGAACCTCCATCTAGGTTTGTCGATGAGAACCCAGATGAAGGTTCACTTATGTTTGACAACGAACCTAGATGATGAAAGAGAAGAGAGCGGCAACAAGAAGAAAGGAGAGGAGAGAGAAAAAAAAAGGAAAGAAGCATCAGTGGAGAGAGGAGAGGAGAGGAGAGGAGATGAGCATGGCGGATAAAGGAGAGAAGATGAGATGAGAGCACCGGAGAGAGGCGATGAGAGTTCTAAGGATGATGGTTTATTTCAGAGATGAATGAAGTGGTTTATCTTTTTTTTATTTAATTTTTATTTAGTTCTCAAATTAAAAGGAGATTTGATTATTATTATTTTTTTAAATTTGTTTCTAAATAAAAGAATCTTCATTTTGTTTTTTCATTTTTTATTCGATCAAGTAAGCCAACATAGATACTAAGGGTATTTTTATCTTTTTATCGTTTTGATACTATTCACTGTTAAATATAACAAAATCTTGTTAATGATAGAAGGGTAAATTGCAATAAATGTGAAAATATTGCTCAACCTGAATTAGGGTTTCGATTAGATATCTAAATTATAATTTACTCTTTTCAATTTTTTTTTCTTTTTCCAATGCAGGAGGTTAACTTCTACAATAATATGCTTCAAAAAGAAGCTCACGACTAACTTTAAAAAAAGTAATCAAAAAATAAATTAATGAAAATATAAATGGCTGATGATAAGCTTATTAAACACTTACTTTTCCCAAATTTATCATATAAATAATTATAACTCGAATGACAACAATTTCGAACGGACTCTAGCGTACCTTTCCATGGAAAAAAATCACCACAAAATTAACCGCACGTAATTAGTTTTCTATTGTCCTTTTGCATAATAATTTGAAAATGTCCACCGACAGGATTAGATTATTGACATATTGGCAACATGATAGTTATAGTTTAGTTATATTTTAACGTCATTGTTTTACTAGTCCTCATCAATATAATAAAAGAATTATGAATTCCAGTATTATAATTTAGTGCGATAGACCTACAACTTTATTACTTGGTTATTTTATTCAATCAGGAAACAACACAGCAATCAGTTTATTCAACGTTGAGACCCCATCTCTCTTGAAGTGAAAATGTCTTGACCTACCGAACGAGAATTTTATTATTAATTGACATACCTTTCAAAATTTAGTCTGACAGTGATAGAACAACAATACAACTTGGTTACTGCAAATTATGCCCCATGGCGTTGACTGGAGTCAAAATGTTTTGGTCTCTTAAAGTAATCTCAATGTGAAGCTTTCTATCCGTAGAAAGCTTCAGGATTTCTATATAATTTTGACAAATATCTAAATTTAGTTATACAGTAGAAAATTTATAAACAAACTGTTGGTTTCTTTTTAAAATACTTGTATATGCAGTCATCAAATAATCCTGGATATGAATAAATCTTTTTATTGTTTTTTCTTCTACTAAGTCTAATACTTTCTTTTGGATATCAAGGGGGCTTTGTAGTACAGCTTTATTTAACTTCCTACCTTGTTCGTGCGTAAGAAAATTTCTTTAGGACTTTCTTCTTCTATGACTACTACTTTTCCTTTTTCATTAAGCTTTCTTTGAGATTCTTCACCCAAGTTTTGAAAATAATTTTAACTCTTGATCAATTCTGTTTCATTTTGCTTTTCTATTTGTTCCATAAGTCGGAACCCTATCTCATTGCTTTTCTTTTAATAATCCATTATAGCTAAAACTCGATTTTTAGAATAAAGACTTTGCTGAAAATGAACTACTGGTTCAATGTCATTTTGATTTTCTGAAAACAACTTTAAGGCTTTTTCGGCTTCCTGATAACTGTAATAACTTTTAAAAACCGGCTTATCGAAACCTTCTATTTGTTGCAAAGTTACTTCTTTCATTTATTTCAAGGGGTGTACATACATGAGGTTTTATTCTTTTTTTATTTTTTTTTTTGCATATTATTATTTCAATATATATATAATTTAATATATATTATTAAAAATTTAAATGACTGATATCTTAAATATGGATTAAAAATTGTTATTGTATTTAAATTAATTATAATAATTGTATTTATGTTTTACAAATAAATTTATGTATTTTATAATTAAAGAACATTTTAATAAAATATTAATTCAAAATAATTTATAATATCATATTTGAAAATTTAACATATATATTATCAAACACAAAATATAATTATTTTATGGTCTAATTCCATATTACACCAAAGAAGAGACATTACTATTTTTGGTCCAATTTTAGAGTTGAGATTTTCTGCCGACTTTATTTTTTGTCTCTTGACTTTTTATAAGAGAAGTTGGAGTATGAACGATGTATGAAAGAGAAAAATTGTTACAATCTCAATTATTCATTATCTTTTACATTGATATGTCACTAGATTATAAATAGTCTTAAGAAAAAAGACTAGGTGAGGATCCTATCATATTTAATTAAATTTTTTTAAAATAATTCAATTTAATCTTACACATCAAAATGACCTTTACTCTTTTAACCAACTAAGCTATTTCATCTAGAATATTATTTGGAGCTGAAAGTTAATATCCTGGGTTCTAAGTACAACCAATATCTTAAAAAATAAAATATAAGAAAATAATTTTATTAAAAAAAAAAACAATGTAAGAAAATAATGTTACCAAAATATTAAAAACATTCAAATTTTTGGAACTGACTAGTTTTTTTACTTATATTATAGGGTGAATTATGAAAAATTTCCTATTGCTTGTTAGAAATCTGACCATTAATGTCATTGATTCTTATTACAATTAATATTAATTTGTTTTAACTACCAATGACATGTCTAAGAGGAGTTGCAATGGCAATAACAATTGAAATGATTTTTTTTTTTTAAATTTTGACATTGATAGGGTCGGAGATTTATTACAACCTAGCAAGATCATTACTACAAACAAGACTTAAAAAACAACTCCCGCTACAAGGAAGGGGTCTATCTACACTTCATAATTTTATAGACAAGAGTTGAACTCTTTTCACGGATGTGACAAAAAGTGTATGTACTACTTGAGCAAAAAGCAAATGTGAAAAATAATTTAAATGAAGTTGCACTTCAGCTTGAGTAAATAATTGGTTAAATTATTAAGTTGGCCAGTAATTTTTTAAGCAATAATAATATATTTATTGAGAAAATAGAAGTACATAAGTTGGGCAATCCTTTGATTGTGCAGTTAATATATTAAAATGTCTAAGATATAATGAGCAAGAGAAGCTCAGCATGAAAATAAAACAAATAATTTTTCTTAATCTATCTTTCAGATTGTTAAACTTTTTAACTATACTGCAACACAAATTTTCATATTAATTCCTATGATGTTTAAGTTGATATGTTAATGTGAAACTCATTGATTTTTAATTACAATGCAACCACAAATTACGAACTATATCTATTATAGTTCATAATATTTCTACTTTCTTATTGAGTACTTACCTTAAATATTTTTCCGGTATATTCTATTTTCCATATCGAGATCGAGGGAAAGTGGATTTTTTTAGGGTGTATTAATTGACACCCCAAATATGATTTTCAAACCCAAAGTGTTAATACACTCATTTTTTAATTTTAAAAAATTACATATTAATATAAACACCCACAAATATGCCAATATTAACCCTACATAAACAACATTAATTATATTAACTCAAAACAAAATTTCTATCTTATTTTTTCCCCATTTCTCTTCAACATAAATTTTTAACCCTAACCCTAATTTTACAATTTATTAATAAGAAGAAGCAGAAGTCAACTTGAAGGTTGAAGCTACTAGATTTTTCACCAAGAATGAAACTTTATTTTGTATTTTAATCAATTATTACTATTTAGATGAATAAAAAATAAAATTTAAAAATAGTATTTTGCATTAAGAAAAATTAAATAATCATTTGATATATGCAAGATTAATAATTTTTTGTTTTAGATTTTTTTGTTGGAAATATGTATGGATTTTGATTTGTTGTGTTAACTTAAAATTTTAAAAAAAAAGTTTTAAGTTTTAAAAGTAAACAAATTAGTTTTCTAATATTTATTTGTTCTTCTTTATAATTTTATTTAAGGATAATTTTGTCATATAAATATTTTATGAAAAATGGGTGTTTAAATCATTTTTATGGGTGGTAATAACTCTACCCATTTTTTGACTCCACTTAAGCAGATGGTTTTGAAAGTTTGTAGATTTTCTTCCTATTATAATAATATGAATGTTGAACCGTTCCGAATGGTAAAAGTAAATTAGTTGAAATACCATCATATAAATAATACAAGTCTGCAAAAATAACAAAAAAAGGTTTGAAATGAAAACAAATTACTGAAATTGAAAAAAAAAATGATGTTTTAATCAAAATCATCTCCCACCGTCAAAAGGCATGAGTATGTGGTGTTTTATGCTGTCATATGTGGTAGTTGCATCGCAACCATCATCATTATTACGAGAATTGGACATCTTGGAAAGCAAGTGCTCTGTCTCTTCTATATTCACTTCAACATTATCCCACAAATGTTTATGCATCCTTCTCAGTCCCTCTAATTCCATGGCTACTTCCTTCATTGTAGGCCTCTCCTCCCCTTTCACTCTTAAACATCTTCTTGCTAGCTCAGCAACTTCCCTGATCTGCTCTATATTATCATGATTTACTATACTATTCTCAAGGATTTCAAACAAGGTACCCTCTTTCAACAAGAAAAGAAAGTGCATGACCAAACTTCTCTCTTCCTCAGGCCTGTCAAATGAAAGTACCTTCTTTCCTGTCATCAACTCTACAAGGACAACTCCAAAGCTATAAACATCACTTTTTTCAGTTAACTGGCTAGTGTGCAAGTATTCAGGGTCTAGGTACCCAAGAGTACCTTGAACCATTGTGGATAATTGAGTTTCATCCATCGGAACTAGCTTTGAGGCTCCAAAATCAGACACTTTTGCAGTGAAGTTATCATCCAATAGTATGTTGGTTGATTTTACATCTCTATGGATAATTGGAGTAGCTGCTGCAGAGTGCAAATAGGAAAGCACTCCAGCAGTTTCTGCAGCTATCCTCAGCCGTGTACCCCAAGGAATGGTGGGTGCCTTGTCTTTGTGATGGATATGGTCAAATAGGGTGCCATTGGTGACATATTCATAGACTAGTAATGGAACTTCTGTCTCTAAGCAACAACCTAGTAACTTGACCACATTTCTATGGTTAATTTGTGATAACACTGTTACCTCATTGATGAATTGCTCAATTTGGCTTTGGTCCACTATCTTTGACTTTTTTATTGCTACTGGGTTATTGTCTATTAAAAATCCTTTGTATACTGTTCCATAGCCTCCTCTGCCAATGATTCTTTTGTCATCGAAGTTGTTCGTCGCCTTCTTGAGTTCTTCTGCACTAAAGATTTTTGCTCTATCACTTGATCCATTCCGCTTAGAGAGTTCCTGCTGTAAAAGGTAACCACCATTTTGCTGGAAAAACTTTTCTTTAAGTTTGATGAGCCTTCTTTTCTTGAGCATGAAGTAGACCCATGAGCTACCCACAAGCACGGCCACAAAGCCCAGACCAACACCTATTTGCAAAGCGTTACAAATTTTCAAAGTTTGCAAATAATAAATACATTTAGGATATCATATCAAAATTTTAAAAATAATAATAATTGTTTTTTTTTTAAAGAAAAAAAGAAGTAATAATAATTAGTTAATACTAGGAAACTCTATATAGCAACCATGTTTTAAGCCGTTTAAATATTCTAGCGGTTCAAACACTTGAAAATGTCCAAATAACATGATTAACGTTGTTCTTTTTGTATTTCGTTTTTTCCCATATTTACCATGCTTACTTTATCGATTTAACTAACTATTTTTTATTAGAATTAGTTATCATTTGATTTCTCATTTTTGTGTTTGTAAAAATGGGATGATTAATAAATTCATAATTTAATACTCACATTACTACAACGTTTTCGCTTTAAAATGAAGACAAATATAAAATGTATGATCCCAACTTATAAGTTGCAATATTCACTAAAAAACTAAGGGGCAACCAAAGACATAATACATATACTTACCAAGGACGATTTTTGTTAGTAATTGATTGGGTAGACAACCTTCTCCATCTTTTGTTCCGTCGCCGTGATACCCTTTGACACATTTACATGTATAACTCCCTTGGATGTTGAAACAATAGGCTCTTTTATGGCACACATAATTTCCTTCTTGGCATTCATCGATATCTATAAATCATTTGAAGATAAATAAAGTTAAAGCACATGGTACAAACCTATGTATAAAACTAATTTTGTAGAACTCACTATTTACTACTCGACCGGCGATCTAACTAGTAACGAGTACTCAACGACTCTGGGAGTACTCGATTTGACCATTGGTCAATGGTCAATCTATTGACCAATAGTCAAATTTGGTCAACTCTATAAAAGAAAAAAAATGAACAGAGTCAAAATAAAATCATATAACCACAAAAGATCACAAAACTAGTCTCATGCAATCTTAAAAGCTACTTTAGTATAATCACATAATAAATAAGAATTGATTCTCATGATAGTAAGCCTCTTACATGAGATTATAAGTGCAATTTTTTTTTTTAAACTCGAGTTTTTTCTTTTTAATTTTAAGTAATTTTTTAAATATACTATTTATTGTAGGTTTTTTTTTTTTTTTTTTTAAGAAAACAATAGAGTGACATGTGGAGAATTACAAATTTTGAGTGTAAATAGAATTGTAGGGAAAGAGATGCTAACATCCTCATAAAAGAAAAAAGGAAAAAAAAAAAGTAGAAAATATGGCAGGAGAAAGTGAGAAGAGGTATGAAGATAGAACCGTAGGGAAACAGTAGGAGAAGGCCAACCTTTTAGGCGAAGTATTCGAGCAGTGAGTCACCTCGTTTACATAAAACACTATACATAAAGTAGAATAATAATGATAAATTTAAAATGAATGAGAAAGGCTCTACCACTTGCTTCAGAAGTCCATCCCACAGGACACGAGCATTTTGTTATGGATGCTATGATCAATAATGGATTATACAGATATTAGTAAATACCAAATATTGCTGATACAACATATATATATATATATGTATATATATAATTACGCCAAGTAATTTAGACCACTTTGTAATAGATCACCTGGTCAAAATAATATGCTAAAAACCAAAATGCCTAAAGAACTGATTATGTTCTAAAAATTAGTCATATTTATAAAGTTGATCCGTACCTTGGCAACCATTAGGAAGTAGGGGTTCCCTCGGTAACCATCCCTGCACTTACAAAGATAACCGCCTGCACTGTTGTTAGCAGCCGGTTCATCACAATAGGCTTTTTCATTACATGCGTAACTAGAATTTTTCTTGCTTCGTCACAATTGCCTTGTCCAGTTATTGCCCAATCAACAGCTGTGGGAACTTTTATTGTCATATTTGATAGATTTTTGATAGAGAAATGGAATTGACTGTCTTCAATGACAAACGCATAGCTGCATGGATTGTCTATCTTTAGTACTTCTTTAAGTCTTGATATGTTAAAGCTGTAAGCATCGACTGAGATTTCTTGTAGCCCTTTTGGGATATCTATCTGGCAACATCCAGAGCCAGAGCAAGACCCATCAGTCACATCATCTAGGCTCGCACACTTGGATATGCACCCTTCGCTATAAGTTTTGTTACCTATCTTACCACTGATGTACCCATAAGAATCACAACCAATGACTGTGAACTTATTTTTGGTGTCAGAAATGGTAGTGGAATCGCCCACACTAAGGGAGGCCGTGGTCGATGTTTTATTGTAGCAGTCTACAGATACGAAGCTTTGGAATTGCAACCAGCCTTCCATGGTAATATTGGTGACCTCCAGATTTGAATTCCAATAAAAAGGTTTGGGAGGGTTGTAATGAGAGTCGTTGCAAGTGATTAGAAAGGCTTCATTTAGGTAACATTCAGGTTTTGTACCGAATGGATATGGGATTTCGAGGTGTCCACACTTGGTCGGGCAACCAGGCTTAGCTAGGGCTGCTTGAGTTGCTACTAGTGCTGTATTAGCTACCATTAATAGTAGCATCTCCATCACCACTACTCGAAGACACATGGCACTCAATCCCATCCTTCAACTACGACTATAATTGTGATTCATTTATGTTCTTTTGCCATTAGCCGTTTATATAATTAGTACTGCAGAGGACCAATTCACCAACGCGTCACAACATGACCTAATTAAATATAATAATTTCACCCATGAAAAATATTGATTGAAACGTTCGAGCTAGATGTGTTTATTTAATTATACTGAGTTTGTTAGTGAATTTCATAGCGACAGGTACATCTTGAGTGGAGGTTCACAATGACTTTGGTAAAAATATATTAATCAAGTTTGACTAATGAGTATATTATAAACAAATCTTGTGAACTAAGCTAACTGTGAAATTGATATGTCAAAACTTATAGTTGATCCTGAAAAATATTATTAGTTAGAATTAAGGTTTTCTATAAAACAAAGAAAAAATATGGTATTTTTATTTTTATTTTTTATTTTTTGAAGTGCAATGAGTTGTTTAAACTTAAATTTGGATATACTAATACTTTAATTGGATGTTTTTAGTTACTAAATGAATTCATGTTTATAAGGTTAGTTTTGATATTAGATTAAATGCTTATAGTAAAGTTGATTTTAAAATTTTTAATGATTGGTGTACTTACAAATTGGATGTATAAATTATATTTTTGGATGATAATATCAGTACACTTATTGATATTAGCCCTTTATGTAATTAGCACTGCGGAGGACCGATTCACCAACGCATCACAACATGACCTAAAAATAATACTGTATAATTTCATCCATGAAAGATACGGATTGAAACGTTCTAGCTAGATGTGTTTAGTTTATTATGCTGAATTTGTTAGTGAATTTTCATAGTGACAAGTAGCACGTCTTGAGGTGAGGTTCACAATGACTTAGTCAAAGTCGTCTACGGTGTCTTTTTCAAGTGATCTAAGGCTTCACACATTGTGATTGTTTTAAAAGACCAAGACATTTTTGACTCCAAGACATAATTTGCAGTAACCAAGTCGTAGCGTTGTTCTATCACTGTCAGACTAAATTTTTATTATATAAAGTACTATTTAGCCAATGTGTTAATAATCAAATCCCGTTTGGTAGACATTTTACAGTAATTATATACAATATTAAAGAAAGGACACAGAACTGTTAATGCACAATTGATTTTGTATTTATCTTGTGTGAGCGTGTTAATTGTTATGAGTGTCTTCATAAAGGGTGTATAAAGTTTTGGGGGTGCATTTGGGATTGTCGTAGGTATAGAAACAACATTTTTTCTTTTTTGGTTTAATTAATGGTATTTTATTTCTTCAATTTTGGAAATATAAATTAATATTGTGTCCAAAAATAGTTCTTGGGCTTCCAGCCCAAAGAGTTCTAGCAAACTAACAAGCCCAAAGGACCGAAAAGGAACCAAAGTGCTATGAAGCCCGTCAACCTAGTCTATGTCAGCATACCTTGTCAGTAGGAGTGTGCAAAAGTTCTTTTTTGTTTCCAAGGCAGTAAGGGCAACTCGAATTAGTTACCTTGCATATAAAGTAGCTTGAGCATGTGTTAGGTAGTAGCACAACAACTCGTAGTTTCCTTGGCAACGCAGAATTCTATAAGTAGAAAAAAACCATATAATCAAATAGAAAATTATTTCAAACAGAAAATTTCCAAAATCATACTTTCATTCAAATATGATATATTTAATATATTTTCATGTAAAATTGGAAAGAATCTTAATCTTTCCGATATTTTAGTAGCTAAATTATATGTAAATAAAAATCTTAACATTATAAAAAGGATCATTCACATGTACAAAATGCAAATCTATTCCACCCTAGCAGAAGCTCTGTAGAAAACACCACATTCCACTCAAGGAAATAAGATAACTAGGAATGTAGATATTATTTAAAAAGCCAAACCACCTTAAAACCCCTAGTTTTCTCCTTGATTATCTTTCTTACATCATTATTGTTTTGTGATTTCGCCATTATTGCATTCACCTATTTATCTTTTTTATTAATTTGAGTGTTGTTTGATTTTTGACGTTAACAATCGACATATATATACATTTAAATGTATATATGTGTGTGTACATCACCAGAAATCACCATATATCAAAATGTGTCATGATATAATTAGTGAACAAAAGCATAAGATATAACATATTTTGTTGGCCAAGCAATAAAGGAGTTTAACATATCTTCTAAAGTTCTAAGTTTGTTAAACATGGAAATTATGCTCACTATTATTTTATAAACACAAACCCATTAGCACTCTGGACCAAGGTTTATGTGATGCAAATACATATGTATCTGTAAAGTCAACTTCAACTTTAGCCACCACTTCTTCATTACCCATCCAATGCATTAACTTGTACTTCTTTTCACTACTACTTAAACCATTGACTTGACTTGTAAAAGAAGTTGAGTTAATGACTACATATTTACAGAAATTTAAATAACTAAAACTAGATATTCAATTAAGTGCCAACTATAATAATATCAAATTCATGAATATTTACTTTGGAGAAGGTTCAACAAATTTGATACTTTTGTTACCTCCCATCGAATTAGTCAAAATTTCTTGCATGTTTTCTATCGACTTTAACAAAGTTGTTAGCCGCATCTCTATATTTTTTCGTCACTCTAAAAGTTTAAAAATGACAAAAGATATTGTTATTAATTGAAAGTTTAAATCGTAATTTTTCTTTTTTATTGATTGAGTTTAGAATAGTAATCTTGAAAAACTTAACCATTCCTTATTCATTAGTGTCGACGTTGAAATTCAGTTGACGAGTATTTAATGTCCAATACCTGCAATCAATGTGAAAAAATACAGAATCGAGAAAAAGACAATAAAGAATCAAGAACAAACGAAAGAACAAAGGGTTTTTAATGTGGTTCAGCGAGTGCGCCTACGTCAACGGCTGTCTCTCTAAAATTCTACAAAGTGACAGTATGATATTCATTGTGTTGTTACAATGATTTTCATCCCTATTTATAGGGGAAGAGTTATTACAGATTAGGAACATTAAAATAAGAAAAGAATTTCATCATAAATATATTTCCTAATCAGTTAGAGTAAAATCAGGTAATTGCTCCAAAAAATCTCGAGATAAGGTTGACTGAATTTGAATTTGAATTAACTTCTGTTTTTGGAGAGAGAATCATGATCAGATTAGGTAACTATCTGTTTTGAAAGATACTGCATTAATTACCCTCTGAACGAGCTGCTTAATGTCTATGACGATTTAAGACCTCGAGCTGGAGCTCGTTGAGAAGCGAGCTATGAATAAAGCGAACTATGGAACGAGTTATAACCTGGCTGTGCTACGAGCTCGTTGCTACGAGCTTAGAAGATTGATGGGGCGAGCTGTAGAACTCGCTGGGCTTAGAGTTGACACTTGGGCCTTGTCTGATGGGCCTTGATTGGTTTGACTTTATTGGGCCTTCTATTGGGCCTAAGTTGGGCTTTTACCAGCCCATTTAGTGAGTCCGAAAAATGCATATAACATCAGCCTCCCAGCTCTCAGTTCGTTTTGCGAAGTGGGAGCTCGAGCTCGTTGGTAAAAGCTAGCTTCTTTGGTAAGCCAGTCCTGAATTACCGTTTTCCTGCCTTCCAAATTCTGTCCTATCAGCTCTGACACGTGGTGGTCATACAGGAGGTAACTGAAACGACACTGGCACGTCCCTTACATGCGTATTTAATGAGCACGTCTTTCAACTGACGGCTGCATGATTACAAGACCGTACCTCGCACTGCACCGTTAGATTGATGACGGTTACATAGCACACAGATCTGACAGTTGGGGCTCGAGCTCGTTCACCTATATAAATTGGTGGAGCCCTTTCATTTTCTTCTTTTCATCTATCATTTTCTCTCGAAGCCACCAAGCTTTTTGCTGCTACTTATCTCATCGATTCACTTCCAGTCGCCGTTTTTCACCATTAAAGATTTCACGGTAAGCTTCTGATCTCTTACTTCAAGCTTTCAGCTTTTTGATTTATTTTGTTGAGTTGAGATTGTATTGTGCTTGCATTTTGCCATTGCTGTGTCTAAATGGTTTGAATATGTCATGTTGTTGTTGAACCTTCACTGTTCTGGGCTTCTTATTGAACATGACTTTTCAAATTTTATTGATTTGATCTTGTAACATATTTATCTGCGACCTGATTACTGTTTGTGGCCTATTATGCATGCTAACTGTTGGATTAGGCACCTGTAGACCGCTAGCTCGTAGGTCGTTTTCTTCATAGGTTAAGCCCCCCATTGCATGAATGATCTTCCAAATAGGAAACTTAGAAAATTTTTAACATTTTAATAATTTGCTCGTTGCGACATGATTGTGCTTCCTTTACACAGATATTTTCAAGTGGAGCTCGTAGTGCTAGTGAAGCAGCTCAGGGCGGAAAGCGAGCAAAAACTCAGCAGCGAGCTGAACAGGAAAGGGAAGCTAGCAAAACATTTGCACGCCATTCCTCTTAGTTGGAGTTTTTCGATCTGGTAGGACTTACTGTCCAATTTCACATTCCTAGGGGTTGTCGTGCGTTGATACCCATTCCTGCAAACCATGCCTGTTATCCTTTACGGGGGTACATCGCTGTCACTACCTAACATTTCGAGCAGGGACTAAGGTTTCCCATTCCTCGCTACCTGATCGACTTCCTCAACATAGTCAAGCTAACGCCCTTCCAACTGACACCGAATTCATATGCACGGCTGACCTCGTTGGCTTTGGCCTTCCTCAAAAACAACCTTCCGCCCCTAACTCCGAAGATCATTCAACACTTCTACAGCTTCAAGGCTTCAAGGCTTTAGGCACTAAAAAGGGAGAAAAGCCAGATGACATTTACTACCTTACAGCTTGTTCACCGGAATACAAAGAACTCTTGCCCCAAGGAGAAGCAAAGGGCAAATCCAATGTTGGAAAATACAAATCGAGCTGGTTCTTCATTTCCTACCCTTCTCTCGTGAATCTCAAGAATTTTAGCTTCGTTCTGCAACCAGGTACGTTGAGAGACACCTTTTGCGAGCTCTTTGCTCTTTTTTTTTTTTTTGACATTTTGCTTTATAGACCTGAAAGTGGATAAGTCTCCTCTCAGCGACGAGGATAAAAGGACCCTCAAAGCGCTTGCGAACTCGAGGGAGGCTAACATCAGCAGCAAGTTTAATACTGCTCTGCTCTAGGCTCATGACCTTGCTCCTCCTGAGGACTCTCCGACATTACGACCTGAAGCTGACATAGGGAGTATGGACAATGACTCTATACTTCCCTCTGTCCTTGAAGTCCCTGTCGAGGACAATGACCCACTCTTCGATCATCTCCTAATCCTGCCACTACTTCGCGAGCAGGCATAATAGCTCCTGCTCCAACTTCAGCTCGGAAAGCTCGAGCTAAAGGAGCTCCTGCTCAGGAAGCTCCTATTGTATAGATTGATTCATCTCCTTCCCCTGCTCGATCAACTCTAGGGGTTCCACCTCCATTTATTCAAAGAAATCCAACTCTCAGACCAACAGCTCCAACACTAGTTGAAGAGGCACCAGTTCTAACTCGTCCCTCACCAGTGGGAGCATCTCAAAAAGCTGCTTCTTCAGTTCCTGCTACTTCCACTGGGCGAGCTCTAGCTAAAAAGAAGAAACTTGCTCTTCTGGAGTTCTCCCTTGATCAGCCTGCTAAAGCTCCAGCCTCCTCAACTACTTCAGCAAAACGACATGCTGAAGACTTAGTCTCTCCAGCTACTCCTGCAAAGCGTTCTAAGCGACCTGCTGAAGCAGAAACTCCCCTGATATTGCTCCAAGCGAGGTACCGTCTCCAGAGACAGCAGCAGATCTTCAGTTGGTTCCAACTTCCAGCTCGCGACCTAGAGAAGGGGTTGTTCCTTTTGAGGTTGCTCCCCAGGCAACCCGAGCTGGTACTAGTAAGAGAATAACTAGGTGTACCTTTCTTACACGACATCATGTTTATCGGAGTGAGAAGCCTGATGCCCCGGAGGTTGAGAGGACTCCTTCGCCAACAAGACCAGACATCGAGGTTGGACCTAGGGGTAGATACTTAACTTCCTTCCTTGACAATTGGACATCAATTATGTTAACTCATGGAAGGGTCTTAGATAATAGGTCCCTTAGGGGTATGGACCTAGACGAGTACGTAGCTCGTCATGCCATGCTGGTAAGTACTCTTCTTTCATCTCCTGGTTTCTTTCATTATCAAATATCAATTTTTAGAATTTTCAGGGCGCTTTTGCATCAATAAAGCGAAGGAGGGAGGCGAGGGTCATTGAGGATTGAATAATGAAGCTGGAAACCAAATTGGAGGAGGCTAATGAGGAAATAGCGCACTTGGCTGGGAAAGCCATAGATGACAGTGAAGCACAAATAGCTGCGGCGAATACTGTTAGACAGGTAGCTGAAAAAGCTCTGCGAAGAATGGGAAATGAACACGACACGTTTAGGAATGAACTACACAAAGTGAGAGAGGAGTTGAGGCAGTCTGAGTAGCAGGCCGAACTGTCTCAAAGACGAGTTGAGAGAGTGGAAGCTGTAACACAGCAGGTCGAAGAGGTCGAAAATCGGGCTGGGATTGTAGAGAATCAGATCGAGGTCCTTAGGAAACAAATTTAGGCCATAGTGTAGAGAGCTAAGGCGGCTGAAAAGCGGGCTGAAGAGACGGAAGCTGCTGCTAAGCGGGCTGAAAAGGCAGAACATCGAGCTAAGGTGCTTAGGCTGCAAATGAGGAATGTAATTCAGCGAGCTGAGACTGCGGAGCAGCAAATAGAAGTTATGAAGCAAGAAGCCAAGGTCATCAATCGTCATGCAAATGATGCTTTCGAAGAACTGATGGTCTTCAGAGAAAAATCTGCTCAGGAACTGGAGATGCAGGTTGCTGAAGCAAAGGATGAAGCTGAGGAAAAAACAGGCCTTAACTTTCTCTATACGCTATGGGTGTCCCATCCGGAGATGGATTTTTCTATCTTTGAGGATGTGGGACTCGAAGCTATAGAAAAGTTCAAGGCAAGGGCTGCCTCATCCTTAGCTTATATAGTTTCTTCAACAACGGAGGTGCCTAGTGCAACCTTTCAAATTGAGCCCGCTGGCGACCTTGAACTTCCTATCGCGTCTTCTTCTCCCCGTGAAGACTCCCTCTTAGGCCCAGATCCTCCAACTCAAAGCTAGCATCTTACCTTTTACATTTGTATTTTTATTTCAATTTGTAAAGAACTTTTAAACTTAATAAAATTCCTTTCGTTATTTCTTCTGTGTTGAATGCATTTAAGCTATTACGTTTGTTATAACATATTTTATGATATTCAACTTTTGAGTTATCAAACTTCTTGTGAGCTGATTGTTAACGAGCTCGAAATCTGATACAATAACTTAAGTAATCACTTAAAAAAGATTTTGTAATATAAACAATTGATCAGTTGGAATGTTGACGAACTATGTAGGGGTATTCAACCACACTTGCTCTTTTGGCTATCTTTCTTTCAACGAGCTATGCAGGGGCACTTTGCCTCACCTGCTTTTTAGACTCTATTTTCATTTTTTACGAGCTATGCAGGGGTACATAACCTTGCCTGCTTTTTAGGCTCTTTCATTTTTGCGAGCTATGTAGGGATACATATCCTCGCCTGCTTTTTCGGTCCTTTCATTTTTGCGAGCTATGCAAGAGTAAATAACCTCGCCTGCTTTTTAAGCCCTTTCATTTTTTCGAGTTATGCAGAGGTACATAACCTCGCTTGCTTTTTAGGCTCTTTCATTATTTTGAGCTATGCAGGGGTACATAACCTTGCCTGCTTTTTAGGCTCTTTCTTTTTTGCAAGTTATGCAGGGGTACATAACCTCCTACTTTTTAGGCTCTATTTTATAACGAGCTATGCAGAGGGTTATCACATCGCCTGTTTTTTAGGCTCTTTTTATTTAGTGAGCTATGCAGGGGTACTCAACCACACCTGCTTTTTAGACTCTTTTTTTATAACGAGCTATGCAGGGGGTCGTCATCTCGCCTGTTTTTTAGGCTCTTTTTATTTAGCGAGCTATGTAGGGGCACTTTGCTTCACCTGCTTTTTAGACTCTTTATTTTAGCGAGCTATGAGCTAGTCAGCACGGAGCCTGTTAACTTGGAGACATAACGCACATCGTGAGGGAAAATGGAGCTTTCATTTTCTATTATAACATTGAATCATGGGTAACAAATAAAGTTACTGTAATATGATCGAAGATGCTCGGCATTCCAAGCTCGAGGAACCTCAGCTCCATTCATGTTGGTCAAATGATAAGCTCCATTTCCCAAGTTTGCCTTGATGATATAGGGTCCTTCTCAATTTGGGCTTAAGGATCCATCACTGGGTTTGTAGACTCCAGGCAGAGTGATACGCAGTACTAGGTCTCTCACATTGAATCTGTAAATCCGAGCATTCTTGTTATAATACCTCGCGATTTTTTGCTGATAGACAACTACTCTTAACCTGGCCGTTTCCCTGAGTTCTTCAAGCAAATCTAAGTTTGCAATGAATAGCTGATTATTGTCATTTGGATTGAAGGTCGCTCTTCGTTGCGAGGTGACTTCTAACTCAGTTGAGATCATGGCCTCAGACCCATATACCATTGAGAAAGGTGTCTCACTTGTAGTACTACAAGCTGTGGTTCTGTAAGCCTACAATACCTTCTGAAGCTCATCTACCCATGCTCCCTTCTTTGCTTCCAGTTTCATCTTCAGGGTTTGCTTTATAATTTTGTTGACAGCTTCAATTTGGCCATTGGTTTGTAGATGGTCCACTACTGAGAAGCTCTTTATGATCTTCAGCTCGTTGCAGAACCTAAGAAACTGGTCGTTGCTGAACTGAGTCTCATTGTCTGTCACGATCTGCTATAGGACCCCAAACCTGACAGGACCCTTCCCAGACCTTATTTAGGCTCTTGTCTGGAGGACCCTGCCGGGCACTTCAATGGACTCATCGAACCCGACTCGTCGGATCGAAGAAATCCGAGAAGTGAACCCTAACTTTCTTAGCCGGTTTACTCGTTTAAAACTTAGTGATATTGTTTTCTTTGAACTAGTTGGGAGTGATAAAATTTTTCACGATTTTGTTTCAAATACTTTTATAAAAATTTTGACAGCATAACGACTGCATTTTTTATAAAACCAAAATTTATCTATGAGTAAACAAACACTTCGACTATAATTTTAACTTCCTCCCAACTTATTTATTCACAACTATGCAATATTCATCACAATTTCCACAAATATAAGTGTGAACTTATGCTAAATATACATGTATGTATCATATATAAACATAAATATTTACAACATACAATTCAAAATACAATTGTATCTCAAAAGGTAATATATTCCATCCACATACACAATGTACACAAGTATCTTGCACTACTTACCAACCTATATGTATGTATGCAAAATGATAAGTCATCGTCTCGTCCAACGGTGGCACTCAAAGATATATATAAGCTACACAATGAACAAACAAGTTAGTGCAACGAAGATGTATGATATCACATATATTAACATAGCAATTTATCATTTGTTCAAGTTTTACGATTTCTTTCAAACCCCCCATATATATCCTTAAAACATTCTAACCATCACGGGCGAATATAATTAACGCCAACGTGAAGCTAATATTATGTCTCGACCACTACGATACGGAATTTACTGCATCGGACGTAGGGTGATAATTATCATAACTGAGCAACTACAATGCAGAATTTTCTGCATCGCAAATGTAGTGCTAAAACTCTAAGCGATTACGAGTGGAATTTACTGCATCGCTACGTAGTGCCAACTATCAAATAACCAACTACGTGCGGAATTGTCTGCATCGTAACGTAGCGGTATACTTTTCTATAATTTGAGCGACTACGGACGGAATTTTCTGCGTCATCATGTAGCGCTAAATCTCATAAACTTCTTAAGATATATACATGGGTTTTTATAATCAATCTTTTAAGTGCAAAAGCACAAAACTCTCTAGTTTTAAACTTCTAAAAACTCTCTCATTTCACTCTTTTTAAAGAAACTTAAAATTGATTTCAATTTCTTTATGAATCCCATAAGAATCCATATACTCAACTTTCATTTTACTGGTTCAAAGAATCCTTATTGTTTCTATTCAACATAATCATAAAAGGAATGAACTAAAATTTGAATGAACTATAAGTGACAAAGCACTTACCTTGAACTCGTGGAATTCGCGTCAAGCGTCTTGACGAGTCTCTCGGACCTCGTGTACTCGCTCGTCGCCTACATGATAATTTCTCATTATTAGTTGTGATCATGTAAATTCTCAACCTTAAGTTAATATTCTCAACTAAACCCTCTTTTTTCTCTATAATCTCCTAACTTATTTTTAACTCAACCGAGACTCTCTAACTCCGATTTCTATGCAAAAGTTTTAGTTTTAGACCTCTAGGGATCACCCCACACGGTCCGTATAATTGTTAGAGACCCGAAACGAAAAATCACATTTTTAAGTGAAATTGATAGTTCATAACAGAACGCACTGCAGCACATTGCTCGGAGCTCCGTTTTCCTTCGTTCTTTTTCCTACGGTTCACTTATCCTACATTTTAGTCACACGTCAAATTTCGCCAAAAAATTCTATCGTTTGCTAAGTCAAATCTAAGGAAAACACTATTTTTTGGGCACTTTCGAGCACTTTTAGTGCACGTTTTGTGCACTTTTTCGTTTCGGATTAGCGACGCTAGTTTTTCTTTTATATCTAAATTCATTTAACTAATTATGATCAACTAAACTGAATTTATGCAATAAAAATTGCATTCATATAGTTATTTTACTTCTCAAAGCTCTAACGGTATTATTTTGCCCATAACTTGCGCAATTTTTATTGGATTCGATCCGTTCCAAAACCTATGGTTTTCTATGACTCATAGACATCATTTGAGGTGTAGAACACCCCCATATATGTTAGACTTGATCAAATTTTCTCTAGCTCAAATTTCAGCTTGGGTTTCACAAAGATTGTCAAAACTAGCTCTTTGATCTCTACATGCTTCTCTATGCTTTTCTAATCCTTTTCATGACAAATTTTGGGTTCAAAACCACTTAATTTCAGAGATTATCTACTGCTCTTCAAGCCCTTAACATACCCATAAACATAACTTAGTCATTCAAACATCACAACTCATTCAAACATCACAACTCATTCAAACTTTTCATCAAGTAGATGGAGGGTGTGAGAGCTGATTTTGTTTCCACTTAAATCAAGAGTGTGGCAGCCCATAAATATAATTCTAATGCATTATTTACACACCACAACATGTCATCTAAGATCCTACCACAATCATTTAGGTTTTTACACAAATGTTTAGTGCAAAATCTTCAACACAAGGCAGAAAATTCTGCACAACAATTTCAGCAACTCTACTGCAGTTTTCAGCAACCAAAAGAAAGAGTGAGTTGATTTCTTACTTGGTTCTTGGTTTAGAGGAGTGAGAGGGACTTGAGAGAGGTCTTAGAGAAGTGTATTTGAGGTCTGGAAGGGCTGGAATGGTTGCTTCTTCTTCCACTTTTCTGGTTTGGCGTCCAGCACCTCTGCAGGTCACAATTATGCTCTGTTATGTTTTGTTGCTGCTGGTTGCTTCTTGTTATGCACGACCAGCAGCTGGTTTTCTTCTTCTTTTCACGCCTTTTTCTTCTCTTCTCCTTGCCGTTCACTTCTGGTCTTGATCTCCATCAGTTTTGCTTTGGTTCTGCACGTTTTTGGATGCTTCTCATGGCAGCAGCTGCTGCCTGGTTTTGTTTCTCACAGTTTCTACTTGTTTCTCGACTGAAGGCCTCTTGTTTGCTAAAAAAAATCTCAACTAAGTGTTATATATATACTAATGGCACTTCCTTTAATTGCATTCATACCTCATCTTCTTTTAATTTCACTTCAAACCCATCTTCTTGATGCTCTCTCACGGCAACACCCCTCTTGTTTCTTCCTTGTGTATTTCCCTTCTATTTGATTTGATTATTCGTCTCGTTAGAATTTGTTTTAAATTGCTAAGCTTATCTCTCTGATTTATTTTAATTATCAACCATCTCTTTAACTAAATTAAATTTAGTAATTGGTTATCTATTCTAAATGACGAATCCTGAAAATTTCAATTGTGTACCCACTCACATTGTTCTCTTTAATTTGTCTCTTCTTTGGGGATAGGTTATTTTACTTTTCATTGATCTTTTTCTTTACTAAACTTATTCCGATGTACTTCTAGAATGAGTGTTCGTTCTTCGACGAATCGATTTAGATTAATACTTACTAGTTTTATTATTTAAACTTGATAACTTAGCTTCTAACGTTAGGACGTTACAATTTGAGACTAGGGGTTTACAAAACCTACAAATGATATTACTCCACACGAATTTCTCAATCTTCGTTGTGGAGATTTCTGCCAACTCCTTTGCTTCTGCCCACTTAGTGAAATAGTCAATTGCGACCACGACATGCTTGCATCTTGCACGAGCAATTGGCAGAGGCCCGATCAAATCCATTCCCCATATTGCAAAGGGCCATGGGCTTACCATTTGTTGGAGATAAGCTGGCGGAGCTCGCGGAACTTGGGCAAACCTCTGACACTTGTTACATTTTTTGACTAAGTCGATAGCATCCTGTCTTATAGTAGGCCAATAAAAACCTTGACGGAGTGCCTTTTGAGCTAGAGATAGCCCCCTAGCGTGATTTTCACAATGGCCTTCATGTATTTGCCTTATCACTGTTTAACACTCTGGGCCATCAATGCATCGTAAAAGTGGAGCTGAGAACCCCTTCTTGTACAACACATCATCATAAATGCAATATTTGACTGCTCTAACTCACAGACGTCGTGCTTCTAGCTTGTTACTTGACATCTTTCTACCCTGCAAATAATTGAGAATTGGACTTATCCAAGAATTGGGCTGCACAGTTATTGCCATCATTACACTCTTCTTTTCTGTACTTGAGACTGGTAGGAACTTTACTGGGATTGCCCCCAAAAAGTCTGTATCTCGTGTGGTCACGAGGCGAGCTAATGCATCTGCATACGAGTTTTGAGCCCGTGGGATTTGTTTCACCTTGTACCTCTAAAACGCACCTAATAACTCATGAACTTTTTAGAGGTAAAGGGCTATCTTTGGTCCCTTGGTCTGATACTCCCCCAATTTATGGCAAACCACAAGTTGTGAATCACTGAAGACTTTCAAACGCTCAGCTTGTATTTTCTTAGCCAAACACAAACCTACGAGCACTGCTTCGTATTCAGCTTCATTGTTTGTTGCCTGGAAACCAAACCTTAAAACGCAAAGGATTTTATGGCCTTCAGAACTAATCAGAAGAATCCCAGCTCCAGCCCTCTGCTCGTTGGATGATCCATCAACATAAAGCTCCCAAGTTAGACCTTCAGAAGATTTAGCTTCATCATCCACAAGTCTTGTAAACTCTACAATGAAATCTATCAGAGCTTGAGCTTTGATAGCCGTCCTCGGCTTAAATTAGATATCGAACTGTGCAAGTTCCACTACTCATTTCAACAAACGACCCGAGGTTTCCGCTTTTTGTAAAACTTGCTTCGGCGGATACCGAGTGAGGACTTCGATTGTATGAGCTTGAAAGTAAGGTCACAGCTTCCTTGATGCGATTACCAGGCAATAAGCGAGCTTCTCCATCTGTGAGTACCTGGTTTCATCATCTTGCAGCCTTTTACTCACATAATATACTAGAAGCTGCGTCTTTTCTTCTTCTCTCACCAATGCAGCACTCAAAGCTTGTTGTGACACTCCCAAGTACAGAATCAATTTTTCTCCTTTTTTGGGTTTAGAAAAGAGTGAAACTCGCCTCATGTATTCTTTCAACTGCTGAAAAGATGCTTCACATTGCTCAGTCCACTCGAAGCTCTTTGCCTTCTTTAAAATGTCAAAGAATGGTATGCATTTATCCGTAGCTTTCGAAATGAACCTGCTTAGTGCTGCGACCTGGCCATTAAGGCTCTGCACATCCTTCACCCTAGTAGGTGACCTCATATCGATTAGTGCTTTGATCTTCTCAGGATGGGCTTCAATACCTCTACTGTTTACCATGAAGCCCAAAAACTTCCCAGAGGCTACCCCGAACGCATATTTGTGTGGATTCAGCTTCATCTGATAGTTCCTCAGAATCTGAAACATCTCCCTCAGGTCGCGTACATGGTCACCTATCTGCTTGGTTTTTACTAACATATCATCAACACAGACCTCCATGGTCTTTCTGATCTGCTCTTCAAACATCATGTTTACCAAGCATTGGTAAGTCGCTCCTGCATTTTTCAACCCGAAGGGCATCACCTTGTAGTAGTATAAGCCGCGATCAGTCATGAACGAGGTGTGCTCTTCGTCCTCAGAATTCATTGGGATTTGATTATAACCCAAGTAAGCATCCATAAAACTCAGGAGCTCGTGTCCAACTGTAGCATCCACGAGCTGGTCTATCCTTGGTAGGGGAAAACTGTCTTTAGGGCATGTCTTATTTAGATTAGTGAAGTCGATGCAAGTTCTCAACTTCCCGTTCTTTTTCTTCACTAGTACCTTGTACATCTTCCAATTCTTCGACTAGCCCAGTAGCTCGATCTGCATCTACCTCGCGAGGGTTCAAGTTGTGGCTGACCCCTTTCTCGGTTATAGCTCGTGGCTCACCCCCTGAAACCATGTTAACTTTCTTTCCTCTCACGCCCATCTTATCAACATCTTCATAGCAACGTCTTGCTAAATGCTGCTCTCCCTCGAACATATCCAATGCCATTAGGAGTTGGAAATTTAACTGTAAGGGTCCTGGTTGAAGTAACCACATTCAACCCGTTCATAGCAGGCCTTCCTAGGACCACGTTGTACGGTGATAGAAAGTCAATTATAGAAAAATCTGCCAACTCAGTTGCCTGGCGACCTGCTTCCCTAAGCGTGAGTGGTAGCTTAATCTGGCCCACCAGCACAACAGCATCTCTAGTGAAACCGAATAGAGGCTTTGGGGATGGTCTCAGTTGCTCTGCCCCTAGCCTTATTTGCTCAAAACAGTTCTTGTCCATCACATTTACTGAGCTCCAAGTATCTATCATGATGCGTCGTACCTCCATGTTGCTGATCTTAGCTCGTATAACCAATGCATCATTGTGTGGCTAGATCACACCTCTAGCATCCTCTTGAGTAAAAACAATCTCATCCAAGGTCGTTTTGAGTTTCTTGGCGGGTCCCTCCGACCCACTAACCTAAAATGTATGATTTGCTTCTCGGACATACCTCTCGTGCGACTTGTTCGAAGCACCTACAATATGTGGGCCACCAAAGATTGTAAAAATAGTTCTTATCGCAGGCTCATGCTCTGGTTCGGAAGCTTACTAGAGCTGTGGCTGTGTTAGCTGCTGTTGTTGAGGTCGTTATTATGGAGGTCGCGAGTCTGCAGGTCGTTCCACATAATCTCTCAAGCGACCTCTCTTGATCAATTTTTCAATGGTGTCCTTCAACCCCCAACAATCCGAAATATTGTGTCCGACCTCATTGTGATAGACACAAAACTTGCTTCTATCTCTATCCTGAACAAGGGCTCTCAAAGGGTAAGGCTTCTCAAAGTCCTCCCTGTTCTTCTCTACTGTAAAGATCTTGTCTTGGAAGTCTGACAGGATGCTGTAATTTTCATAGCGACCTTGACGCTGAAGTCGCTCATTCCTTGACTTTCTCCTTGCCTTTTTAGCAATCTGATTGCTTGAGCCACTATTTCTATCTTCTTCGTTCCTGCCACTGTTTCTCCTTTTTGGCTGGCTGGAACTGCCCGCTTCATTCTTCTGATTTTGCTTCTTCAGGCCGAAGGTCTCTTCCCACCTAATCTTATTCGCAGTTCGCTCGTAGAACTCTCCTAAACCCTTCACTGGGGACTTGTAAATGCTTTCGTACAGTTTCCCATCCTTTCACAACCCAGCTAAGACCGCTGTCAGTATACTCTCATCTGACGGATTTTCAACATTTGCGACCTCACGTCTAAACTTGGTGATATATTCTTTTAACGACTCACCTTGACCCTGGAAGATAGTAGCTAGGTGGCAGGATGGAGCGAGCTGCCTTTTCAGTGCCCTGTACTGACCGACAAACTTCTACTGACATTCCTCCTAACTTCCTATGATGCGAGCTGGGAGATTCTTAAACCATGTCCTCGGAATGTCCCCCAAAGTAGCTGAGAATACACGGCACTTCACCATTGGATTACCTATCTGCAGGTCCATCTGAACGTTAAAAGCATCTAAATGATCATAGGGGTCATTATCCCTATTGTACTGTTGAATACTTGGCATTTTAAACCTTGGAGGGAGAGGCTGCGTCTTAATTTCCCTTGTAAATAGAGTCCTTTCCCTATGGTACCCATGCTGCTCTGGGGCTCTAGGTCGTACTTCTAGCTGTTGGACCCTTTGGAGGAGCTCATTTACTTGTGTATTTCGGAGCTCATATCTCGTCCTGTGGTCGCGACTTGGAGAAGGGTGCTTTGTGTCATATCTCTCGTGCTCTTTGAACGAACCCCCAGGCTGATGCGATTTTGCATAACGCTCGTTCACTTCCTCCACATACCGAGCTTCAGCTCAGACTCTATCATGCCCAACCTCTTCTTGCCGGTTTCCACCTTGGCTCAATCTTACCACCAGGCTAGCTGGGAGCGCGACCTCCTTTTCTTTGCGGATAGGGTATCCTTCAGCCCTAGAACGCACATTAGAGGAGCGAGCTGAGCTTGCTGATCTAGGGATTTCCCTTGCTAGCCTTTCGGGCACCTGCATCGCTTTATGCTGTTGAGGCACGTGCCTTGGTGCCTGAACCTCAACCTTGGGTACGTTTTGTACTTGAGCCTGCACCAATATATTGATGACCTCTGTGAGTTGTCTAACCGTGTTCTCCAACGCCTCTTGCCTCTGATACCACACCTGTTGCCCATCCACTACTAGGGTGATTGGAACTGGTTGACGTGGAGGCAAAGATGATGTGTTTGCTGCAGCACCAGGTACCTGACCATACGACGTTCCTGCTACATGCATGGTGCACCTTCCACCTGTTGTGCATCATGTTGATGGTGACTGGGCTGGCTCTCTGCCTGGTCAGCCTGTAAGCCCAGATACTTGGTTTGTCTGGTTCTTGCTATGTTTGTCAGAATTGAGATGTAAAAGATTGTAGTTTGGGCCATTCTTCTAGCATCAAAATGTCGACGTTGAAATTCAGTCGATGAGTATTCAATACCCAATACCTGTAATCAATGTGAAAAAACACAGAAATTGAGAAAAAGATAATAAAGAGCCAAGAACAAATGAAAGAACAAAGAGTTTTTAACGTGGTTCAATGAGTGCGCCTACGTCCACGATTGTCTCTCTAAAATTCTGCAGAATGACAGTATGATAGTCAATGTGTTGTTACAATGATTTTCACCCCTATTTATAGGGAAAGAGTTGTTATAGATTAGGAATCATTAAAATAGGAAAAGAATTTCATCATAAATACACTTCCTAATCAGTTGGAGTAAAATAAGGTAATTGCCCCAAATATCTCGAGATAAGGTTGACTGAATTTGAATTTGAATTAACTTCCGTTTCTAGAGAGAGAATCACGATCAAATTAGGTAACTGTCTGTTCTGGAAGATACTGCATTAATTGCCCTCTGAACGAGTTGCAATGTCTATGGCTATTTACGACCTCGAGTTGGAGCTCGCTGAGAAGCGAACTATGAATAAGGCGAACAATGGAACGAGTTATAACCTGGTTGTGCTACGAGCTCGTTGCTACGAGTTGAGAAAATTGATGGGGCGAGCTGTAGAACTTGTTGGGCTTAGAGTTGACACCTGGACCTTGTCTGATAGGCCTTGATTGGTTTGACTTTATTGGGCCTAAGTTGGGCTTTTACCAGCCCACTTAGTAAGTTCGGAAAATGCATATAACAATTAGAATGCACACAACACTAAAAAAACAAATCATACAATATCATAGTGTTAAACTACATTCAAACGATTAAACTTTAAATATTCTTACTAACAAGCAAAGAAAAAAAAAAAGCCAAATATTAAATTATGCAAATCTCTTTTTCACTTTTCATACACATTTCACTCAATTAAACAACTTTGTTTTTATTTTTAGGGCACTAACATGATTGAAATTATCAATATGTATGATTGATCTAATATGTATTATAGATATAAGTTAAACTAAGTTTTAGATTTATCTGTTAATGTTGTTGTTTTTTCTTTTTTTTGTCTTTCTTGACACGAAGTTTGCTTGGTGGTGATTTGGTTAAGGTGATTTAGGTGGCTAGGCTCCTCCACCATAGGGATCACTTTTCACATGAAGGCTGCTGGCGATATCTAGGTAGGCCACTTCCTCTTTTATAACTTATTATTTTCTCAATTTGTTGTAAAAAAAAAAAGAAAAGAAAGGAAAAATCCCAAAAAACAACCTAATGTATGAAACAATCTCATTTTATCACCCACTGTTTCATTTTTATTTGAAATACCACCAACGTTAAAATTTAACAGAAAAGTTTGACAAAAGTTAAAAAGACATTTTTAACCCTAGATTTTTATTAAAAGTATAAAAAAATATATAAAATCTGGATCTCTCTCATTTTCTTCTTCTTATTCTTCTCTCTCTCACCTTACCACTATCTCTCATCTTCTTCTTTTTTGTCTCTCACCCACTTTCCCTCTCACCTCGCCACTTTCTCTCATCATCTTCTTTTTCCTCGTCTTCTTCATTTTGGATTTTGGAGACCATCTATGGTCGAGATGGTCTCCACCATTGGAGACCACAATGGTCTCCAATGGGGTCTCTATTGGTAGAGACCATCGTGGTCTCCAATCCATGATCTTTCACAATTATTTTTGTTGAAAACCATGATCTTTCCCATTTGTTGCAATTTCTAAATATATACGTATACATTCTGTGTTGTAGATGTTTGTTAGCATTGTAAGATAATGGTTTTTGTTTGATTTATGCATTTAAAATATAATTTTATGTTGCTTTGATTTGAAGTTGGCTATGTTTGTTTACTTTTGGAATCACCTAATTTCAAGATTATTGGTGTGCATTAGGGGGTTTGAAGTTTATGAATCAATTTGCCATCAAAATGCAGGGGAACGAGTCACGTCAATTAAGTTGAATTAGTTTGAAAATCTAGATTTTTTTTTCTTTTTTTTTTCGGCAATAACTTTTTATATTTGAATGTTGTTTATTTTTTTTATATTTGTATTATTTATTTTATGTTTCAAAGAAATATTATTTATTTTGATTTTTGATTTTTTATATTATTTATTTTGATTTCTATTTTTTATTTTTTAACATCAAATTATAATTTAATCTTTTTATTTTAAATTTTCATATTTTAATATCAACTAATAAAGTCAGGTCATATTTTCATTTTTGTTCTTAGAATCAAACGGTCAACTAAATAAACTCAACAGAATATGTGATAGTCAGGGGACATTATTGTCCTTTTACATACCTCTAGAGAGTATTTTAAGTATTTATATTAGAGTTAGGTGGTATTTCAAATAAAAATAAAATAAAAGATGGCGAAAACTACATATTATCAAACATCAAGCAGTTTTTGGGATTTTCTCTAAAAATTAATAAATAATTATTATATTTTTGTTATAAATATATGGTCTTAACACCACTTTCTTTTTTATAATATTCTTTACTTTATTTATTATTATTTCATTATGGAAATTATTCCCCAATTTGCCTATAAATAGGCCTATATTGTAACCATTGAAATAATCAATTGAATTCCATTCACCATATTTCTCTTATTTCTTCTTTATCTATTATTATGGTAAGTATTCTAAATCCATTGTTTTATAATTTATTTCACAACATGTTATCAGCACGAGTCTAGTATGAAAGATTTCATTCATATGATTTACTTCCTACTATGTGATTCAAACAATATAGTATGAGAGATTTCATTTATATGATCTACTTCCTACTATTTTATTCAAATAATCTTATTATTATAGTGTATTATTTGAAGTAGTATTATCATTCTTGCTTGTATTTGATTTTTCTTATATTTATGTAAATTATGATGTGAATGTATATAATTTTTTGGAACCTGAAGTTTCCGAAATATTTTAGAACTAGAAGTTTTAAACTCTCAAAATATTTAGAACTAGAAGTTCTAAAATTTTCTTAATGATCTAAAAACCAGAAGTTTTAGATTTCTAAATGGTTTAGAACCAGAAGTTCTAAATATTAAAATCGAATGTAATTAGAAATTTTTTATATTTTAATCTCATACATTAAGTATTACCTGCCATTGAAATATGCATTGATTTGATATTCTTATTTTATTAGAAATTACCATAATGGGATATGCAATATTTGAATTGTTATTTATTTATTTTTTCATACCATTCACAATTGAAATAATTTTTTCTATTCTTCTTTAACATTTGTTTGTTTAATTTATGACTATGAACTCATATATATATATATATATATATATTTCTACATCATGTTGAGATTTATGTGAACTATAGAATTAATATTAAATTTTATCTATATTATTTCTTTCATTGTTCGCAGTAATATTAATTATATATTGTTTTATCTTTTTAGCATTTTAGAGATGTCGAACTTCACCAAACCTGAATTCAATGTGCTTGACATTACTGGAAAAAAATTATCAATCATGGATTCTTGATATTGAGCTGAAGTTACAATCAATGAATTTGGTTGATACTATTAAAGAGAACAATATAGTAACAGCACAAGATAAGGCTACGACGATGATTTTTATCCGCCACCATTTGCATGAGAGTTTGAAAACTCAATATCTTACGGTGAAAGATCCGTTGATCTTGTGGAAAAATTTGAAGGATTGATATGATCATCTAAAGACTGTTGTTCTCCCTAGAGCTCGATACAATTGGCACCATCTGAGACTACATGATTATAAGTCTGTTGTTGACTATAATACTGCTCTTTTTTTATATTACTTTAGAACTTGAATTATGTGGTGAAAAATTAACCGATACAGATTTATTAGAGAAAACTTTCTTTACATTTCATGCCTCGAATGTGCTCCTGCAGCAGCAATATTGAGAGCGTCAGTTCACAAAATATTCTGAGCTAATATCATGTCTTTTAGTTGCAGAACAAAATAATGAGCTGTTATTGAAAAATCATGAACTACGCCCAACTGGTTTCTCAGCATTGCCAGAAGCAAATGCTAGCTAAAAAAGGAACCATGGATCATATCAAAGACATAGACGTCAGCGTGGGTATGGATATGGTCACGATTCTCGTGGCCGGAGTAGTAAAAAATCTTCAAGTCAGCAAAATCAGAAAAATATTCCTTAGAAGTGGAATGTTGTTGAAGCCAAACATGATAAAGGCAACAAACATATTAAAAATGCTGATAATACTTGTTATAGATGTGGCATGACAGGACATTGGTCACGTGCCTGCCGTACATCTAAGCATTTGATTGACCTTTATCAAGCATCCATGAAAGAAAAGGGAAAGAAAGTGGAGGCAAATTTTGCAGATGACTTTGACCCTGTGGACATTACTCGTCTTGATGTCTCTAATTTTTTTGAACATTCAGATGGAAAAATTGATCATTTAATTGGTGATGGACATGTCCATGTCGATTAAACTGAAAAACTATTTGTTATGTTTTTAGTATTATCTTCCATTTTAGAATTTAAGAAATTCATCTTTTCTTGCTATGTTAGGATTATAATTACATTTATTATTGTTATTTAGAATATCAATAAAATTATTATTATTATCATTTTTTTACTTTTCTTTTTTTACAAAAGGAACATGGATGGACAATCCGATTTTAATATGGAAGCTGGGGATATATGTCTCGTTGATAGTGGAACTATACATAGTATTCTTCGAAATAAAAAATATTTCGTGGATATAACCTTGCACAAAACTAAGGTAAATACTATATCTAGTCCTGCAAACCTGATTGAAGGCTCTAGAAGAGCTATAATCATGTTAACAAATGGTACAAAGTTGAGCATAAATACTGCTTTATATTCAAGCAAATCTAAAAGAAGTTTGCTTAGTTTCAAAGATATCCATAGTAATGGATATCATATTGAAACTACTAATAAGAATAATAGAGAATATCTCTATATGACATCAAATGTTTCAGGCCAGAAGCTTGTTTTAAAAAAATCAATACTTATTCATCTGGCTTATATTATGTGCATATAAAGTCATTTGAAACCTACGTAGTTGTGAACCAGAAGTTCACAGATTCAAAGTTATTTTCACTGTGGCATGATCGTTTGGGTCACCCAGGATCTACAATGATGCGTGGGATAGTTGAGAATTCTCATGGACACCCATTAAAGAACCAGAAGATTCTATCATCCAATGAGAATAAATGTATTATTTGTTCACAAGGAAAACTAATTATTAGACCATCAAATTTGAAGGTTGATTCAGAATCCCCATCTTTCCTACAAAGAATACAAGGAGACATATGTGGGCCTATCCACCCAGCAAGTGGACCATTTAGATACTTTATGGTGTTGATTGATGCATCTGCACGATGATCACATGTTTGTTTATTGTCTACATGTAACACTGCTTTTTCTAGATTGTTGACATAGATTATCAAGCTCCAAGCTCATTTTCCTGATTATCCAATCAGGTCTATACGTATGGACAACGCTTGTGAATTTACGTCAAAAGCGTTTGATGAATACTGTGCATCAATTGGAATAGATGTTAAGCATCCAGTTCCACACGTGCACATGCAGAATGGCTTGGCAGAGTCATTTATCAAGCATATTCAGGTAATTTCACGAACTTTATTGTTACGTACACAATTACCTATTTCTACGTAGGGTCATACCATGCTATATGCAGTGGCTTTAATTCGTCTCAGACCCATTACATCTCACCAGTATTCTCCATTACAAATTGTACTGGGTTATGAACCAAATATTTTACATTTACGTATATTTGGTTGTGCTATGCAAGTCCCTATTGCAGCCCCACAAAGAACTAAAATGGGTCCCCAACGTCGTTTAGGAATTTATGTGGGTTATAATTCACCATCAATAATTAGATTTCTTAAATCCATGACAGGAGATCTTTTTACTGCACGATTTGCGAATTATCACTTTGATGAGACAATTTTCCCACTATTAGAAAAAAAAGGAAAACTTTTCCTGAAGAGAAGTACGAAAAAATTTTTTCTCCTAAAGAGAATGATGAATTTTCTTGGAATGTTATAAAATTGGCTAATTTAGATCCTCATATAGTTCAAAGTGAAAATGAAGTACGAAGGATAATTCATCTTCAAATGATTGCTAATCAGTTACCTGATGCATTTACAAATGCATCTAAAGTAACAAAATCTTATATACCAGCTGCTAACATACCAGCCGCTAACACACTAGCCCGGGTGATTGTTCTTGATGAACAATCTAATCGAATGGCAACAAATGAATCATCTGTTGTACGCCAAAAATGTGGTAGACCAATTAGTTAAAAAGATACAATTCCCTGGAAGAGGAAAACAAAAGATAAGGATCTTATAGAAAATGATGCTCGAGTCATGAAATATGCCACATTTTCTAAAATATCAACTCAAGAAGAGTTAACAGCCCCTGCAGATGCTGGTATCCCAGAAGAGGTACAATCTCCTGAAGAGATACAAAATATTGAAAATACAAAAATTTCAATAAATTATGGAAGAGAATTATGGAGTCGTGATAAAATAATCATTGATAATTTGTTTGCATATACAGTAGCTACTGAGATAATAAATGATGATAATGAACCACACAATATCAATGAATGTCGACAAAGACATGATTGGCCTAAGTTGAAAGAAGCAATTCAAGCAGAATTGACTTCATTAGCCAAACGTGAAGTATTTGGATCAGTAGTCCAGACGCCTGAAAACGTCAAACCTGTTGGGTATAAATGAGTATTTGTTCGAAAACGTAATGAGAAAAATGAAGTCGTGAGACATAAGACACGACTGGTTGCATAGGGTTTCTCACAAAGACCTGACATTGATTATGATGAAACATATTCACCTGTGATTGATACAATTACGTTTCGATTTTTAATTAGTTTGGCAGTCTCCAAAAGACTTGAAATGTGCCTTATGGATGTAGTAACGACATATTTATATGGGTCATTAGATACTAACATATATATAAAAATCCCTGAAAGATTTAAAATGCCAAAAGCATATAACTCAAATTCTCGTAACTTGTATTCAATAAAATTACAACGATCTTTATATGGCTTAAAGCAATTCGGACGAATGTGGTATAATCGTCTTAGTGAATACCTCATAAAGGAAATATATGTAAATGATCCTATATGTCCTTGTGTATTCATAAAGAAATCAGAATCTGAATTTACAATTATAGTAGTATATGTCGATGACATGAATTTAATTGGAACTCCTAAAAAGCTCATAAAAACTGCTGAATATTTGAAAAGAGAATTTAAAATGAAAGATTTGGGGAAAACAAAATATTTTCTCGGCCTGGAGATCGAGCACAAATAAGAGGGAATGCTAGTCCATCAATAAGCTTATGTTGAAAAAATCCTAAAAAGATTCAACATGGATGAGGCTCCTCCCTTAAGTACTCCTATGGTTGTTCGGTCTTTGGAACCAAAGAAAGATCCATTTCGACCGAAAGATGATGGTGAAAAGATACTTGGTCCAGAAGTACCGTATCTTAATGTCATTGGTGCTTTATTATACTTGGCACAATGCACAAGACCAGATATTGCATTTTCAGTAAATCTTTTGGCAAGGTTTAGTTCTGCACCAACCCAAAAACACTGGAACGAAATCAAACATATTTTTCGATATCTTTGAGGAACTATAGACTTGGGTTTATTCTATTCAAGGTCAACAAATGATTCTAGTCTTATTGGTTATGCTGATGCCGGTTATCTCTCTGATCCTCACAAATCACGATCACAAACTAGATATGTTTTCACATATAATGGCACAACAATTTCATGGCGTTCTACAAAGCAAACTCTTGTTGCCACATCATCCAATCATTTTGAGATCTTTGCACTTCATGAAGCAAGTAGAGAGTGTGTATGGTTGAGGTCTGTTATTCATCATACCCAAAGCACTTGTGAATTGCTTCCAGTTGCAAATTCATCAACAGTAATATATAAAGATAATGTCGCTTACATTGCATAAGTTAAAGGGGGATACATCAAAAGAGACAGAACGAAGCATATATCACCAAATTTCTTTTACACTCATGAACTCCAAGAAAGTCGACAAATTGATGTCAAACGGACACGTTCTACTAATAATATTGCAGATTTATTTACTAAATCTTTACCAACATCAACTTTTGAGAAGATAGTATTTGGTATTGATATGCATCGACTTCATAAACTACAAGATTGATAGTTGTATACTTTTCAGGGGGAGAATATTCTTTGGACATATATGCGCTGCACTCTTTTTTCCTTAACCAGGTTTTATCCCATTGAGTTTTACTGGTAAGGTTTTTAATGAGGTAGTATTTTGGCACGTCCAAGAATTTCAAAGAGTATTATCAAGTGGTGTACGCCCAAGAGGGAGTGTTATAAATATATGGTCTTAACATCACTTTCTTTTTGATAATATTTTTTACTTTATTTGTTGTTATTTCATTATGGAAACTACCCTATAAATAGGCCTATATTGTAACCATTGAAATCATCAATTGAATTCCATTCACCATATTTCTCTTGTTTCTTCTTTCTCTATTATTGTGGTAAGTATTTTAAATCCATTATTTTATAATTTATTTCACAACAATTTTCAATTTATTTATATTTATTAAGTTTCAGTTACTTGTCTTTTTGTTCGTAATTAATGTGTTACTTCCTCATTATTGTATTGTCAAATTCATTCCGGTCATCTTCTCAAAGATATTTCATTTTTCTTTTAAGATGCCATTATTTTGTGGCGAGAAAAAAAATTGAACGTGATTTGATTGTCTGGCTAAATTAAGACTTTCTGTTATCAAATCACGTCAGGCAGGAATTGAAACCCATTTTTATTTCCTTTTGAGAGCAACATAACTTTAAAGAAAGTTTTCCAAACACAATCGAATTTTCTTTTAAATTCATTGTAAGTGATTGTATATTTTTTGACAATAATCCGAAATATAGTTTCGAATTTTCATTTAAACTCATTGATTATTTATTTTTCTACAGTAATCCTAAATATAGTATTAGTTAGTAGTTGATTGCGCTCACTCTTTTAAATGCGTTTGAGTTCTTTACTATATTAAGAATACTATTGAAATTTGAAGAAGTATTTTGTTTTTTTGTTTCTTTGTTTTATTTTTTATTTATTTATTTATTTTTAATCTCCAAAACCAAAACTAAATCTTTATCAACCCACTACAGGGGCGGAACTAGAACCATAAAATTAAGGGTCCAATAGCTAAGAAGCTAGTTACAATAGTTTAATAATGAAGTCACTTGTATTATAATTTGGAACTGTGAATAAATATTTTTATGTTTATTTATTTATTCATTTATTTTGGGTCTATCTCCAAAATCAAAACTAAATCTTTATCAACCCACTGTATATAGGGGCGGAACTAGAACCATAAAATTGAGGGGCCAATAGCTAGGAAGCTAGTTGCAATATTTTTAATAATGAGGTGAGATTTTTTTTTTTTTTTTAAAAAAAAAACAATTTCCAATTTTACCATGTACAACTCAATAATAATTAGCTCAATATTGATGCATATAAAGTTCGTTGTCTCATGTCTCCTTCAACATAAATGGCCTGTTTTATTATTAAACATGCGAAATTAATTAGAAATTCCCCAATAACCTCTTACATTACGTGGGATGCCACACCAATATTTATCTTCATCAACGTTTTATTATTGTGTTTCTAATGAAATTTGGAAAAATTGGAACCCTAAGGCAAACCTAGTCATTGCATTGCTGCAATTTGAATTTTTTTTTTTTTTGGCTTTTGAATAGCTGCCAATTGTACCGACTACTTGATTGACCTGATGATTCATTTGGTATTAACTCATCCCATTTCCTTAGCAAGTGCATAGTGTGCATTTTCAACTATAAAACTTATCAAATATCTTTGCACAACGAGATGGACGATGAGTTTTTAGAGAACAAAATGGTTGTTTAGGTTGAAAGAAAACTTGCTAACACAATTGATTTTGATTCAGTAATAGATGCTTTTGCCTCTTCGAAGCCTTGCAATTCAAAATTCAATTAGGATCCTATTGTATTTAAGTTGCATACCTTTTTTTGGTGGTTAAAAACATTTGGGGTTAAATCTACTTAAATAAGAATTCTCTTCAATAGTATGATAATTTATTTATAGAATATTAAAACAAAATTCTAATTTACCTTGGCTATAAATAAATATATATATACAGTGAAGGATTTGGTCCTTATCTGAATTTAGATTTGTTATATGCATTTTCCGGACTCACCAAATGAGTTGGTAAAAGCCTGATAAAAGCCCATTAAGTCAACTCAATGCAAAAGTCCAACAGGCAAGGCCCATCAAGTCAGCCCAATAAGATCGCCTAGAGGCCAAAGCCCAGTTATCAATCTCAAGCCTAGCGAGCTTTACAATTTGTCCTAGCAAGCTCCTTAGCTCACATCAGTGAGCTCGCCTTAGCCTGATTGAATTGCACTTGTTCTATGCACAGCTCGCTCATCAGCGAGGTCCAGCTCGAGGTTACTCAAGACAGTGAACAGCTCGCCCAATGGACAGTTAATGCAATATCTTCCAAAACAGGCAGTTACCTAATCTAATCGTGATTCTCTCACCAGATATGAAAGTTAATTCAAATTCGAATTCAGTCAACATTATCCTGAGATATTTGAAGCAGATTCCTAATTTGATTCGAACAGATTAGGAAGTGTAATTAATTCATGATTCTCTTCCTATTTTGTTGCTTCCTAATTTGTAACGTTACTTTCCCTATAAATAGGGGTTAAAATCATTGTAACAAGGACACATTGAATAACATACTATCACTCTGCAGAATTTTAGAGAGACAGTCATGGACGTAGGCGCACTCGCTGAACCACGTTAAAAATTCTCTGTTCTTTTGTTTGTTCCTGGTTCATTATTGTTTTCTTCTCGATTTTTGTGTTTTCTCACATCGATTGTAGGAATTGGGCATTGAATTCTCGTCGACTGGATTTCAATGTCGACATTTTGGCACTAGAAGGAGGGCCTAAACTGCAATATTATTCATCTCAATTCATCAATTTTTGTTAACATGGCAAAAACCAGACAAACCAAGTATGTGGGCTCACAGGCTGACCAAGCAGAGAGCCAGTCCAGTCATCATCAACATGCTGCGCAGCAGAGGGAAGGTGCTCCAGCGTATGTAGCAGGAACGTCATATGGTTAGGTAGCTGGTGCTGCAGTAAATATGCCGCCTTTGCCTCCTCGTCAACCAGTTCCAATAGCCCCAGCAGTGGATGGGCAACAAGTGTGGTATCAAAGGCAGGAGGCACTGGAGAGCACGGTCAGACAGCTCACAGAAGCCGTCAACATGTTGGTACAGGCTCAGGTACATAATGTACTGAGGGTTGAGGTTCAAGCGTCAAGACACGTGCCCCAGCAGCATAAAGCAATGCAGGTGCCCGAAAGACCAGCAAGG
Organism: Litchi chinensis; assembly: GCA_019925255.1. Classification (NCBI taxonomy): domain Eukaryota; kingdom Viridiplantae; phylum Streptophyta; class Magnoliopsida; order Sapindales; family Sapindaceae; genus Litchi; species Litchi chinensis. The sequence continues at coordinate 9,622,487 of CM034462.1, read as the reverse complement.
GAAATCCCTTGACCTGCCGGCTCAGTTCATTCCTCCAATGCGCGTTCTAGAGCTGGAGGACACCCTGTCAGCGAAGAAAGGGAGGTTGCGCGCTCAGCTAGCCTGGTGGTAAGGTTGAGCTAGGATGGAAACCGATAGGAAGAGGTTGGGCATGATAGAGTCCGAGCTGCAGCTCGGTATGTGGGTGAAGTGAATGAGCGTGATGCGAGATCCCATCAGCCTAGGGGCTCGTTCGAAAGGCACGAGAGATATGACCTAGAGCATCCTTTTTTAAGTCGCGACCACAGGAGGAGATATGAGCTCCGAGATCCATAAGTAGAGGAGCTCCTCCAAAGGGTCTAGCAGTTAGAAGCACGACCTGGAGCTCCAGAGCAGCGTGGGTACTAGGGAGAAATGACCCTATTTGTAAGGGAAATTGAGACGCAACCTCTCCCTTTAAGGTTTAAAATGCCAAGTATTCAGCAGTATAATGGGGATAGTGATCCCTATGATCATCTAGATGCTTTTAACGTTCAAATGGACCTGCAGATAGGTAATCTTATGGTGAAGTGCCGTGTATTCCCAACTACTTTGGGGGACATTCCAAGGATATGGTTCAAGAATCTCCCAGTTCACAGTATAGGTAGTTGGGAAGAATGTCAGCAGAAGTTTGTTGGCCAGCATAGGGCATTGAGAAGGTAGCTCGCTCCATCCTGCCACCTAGCTACTATCTTCCAGCGTCAGGGTAAGTTGTTGAAGGAATATATCATCAGGTTTAGACGCGAGGTCGCAAATGTTGAGAATCCATCATATGAGAGCATATTGACAACGATCTCAGCTGGGTTACGCAAGGATGGGAAACTGTACGAAAGCATTTACAAGTCCCCAGTGAAGGATCTGAGAGAGTTCTATGAGTGAGCTACAAAGGAGATTAGGTGGGAAAAGACCTTCGACCCGAAGAAGTCCAATCAGAAGAATGAAGCGGACTGTTCCAGTCAGATGAAGAAAAGAAATAATGGCAGGAACGAAGGAGAAGGTAGACATAGTGGTTCAAGCAATCAGATTGCTAAAAAGGTAAGGAGAGAGCCAAGGAATGAGCGACCTCAACGTTAAGGTCGTTATGAAAATTACAACATCCTATCAGACTCGCAAGACAGGATATTTGCAGCAGAAAAGAACAAGGAAGACTTCGGGAAGCCCTACCCTTTAAGGGCCCTTGTTGAGCACAGAGACAGGAGTAAGTTTTGTGTCTATCATAATGAGGTCGGACATAACACTTCAGATTGTTGGGCGTTGAAGGACGCCATTGAAAAATTGATCAGGAGAGGTCGCTTGAGAGATTATGTCGAGCGACCTGTAGACTCGCGACCTCCACAACAACGACCTCAACAACTGCAGCCAACACAACAACAGCCTCAACGAGCTTCCGAGCCAGAGCATGAGCCTACGGTAAGAACTATTTTTACAATCTATGATGGCCCCTATATCGCAGATGCTTCGAACAGGTCGCACGAAAGGTATGTCTGAGAAGCAAATCATATCTTTCAGATCAGTGGGTCAGAGGAACCCGCCAAGAAGCCCAAGATTACCTCAGATGAGATTGTTTTTACTCAAGAGGATGCTAAAGGTGTGATCTGACCACACAATGATGCGCTGGTCATTCGAGCTAAGATTAGTAACATGGAAGTATGGCGCATCATGATAGATACTGGGAGCTCAGTGAATGTGATGTACAAGAACTGTTTTGAGCAAATGGGGCTAGGAGTAGAGCAATTGAGACCATCCCCAAAGCCTCTATTCGGTTTCATTAGAGATGTTGTTGTGCCAGTGGGCCAGATTAAACTACCACTCGCGTTTGGGGAAGCAGGTCGCCAGGCTACAGTGTTGGTAGATTTTCTGATAATTGACTGTCCATCAGCGTACAACGTGGTCCTGGGAAGACCTGTTATGAACGAGTTAGATGTGGTTACTTCAACCAAGACCCTCACAGTTAAATTCCCAACTCTTAATGACATTGGATGTGTTCAGAGAGAGCAGCACTTAGCAAGACGCTGCTATGAGGATGCTGTTAAGATTGGCGTGAGAGGAAAGAAAGTGATCATGGTTTCGGGGAGTGAGCCACGAGCTATAATCGAGAAAGGGGTCAGTCACGACTTGGACCCTCGTGAGGTAGATGCAGACCGAGCTAGAAGGCCAGTCGAAGAGTTAGAAAATGTACAAGTCAGTAAGGCAGATCTAGGGCGGTGCCTAAAGTTGAGAAGAGGTTTAGCTCCAGAATTGAGAGCCCAGCTCGTTGACTTCCTAAAGGCGAACCTGCACGTGTTCGCGTGGAATCATGAGGACATGATGGGGATAGATCTAAAGGTGATATCTCATAGGTTAAATATTGATCCTCACTATAAACCAGTTCATCAGAAGAGGAGAGCAATGACAGGGGAGTGTTACTTAGCACTGAAGGAAGAGGTAGATAAGCTGCTGGCCAACAAGTTTATCCGAGAAGCTTACTACCCGACCTAGGTTGCCAATCCTATGTTGGTAAAGAAAAAGAACGGGAAGTGGAGAACGTGTATTGATTTCACCGATTTGAATAAGGCGTGCCCAAAAGATAGTTTTCCCCTACCAAGGATAAACCAACTCATAGATGCTACAGCTAGGCACGAGCTCCTGAGTTTTATGGATGCATACTCGAGTTATAATCAAATCCCTATAAACCCCGAGGACGAAGAGCACACCTCATTTATGACTGATCGTGGCTTATACTACTACAAGGTGATGCCCTACGAGTTGAAAAATGTAAGAGCGACCTACCAACGCTTGGTGAACATGATGTTTAAAGATCAAATTGGGAAGACCATGGAGGTCTATGTTGATAACATGTTAGTAAAGTCTAAGCAAGTATGTGATCATGTGCGCAACCAAGGGGAGATGTTTCAGATTCCGAGGAGCTATCAGATGAACTTGAATCCGCACAAGTGTGCATTTGGAGTAGCTTCTGGAAAGTTTCTAGGCTTCATGGTCAACAGTAGAGGTATTGAAGCCAATCCTGAGAAGATCAAAGCAGTGATCGACATGAGGTCACCAACCATGGTAAAAAATGTACAAAGCCTCAATGGTCAGGTCGTAACACTAAGTAGATTCATCTCGAAATCTACGGATAAATGTATTCCATTTTTTGACGTCTTGAAGAAGGCAAAGAGCTTCGAGTGGACTGAGCAATGTGAAGCAGCTTTTCAGCAGTTGAAAGAATACATGGGGCGAGCTCCACTCCTTTCTAAGCCCAAAGAAGGAGAAAAGCTAATTCTATACTTAGGGGTATCTCAGCAAGCTCTAAGTGCCGCACTAGTAAGGGAAGAGGAGAAGACGCAGCTTCCAGTGTATTATGTAAGTAAAAGGCTGTAAGATGCTGAAACCAGGTACTCACAGATGAAGAAGCTCACTTACTACCTGGTGGTCGCATCAAGGAAGATGCAGCCTTATTTTCAAGCTTATTCAATCGAAGTCCTCACCCATTATCCGCTGAAGCAAGATCTACAAAAAGCGGACACCTCATGTCATTTGTTGAAATGGGCAATGGAACTCGCACAGTTGGATATCCAGTTTAAGCCGAGGATGGCTATCAAGGCTCAGGCTCTGGCAGACTTTATTACAGAATTTACAGGGCCTGTGGATGATGAAGCTGAATCTTCTGAAGGTCCGGCCTGGGGGCTTTATGTTGATGGGTCATCCAGCGAACAGAGGGCTGGAGCTGGGATCTTATTGATCAGTCCTGAAAGCCATAAGATCCTTTGTGCTTTAAGGTTTGGTTTCCAGGCTACAAACAATAAAGTTGAGTATGAAGCACTGCTCACAGGTCTACGACTAGCTAGAGAGATACGAGCTGAATGATTAAAGATTTTCAGTGATTCGCAGCTCATGGTTTGCCACATCTTGAGGGAGTACCAGACCAAGGGGCCAAAAATGGCTTTGTACCTCCAGAAAGTTCATGAAATGCTAGGTGCTTTCCAAAAGTATGAAATAAAGCAAATTCCACGAGCTCAGAACGCACATGCTGATGCTTTAGCTCGTTTGGCAACCACTCGAGTTATGGACTTTCTCGGGGCGATCCCAATAGAGTTCCTATCAACTCCAAGTATGGAAGAAAAAAATGTGATGATGGCCATAATTGTGCAACCCAATTCCTAGATGGGTATAATTTTGAGATATCTACAAGTTGAAAAACCGTCGAATAATAAGCTCGAAGCACGGCGCTTGTGAGCCAGAGCAGCCAGGTACTGCATCTACGATGATGTGCTATATAAGAAGAGATTTTCAGCCCCACTTTTGAGATATATAGATGGTCAAGATTGTGAGGTAGTAATGAGGTAAATACATGAAGGCCATTGTGGAAACCATGTTGAGGGGCTGTCTTTAGCCCAAAAAGCACTTCGTCAAGGTTTCTACTAGCCCACCATGAAGCAAGATGCCATCAGCTTGGTCAAAAGATGTGACAAATGTCAGAGGTTCGCCCAAGTTCCACGAGCTCCACCAGCTTATCTCCAACAAATGGTGAACCCATGGCCTTTTGTAATATGGGGGATGGATTTGATCGGACCTCTGCCAATGGCTCGTGGAAAATGCAAGCATACTGTGGTCGCAGTTGATTACTTTACCAAGTGGGCAGAAGTAAAAGAGTTAGTTGAAATTTTCACTATAAAGATTGAAAAATTTGTGTGGAATAATATTATTTACAGATTTGGAGTCCCACAGCAGATCATGACTGACAATAGGACCCAGTTCACTAGTGACCAGCTTCTCAAATTCTGCAACGACCTCAAGATCGTTAAAAGCTTCTTAACAGTGGACCATCCACAAGCCAATGGCCAAGTTGAAGTTGTGAACAAGATTATCAAGCAGACCTTGAACATGAAATTGGAAGCAAAGAAAGGAGCATAGGTAGACGAGCTTCGAAAGGTATTGTGGGCTTATAGAACCACAACTCGTAGCACCACAGGCGAGACACTTTTCTTAATGGTATATGGGTCTGAGGCTATGATCCCAGCGGAATTAGAAGTCACCTCGCAGTGAAGAGTGACCTTCAATCCAAATGACAATGATCAGCTAGTCACTGCAAACTTAGATTTGCTTGAAGAAGTCAGGGAAATAGCCAAGTTAAAAGTAGTTGTCTATCAATAGAGAATCGCGAGGTACTATAACAAGAATGCTTGAATCCGTAGCTTCAACGTAAGAGATTTAGTACTACGCCTTATTTTGCTTAGAGCTCGCAAACCCAGTAATGGGTCCTTAGGCTCAAATTAGGAAGGACCCTATATCATCAAGACAAACTTGGGAAATGAAGCTTATCATTGAACCAACGTGAATGGAGCTGAGGTCCCTCGAGCTTGGAATGCTGAGCATCTTCGATCATATTATCAGTAACTTTATTTGTTACCTATAATTCAATAATATAATAGAAAATGAAAGCTCCATTTTCCCTCATGATGTGCGTTATTTCACCAAGTTAACAGGCTCCATGTTGATTAGCTCGCTGAAAGTAAAAAGAGCCTAAAAAGTAGGTGGCTAAGTGCCCCTACATAGCTCGCTAAATAAAAAAGAGCTTCAAAAGTAGGTGGTTAAGTACCCCTGCATAGCTCGCTAAAAATAAATAGCCTAAAAAGCAGGCGAGGTGACGATCCCCTGCATAGTTTGCTAAAAGTAAAAAGAGCCTAAAAAGCAGGTGGCTAAGTGCCCCTGTATAGCTCGCTATATAAAGAGCCTAAAATGCAGGTGGCTGAGTGCCCCTGCATAGCTCACTAAAAGAAAAGAGCCTAAAAAGTAGGTGGTTAAGTACCCTTGCATAGCTTGCTAAAAATAAAGAGTCTAAAAAATAAACGAGGTGACGACCCCTGCATAGCTTGCTGAAAGTAAAAAGAGCCTAAAAAGCAAGTGGCTAAGTGCCCTTGTATAGCTCGCTAAAAGAAAAGAGCTTAAAAAGCAGGTGGTTCAGTACCCCTATATAGCTCGTTGAAAATAAAGAGCCTAAAAAGCAGGCAAGGTGACGACCCCCTGCATAGCTCCCTGAAAGTAAAAAGAGCTTAAAAAGCAAGTGGCTAAGTGCCCCTACATAGCTCGCTAAATAAAAAAGAGTCTAAAAAGCAGGTGACTAAATGCCCCTACATAGCTCGCTACATAAAGAGCCTAAAAAGCAGGTGGCTAAGTGCCCCTGCATAGCTCGCTACATAAAGAGCCTAAAAAGCAAGTGGCTAAGTGCCCCTGCATAGCTCGCTAAATAAAAATAACCTAAAAAGCAGGTGGTTAAGTACCCCTGCATAGCTTGCTAAAATGAAGAGCCTAAAAAGCAGTTGTGGTTGAGTACCCCTACATAGCTCATCAACATTCCAACCAATCAGTTACTTATATTACTAAGATTCTATCAACTGTTGAATTAAGTGATTGCTTTAAATATTATATCAGATTTTGAGCTTGTTAATAATTAGCTCACATGAAGACTTATAAAATGAAGATCATAAAATGTGTGACCACAGATGCAATAACTCAAACACATTCAATAGACAAGATATGATCAAAGAAATTTTATTAAATCCAAAAATTCTTTACAACATTAAAAAATACCAGTATAAATAATATAAGTGTAAAAAGCAAAAAACAAGCTCTTAATCTCGAGCTGGAGAATTCGGCCTGGAAGATTCGAGGTCACCAGCGGGCTCAGCTTGAGGAGTTGTGCCAAGAGCTTGTGTTGTTGAAGTGACTACATCAGTTGGGGACGAGGTAATCTCAGCCTTGAACTCTCCACTGTTTGGAGTCCTTCTTCACCAAAGATTGAAAAGTCCATGTCAGGATGAGACACTCATAGCGTATAAAGGAAGTTGCGACCTGTTCTTTCTTCAGCCTCATCCTTGGCTTCAGCAACTTGCACCTCCGTTTCTTTAATGGATATCTCTCTGAGAACCATCAAGTCTTCGAAAGCGTCATCTGTATGGCGATTAACGATCTTAGCTTCTTGCTTCATGGCCTCTATTCGTTGCTCTGCAGCCTCAGCTCGTTGCACTGCATCCCTTACTTGCTGCCTTAACACCTCGACCCTATGTTCGGCCTCTTCAGCCGTTGAGTGGCAGCTTCTGCTCTTTCAATCCGTTGTTCAGTAGCCTCAGCTCATTGCATTATGGCATTAACTTGTTGCTCGAGCACCTCGATTCATTCTTCTGCAATTGTAACTCGTTGCTTGTCCTTTTTAGTCTGCTCCATCTGTTTATTGGCCAGTTTAGCTCGCTGTTCAGACTGCCCCAACTCGTCCTTCACCTGGTTCAACTCGTCCTTTAACTTGTCGCGCTCATCTTTGCAATAACGAAGTAAGCCAGTGAGGTGTGACCTGGTGGTTTCGATATCCCCTTCTAACCGCACCAAAGCTTCCTTGGCAGTTTGTCTAGCAATGGTCGCTGCAGCTATCTTGGCCTCGTAGCCCTCTGCGAATCTCCTCCCATCTCGAGCTCCTTCAGTCAAGGACGCTAGCTCCTCCTTTGCTTCTTCCAGCTCGTTCTCCAGCCTTATTATTCGATTCTCAGTAACTCTGGTCAATCTTCTTCGTTTTATTGATGCAAGGGCAGCCTGAAAATTCTACAAGTTAATATTTGAGAAGTAAAGAAGTCAGAAGATTAAAGAAGAATAACTTACCAACATGGCATGACGAGCTGCGTACTCGTCCAAGTCCGTACCCCTGAGGGACCTATTCTCTAAAGCTTTGGGGTGAGTCAACATAATTGATGGCCAGTTATCGAGGAAGGAAGTTAAATATCTTCCCTCAGGTCTATCTTCAATCTCAGGCCTTGTTGGCGATGAAGTTCTCTCAACCTCCGAGGCATCAAGTTCTTCACTGTAGTAAACATGATTAGGAGTAAAAAAGGTACGCCTAGACCATTTCCTCATCATTCTGCTGCTCGTGCCAGCTTGGGTGGCTTGAGGATCGGCCTCGGACGGAGCATCCCCTTCTTCAGGATGCAAGCTGGGAACTAGAACCAGCGGAAGTTCTGCTGCTTCAGAAGGTAGCACCTCGCTGGGAGCAGCAATCTCAGGAGATTTAGCTTTGGCAGGTTGCTTCGATCGTTTTGAAGGAGTGACTGGAGTTGAGGCTTCAGCAGGTCGCTTTACCAGAGTAGCTGAAGAAGTTTTACTAGATTGCTTTGGGGGGGCCCTCCAGAAGAGGAATTTTCCTCCTCTTGGTTGGAGCTTACCCAGGGGAAGAAGCGGGAGCTGCAAGAACAACTGTTCTAGCACCTACTGATGAGGGACGAGCTGGAACTAGTGCCTTTTCAACAGATGTTGGAGCTGCTAGTTTGGGAACTGGACTTGTTTGGGTAGGTGGAGATGGAACCCTTGGAGTTGTTCGAATAGGGGAAGGAGTGGAATCTATTTATACAACAGGAGCTTCCTGAGCGGGAGCTCCTTGAGCTGGAGCGAGTTTCTCTGGAGCTGGAGCAGGAGCAGGACTGCTGAAGTGGTGGCAGGATTTGGAGTGATCGAGGAGCAAGTGTATCATCTTCCTCGACAGGGACTTCAAGGACAGAAGGAAGTATAGGGTCATCGTCCATACTCCCTATGTCCTCTTCAGGTCATAGTAGCGGAGAATCCTCAAAAGGAGCAAGGTCGTGAGCCTGGAGAAGAGCAGTGTTAAACTTGCTGCTGATGTTCGTTTCCTTCGAGTTTGCGAGCGCCTCGAGAGTTCTTTTCTCCTCGTTGCTGAGAGGAGACTCGTCCACTTTTAGCTCTACAAAGCAAAATGTAAAAAAAGTAAAAAATAAAATAATAATAATAATAATAATAATAATAAAATTTTAGCTCACTAAAGATCCCTCTTTACATACCTGGCTGCAGAACGAAGCTAAAATTTTCGAGACCTGCGAGAGAAAGGTAGGAGATAAAGAACCAGCTCGTTTTGTATTTCCCAACGTTAAACTTGCCCTTCGCTTCTCCTTGGGGCAAGAGTTCCTTATATTTCGATGGACGAGCTATTAGGTAATAGATGCCATCTGACTTTTCCCCCTTTTTAGTGCCCAAAGCCTTGAAGTTGTAGAAGTGTTGGATTATCTTCGGAGTTGGGGGAGGAAGGCCGTTTTTGAGGAAGACCAGAGCCAACGAGGTCAGCTGCGCATATGAATTCAGTGTCAACTGGAATGGCGCGAGCTTGACTGTGTTAAGGAACTCGATCAGGTAAGAATGAATGGGGAACCTTAGTCCCTGCTCGAGGTGTTGGGTACTGACAGCGACGTACCCCCATGGAGGAAAGTAGGCATGATTTGCCGGAATAGGTATCAACGCACGACAACCTTTTGGGATATGGAATTGGAGGGCAATCCCTATCAGATCAGAAAGCTCCAGTGAAGAAGAATGGTATGCAAACGTCTCACGAGCTTTTCTTTCCTTTCTAGCTCGTGCCTTGGCCTTGTCCTGATCACGAGTCTCCCAACCTCGAGTTGCTTCATTACGAGCTCCACTTGAAAACATCTATGTAAAGGAAGCATGTTCAGGTCGCAGCAAGCAGATTATTAAAATGCTAAAAATTTCTCTAAGTTTCCTATTTTTCAGAATATTCATACAATGGGGGGCTTGATCTATGAAGAAACGACCTACGAGCTAATAATCTATAAACATAATCCAACAGTTAGCATGCATAGCAGGCCACAAACAGAAATCAGATTACAAACAAGCATGCTACAAGATCAAATCAACATAAGTTGAAAAGTCATGTTCAACAAGTAACCTAGAATGGCAAAAGTTTAACATTAAGAACATGATGTATTCAGGCCATCTCAAACATAGTAATGGCAAAGACTCAATAGCAACAATACAATGCATTCAAACTGTTCATGCAGAAAACAAAGCACAAGCATAGTACAACATCAACTCAACAAAAATAAACCTAGAATAGAAAACTTGAAATCAGGAAACAAACTTGCCGTGAATCTTTGATGAAGGTATGTAAGAATGGCGATTGGAAGTGTCGATTTCGTAAAAAACCAGTGAGCTTTCTGAACTTGGTTGCTTGGTTACTTGGTTGCTTCGAGAGAAAGTGATAGATGAAAAAGAATATGAAAGGGTTCCACCAGTTTATATAGGTGGACGAGCTTGAACCCCGGCCACCAGATCTGTGTATTGTATAACTTTCATCGATCCAACGGTACAACGCGAGGTACGACTTTCTAATCATGCAATCGTCAGTTGAAAGACGTGCGAATTAAATACACGTGCACGAGACGTGCCAACGTCGGTTCAGTTATCACTTAATTGATCGCCACGTGTTAGGTTGATGTGATAGGCTCCGAAAGGGCGCGAGAATGGTAATTTGAGTTGGCTTACCAAAGAAGCTAACTTTTGCTAGCGAGCTCAAGCTCTCAGTTCACAGAACGAACTGAGAGCTAGAGGGCTGCTGTTATATGCATTTTCCGGACTCACCAAATGGGCTGGTAAAAGCCTGATAAAAACCCATTAAGTCAACTCAATGCAAAGGTCCAGCAGACAAGGCCCATCAAGTTAGCCCAATAAGATCGCCCAGAGGCCAAAGCCCAGTTATCAATCTCAAGCCTAGCGAGCTCTACAATTTGTCCTAGCAAGCTCTTTAGCTCGCATCAGTGAGCTCGCCTCAGCCTGATTGAATTGCACTTGTTCTATGCACAGCTCGCTCATCAGCGAGGTCCAGCTCGAGGTCGCTCAAGACAGTGAACAGTTTGCCCAGTGGACAGTTAATGTAATATCTTCCAGAACAAGCAGTTACATAATCTAATCGTGATTCTCTCACCAGATATGGAAGTTAATTCAAATTTGAATTCAGTCAACATTATCTCGAAATATTTGGAGCAGATTCCTAATTTGATTCGAACAGATTAGGAAGTGTAATTAATTCATGATTCTCTTCCTATTTTGTTGCTTCCTACTTTGTAACGTTACTTCCCTTATAAATTGGGGTTAAAATCATTGTAACAAGGACACATTGAATAACATACTATCACTCTGCAGAATTTGAGAGAGACAGCTGTGGACGCAGGCGCACTCGCTGAACCACGTTAAAAATCCTCTGTTCTTTTGTTTGTTCCTGGTTCGTTATTGTTTTCTTCTCGATTTTTATGTTTTCTCACATCGATTGTAGGAATTGGAAATTGAATTCTCGTCGACTGGATTTCAACGTCGACAAGATTGAACTTGGATATTCCCTATCCACTTCTAATCTGTTACAGATATTGAACATTTTCCAGAACAAGAGAATATATATAAAGCAGCAAAGTGATGAACGCTGTCATACGTTGTAAAATTTTGAAACAATTTTCAAGCAAAAATTGGGTATTGTCTATATATCTCCTTGTCGTTTGTACCAGCAATAATAAATTAGATTTTCAATGTCTCTTTAGTACAAGAGCTTTTCATGTTAAATATAGAATAATATTGGACAGAGTGATAAAAAATTAATAAATGGATATCTAGTTTTGTGCCTTTAATCTTAGAAGATATTACTTTGTTCTTCACTTTTAAGTTATAACTACCTAAAAATGTTGGCATCACTTCCGAAATGCCAGTACCCAATTTATGATTGATGTAAGGTATACCGAGTTTGAGTGATATGCACTTAATCTTGCATTTATCAATAAACATATCATTTCTAACAAAATATCGCCTTAGTATAGTAGTGATTATTTTCATTTGATACGACACCACCACAATCTGTTATAACACTTGCAAGGAAAAGGGTAAAAACTTTATTACATCTTCAGTAAATCGAAGAATTCATCCTGGAAGAGCTTTGTGAATGAAATTTGTCTTCCTTCAGTATTTCTCTAATCATAATTGCTATCATTTGTACTTCTTAAACTTGACATGACCAATTGCTCTAGCATGCTCAATAGCCTCCTGAAAATTTACACAGCATTTCTTAAGAAATATAAGAATCAATGCAAACATGCTTTATGAGATCTCAAAGAAAACTAGAAAGATAAAGTTGGCATGGTTTTTATGCTATATTTTAGTGTGTTTTCTGAGATATTCATAGTTGAAGTGAATCAGTAATAACCTTTTTCCCAACCAATCCGATCTGGCATAGCACACACCGCAAAGTGAAGCTGGCAGTATTAGTAGAGCTTCTTTTCCTAACAAAACAATGGGACAATTAAACATGCACAATGATACCTAAGTAGTCATAGTTATAAATTGATGAAGAATAAAATGGTTTATGATCATGTAAGCAATCAAATTTCCAACCTCTACACTGGAAATAGACTGTATAATTCTTTATTTAAAAAAAGGTAGAAATTAGACTTTTGCTGATCAACTACTTGTTCAGTGCAGCGAAACCCCAAAACCAACCTTTGTTGATCCTTAACAAAATTAAGGGCAAGCCTTTCAACTGGCCCAATAGTCCCCTCTGATTGTACATCAACTATTGTCGTATCAAACTCCTCTAATGCATGATGAAATGGGGACATCTGTAGACGCAGTAGCATACAATCAGGCAACCGCAAAAGTTAAACATACAACATCATAAATATTTGCAAATAGCACTTAGAGGAATAAAAAAAAAAAAAAAATCAATCAAATGATGAAAGCATCAGCTGGTGAATTTTGAAGAGGCTATTACTATCACATCCTGCAATCCAGACTGACTCAATACCACTAAACCTATTTCTAATAATGGATGCCAAGGCTAAATTCTAATCTATTTTGCTTGATAAGGTTTCTTTCTTTCTCCCAATATACAAATATTACCTAAGTAGTGGGAGACATAAACCCAAGTGACTTTTAATTTGGAGGGCTATTGATATAAATTTGAAGGAGAAACATAAAATTAATGCAAGCTCTTTAGTTGAGTCCCAATCACATCAAGCAAATAGTTGATTATCTGGAGCTAGTAGATCTTACATAATTTCAAGCATGGACTGAAGGTCAAGAATTCCTACATGCATGCTATGTGATTCCCCTTGATTATTCCTCTAGTTAAACAATAGGCAAAATAATGTGAAGCAAATATAAAAAAATTTGTCATAGAATACCATACAACTAATGCATCGTAATGTGACCTATCATAAATCAACATAGCCCTCTACGAAAAGTTATTTCTCTACAATTGATGCACAAAAACAATGAATTAAAATATATATATTTATCCTAAATTGATCCAAGTCTGATGCATATATAGATCACTTCGTGTGGTTTGAATATCATATGATGCAATCTTGCTTTTATAATAATTTGCTAATGTTGAAAGTTCAATAGCACCTTCACCCCAAACTATTAAGTAACAAGGTCAGTACAATACACCAATAATTAGCCTACAAAACGTTGTATTTTTCCCACCCCAAATTTAACTCACCTCCAAATTGACATACCTCCCCAGTTATGAGATTCAAGAATAGAAGAAGCATGCTCTTCATCTGCATTTCCTAGAAATGCTTCCGAATATTTTTCTGAGTCATTTGGCACTATTGTAGCAACAACCTTCAAAGATCAAAGATCAAAGGGTGATCAGGAAATGCAGTAGCAAAAGAAATAAATTGTCAATAATTCAGGTTTAAAGAAAAAAAAACACAGGAGATCTATACATATCATATTTTGGTATATATTTCCGTATGAGCATACATTAATGTTCACCAGTTCTTTATCTAGCGATTATATAACAAACAACATTATGTACATGTTATATAATCGATACAACAGAAACTGATGAACGTTAATGTATAAAGCAGGAAACATGATATGTACAGATTTCTGCCTTAGTTCCTCTATACGTGAATTAATGACAAAATTTATTTCTTTTTGCCATTTTATTTTCTGAACACCATCTGATCTTTGATTATTGACGTTTGTAGCTACAAAAGTGCTAAATGACACGAAAAAATATTTCGAAGCATTTCTGTTGGGAAGTTAACTCAATTTGCATATTTCAAGACTCATAGAAAGTAGAATCTTATTTATGAACTTTGGAAGTTTAAAGTGTTGTGTCAATGTTCCTAGAAAGTCTAAGAGTTTTGTTTACTTCTAAGTGTCTTTTGTTTTTCAAGGAGTCTTCTGTAATGCTATATATTAGCAGCTGCTGTGTATTTTTTTAAGGTAAGGCAAAAGCCAAGTTGATCAATAAAACAAATCAGCCTTCAAATATTTTCTCTATATTGTTCTTTGTTCTGTAAAAATATATTTCTCCTATCCTACAAATTGGTATCAGAGCTATGTTGAAAGTTTATGATGGCAACTAAAGTTATAACAACTTCATTCCCTCACACCTTCAACGGGGAAGATTTTGATTATTGGAGCAGTCGATTTGAAGTTTGGCTTAAAGTTTTTGATCTATGGAAAATTGTTGATGAAGGCTTTGATGATCTAGAAAATGAGATAGGTTTATCAGATGAACAGAAGAAAGCTGTGAAGGCAAATCGAAAGAAAGATATTGACGCTTGTAACCAGACTAATCTTGCAATCAAGAAGGCGGTGTACGAAAAAATTTCGAAGGCAAAAAATGCAAAGGAGGCATGGGAAATCCTTAACAAAACTTACAAAGGCGATGACAAAGTAAAAAAGGTTCAACTTCAAAGTCTCAAATCAGAATTCGAAAAGTTACAGATGAAGGAAGATGAAAGCATTGACGAGTTCTTTGCAAAAGTTACATCGGTGGTTAATCAAATGGCCACAAATGGAGAAGCTCTCGATGATCAAAGAGTGGTGGAGAAGATTCTTAGTTCTATGCCTCAAAAATATTTTTCTCTTGTTACTGTACTTGAAGAACTTGACAAAGTGTTCACCTTGGAAGATTTACAAGGAACTTTGAAGGCGTATAAAGCAAAAATCAACTTGTTGAATCCTCAACCTCGTCAACCTGATCAAGCACTAAAATCTAAAGTTTCATCTTCGGAAGGCTGTAGTTCTTACAATAACCATGGTAGAGGCGGAAATTTTCGAGGACGTGGTGGAAATTCTCGATGAAAAGGAAGAAATTTCTCTGGCAATAACTATAGCAGCAACAACCAACATGAAAGCAACCAGAACTCAGGCAACAACAATAATGGTAACAACCATTATGGAGGTAATCGAAATCATAATTTTAATTCCCAACAAAGAGGCAGAGGTCGTGGATTTCAAAGAGGCAAAGGTCGTGGTTATTTTGAGTGTCACTTCTGTCATAAACCTGGACATGTGATGTCAGATTGCTGGCACAAGCAAGCTGAAGACAAGAAAAATGATGCAGTTCTCATTCATAAAAACAATGAAGAAACTCTCTTGCTCGCTTGTTATGATGATGACATTGATGAAATTTGGTATCTTGATAGTCGTGCTAACAAATACATGACAAGTAACAAAAATCTACTCTCAAATTTATCTATGATGAATCATGGACAAGTGAAAATAGGTGATGCTAGAGCCTATAAAATTGGAGTAGGTGAAGTGGCTTTTAGAGCAAAATCCGGAAAAATTGAAAAAATGTCTGATGTTTATTATGTTCCTGGATTGAAAAATAATCTGCTAAGTGTTGGCCATCTTTTGAGAAAGGGTTTTCATGTACATTTTCGTGATAATACTTGTTTTTTTATCTAAAAATAATCAATTGGTTGCTAAGATTGGTGCTACAGCAAATAATTTGTTTTCTCTCAAGCTACAAATAGCAAACTTGGCTTGTCTTGCTGGTGTTGATGACAGTATATCCAAACTATGGCATGAGAGGTTTGGACATCTGAATTATGGAAGCTTGAAGTTGATGTCTGCCAAAAACATGGTTGAAGGGCTGCCAAGAATTAATCAAGTTAATGAAGTTTGTGAAGCTTGCCAACTCGGAAAGCAACATCGAGACCCATTCCCTTCCCAATATTCATGGAGATCAAAGAAACCATTGGAGCTAGTTCATTCAGACTTGTGTGGACCAATGTCTGTTGCTTCTCTTGGTGGGAGCAGGTATTTTATAACTTTCATTTATGATTTTTCAAGAAAAGTTTGGCTTTACTTTCTCAATGAAAAATCTGAAGCTTTTGAGGCCTTCAAAAATTTCAAGTCTAAAGTGGAGAAATTCTCAGGTTGTTCTATTAAAACTTTGAGAACTGATCGTGGTGGGGAATATGTTTCAAACAACTCAGAGAATTTTTTCAGAGAACATGGTATTCGGCATGAACTTACAACTCGCTATACACCACAGCAAAATGGTGTTAGTGAGCGGAAAATAGAACAATTATGGAGATGGTGAGATGTATGTTAAAAAAAAAAAATTTGCCTAATGAATTTTGGGCAGAAGCTGTTTGTTGTGCAGGTTATTTGATTAACAGGTCACCAACAAAATGTCTGAACAATATCACTCCACATGAAACTTGGTATGGGAGAAAGCCTAACATACAGAACTTGAAAGTTTTTGGGAGTGTTGCTTATTCTCTAATTCCAGAAGTTATGCGAAACAAATTTGATGACAAATCCCAAAAATGCATTTTCATCGGATACAGTGAGAAAAGCAAAGCTTACAAGTTGTTCAATCCAAAGACAAAGAAAATTATGATCAGTCGAAATGTTCGAGTTGATGAAGACTCATTGTTTGATAAAAAAAAGGATCCTGTCAAGTTACCAGACTTTGTTGGTGAAGAAATTGAAGAAAGTGATGATTCTTCACAACCATCAAGTGGAGATTTCTTTCCAAAAAGAAAGATGAAAAGCCTACAAGAAATTTACAACTCCACCGAACAAGTGGAAACAAATGACTCTATCTTATTTGTTTTCTTTGTAGGTGAAGATCCAGTTAACTTTGATGATGTAAACAAAGAAAGAAAATGGCAACATTCTATGTTGGATGAAATTATGGCTATCGAAAAAAATGATACGTGGGAACTCACTGACTTGCCTTCACATAAAACTCCCATTGGTGTTAAATGGGTGTACAAGACAAAGAGGAATCCTGATGGCTCCATCAACAAGCATAAAGTAAGGCTAGTTGCAAAGGGATACAAGCAAAAAGAAGGACAAGATTTTACTAAAGTTTTTGCTCCGGTTTCAAGACTTGATACTGTTCGATTAATTATTTCCATTGCAGCTCAGAACAATTGAAAATTACTCCAAATGGATGTCAAATCAACCTTTTTGAATGGAGTTCTAAAGGAAGAAGTTTATGTTGAGCAACTTGTTGGTTTTGTGAAAAATGGTGAAGAAAGTAAAGTCTACAAGTTGAAGAAGGTGCTGTATGGGCTAAAGCAATCACCAAGAGCATAGTATAGCTGGATCAATGAGGCTTTTGAGAAGAATAATTTTCAGAAATGTCCATATGAACACACTCTCTTCACCAAAGTAGGTCAACATAGAGGCTTCATCATTGTAAGTTTTTATGTTGATGATCTTATTTTTACTAGAAATAATTTTGATATGTTGAATGATCTTAAGAAAGCTATGATGAAGAAGTTTGAGATGACTGATTTGGGAGAGTTACATCACTTTCTTGGTATTGAAGTTCATCAATCCAAGAATGGTACTTTCATTTCTCAAGGGAATGCAAAAGAAGTTCTGAGAAAATTCAAGATGGAGAATGTAAATCCGGTTTCAACTTCATGTATTACAAGATTGAAGTTGAGCAAAAATGGAGAAGGAAAGCTTGTTGACTCTACTTTATTTCGAAGTTTGGTTGGAAATCTTATGTATTTGATAGCTACAAGGCCTGACATAATGTATGCTGTAAGTTTGATTAGTAGATTTATGGAGAAACTGTTTTCAAATCATTGGGAGGTTGCGAAACGAATCTTGAGATATGTCAAAGGAACACTTTATCATGGTATTTTTTATCATGCCAATAGTCCTATTAATTTGGTTGGATATACTGACAGTGATTTGGCAGGGAGTGTTGATGATAGCAAAAGTACTTCAGGTTATATTTTTAATCTTGGAAGTGGTGCAATCTCATGGTGTTCAAAGAAACAACCCATTGTGGCATTATCAACAACAGAGGCTGAATATATTACCGCATCAATTGCATGAAGTCAACTACTTTTGTTACATGGTATTTTGGAAGAATTGAATCATGTTCAAAAGGGTGCAACAACTTTGTTTTGTGATAATAGTTCTACAATTTCAGTTTCAAAGGATCCAATTCTTTATGGGAGAACCAAGCACATTTGAATGCGGTTTTATTTTCTGCGTGAACTTATAAATGAAAGACTTGTTGATGTGAAGTACTGCAAGTCGGAGGAGCAAGTGGCTGATATTTTCACTAAACCTCTTGGAGGTCATGTCTTCAAAAGAAATTCAGAAATGTTGGGAATGAAGAGCAAATTTGATTTAAGGGAGGCATTGTTGGGAAGTTAAATCAATTTGCATATTTCAAGACTCATAGAAAGTAGAATCTTATTTATGAACCTTGGAAGTTTAAAGTGTTGTGTTAATATTCCTAGAAAGTCTAAGAGTTTTGTTTACTTCTAAGTGTCTTTTGTTTTTCAAGGAGTCTCCTGTAATGCTATATATTAACAGCTACTGTGTATTTTTTTAAGGTAAGGCAAAAGCCAAGTTGATCAATAAAACAAATCAGCCTTCAAATATTTTCTCTGTATTGTTATTTGTTCTGTAAAAATATATTTCTCCTATCCTACAATTTCTTGGAAAGCCAAATGAAAAGTATGCTTCTTGGGTTCTTCAATCTCATAATTGGGCAAGAATGTCAATTGGGATGGGTATTAAAAAATTGGGGTGAGAAATGAGCTAAACAAAACCCCATTTTGTTTCTACGAAAACATTGCTCAAACAAACAAACCTAGTCACATCTAGTTCGAATTTAAAATACAAACATCAAAGGCCTCAAATTTAATTCCCAACTAGTGCAACCTCAACAATGAAGCACAATATCAAATCAGACATAACATATACAAGCTAAGAGAATCAAAACCCACAAATCTTAAAATGAAAAACTAACACACACACACATATATAGGGATAGGATTGGGGGACATAAATTTTAACATAAATTTTGATACAATTTTTTAACTATTAGATTAAAAAGCAATGAATGATGTAGATTAAATGTTAATTTTGAATTTGTATACTTTACCATATTTTATTTCTACCTATTATTCAAATAAAAAATTATCAATTCAATTTTTATTTAATCCTTTTTCTTCATTCAGTTAAACAAATCATGCAAACAATATATAGATTTTAAGCTCTTAACATGAACTTTCAAATAAGATCTATATTGTATATATTTAAAAAATTATATATATTGATTAAAATGGCCCAAAATTAAAAATCAATTGAAAACTAAATAAATAAAGCAAATAGAGAATTGAAAAGAACATAAATGAAAAAAGAGAAATTAGTACACATGCAATAATCTAATGTAACAAACTCTCCAACAACTTTTCTTCTCTTAAAAAAAAACTAACTTCGCACCATTCATTGTTTTTCAATCAAATGCTTGAAAAATTATATCAAAATTTATGTCCTCCGATCATGTCTCTATATATATATATACACACTTTTTATTATCTTCCATATGATTTTAAAATGGGAAAAAAAAAAATGAGCCAATCAACTATAGCAAAAGCCAAGAAACCAAACAAGAACGTGATATGAGAATAATCAAAAGCAGAATTCAAGAAACGATAAAAAGTATATACCTTATGTTGATCGAAATTTCTTTTAGATATGGAATGATACTAAGCAAATAACTTTAGGATAGAGACTGCAAATATATATAGTCACATCTAGTTTGAGATACATCTCACACGTATTTTTATATTTATGGTATATATCTCTATTTCTATATGTGGTATCTATCCCTATCTTTATCTCTACATATGATTAGATATGCATATATGGTTTATATAACCATATATGCATATCTAATCATATGTAGAGATAACCATATATACATAAATCACCATATATAGAGATAAAGATAGAGATAGATACCATATATAGAGAGAGAAATGTATACCATAAATATATAAGTACATATATGACAACATATAGACATAAAGATAGAGATACATATGTCTTTATCTCTACATATGGTGTCTATATATCTCTATCTCTATATATGGTTATTTATGTATATATGGTTATATATATAAAAAAATATATATACATATATAACCATATATACGTATAAAGATAGAGGCAGATATCATATATATATACATATATAACCATATATACGTATAAAGATAGAGGTAGATATCATATATAGAGATAGAGATGTATACCATGAATATACCTATACATATATCACCACATATAGAGATAGAGATATATACATTTTTGTGTCTACATATGGTATTCGTATCTATCTTTATCACTATATACAATTATGTGTGCTCGATATAAGATTGTTGTTTATTAAAAAAAAAAAAAAGGGGGGGGGGGGGGGGGGGGGGGGGGAAAAAAAAAAAGGGGGGGGGGGATAAGGCAAAAAGTCTAAACAAAACAAAGAACAATCTTTAAAAGATTACAATAAGGCCAGGAAGGGAAAAACAACAAAAGATTTAGCTGAAACCAAACCTTTGCAAAGCAAACCCTACAGCAGACTTATTTGAAAATATTATCCAAAAAATCCAATGGAAAAACCTAACACGGAAAAAAGAGTATCCGCCCTCCAAAGCGAACCAATAACAACTTTTGCTAAAAAAATCAATAGAGAGAAGAAGAGCCATCCTCCACAAAGTGGAGCAAACAAAAAAAGAGAACAAAAGGCTAACGTTTCTGTAACAAAATTTTCCTTACAATAAATATGAGTCACCATGAAATTCATATCTTGCAAATAACGAAGACACCTCACCCTAGCCAAACGCCAATGCTAGGGAACCTTGAAAAAGCGATAAGAAAAATAGAAATAACATAAGTAAAAGTACTCTCCAATCAAAGCTTCTTTAAGTGATAAGTCAAAGCATACTGGATAGTATGAATAGCAGTCATTAACTCCACCTCAAAAACATAATCAATCCTTAAAGGAATAACAAATGCACTTTGACAAAAAAAAAAAAAAAAAAAAAAGAAAGAAAGACTATAATAAGTTTGAAAAACTCCAACACAATCAGTAAACCAAGAGCCCTAAAAGCAAAACCATCAGTATTAACCTTAAGCCAACTTGGAGGAAGAGGAACCCAAATAACTTTTATGAGGCAACAAGTCATAAGAGGATAAGCTAGAATGTGCAGATTGCATAAAGCCAAAGATCATTCACTGAATTCCATATAACCCTAAAAATGAGAGAATATGCCTCTCAAATTGAATGCTAAATAAATGAAGGGATCTCATGAAAAGAAGGACACTTACTCTCGAAAGTAGCACTATTCTATGTAACCCAAATATTCCAAAAAATAGCAATGATACCTATCTTCCAAAGATTTCAAAGTTAAGAGCAAAAATTAGTAGACATAACAATTTACAACAAGTGCATAATAGTCCTAAATAGAGAAATAACATGACCAAACATGGACAATAAGGAATGCTAAAGACCTACTGCAAAAGAGGATGTAAGAAATAGATGCTCCAAACTCTCTCAACAAACCAACACAAATGACAACAAGAAAGGAATATAGATCCATAATGTTGGAGAAACAAATCAGTAAGCAATCTATAATAACTCTCCAAGCCAATATGGATCTTAAAGGAGTAATAAAAGCATCTTTAATATGCCTTGCCAAGTGAAGGTAGGGATGCAATGGAGCCAATGAAGTATAAGCACCAGCCTCGGTCACTCTTCCATCCATAGAAAGAGTTCAAACTCTTGAATTGGATGAAGTACTAATAACCACCTGCTTTCTATCAACTAGATTTAGATGAGACGTATGGACTGAAATAGGAAAAAACCAATTATCATTATCATATACATCTCCAATCTGAGTCAAAAGAGGACTCTGAAAGCGACTCTAAAATAGGCATGTCAGAATTCATATCCATAAGAGGCCTATCCATCTAATTGTCTAACTATAGACGTACCTTTAAATGATGACCCATTGACCATTTGAACTCAAGCACTAAAGAAAAATAATGAATTTTCATACCAAATCAGATAGAGGAAGATATATGTTTTACCCTAGTAAGGAGCGTAGAAGAAAGACATACATCATAGAGAGACGTGAAAGCCATCAAATCCTCAATCATAAACTCTAACTAAATTTCTTAAGAAGAGTCGTATTAAGAGCACACAAATCTCGCAAACCAAGACCCCTCTCAAATTTTGATCAACAAAAGACATTCCAAGAAATTTGAATAGGCTTTCTTTTATCAATAGAGTCTGTCTAATAAAAATTTCTAATTGAGGAAGTGAGAGGATACGAGATAAACAAGGGCCAGCATTACATTTGAAAAGAATAGAGAAATGAACCGTAGAACACCACTTGAATAAGAAACAACCTACTATCTATAGAGAGAGTAGAAATGCCACAACACATTCGGAAGCACCAAGAAAAAAAGGGACACCAAGATAAGGTATAAAAGATCCCCCTCTTTTCATGGCACCAAAAGATAGGTTACCATCTAAGGTGAAAACATCAAACACCATCCCTAATAAGTACAAGACTTCTACCAATTAACATGTTGTGCAAGCGAATCCACAAAAACCTTAAAGGCTTCATAATGATCTTGATATTTGAAATTGAAGCATGATAAAATATAAAGTCATCATCACCATATAAAAAATGAGGTGTCTACACATGTCTCAGGTTAGAAATATCAAGAAGTAAGTTAGAAGAAACCAAACGTGAGATATATCTGCTCAAAAATTCCTCAACAAGGCAAAAAGGGATCAAAGAGTGGGGATCTCCTTGTCAGGCTCCATGAGAACATGAAAATAGCATTCTGAAGAACCATCAATAAGGACAGAAATCTTTGTTGACTCAAAAATAGAAGTAATCAAGTTAATAAAAATAGAGGAGAAACCCAAAGACTATAACATTTCTAATAAAAAAAGACCAACTAATTGAATCAAAAACCTTTCAAATGTCAATCTTCAAACTCTTGCGACACCATGAATAGTAGTAGAAAAAACATTTAAACATTCTAAAACCCTTGCTTTACAATCTCTGATCTATCAACCAGACATAAACCTAATCTAATTCAGAGAGATGATACATGCATAAATAGAATTTAGATGATCTGTTAAAATCTAAGTGATAACCTTGAAAATGAAGTTGCCCAGAGCAATAGGACAATATTGACCCACCCATAAAGCCTTAGGGTTCTTAGGCACAAAAACAATAAAGTTTGAATTAATTCTAGAAGAGACAACACTAGTATAAAAAAGGTCCTTTTAGATTTTCTGGTAATAATGGTAGGTTGATTAGTTTTCTTTTTAGGAGATTTGATCAACTTATCTAATTACCTTTTCTATGTAGATTGTATATTAGTGCCTAATTTGTAGTGATTGTATTTAGTTTTCCTTTTTTATTTTTTTCTTTCATAGCTATCTCTAGGTTTACTACTTTGTATATATATTATGCTAAGGCTGTATGGTGTTTTTATGTTTTGTGAATAAAAGAAAATACCACAGAAACTACTCAAAACCCTTTCTTTCTTCAATCCTGAACAACAACAACATCATCCACGCTGACTATGTCCCAACAATGCATATAAAATCCACCTATAAAACCATCTGGACCAAATGCATTTAAAGGATCCATATCAAAGACAGTATCTCTTACCTCTTGAGTAGAAGGAATGGAAGTAAGAGGCAAGTTTTCATCCCTAAAACAAGAGAAAGAACATACTTTTTATCAAAGAAATATTGGAGCCTAAATCATCAAACTACTAAAAAGGATTATGGTAGTAAGAAACAACGTGATCAACAAATGAAGGACTAATAAAGATTTCATTGCACCCCCCCCCCCCCCCCCTCTCTCCCTTTTTAAAGGAGAATGTAAATAATTTGTGTTATGGTCGCTATCATGTAACTACTTCACATGACTTTTCTCACGGAGATAAGTTTCTTGTTACTTCAAAAAAATACGTAACTCAGATAAATCATCAGTATCCATACAAAAAAGAGAATCAGAAAACCATCCAGACTAACACGCTCTTAGATATCCATAACTTTATCTATAGCTTGAGAGATGTAGAGAGAGATCTCTGAAAACCTCCCGATTCCAACGCTTTAAAGCAACCTTAGCAAGCTTTAGCTTATGAATAACAATACTTATAGGAGAATTCATCAAAGACACATTCTAAGAAACCTTGACTAAATCTAGAAAAGAAACATGAGAAGTCCATATACTCCAAAATATGAAAGAGCAAAGTTTCCAAGAATCAAAATCACTACAAACAACTAAGATAGGATGATGATTTGAATGCAATCTAGGGAAGTGTGATATTAGAAACAACTATCCAGGAGCCAAGTAAAGAAGGTGAACAAAAAGATCTATGAGGTTTGAAAAGGGAAATGTCATGTGGTGAAGGCCCTAATCTAATGTAAAAGTGCACCTATTTTGAATTTCTTAAAGATCACAAGTCGTAATGGTAGCCACAAAATCTTTCAAAGAACATTTATTAACTACCCATATAGTCTCATAATTGGCCATACCAACATTAAAATCACCAACTACCATCTAAGGAGATCTAACATCAACCATTTGAAGGAAAGAATTTTGAAGAGAGCAATGAGTAACATAGTTAACACTTCCCTAAACAAAGGTAAGAAAATGCAAAGACCCTCTAAAGGAAATTGAAATCATGACTTGTTAGGTAGAAATCATATATACAGAAGCATCCAAAATCTGAGAAGAAACAAACATGTTTAGATTCGAACGAGAGTAATTATTCAAGCAAAGTAAACCCCAAAGAAACCTAATGCCAAGAAGCAACACTATCAAAAGAACATTAAGACTCAACTAAATGAAGAAAATCTGGCCTATGACGAGTGTGAAATTTGCCTAAAGCACTAACTACGCCTGTGTTTTTGCATAGAACTGCAGCCTGCATGCACAAGGCCCACGTTGCTGCTGCCACTTTATAGCCAAATGAAAACATATACACACACACACACACACACATATATATATATATATATTAATTGTCCTAAATGCCATGTGTTTTCTATTTTTTCCAAATCTCAAGTTTCCATTTTCGATTGTAAAATTATTATAAAATTGTCCCGCCATTTGGATAATTTTTATTAGGTCTAAAAATCAAGAAATGAGCTTCTAACTCATTCCATTTGATGAAGATTCTTGATAATTAAATTTGATTTAATTATAAGCTCAAGAGAGGTTATGAAGACCACGAAGACTACAAGTAAAGGTCGAGGAATGCCTTAGTTAATTTTGTAATCTTGAAAATAGTTTAGGTCATTAAAACCAAAGAATTAGGTCATACATATGTTGTTTATTTAATTATTTTTCATGAGATAATTGTATAATTATACAACATATACATGCATTAAAAATATGTAGAACCCTGAATTTTATTTCCCTAGAAGAAATAGTATTTTCTTCATAAATAGTATTTCCAGATGAATAATAATTTTGTGTGAATAGTATTTTCGAGTGAATAATGATTTCCGAGAAATAGAAAATTTTCTCAAGTTTCGTGAGATAAAATTTTTTCGGTTAATAGTGTTTCCAGATGAATAGTATCCGTGTGAATAGTGATTTTTGGAAAATGGACCCCAAATATCATAAGTCCCGGAGTAGGAATTAGAGTTATTAGAAATTGAAACGGGACAAAAATAGGTCTGGTTAAGTGGATTTTGAGGGTTCCAAATATTTATCGATAAAAATACTCTTATCGGAAAAGTTATGAATTTTAGTAAGTTTATAACTAATTTTTTTTTTTTTCAAAGCATGGAATTGAAAGTTAAGACACCCAATTAGAGTATTGCATGGTCAATTTGATGATAAGATGATCATGGAATATTTTTAGAATTTATTAGTGTTACATGATCATTAAATTTTAAGTTTAAGGAATTAATGAATAGGTGCATGAATGGATAATTATCAAAGAAGCACAATCCATGTGCTTAGGTGAAACCCAATGAAGTATTGACACATATAAGTCAAAAAGTAAGAGTAATTAGTTGAGGTTGAATAAAAAAATTGAATGGATTGGTTAGTTATTAAATG
This sequence comes from Litchi chinensis, assembly GCA_019925255.1. NCBI lineage: Eukaryota > Viridiplantae > Streptophyta > Magnoliopsida > Sapindales > Sapindaceae > Litchi > Litchi chinensis. The sequence continues at coordinate 9,596,478 of CM034462.1, read as the reverse complement.
GATTGAATTTTTGACCAATCACATTATTTAAATTATAATTAAGGGCATTTTTGATATTTGAGTGATCATTTAAGGGCAAAATTGTCAAAGGGGTGGATGACTATATAAAGTGAAAGCAAGAATGGATGAATGAATTCGAACAAGAGAGGAGAGACGTGAGAGGGAGAGTGAAATTGAAAGAAAAAGAGAGAGAGAGAGAGAGAGAGAGAGAGTGATGCCATGAAGAAGAAGAAGAGGCCAAGGTTTCAAGTGATTTTATCAACTTTCTACTCTTATTATCACCCCTAAAGAATCAAGAAGAAGTAAGGAAGAATTGGTAAGCTAAATGATTTTAGTTTGATGTTAGTTGGTATTGATTTTTATGGGTTTTTTAGGTTTGCTGATTAATGAGTTCATTGATGGATTTTATGGGTTGATTAAAGGTTGATCATCCTTAAATTGAGCTTGGAAGTGGAAGAAGAGTGAAGCAAGTGTTGATCAAGCTATTTTAGTAAGGTGAGTTAGGGTTGATATATTAAATTGATGAAATTAAATTGATTTGGTACTTTAAGGTTTTGATTGATCTATTGAGGATTATTTGAGGCTATTGTGTGTGATTTTTGAGCTTCGAATGAAGTGAATAAATTGTTTGTGTGATATACTAGTATGTGATTAATTTGGAAAAGATTAGGTAATTGGATGTATTTTAGTGTTTGAATGAGTTTATAGTTGATATTAGATTTATTTGAGATGAATTTTGGAAAGAAAAATCAAGTGAATGAATTGTTGGACAAGTATACTAGTGAGTGGACTACTTGTGTTTTGCATGTGTTTATGTTGATTTTAATGTTTGAATGGTTGGTATGATGTTTTGGAATGAAAATGAGTTGATTGGTATCAAATAAGTGGAAGAAAAAATGGAATTAGAAAGTTTGGGTGATTATGTTGGGTAAGGGAAAGAATGGGTGTAAATTGGTTATCCAGTCTTTTTAATATGTTTTGATGATGTTTATAAGGTGTTTGAGTGCTTTGGTGCTAAAGAAATTAATAGAGTTGGATGTGAGATTATTAGTGGAAAATATGGTGAAGTGGTGAATTTATTGAATAAATATATATTGAGATGGATTAAATGATTAATTGGCATTTTATTGTGTTAAAGATTTAATTGAGTGATTTATTGAATATTTGAAGAAGTTTAAATGCAAAATGTTGGTTAGAAAGTTGGTTGGAAGATTATGTCAAGAATTGGAATTATATTGTATATTATCATGTGACTTTAAATTGAAGAAATAATTGAGATTGATATTAAATTTAAGTGGAAAAGGGTGATGAATCTATGGTGGAATGTGATTTTAGGTGACTTGGAAGAAAAAATAATCAAAGGAAGGTTTTGAAGGAGTGGTGGAGTAGTTGGAAGTAAATTTGTGAGTGGTTATAAATTCTTTTAAAAGCGTTTATGTACTTTTCGATTATTTACAATTTATTGCTTCAATTATTGTTTAGTATCCAATTTATAATGGTTAAGTTACCATTTTATTTAATCATCTATTTTATAATTGTGATGTATTTAAACTTTAGCATGTTAATCATTTTAGTATTAAAGCATTTAGTATATTTGAGTATATATGTATGAATAGACATGCTAAAGTAGTTTTGAAGGTTAGACTTTGGCTTTAGAAAAATGAGATTTTAGTTTCAAGCAACAAACCAAAAGAAAAGAAAGAATTTTTAGTATTATGAAAGAGATTTTAGATGTCTTTGGTTTACCCTAATCCCCAGTATACCCGACCGTAGTACCATTGTGTGTATGGCAAGATGGTTAGGATAGTTACTAGCTTAGGGGTATGAGTCTGAATCCGTGAGTTGCCCTTTGCACATATATGGTAGTGTAGATCTATCTGATGTTGGAAAGGGAATCGCGACCTCAAGAGTTTCCCACATCTGCGACTACACATGATAGCATTCTCGAGCTCTAGTGGCGATGAAAAATTTCGTCACAATAGGGCTAAGCTTCCTTGGGTTGTCTTTGGCGAGATAAAAGAGAAAAACAAGTTAATAGACGTGAAGTTTATTAAATTAGAAATTTATTTCCAGTTTCGAGAAATAAAGAAAAGTTTACAAGAATTAATTAGTTTCATAATATTAATAAAGTTATAAGAAAATTGTTAATTTTATAAATTATTTCGAGAGGATATATATATTTTAGAAAAGAAAATTTTAGTTAAAAGTTATTCGCTCACTGAGTTTTATATTCACCATTTTTTTTATGTGTTTTTGAAAAATTCTCCCCAGGTGCAGGAACAAACCATCAATCAAAGAGGCTCCGTCGGATGCATAGGTGACCTGACGTAAAGATACCACTCCATAGGCTTATATTCGAAAGTGTATGTCATGCATTACATGCAAATTTTGATGAATATATATGTAAATTATTTGTTGGGTTGTATATAGTATTTTGTATTTATAAAAATTAAATTTTTGACAAATGAAATTATATAATTATGTTAACTAAAAATGAAGTGTATTTATTGATTTCAAATTGAAACATGATTGTGGTTGGATTGTGGAAATTATTTGAGAGCTTAAGGCCTAGTAGTGGAGAACTATTTGTCATAAAAGTGTTAAATTTTGAAATTTGCAAGGTGACATATTTAGAAAACAACCGTTATACTGTCTAAATTTTTACAAATTCGTTTTATAAATGTTTGAAATAAAAAGAAAGGAAAAAGAAAAATTTACCCGTGTTTCTACATTAAAAGAAAGTTTTAAAAAGTAAACGACGTAGCTTTACGAGAACTTTCCAGTTTGATCAGATATCCGCTGGAGGGCTACCGTGAGGCAGCCAGTAGACCTAGTAAGAAGAGGAGCCTATCAAAATATACCATATATAAGCATGAAGTGTCTACTCATTGTATTAGAACATGACATACATCATATGTACTAGAGGGCTACCGTGAGGTAGCAGGTAGGCCTAGTAAGAAGAGGAGCCTGTCAAAATATACCATATATAAGCATGAAGTGTCAACTCATTGTATTAGAACATGACATACATCATATGTATTATTTTTATTTTTTGTTATTAAAGTCGTTTTTTAGCATAAAAAGAGATAATAATACATAAAATGCCTTTTAAAAAATATGAATTGATTTTAGTAGAAAATCATATATTTCAAATTAAAAAATTTGATTTCGACAATCAACATTCATAATGTGGATTAGATTTTAATTTTTTAAAATCGGGTAATTTCATATTGATTCTAGTCTTTATAATATTGATTATTGAGAATAGATCTAAATTTTTAAACGTTAAAAATCCGGTAATTTAGTGTTAATAGGTTTTGGATTTTAGTAACACATAAACTCCTTGTAACTTATGTTATCTTATTAGTCATTGATGAGCAACAAAGAGGGACATGGCCAAAGGCAATAGCAGTGGTGGTAGCAGAAGTAGTACCACCCTTATACCCAATTCAAGAACAACTTCCAGGAATTCAATATTGTGTTGATAGTACTCATCCATGGTATCCATATTACAAGAAATTGGGTCTTTCACATCACGCAAAATATGTTGTCGAAAGTTTTAACAACATGCATCTGCATACCACATAAGTTAACTTTCAAATGGTAGCAAATAGCAAGTCTATATATTATTAATGTTAGTTGACAAGTAGACAAAATGTACTCGAGTAGGTGGTTTGAGTTACTTTAGTTAAATGTTATTTTTATTTTATATTTTTGGATTCTGCATTATAATATATATTCATCAAACGATATATAAATAAGAGTAGTTTATTAACTCTTGATTGTTGCATTATGTTGTGAATTACATGAGTTACTTCTCTAAAAGCAATTTTCATTCACTAATGTTCAAAAACTTTTGATGCACTGGCTAAAATCAATTAAATGTCTAGACTAAAATGAATAACCAAGTTGTTCTTAGTCCAATAATGCTAAAATTTAACCCAAATTGGTCCATAATGAGTTTGATTGAACCACTCTATCTCCAGTATAAAGTGTACTTTTCTTTTACAATATGAAATCTTGTTAAACCGATTGCAATTAACATGGAAGTTTTGTCATATTCAAGGACATTGGCATGCATAAAGATGCAGGTTACATGGTATGTTTTGGATAGGTATCGAGTGTGATAGATCCGGTTCCAATATCAGCACTACAAGCAAAGTTTCCGTTCTTAACATAAGCTTCTCTAGCACATCACATTTTAACTCAGGCTAAGCTCCTTAAAACTGCTGGAGAGGTATTAGTGTCTTGAAGGTGCGGGTAAGTCAGACGTACCCTTTGTTAGAAGCTGGCAAGGCTCATGCTGCCCTTGAAAGCCGGAAAACAACAGGCTCACTTGTGCTACTATCATGATCAAGCTGCTGAGCAAAGCCTCAATCCCTTGAAACCATTTGTTTTCTCTTCATAGAAACCATATCGACACTTGGGTTTGATCAATAACCTCAATGTTTGTCTCGGTTCTTTCTATTGTCATTGATGCTATTATGATTTTGTAATAGTACCATAGCTGTGTCACACATTTCGTTTTGTCACATAAAGTAATGAGCATACATACGTTTTGTTGAAAATGATAATAACTCATGAGCATACATATGTTTTGCTGAAGATGATAATGAAGAGAAAAAAAGAAAAAAAGAAAAAACAACAATTACTTTTGTTAAAAATAAGAATTTGTGGAATAATGAGTTTCAAAATTGTTTTATAAAACTCAAGAACCCTAGATCCATAAAACAATAAAATAATATAATATAAATAATTAAAAATCAGATTTTTACCTTCTATATTGATCTTTGTGGATTGTTCATTGTCTTACCTTGTCTAATATATCTCTACACCAAAAAACAAGTGAGTTGACACAATTATATAAAATTGTGTTCATTTTCTATTGATTTCTTTTCCAAAAAGAATAGATAATATTTGTAATATGTGAGTATTGATTTTGGTTATATAGAGAAGAAAGATACGGATTTTTCTTCTCAATATTATCCTATAGATTTTTTTTTTTTTCAAAGAACTTACAACAAAAACAAAAAATAACTTCTATCGAAAAAGAAAACCATTTCTTTTTCATTTATAGACAACCAATTAGGATTTTAATTAATCAAAATTAATATCAAATCCCATGTTTATTAAAATTAAACTTTTACCTCATATGAAATAATTAATTTAAAATTAATTCATGTTACGTTTTGAAATTGAATTTGTGACCTCTAATTAATTCAAAATTAATTTATACAAGAGTCACTATTGAGAATCAAATTCAAGATTTCTTATAAAATTAATTAAATAATTATTAATTCATAATTAATAATTAACTAATTAATTATCAAATAATTGGATAATTAATATTATTCAAATACTAAGCCAACATAAAATTTGCTACTAACATAACAAATGTAATTGGACAGTCCAAATACAATATTCTATATACATGTTTCTTATAATGAAATGAGCTATTAAGGGGACCCGATGGACCTATAGTTTTGAACTCCAATAATATCATAATTATTAATTAAACTTTTTAATTAAATAATTCACTATTATTAATCTTAGAGTTACTCCACTAAAAACCTAAAATTGTACTCTCAAAATTGCAGATATTTTTATACAATCTGAAATTTTTAGTGTTTATTGGTTTAACCACTACATATGATTTAACCCTCTACAAATAGTTTATAATTAGAGCTAGGTCAGAATGCTCGTTTTACCCCTCTAATTATTTCTTGTTCCTTAAGTATCATTGATTCTCTAATAAACAATATATTCATAACAACTTATGAATTTATCTTTTAGCTTACATATGAATAAAAAATTAAGTGTTCTTATTGTTTAAGAATTGAATCGACCCTTAAAGGAACTACTTCTCTACCTCTCGTAAGAAAAAAGTGGATTCTACTATTGTATAGAATGTTCTTAGTTACTTACTAAATCATATCCCTAAAATACGAAGTTATTGATTGGGCATTTGCACTAATCTTATCCATATAAATTAAAGGATATAATTCAACAAACAGAAGTCCATAATATTCGTAGGATTAAGATCAATTCATATATGATCATTTAGTCAATAATTATAAATCTCTAAGTTTAACATATATTAATTAGAGACTCATGTTTATCATAGTCCAGTCCTTTATAATATTTGTAAGCCCTCATCCAGATTTATTATTTTATGATAATTCCTTCACCTAGATTTATCATTTTATGGTATTAGAAATCTCCGAATTGAGTTATGGTCATCGTATGCCTCCAGTAGTATTATTTGGGGTTTATTATATTTTCATATTGCAAATCAGATGTCGTTTGATTGACCCCGGTATGATTGGAAAGCGAGTAACATTTATTCATATATTAATCAAGCAAGGTAAGCTTACGAAATAAAGTAAATGATATTTTAATTCAACTAATGAGAAAAGAGATAAGTGGCATGAAAAGTAATGGTTATGGAAGTGTCACATGTCATCTAGTGAATGGTTGGATAGATAAATGGATGAGAAAATGACAAGTGGACCAATAGAATTAAAAAGTATAAAGTTTTGGGTACTAGTAAGATTATTGAAAGTTTGAGGTTATTAAATGAAATTTCTTGAGGGATTCTTTTGTAATTGAGAATTTAAATATATAAATAAGTGTTTTGTCTTATTTGAGACCATTTTTGGTCGTGAAAGAGAGAGAGCAAGTGAGAGAGAAAGAGAGAAAAGCCGAGAGAACCATTCCCGTGCAAGAAAAAGAGGAGGAGAAAAGAAGGTGATCGGGGTGGATTTTCGACACGATTTCTTCACGGAAATTGTTCCTTATCACCTCATCTAACTACCCCGCAAATTTGAAGCGAAACGATAGCCTATTCGGTGAGTTATGTCCGTTTAAAGTTTGTAGCTTTCTTTGAAAACCCATTCTCTCTCTTCATAGTTTTTCAAGATTGAGTTTAAGGATGATGAGAGGGAGTTGGGTAGATTATTTTGGTATGATTTGTGAGTAATTTGGTGGTCTAAAAATGGGTGAAAGAGAGAGAGAAAGTATAGGCCAAAAATGGGTTTTTATAGGATCCGAATTCGTTTTCGATTCTAAGGATTTAAATGGAAGTTATAGAGGTTAGGAAATAATCTTTTAAAGTTAGATTTTGAAAACGAAAAGTTTAGGATCGATTTCGGAGATAAACGGACGAGTTGAAGGGTGTTTTCCGAAACTTTTCCAGACGCGTTCGTTTAATCTTCGAAATCATTTATTTTATCATGGTTAGGTGTTAGAATAATAGCAGATTGATTGTTGAAGTTGTCGGACGTTCGGAGTGAAAAATAAATTTTATTAGTAAGCGATATTCGTAAGCGAGATCGAGCGAATTTCGTTCCGAGCTTCCGACGACGAAATTAAGTATTCTGAGGTACTTCTAAGAAAGAATAAATAGGATTTGTGTAGAGAAATCAGATTTCGAAAACCCTGATTGAATAGAAATTGAGATTTGGAAATTTAGACATTAAAGGGTATTAATAGAAATAAATGAGATCTTTATTGATTTTAGTGTTATTTGAATAAGTTAAATGACCCTAAATGGATATTTGATGTTCTAGGGTAAAAGCGGAAAGTCCAGGAGGCCTTCGGAAGAGGATCGGATTTTATCCGAGGGTGTATCGTGAGTAGAAATCCCACCTCACCAAGTGTAGTATCATTAAAGTTTATTAATGATTATTTATATTTATTATGTTGTTGTAATTAAATTGCATATTATTGTTCTATCAATATTTTATTATATGAATTTTAAGTTAAGTATGTGTTTATGTAATGAATTATCGAGAATTAACGTTTTTAGGCGTATCGCCTTAAAAACGAGTTTACTTAAGAATATTGAGAAAAAGAATTTTTATACGCCGATGGTTTACCCTAGCCCCAGTTAAGCATCCAGTAGAATGCTTTATACGTGCATGGTAGATGTGAGAAAATACTAACTAAGAGAGAGAGAGTTAGTTGAGCGACCCTCTGCACGTATAGGGTAGTGTAGTTCGAACCGATTGCGTAGGGGTAACGCGTGCCCAGAGTCGCGCATCGGTGACTGCATTGGGTAGATTCCCTGATTCCTAGTGGCTAGCTAGAGATTTATGTGGCCACGACAGAAGTAGTTTTCCCTGGGTTACCATCAAGGCGAGAAATGAGAAAGTTTTCGAAAGAAATTCAAATTGAATTTCAGAAACAAATGTATTTGAAAGACTAAAAAGTATTTCAAAAAAATACTTTAGTTTATGAAATGGTTTAATGTTTATCTCATTGAGTTATACTCACTAGTTAATTTCTATGTGGCTTTTAAAATGTTCTCTTAGGTACAGCAGCGAGTCGTCCAGCAGACGAGGCTCAGATTGACGCGCGGAGAGACTGACGGACGACTACACCTCATTGTATAGCTCATATTTTGTCATGCATGTGTTGTACATAAATAAAGTTGTAAATGACGTAAATTATAAACATAAATATTAGTTGTTGGATGCATGTTTTGTGAAAAGGTTTTTCTAAAACAAAAATCTAAAATTTTCATCCATTTCATAATTGTGATTGGGTATGTCGTAATTGGTTTTGGATAAGGGCCAGAGGCCCTTGGTAGTGGAGATTGTGTGCCATAGAAGTATCTTTAAATTGCTTTTGAATTTGCAAGGTGACCTAGTTCAATAAACAGTCGGCATGCTGCCGGATTTTCGTTAGAAAAATGAAAATTTTTACCTTTGCCACCAATTAAATGATTTATAAAATGAGTCTAAAGTGAGTCTGGGTGCTCCGGTAGGACTTCTCTGAACCAAAGCTAGGGTTCACTGGAGCTCTATCGGAGTACTACGGTATCCTTCACGGGTCCAGAGTAGGGATTCGGAAAGGGTCTCATCAATATTTATTATATAAAATGCTTCCATTTCCATGTCATTACATGAATAGTCTCAGATAAAACTATTGTACCAATACAAAATGGACCACAACTGTAGATTTACCACAAACAAAGTACACAGTTTCGTTTGTTTTTCACGAACACTCTAGATTATTTATCTCAAATTAAATCCACTTGTATATAATACTTAGATACTTAGTTTGAAATTACATCAATAATCAAAGATGTTTCTCATGATATATTCAATTTTTGTAAAATATATAAATTGAATAAAATGAATACTTTATTAATATTTATAAAACCGTTTACATTATTACAAGCTTTTAGGACATAAAACCCAATAGATAATAACTCATGAGCATACATAGGTTTTGTTGAGGATGATAATAATAGCTTATATGCAGCGTTTTAGACCAAAGTAAATGCTTGAGCTTCTTGGTGGGAAACCCGTCACTATAGCCAAATTGTGATGGATTTATCAACATTTAATCCATTTCAATAATGACTTTATTGAAGTAATTCAGTATTGATCAGAGTTAAAAGTTGTATTCGTTTAGAATTCCATTCAATTCAAATGGAATGAAATTTAGCACAGTATAAATTCAAATTTCTATGGATTAATGGACCAACTGCATGCTATACAATTATACAAATAAAATATTATAGAAATATATATCTGAAATAATTATACTACTTAGTCAAAATCATAATAATATCATATAGTTCAACACAAATAAATAATTGTACAAATGAAAAAAGAAAATTATATTATTATAAAGAAGACGCTGATATATTTCACACTATAATTGTACTAGAATAAAGAGTCCACCAATTTTCTTCTTTGACTAATTATTGGGGTATTGTACTAACCTTGTTACTCAATATTTTGTGTGGAAGTGCCACTGAACTTTCAATATTAGCAGATTATTATAAAAGTGAGATTGAATCATATGATATTTAAACCGCCTGACGTGATCTGTATGGTCAGTTTGAATATCATATGATGCAACCTCGCTTTTAGAATAATCAGCTAATATTGAAAGTTCAATGACACCTTCACCACAAAATATTAAGTAACAAGGTCAGTACAATGCACCAAAAATTAGCCTACAAAACATCATATATTTTCCCACCTCAATTCAACACACCTCCCAATTGACATACCTCCCCAATTTGGGATTCAAGAATCCAAGGAGCTTATCCATGCCACAAGAAATTATTCGTCTTAAAAATTAATCACAATTAAACAATTAATTAACTGCTTCAAACTCTAGAACAAATGCTTAACAAACAAAGGAAACAACAGGCGAAAAGTACGAAACAAGAACCAGAGAAATGATCCAAACAATACCCATTTTGGTTCTACAAAAGGGAAAAATAAAAATAAAAAATAAAAACATTGCCCAAACAAGGAAACCTAGTCACATCTAGATCAAATTTAAAATACAAACATCATTGATGTCAAATTCAGCTCCCAACTATTCGACCTTCACAATAAAATACAGTATAGTATCAAACCATAGACGCAGCATATACAAGATAGCTAAGAGAATCAAAACCCACAAATCTTATAAGAAAAAAAAAAAAAAACATAAAAGTTGATAAACCCTTAAAACTATAAGCAGCCGCCACCCAACAAAAGTTTATCTTTCATAAGATTTTAAAATGAAATAAATGTGCCAATCAACTAAACACAACAGCCAAGAAAGAAAACAAGAATGTGATATGTGGAATAATCAAAAGCGGAATTCAGAATGACAAGGACTATACCTTGCACTAATTGAAATTTCCTTTAGATGCCAAGCAAATAACTTTAGGACAGAGATTGCAAATATATAGTCACATCAAGTTTCAGATACATCGCATACGTACATGTATATTTATGGTATATATCTCAGCATATGGTATATATCTTTATCTCTATCTCTATACATCGTTATCATCTTTATCTCTATCTCTATATATGGTTATATAATTATAAATAAATATGAAAGAAAATAGATATATACATCTCCATTCCTACATATAAAATCTATCTATATCTCTATCTTCATGTCAATATAGATAAACCATTTATACTCTCTCTCTTTCTTTATATATATAAACCATATGTATAGATAGAGATGTATATATCTCTATCTCTATCTCTATCTCTATCTCTATATATGGTTATATATGTATAAATAGGTTATATATCATTATTTATGTATAAATGGTTATATAAATAACCATATATAACCTATATATACATATATAACCATATATAGAGACAGAGATAGAGATGTACACATCTCTATCTGTACATATGGTTTATATATATATATATATATATATATATATACACACACGCAACCATGTATACATATATAACTATGTATAGAAATAGAGACAGACACCATATGTAGAGATAGAGATGTATACCATATATACAGCTACTTGTGTGTGATGTAATTTGAGCTAAATGTGACTATAAAGGTGTGATGTTTTATGTACTTTGATCATGAAATGAAGTATTGTAATTGAATTCTCAATGTTTAAGATTGTATCTATAACCCTAATCTTAGTAGACTCAGAAGATTAATTGAGCCTAAATGAAATCAATAAAATTAGCCCAATTAAGATAGTCCAATCAAATGCAAAGAGTCCAAAATTTTAGGTGGGCCAATTTCTTTAGCTTGTGTTGGTTTTAACACAACCCATTCTTTTGTTAAATGTTCCTCATTTGTTTATATGGACCCATTTAAGCGGACATTTTTCTATTAAATGAAAGGCAGGCGTGGGCACGAAATCAAAAGCAAAGAATTGAAATTGAAATGAGACAAGGAATGGTGGCTGAGAGGAAGGCAAGTGTCATGAGATAGTATAGAAATGAAAGAAAGTGAGCTGCAGCATAAGAAAAAAAATGGGGGAACAAAAGTGACAAACGAGAGAGACAGGTGTGAGACCAAGCAATAAAATGAGAAAGCAATGAAAGACTTGAGAGGTGGTCAGCTTGCAAGAATAAGACAAACAAGTGATGGTGGCGATTTTTTTTAAATAAAAAAATGTCAATCTTTAAATTTGATAAGCAATATTGAGACATGCAGGAGAAAGGGTGAGGTGGCTTTGCTGTAGTTTATTATGTGTATATATATGTATATCTACTGCTAGAATCAAATAGCAAATAGAGGCTGAAACCGAGCAGTAAACACACAGAAGGCTGGTTTGGCAGTAGGAAGGAAAAAAAAAAAAAAAAACAAAAAAACAAAAACAAAAGAAAACGGTGAGAAGAGAAAATAAAGAAGAAAAAATAGAAGAAACTTTAAGATAGTTGTACAGAATATTTGAGTGTCTGATTTATCCAAATAACTAAATTCATTTCAATGAGATTTGAATTTTAGGAAATTAGTTAATTTTTTCATAAGTTTTAAATTGAATTTATTTGATTTTAAGATAAATCCAAGATTATGAGAAATCATATAGGAATCCATTTTAAATCTAGATTTAGGCAAAGGAGTCCTATGAATGGATAGTTTTATCTTAACCCAATTGATTTAATTATGATTATTTATATTTCAGTTTTTATTATTTATTGGAAATGAATGATTTATTTTTTTAAATAACATGTGATTGGATTATCAATTTTATATATATATACACGTATCAAAACTTTCAATTGGAATTTATGTTTTCAGCTTGAATTTATTATAAGAGATGTTTAGAATATTTTTAGTAATATTATGTTATGTTTTGAGAAATAATATCTATTTATGTTTTGAGAAAAATATTATTCATAATTATGTATATTTGAATATGGAAATAGTTTAATATTTGAGAATAAAAATAAAAATGTTTTTAAAATACCAAGGTTATACCCTTCCTTCTAATGGTCAGATAGGCTATATATTTGTGAGTCTTAAAATTACCTAGTACCTATATGATAGATATCGAGAAAGTCATTGAGTCACCTGACACATGTATGACAGATGTTATTTCTCACTCTACATGTGTGTCAAATGTCTTCATCACATATAACAATTTCTCTTGAGTACTAATTGGTGTAGATTGAGATTTTATAAGTATGCAAAAATGATCTATACATCTATAAATGACTAACCAAATACTGGAATAGAAAACCTAGTATTTCCTTCATAATACCTAGTGGATTCATTGCATCGAACTCAAGCTTTGTTGTTGAGAATTTCACATCCGAAGGATTATGTACTAATAGTGAACTTGAATGAAGCACTTGCTTCGAAAAAGAAGATTTCCATCCTTTAATTGTTGCTTGTTCATGGCTTCTACTGGCTTCATGCACATGTACTTCTCCTTATTCTGAATGTCAAGGTCCTTAGATACTACATGTGGTTCATATTTTGCAAATTTAATTCCTTATCATATGATACAATGTTTTCCTTGAGAAATTCAATTTTAGCATCAACGTGAGAGTTTTCATCTAACTCATTCGTCATCACATCCATCTCATGTCTAGGAGTGTTGGCTCACAATTTTTCTCTATGAGTTCATCTAATATCCCTCTTTCCTCTACCTTCGACCAATCTCCTCTCTATCGATTCTAGCCTTTCCCTGGTTATTCTCCTTATTTATCTCTTTTATCGATTGGTTCATGGCCATTGTCAATTGCGCTATAGACTACCACTTTATCTATCATCTTAGAAATTCTAGATTGACTCTCTTCTAAGGCTTCTGACCTTTTGGCTTCCATGTCTCTTAGTAAAATCTCCCAACAAAATTTTTGCTAAAACACTCTTAATGAGAGCACTAAACAGCAAACCCTAGCCATCCTAACCTGTGCCACACGCTAGGATAATTAACAAATAAATCAGCCTACAGAATGCGTAGATTAATCCTCTTGAATTAGATCACATAATAACCTAACCCGGGCCCAAACAATTCCAAGTAAGAATACCAACAAAAGCCTAAAGAAAAATCAAGAGACTTGCCTCACAAAGCTACGATATTTTATTAATATTCCAAAAGCCAAAAGAATAATCAAACCCTAATTTTGAAGTTCCATTTATATTAAGACAATTCTAATTTTCAAAGAAAACAAGTCTTCTTTAGAAAATAAAATCCTAAAAGAAAATAGCCCCAATTAATAAAAGGAAATAACACATACCATAATTAATAAAAGAAAATAAACCTAATTAATTTAAGAAATAACACAAAAATCCTAATTTAAATTATAGTCCTTAAATCTCGAAATCCACTAGCTTGCACCAAATGCATCCCTTGCGACGTGCATCATGGGTTGCAACTCATGACATAATGCACAAGAGCTCTCAGGAATTACCTCACAAGATGAGCCACTGATTGCATGTCACAGCATAACTCGTTGGTGCCCTTTAGAGTAATTGCACAGCTTGCACTGCTAGTTGCAGTCAGCGATGTAAGTCGCACGCTCTTCCTTTTTACCCTTTCAAACCTTTGAATGTTCTCATCAGAATGAATGGAAAAACTAGCATGTTGTATCAATGGAAACTTTTGAGAATATTTTATTCTAATTTAATTGCTTGAAAATTTGGTTGGAATTCATGACACAGAACAACAAAATAAATTCAAAGTTGGGTCGAGTGAATAAATGTATCCTATGGTTCCAATTATAAGGAAATTAAAAGAAAAGAGCTTCTATTCTCAATTGATTTTGAATGATTCCCCAATCCAACTAAATGTTAAAAAGGCTAATTTATTGCCATGAGATTCTGCTTTTGAAAAGCAGATTACGTGTTTTTTTACAAAGCAAAGTGTGAGAATATTCTCATCTTGCTTACATGACTCATGTTTATAGTTAACGTATCACTAATTAAGTTTCCGGAAAAATCTTACAAATTTGTACAAATTTCCTCACTCATTTCTTTATTAGAATTAAAAAAAAAAATTCTATTATATATTGCATATATGTGCTTGTAGGATTAGTATATATAGCAGCTAACATAGGCAGAAACCGTCTTGGCTCGAGAATTTTATTTTTATTTTTATTTTTTTTAAAAAAAGTGCCTAAGTTAACCTTGTACAACTGAATAAGTTTTAGCTTGAACAGAAAGAAAATTTCTGCAAGTAATCTTGAATGATAACATTCGGTTTTTCCATTCCTCAAACAAAGAAAAGAAAAACAACACCTTATATAGTCTTGAGAAGTCAGTATTTAACTACTAAGCTACTGCCACCTGCCAATGAACTAACTAATTATCTGCATCTAAAATACTCTCCATTTTATATACAAAATAAATATACAATATGGACTAACAAACTTTTCAATCAACATACTTTACATCCCCCCCTCAAGGTGGAGCTTGGTGGAAATCACACAAGCCCAACTTGGATAGCAAGGTATAGAATGCAGGTGCAGATAAAGATTTTGTAAAGATATTAGCCAACTGCAGCTTGGAAGGAATGTGTTGTGGCTTAAGAAAGCCTTGTTTATACTTGTCCCGTACCAAATGACAATCTATTTCCAAGTGCTTTATTCTTTCATGAAAAACTGGATTAGCAACAATATGTAGGGCAGCTTGATTGTCGCACCAAAGAGAAAAAGGAAGAGAGCATTTGATCTGAAAATCATTCAAGATATAGAAAAGCCACTGCGACTCACAAACTGTTGAAGCCATGCTTCTATACTCTGCTTCTGTTGATGATCTAGAGACAGTGGTCTGTTTTTTTGTTTTCCACGAAACCAAAGCTGACCCCAATAAAACACAATAACCAGTGAGAGATCTTCTACTGTCAGGACATGATGCCCAATCAGCATCACAGTATGCTTGCATTTGTAAGGAGTTATTGGCTGGATAAAACAGTCCTTTAGAGGGGCAACCTTTGAGATATCGGAGAACATGTATGGTAGCATCCCAGTGTGACTGACATGGAGCACTCACATATTGACTTAGTTGCTGCACAGCATAGGTGATGTCCGGTCTTGTAAAACCAAGATAAAGCAATCTTCCAATTAATCTTCTATATCTATCTGGATCTGTCAACAAAGAACCTGCATCACTCACAAACTTGTGTCCTTTTGGAAGTGGGACAGAAACCGGTTTGGCTCCTAATAACCCCACATCCTTTAGGACATCTAACACATATTTTCGTTGATTAACATAAGTTCCAGCAGAAGACCTTGCAATTTCAAGACCAAGGAAGTATTTTACATAGCCAAGGTCTTTGATAGTAAACTTAGAATGAAGGAACTTCTTAACATTAATAATTTCATCCTCAGAAGTTCCTGTGATCAACACATCATCAACATACACAATCAAGGCCAACAAGGAAGTAGATGTTTGCTTAACAAATAGGCAACTATCATGTGTTGATTGATGGAATCCATATTCTGTTAATTGCAAAGAAAACTCATGGTTCCATTGCCTAGAGGCTTGTTTAAGACCATATAGAGACCTTTTAAGCTTACAAACCTCTCCTTGCTTTGCTTTAGTGTACCCTTCTGGAGGTTTCATATAAACCTCCTCATTCAAGTATCCATGTAAAAAAGCATTGTTTATATCCAACTGATGTATAAGCCAAGACCGGGCAGCTGCTATGGCTATAAACACTCTTACTGTCACTAACTTTGCAACTGGTGAAAAGCTATCAAAATAATCCACCCGTTCAACTTGGTTGTACCCTTTTGCAATAAGTCTGGCCTTAAATTTTTCTACACTACCATCTGGTTTTAACTTCACCTTATAAACCCACTTTGAACCAACTGCCTTTTTGCCTTTAGGCAAGACTGTCAACTCCCATGTCTTATTAGCTTCTAATGCATTAAGTTCCTTATTCATAGCTTCAACCCACTCTTTACTATTACTAGCTTGAATATAAGAACTTGGTTCTTGTATATTTGACACATTAGCCAAAAATTCTATGTATGTAGGTGAAAATTATGATGATATATGATATGGAAATGTGTTAGGTGTGTATTGAGATGATGAATCTGTAGACTAATCTGAAAATACACTGGCAGTTGATGTTGATGGAGATTGTATTATGTTTGAGACAAAATCTTTCAACCAACCTGGTTTATGTTTAACTCTAGTACTTTGTCTAAGAGGTTTAGGTGATGAATGAATGCTGGTTGAAGGACTCAAAGCTGTTGGTTCAGTTTCTATCAGGTTAGGCTGAATATGTCTATCTAACTCAGGCATGTTAGAATTTAAAAGAGGTGTATGAGTATCCTCATTAATAGGAACAGTAGGTAAAGGAATCAAAGAAGGTACTGAAGATGTAGTTTTGAAGGGAAATTCTGTTTCATGAAATACTACATCTCTTGAAGTAAAAATGTTATGAGATACCATATCATAGACCTTGTATGCCTTTTGACCTGTCCCATATCCCACAAAAATACATTTGAAGGCTCTTGGATCAAACTTATCTTTATGAGGATAAGTATTGGTTGCATAGCAAAGACATCCAAATGTTTTAAGAAAATCATAATTGGGTGATCTTTCATAGAGTACTTCATAAGGACTTTTCCAACAAAGTACTGAACTAGGAAGTCGATTGGCAATGTAAGTTGCAGTCAAAAGGGATTCTCCCCAGAATTTTTTTGGCAAGTTTGATTGAAACATAAGTGATCTAGCTATTTGAAGTAAAAACTTATGTTTTCTCTCCACAACTCCATTTTGCTGTGGAGTATAAACACAAGTTTTTTTATGCAAAATGCCTAGTTCAGACAACACATTTTGGCATTCTTGATTCATAAATTCAGTCCCATTGTCAGTCCTAATTTGTTTCACTTGAACACCAAACTGGTTGTGAATCATTTTAAAAAATTTGTTTAAGGTTTGAGCTACTTGTTGCTTGTTTGGCAATAAGAAAACCCAAGTAGCTCTGCTGAAATCATCTACCACAGTAAGCATGTAATGTGATCCTGTAAAAGATGCTTGTTTGTATAGACCCCAAAGATCCATGTGTATTATGTCAAAAATTTGTTTTGTATGTATTTGGCTTGTTGGAAAAGGTAATATTTGTTGTTTAGAAATGGGACATACATCACAAGGCTTACAAGCATTAATAATATCAGTATCTATAAAAGATAAATGACTCAACACAGTAGGAGAAACATGCCCAAGTCTTTAATGCCAAATAATATTGTCTGAAGTTGAAACTTTATTTATATGACAATTTTCAATACAACCAAGACTCTTTTGATGCATAGGTACATTATTTTTGTACATAGAACGCACAATTTGTGCTTTGTAAGACAATAAGGCTTCATTCGAAAAACTGAATTTGTCCAACACATACAAGTTTCCTATCACTCTACCAACTGCCAGTGTCTTCTCAGTCCTCAGGTCCTGTAAAACACATGTAGGATAGAAAACAAACTTAATTTGGGCTGTTTTTGAAAGTTTGTTGACTGATAACAGGTTGTATTTGAAACTAGGAACATGTAAGGCACTTGTCAATATAATTTTCGGGTGTAAAATTACATCACCTATGTGATGTACTAATTTTATGGTTCCATCTGGCAGATAAACTGGGGTTCTTTGTGTTAAAACAGTTGGATTATCTATATTTTTCAGGTTAGAACATATATGGTTTGAGGCTCCTGTGTCAACTATCCAAGTTCCTAGTTCTAAATAATCAAGTGTATGTAAAGAGTAGTTTAGAATTGTACCTAAAAAGTCATTCACATATGTAAGATTAGCATGGCTGTTTGCTTCTACAGACTTCCCTTTCATGAACCTTGCCACTTCTTGTTGTATCATGTTTGCAATAGTAGCTGTCCAGTCAGTCTCTTTAGCAGCAAATAATTCTTGTTCACTGTCCAATGGTGTCTCTGCCATATTAACTCTGTCTTTGTTTTGTAATTTTCCCTTTTGATCTTTCAACTCTTTATACCAATCGGGATAGTCATGAAGTTTAAAACAAGTCTTCCTTTCATGACCATTAGATTTGCAAAAATCACAAAACCTCTCACTCTTCTTTCCTGCATCTTTCTTCTTGTACGCCCCCTTAGCCATTCCTTCCTTCTTAAAATTTTTCACCTTCACAAGCATTGCTGTGCTCTCTACATTTTCTGCAAAACTTATATGCACTTGTCTCTGTTTTTCAACTCTCAAGACCATAGAATATACTTTATTTACACTAGGCAAAGGATCCATCAATAACACTTGATTTCTTATGTGATCATAAGAGTCATTCAATCCCATCAAAAACTGCATCAAATGATTAGAATTAGTGATGTCAGTTACTGATTTTGCAACCCCACACATGCATTGTGGAACTGGCATTAAACATGTAAGTTCATCCCATAGTTTCTTAACCTTTGTATAATATTGTATCACTGACATGCTTCCCTGAGAAATCGAACTGATTTCTCTCTGCAGCTGATAAAGCATAGGCCCATTACACTCACCATATCTTTCTTCTAACTCATTCCAAAGTTCCTGAGCTGAAGTTGTGTACAAAAAAGCTTCCACAATTTCCTTTGATATTGAATTCAATATCCATGAAGTCACCATACAATCTACTCTAACCCATTGCTCGTAAACTGGTGACTCCACATCAGGTGTTTTGCATTTTCCATTTATAAACCCTAATTTCACTTTGGCTCTTAAAGCAATTCTCATTTATCTGCTCCTAGAAAGGTAATTATTGCCTATCAAGGTGTCGAAACTAGTTGCATACCTGGATGATCTGAATTCTGCAAGTATAAAGGATCTCCATTGTTGTATGACCTAGCTTCGATAGTATCGTCACCTTCAGATCTTCAAATGGAGCCAGAGATTGAATTTCTCATGTCGCTTGTCATGATCGTAATTGAACCACCAAGTCAAAGACACCAAGAACAGTTTAAGAAGAAAAAAAAACACAATTAAAAGTATCTCAAGCAAGATCTAGATCGACTTGCTCTGATACCATGAACAGAAAGAAAATTTCTGCAAGTAATCTTGAATGATAACATTCGGTTTTTCCATTCCTCAAACAAAGAAAAGAAAAACAACACCTTATATAGTCTTGAGAAGTCAGTATTTAACTACTAAGCTACTGCCACCTGTCAATGAACTAAGTATCTGCACCTAAAATACTCTCCATCTTATATACAAAATAAATATACAATATGGACTAACAAACTTTTCAATCAACATGCTTTACATAGCTCAATATTGATGCATATTCCACATCTCATCTCTCCATCCACTTATTTTATTTAGATATTGAACATCAGAAATAAATTAGAAATGCCCTAATACACACTGCATGTGATGCTACCCCTCTTTGTTTTTTTTTTTTTTTTTAATATAAATTTACTTTATCAATGTTCTATTTTTGTGCATGTTTTTAACAAAATTTGTGAAAATTGGAACCCTAAGTCACATTAGTCAGACCTCAACCATGCAACTAGACTTCAATCTAGTTCCCAATCATCAACAATTCAGCCAATTCAACGGCTCCATCATAGGGATCAATCACCAACAATTAAGCGAAGTTATTAACACTAAGTTTTTTTTTTTTTCTAAATGGAGGACATGTCTTGCTAAATAGCAGAAACTAAATTTTATTTTTCAACATTCCTATACTAGGGTACGCAACCACAAAAGCAACATGAATCATTCATAAAAGCAAGAATTAAAAACATTGAAAATGTTGGTCCAAACAAAAGCAAGTAGTGTGGAAATTGTTGCACATGAATCATTCATAAAAGAAAGTCTTCTAAACAAGGCCGTACTTTTCAAGTACTACCAATTTGCTATCGATGAGGCCTCGAGTAGCAGCCTCAGCAAACAGACTTTCTGCCATGATGAATTCATCTACTGTACAAAGGGCAAGAACGAGGCTGCCTCCACCTTCATACCAAAGAGGAGTGCAGGATCTACAATAATGCTTTGGTTGCTAAGTGATCGAGGTGTGCTCGCAGACCATATAACATGTTGATATTATCTAATGCGTGTGTGTGTCATTGTAAGCAACCCTTTCTTTCATTATCTGTATTGCTTAAGGTCACTTGATGTGGAGAAGAGCGCAGACCGGAAAAGCTGCAGGGGGTGTCCTCCTAGTGCAAAATACAGGGGATGCAACTCTTACGTCTGTTTTCCAGTTACCTCAAGTGTCGCTTTGCGGGCTGCAACAGCCAGGTCAATGTTGACTTCATGCAGAATGCTGAGCCTTGATCAACTCACCCACGTCCCAATTATCCACATCATCCATCATTTGTACTCTGTTGCAGAACATAAAGTGCTATTTAGAATCTCTAAGACCTCTCTAAAAGAGTAATGTCTCCTAATATTCCAAACTAAAAAGCAATTCATAAATTCGAACCCAAAAGTAGGATCTCTAAAAGAGTAACAAGAAAAATTACTACTCATAAAAACAACACCTTAATAGCACTCCAAAGATCGTTGAATGTTGGCAATCTCTTAAAAATCACAACATAATAACACCATAATTCTATAGACAGAAGAAGTACGAGAAACGAAGGAAACTAACTTTATAGTTGAATTGCTTTGGTTTAAAGTGTTAACAACAGAAAGCATTCTAATTATTGCATTATGCCAGCAAGTAACCTCTACAACAGTTTTGTTTTGCATATGTTACAAGTAGAAAGCTCATAGTATGGCTAATAATATATCTAGAAAGCTGAGTGCGGCAAATAATATAATCATGCAAACAAAATTGAATTGTTTTTAAATATATTCTCATTCCTTCTTTATGTCAAAAATTTATTCCATGTCTGTCTACTTGTTCATGCTATTTCACATCTAAATAACCTATTTCATATTGTTTTAATTTAGTTGTAGGATGTTTGATGTTGGTCCAATCCATTTCCCAAATATCATTTTTAAAAATCAACACAACTATATACTATCCAAAACAACCATCCAAACAACATATTAATGTAAAATAAATAAAAAACCATAATCCCAACACAAATGCAACACAAATTTTAGAACTTCCTATGAATATTCATCTAAATCTGACCTTAAAAATATATAGTTAGATCACCAATCAAACCTAATTCTCATAATCTAATATTTATTATAAACATAATTTAATATATATATCTATATATATGAATCACCACTCAAATGCGGCCTACATTAGAAAAGTCTATTAATAATTAAAAACTAAAGAGAAGATATACACGTAATATACAATTTGTTCTTGTATTTAGATCTAAGAAAAGCCTAGCCACTAGATTAATTTAATTTCTTTTCTACACCATGAAAAAAAAAGAAAAAAAAAAGCAATTATATATTTTCATCATTGTCTCAATATAAAAGCACTTACTTGGATGATGTTAGATGTTGATGAATATGGATGAAAATTTTGGTAAATTGCTAATTCGATTGTAGCAAGCCTCAAATTTGTTGAGTTTGAAGGGGTTTTTTCTTTGATCGGCCAAGTACCCTTTAGTTTCATAACAAATATGAAACATGATGTAACACATGAGAGCTACTAAAATGTCATACCCATGTTAAAATATAAGAACCAAAGTGATGATGACACAGGATAAGAGGAGAGATAGAGAGGTCAATGAGTGAAAATCCTGTTTTATGTCGTTTCTAATCACATAGGGAACTTTCCTGCATCCTCCCGTATAAACCTCCAAGTTTCATGGTTCAACTGTGCTGAAAAGAAAGAACAAAATTTAGAAAAAAATTGTAAACCAAACTTACCCAAATTCATAATACAAAATTGAAGACACAACTTGATATAGGAATTTTGACAGTAGCCATGTGCTGTGTGCAGCTGAGGGTAGAAACACTTTACGTTTCTGGTTCATACATTTATGGAAATATTACACTATAAAATAAGTGATACATTGAGACGAAGCTAATTAGTCTCCAAATCAATTACTTTCAACTCAAAAAATCCTTTGCTACCACATTAAGTTGGTCCAATTTTTTACCAAAGAAGTTAGATATGCTATATGGAGACGAAACAATGGTCTTTGATGGTGTGTTTTAAAACACAATAGATATGCATATTTCACTGCTAACATTATCATCTCCAATTTCAGTCAAAGAGATTGGGTATGCTATTTGGAGACAACAAAAATAGTCTACAATGGTGCCTTTCGAAACTCAAGTTACATATACATCTATTTGGCTACTAACATTTTAATCTGCAATAAAAAAAAAGCTAATACTTATAGGCATTATTTTGAGACCAAACTCTTGGTAGGCAAATTCTCTTTATTTCTCTAACTATTGTGAGACAAAATGTTTGGTTTCCAAAGCCATTATTTTGATATATCTAATGATGAAATTCTTGATGGTCAATGATTAGTTTAGATATTTATTAATGTGTTTCTTTTAACATTAATTAATTGGTTTAATGTTTTAGTTTTGATAACAATAGAGAATTAAATATATTAAAACAAGATATTTATAGTTTACATTCAAATTGCTAAAAGAAATATTACTCATATACAAATGATCAAGATGGAACATAATAATATGGTAGAAAAATCACTATAAAGTAAAGAAAAAAAAATTCTACACCATAATATCAAACATAGTTGTATTCCATATGATGTCTATAACAATTCACAAAAGGTGACAATAAGGAGATAACTACGAGGTTGCACGAAAGTTACATGATAAAATCTACTCAAACTATCAAGTTGAGGACTTATTTGTGAATAAAAAATCTATATTCAAAAAGCATCCTTGAGGATATAAGTATTAGTCCTGATATCGGTCATTACTGCAATTATGATCGGTAAGCAAGCCTCGGTAGCTTGTTTCAAGTACTGAACATCACTCCCCTTACCTTCATCACCGTTAGTCCAATACCCCAAAAAGTCATATAGAATAAAAATACGGTTACAGACAAAAATAGGGATAAAAATACATGAAGGAAACATGAAATAATAATTATAAGATATCTGAGAAATAACTAGTGCCAAAATATAAGATGCCTCAATTTTGTTAGCCATCAGAGACATTTGTTAAAGGTGATTTATTGAGGTAGAAAAACCAGTTAGTTGTATAATTTGCTTTCAGGATTAGTACCTTAACAAGTTTGTTTTTTGTTTTATAGAATTATACTTCTGTTTAAGAAATATGTGGTTTAGTACAAATTATTTTGAAATCATCCAAGAAATGAAAAAAAAAAACAAACCTTAGCTCCTCGTTCACCTTCTTTTTACTACACTCCCCTTTATCATACTCCCATACCTAGAATTAAAATAATGAAAGAAAGTTCAAGCAATCATCACAGGAAAGCAATCTAATTTGAAGTTTATAGAAGAATTAGAATTGGGAAGAATTTATAAGCCTCTAGCCTTGTTTTGGAGAAGTTTTGGCTTAATAGTTACTCTACTTTTTTAAGACTTAGATATAAAATTGCATGAATAATTTACTTTGAAGCAAGTCCTACAAATATAGCAATATAGACACAAAAATATGTCTAGGTACCAATTATATGATATAGAGAGAGAAGGTATACCATTTAAGTAGGCCTCGCAAGCACCAGCAACAGTTCTAGAATATATAGTATAATTCCATTGAGAATCCAATCAATAATTTTACAAACACAAACTAGCTGGACAATTGAACTACAATACTCAATATGGTGATGGAATAAAAACTAAAACCAGCTACTTAAACAGCTTTAGTTCCTATCTAAAAAGTAATAGAACAATATAAAATGTATATCGTACAAAGTTATCTATGTAGTCTATAGTTTAATGATGATTTTGTTTACTAACGTTTGATTTTGCTCTCAAAGCAGGGTAATGAAGTTAACAAATGCAGAATAATCACAAGATAATGTGATAGCTGCAGTTGCTGCCTTTGTTTATGCCATAAATTACTTGTGCACAAAAACAGGACATACATTAGCAGCTATCTAGATTGTGTCACAAAGTACCAATAAAATGGCTTGAACTATATATAACAAGAATGATATGAGTATATGCACATAAAATTTGACTAGCAAACTAACCTCAATCACAAAAAAATTAAGAGCTTTTATTAATATTATATACCTGTCTTTTAAGCCCTTGGATAAGAATGATGACCAAGATTCAAACATAAAGAAAAAATAATTTGAGGATCTGAATGAGTCCTCTAGAAACTTGTTCATAAGCATTGCCAACAATATATGTTAGATCAAGAGAGATACCAAATCAAGAACTAAAGGAAAAAGTGCTTTGGGAGATCTCTAAAGAAGTACAATATGCTAGTGTTCATGTAAAGTACATGCAAAAACTTGAAATTGTAAGAAACAATAAGATGTAACATGTAATATTTAGTTCCTACAGAAGATGGTGATTCAAATATTTACCACATTACACATCATTTTTTTGTTCCTATGCTGATACAAGTAGTTAGAGATGAGATGCATTAGTTCTAGGAAATCTTACAACCAGAAACTGAATTACTAAAGAGTACAAGAAACCAGAAACTGCAAATGTTGTTGCTCCATCAATATCCACTTGCTTCACAGAAAGAGGATAAATGGTAACTCAGTGATTGACTGCTGACCTTTCCCTGGAAAATTGTTGCATTCCCAACACATAAAACAACGGCACTACACAAATATCCCACAGAATTACACTGAAATTCCAACACTGACTGAAAAAAAAGCATAGCATAAAAACACAACATTACAGAGACATATAAGGAATGCCTTAGCTTTTCACACTTTTTCATTTTATATTCACACGACAAAAACAACAAAACAAAAGAAAACAAAAAGGAGAACAAAACCAAAAACAAACACAAAAACCCCAACACAAGCTTACTACATATAATGTTCAAACTCATTCAAGTGTGTTTTTCTTTTTTTCTTTTTTTTAAATTTTCCTTCAGCAGTACTTCAACTCTATAACCATCAACTAAAAACCCACCAAACAAACAAGCAAAATGATGCAAAGAAAACAATAACAAACTGACAGCAGCCCAGCCCTCCTCCCTCCCCCCTCCTTCCCTCCAAAAAGACTCACACTTTCTTCAAAATCCCAACAAGACAACCCAGCAACAGAAACAAAATAAATAATAATAATAATAACTTTGTTTCAAAACTCTAATCTTTGTCTCAAAACAAAAAACCCCACAACGCAAATGTTACAAATCCATAATTTTTTTTTCCAATTTTCCTCCACTTTCTTGGCCACCAAACATCCACAAACAAAATGCAAACACAAAAAGACCCAAAACACTCACCCAATTTCCGCTCTCACTGCAGCCCTCCATACTTTGAATATACTAATCGTTAATAACACAACGAATCATAATAATAATAATTAATCATATATCAAACTGAACTTTTATTAAAAATTTCCATAACCATTGCATACAGCCCTAAAAATATTGAAATAAATTTTAAAAAAATCAAACATCTAACAACCCAAAACAAAATGTCCAATTAAATCTGAAATCTTTCTCAAACTAAAATACATACCTTTACTACGACTTTAGTGTTACTAAAATCCACTTGAGCTTGCTTCTATTTGAGAGTTGAAGTTCAAGATTTGTGAGTGTACTCAAGTGACAAAAGAAAAAAGATGCAGAGAAGATGAACGAAATCAAAAAAACAAAGAGACATATAAAACCATATAAAGAGAAAGCAAGGGGCATTTTTATTTTACAAGTAAACACCAATTATGTGGTGGGCAATACTCCCGCCACATGAAAGGGTTATATAAATATATATAATTTTCTAGCTGCACATTCTATCATTAATTTTATATTGTTTATGATATCAAATAATTTATATTTAATTTAAGTAAATAAAATGGTAAAAAAAAAGACTATTTATGCTAATAATATAAACTTCTAAAATAATAATAATAATTCAAGTATTCTATATATAATTCTCAAAGGTAGCTAGACCTTAGCTTCATCGGTGAAAGAGTTTGGCTCCCTATGCAGCAAAGTATAGGTTATAAATCCCAAATAAGTAGCTTCTCATCTTAATTGTATAGGTTTTCTCTCCAACTTGTGTAAGTCATTCCTCCACCTTTGTATGAAGTGTTTCCTCTCATATGGGAGTTGTTTCTCCGATGTGCTTTAGAGTCAAATCTCACTTGGTTCCGATTGATTTATAGCTTTGTACCAACCATCAAAAAATATATATATCAAATTTATTTGTATATAATTATTTAATTTATAATATCTTTTCCATTAAGGTATATATATGTATGGATATTACCATTTTTTAATTTCCAATTTTATAATTTATTATTAATGAAAATATATTACCAATCCACTTAATGATTTAGGTGATAAGGATTAGGGATGATAGCAAGATAGGTTTTCATGGGTTTGGCAAATACATTATTTTGAGTACTGTTAATCAAAATAATTACAAATATCACATATAGATGAGTGTGTGTAATTCTGCTGGTCCACAAGTTTAGGTGCAGATTTTTTTAGCAGTTGTATCCACACCCAAACCTGCATCAATTGTGGAACTTCACGCCTAAATCTGCCCATGAACCCACTTAATAGAATCAATACTCACCCACAAACTAATTTAATAAAATCAGACACTCTCCAATTATGGGTGTAAATCCATGGGTTCACAAGTTTGTAGGTGGAGTTGCTATCTCTAAGTACGATAAATCACTCTAAACATATAATATGCTAGTAACACAATTGCATATGAGTAAACTAAATTCAATGTAATGAAATAAAGTAACTAAGTCAATATGTGATAGGCAAGTAATAATTTATATTTGGACCGCATAATTAGTGATTAATTTTAGTTATCAAACCTCTGATTTGTTTAGTGTCCATTTTTTTTCTTTTTTTAAAAAAAAAAAATCAAAGTTAATAGATGCTATATAACTTTTGTCAAATGAGATTTAAAAATGGATAAATTTGAAACAAAATTAGACCTAAATACATATTAATAATAGCACCTTACTCTAATCAAATTGCAAATTGAGAAAGTCTAACATATGACTTAGCTAGAACACAAATTCAATGCTCATTTATTAGATGGAACTCAAATTATTTAAGAAGTGAAATGAAAAACCAAAAAAAACTTGTAATGGGCCAAAAGTAAAAATTTTGTAACCACACTACACATTGAATTTAAAATATATATGTGTGTATATATATATTATGGTGGGGAAAGGAGGATTAAATTTATAAAAAACTACTCACACCTGGTATTTTAGGACAAGAGTGAGACTTGAGCCTTGAATATCATAGAATCAAGAGAAGTATACAACCACTCCTACTAAAGTGTGGTATGCATATATATATATATATATATCAATCTTTTATATAATATCAATTCGTTTCATCACCAATTTTACAGGAGTATGCAACTTTATTTTTCATCCACATTAAATTGAATTTAAAAATTTATATATCAAACTCATTCTCTTATTATATTAAATTTTGTCATTCAATTGAGAAAAATATTTTGGTATAAGAAACAAAGAAAGTAATATAACTATTTGGCTACTACAATCTAGTGTCTTGCATTGTTTACCAATTATTAACTTCCCTAAAATTTCTTATGATTTTGGAACCAATAATTTAGTCTCTTAAGAGAGAATAATTTACCATGTTTTTTACTACTAAAATATTTGTCTCCTAAGACACTTTTAAATAAGGATTTTAATTCAAATATTTATATAAGTAAATCCAAAATTGGTAGAATATTTTGGCGGGGTTGGATGCCAACATTAAAATAATATTTGGCTACTAAATTCCCTTCATAGGAGAATGCTTGCTACTGAGATGAGATGTCTAATCTCTAATGTCTGAAGCAAATGAAAATTTACATATATGGAGACAAACATCAAATTGCACTACCAAAAATTTTCTTTGGAGACTAAATTTAATTTAGATTCAAAAGATAACTAGTATTTAGAGATTAAATATCATATCATAGTAGAAAACATGATTTGGAGATACACTTTATCGTCTCTGAATGTTCTCCAAGCTAATGGTGAATTTGAAATCCATATTGTTGATGCTTGGAATTGGTTGACTTGGAGATTCCTAGGCCCAGACTACAACTCTTATAATTAATGAGAATGAAGGTATGTGAAAATAATTAAGAAGCAATTAAGAATGAAGAAAGAAGAGAAAGAAGAATACAAAGACAAAGATTTTTACGTGGTTCGGTAAGTGTGCCTACATCCATAGTTGTTATTCTGGAATGGTTTTGGCAGAATAACAACAATACTAGCTTAAATTTGTTTTTTACACAGAATTTCACCCCTATTTGTAGAGAGAGGAGGGGTTACAATTGAATGTAATTCACGTCAAAAAACAATCATTATATTAACTACTTTGACTTGACCAACTGCATTAATTGCTATTGCACTAATTATTCTTATATGGCCATGTTTGCATGAATTGCTCATGTAAAGTCTTCAATGCATTAAATGCATAGTCTTCACTGCATTAAATGCCTCTCTGGATCAAGGATTGTAGAGATTGTACTAGCGTAAAATCGAAAAATTAGAACGATTCGGCATCGGCTTCTAAAAGATTACCTGACACGAGCTTAGGGATTTGACGTGACATCTTAGCGAGCTGGAGATGCATTGAGGTAGACTTGATATAAGCGCAAGCTGAGAAGGTAGCGAGCTCGTCATGCAACCTCAGCACTGGACTTCTTGGGTCCTTCACTATTGGGTCCAACCTTTGAGCTTTTAACTATCTATTTATCCATGTTATGGAAACAACCATAACACTAACCCCCTAACTCTCAGTGTGATCTGTGGGTTGAGAGCTGACCATGCTAATTTAGATAACCGTTTGCAAGCTCAAGAGATGTCGTTTCAACTTCTGACCCATTACTTTGACACGTGGCGACCTTTCGGGTAACGTTATCATTAGCACGTCTCAGGTTATACACATTTAATGCACACGTTTTTCAACTGACAGGGCGTGATGACAAGAGGCCGTAGTTTACGCTGCACCGTCAGATCTATAGCGGTTAGGCTACTGTCAGATTGAACAGTTGAGGATAGAGACCCACGCCTATATAAGACTGGTGCCCTTTTATTTTCTCTTCTTATTTTTGCCATTTTTGAAACTAGACTCTGCCAAAATTTCTTCTTCTCCCACTTTCTTCTCTTTTTTCTTCTCATTTTCGTGCCAGTTAGATTCACCATCTTTAGAGAGCAAAGTCCTAATTTGCAGACGAGCATATACGATAAGTCTTCTGAACGAGCTTTTAGATTTTCTGGCCTATCTCTGCTTTTGCGTGCATATCATGCTCTTTGATTTTGGATTTTGCTTGCACGCTTTGTGTTTTTGCCTTGAAATGCTCTATGTGTCGTTTGTGGCTTTTTGTTGTTTGCTGGTGTAATTTTGATGCTTGTGTTTGCAATGGCCTTCCTGCAAACTGTTTGATAGAAGTCTTGTAGAAATAGAACCATAGTTCTGGGCGTCAAAACTCTAAACCTGATGGGCCACAACGACCTGATGGGCTCGCATTCTGGGCTCCCACTGTTTTGACAACAAAACGCGTGACCTGAGGCATAGAAATATAGATTTAGGAGTTCCTTGCTTTAGCTCGCTAGACTCAGTATGCTTTCAGCGTTCTGATACCACTCTTTTTTTCTATAGATGTTAGGTGGCTCGCATCGTGATTATTGAATTAATGATGTTGACCAAGCTTTCGGCCCTGAAGAACAAACAAAACAACAGGTTAAAATAACTCAGGGAGCAATCTCCTAAAGTAGTGAGGTCGTAAAAGAGCCCGTGGGGGGTGCTAATCCCCCGATGGATCAGCCCTCTAAAAGAGGGAGGGGGGGAAGGGGGGGGGGGGGGGAGGGGGGGAAAAAAGGGGTCTCGTGGACCCTTCTACCGTTACAACTCAACCACCAGTTTTCGAGACTTGAGGGCCATAACTAAAGATTATGATCTCCCTATGGGATGTCGTGCTATGGCTCCAACTCTTCATGAATATGTAGCCTATCGACCCTTAGGATTTATTGCGATAAGCCATGAACACATAGAGTTCGAGTTCAGGTTCTCAATCCTTAGCTATCTCAAAAACCTATTGAACGACCTGAACCTAGCTCTTTTCCAGCTAACTCCGAACTCTTATGCCCAAATTACTTCCTTGGTTGTTGCCTTTATTAGGCATGAACTACCCTCTCTGAGCCCTCGAATCCTTCGCTTGTTTTATAACTTCAAGGGTACTACTGGTCGCTAAGTGGAGAAACGAGACAGGCTATACTATCTCTCAGCTTGTAATTCCCCATATAAGTAGTATCTACCAAAGGGCAACGACAAGTCTAACGTGAAAGATTAAAATCTTACTGGCTTTACATCATATGTACCTCTCTTCTCAACTTGAAGAATTTTTCTTTTGTCCTTTCACCGAGTAGGCGTGACTTCAGCTCGTAGAATTTTTTTTCTTTTTTTTTTGTTTTATTTATGAATTCGTTCTATTTTTAAGACCTTACCAGTAGCAAGGTCGGGCTTACAGATGAGGAGACAGCGATGTTATCAAAGTTTGCTAAGGTCAAAAGCGATCTAGACGATCAACTACCTTCAAATTACCTTTTGTGAGCTTACGGCCTTTCCCCACAGCCTGATCAAAAACGTTTGAGGATTAATAGCAACCTCGGAGTTCGTAAAAAACGGGAGGTCATGTCAGTTTTTGAGGCTTTTGAAGAGGGAATTTTCAGCCTTACGAAGAGGACTCTTTTAACAATGGTCAGACTGAATTTACTGGCACCACCACCATCTCCTTTGACGGAGCCTGCGAAGTCTGATGTCATGATCATAAATCCTGCCCTAGCATCTTCTCACCTCGCAAAACTAGCTAAGTTTCTAACAGGGCTTGCTCAAGAGGCAGGTTCAAGTCCCGCAGATGCACCTACTCCCTAGGCCAAGATTGCGGTGGCCTCTAAAGAATAAGCCCCAAGCCTAAGGCTACACAGGGGAGGAAGGTAGCAGACAAACCTGCTCATAAACAAACAAAGGCTTCAGTTAGGGGAAGCTCATCTGCGCCAAAGTTTGGGACCAGGGATAAGGGCAAAATTATAGCCTAACCCCCACCTTTCAAATACCAAAAAGTTGGGAAGGAAAAAAGGCTATCTACTGGAAGGGCTACGGATGAGCGGAGTGAGAGGCGAGTTGGGAAGCGGGCTAAAGAGCGATCCGATGAGTGATTTTAGGAGCGGTCTGAGGAGTTCTCAACACAAGTATACTTCAATGACCTTTTGGAGCGCATGCCATAGTTCATGGAGAGCTGGGCTTAGAGCCTATATGGGGAAGATTTGGTGAGTGACAGACTGCAAGTTATACGGCTCGCCATGGACTCCCGGTAAACTTTAATTTTTTCTTATTATCATCTTTTAATGCTCTCATCTTGAATGTTAACTCCATCCTCTTTCCAGGTTGCTATAAGTGTAATGAAGCTGCTCAGAGAGATCGAGGGTCATAAGGATGAGATGGCAACTTTTAAGGTCACTCGGAAGGAGTTCTAGGCTGAGACGAAAGATATGAAGTATAAAACGAACTTCTTCCAAAGGGAATGTAACACCCCAAATTTTCTCTATTTAAGAGGAACAAAAATATATCCAAATGAATAATATTTTTAGAATGAATAGTATTTCTGGATAAGAAGTGTCCTTATGAATAGTAATTTTTGAAAAACGGATCTCGTGTATTAAAAGTTTTGAAAATTATATTAGGATTAACAGAAACTAAAACGGAGTAAAGATAAGTCTCATCAAAGAGATTTTAGATGAACCGAAGTATATGAGATAGAAGTACTCTATTCGATTAGTGTCCCGTATACAGTATTTGGAGAGAAATGAAATAATTTTCAGTACCAGATATATAAATGAAATTTCATATAGAATTTTCGAATAGGACCGAAAATGATTTTATTTGCGAAGTAACGAAATAATTGTTAAAGTGACCGTAGGTGTAAATCAAATTTTAATAAAATTCCCGGTTGTATTAATTTAACTTTTGTATAATTTTCAAATAGATAGAAAATGATTTCAAGTGTGGAACCATAAAAGAACGAAATGAATGCATGGAATGGTGAGATAAGAGGGGAACACATGGCAATCAAAGAAAGGAAGAATAATTAGATTGTTTGACATGTAGAGCCCAGAATTTCTTTTTCCTAAGAGAAATAGTGATTTTTGGATGAATAGTGATGTATAAATAGTAAATTTTCAAGTTCGACTTCGAAAAATTGAAATATTTAGAATAAGTAATAAAATCTATGAAAATTAAAACGGAGCTAAAATGAGTCAATTTAAGTGGATTTTAAGGGTTCCAAAAATAAATCGATAAAATACCTTCATTGGAAATATTGCGAATTTTAGTGAGTTTCAAACCAACTGATTTTTTTTTTTAAGCATGAAATTGAAGGTTAAGACACTCAATTAGAATATTATATGGTCAATTTAATGATTGGATAACTATAGAATATTTTTGGAATTTATTTAAGTGTGAATGACATTTAAATGCATTTAGTGTAAAATAGTCAATTTAGTTTCAAAAATATATGGAATTGGTGTAAGCATCATATGGAAACAAAGTGAATAAGAAGCACAATCCATATCATGCAAGATTAGCCAGTAATAGAATGATAAATTAAAATAAATTTATGGATATTAGTTTGCAAACATTAATGAAATTTAATGCGTTAAGGTTTAAGTTACTAAATTGCCCATTGTTGGTTGAATTAGTATGAGTTATGATTAAGGACACTTTAGTAAAGTTAATCAAGGGACTTGATGCCCATTTGGACAATAGATGAGGGGCATTTTTGTCAAGAAAATTAAGAGCTATATAAGGTTGATTTGTGATGAGAATTGAGGGGAGAAAAGTGACAGCAAAGAGGAGAGACTGCAGGTGAACTCGGGCAGCAAAGAGAACTAGAGGACAGCAACTGGTTTTGAAGGTTTTGAGGTGATTTTTGAGTGCTTTTCAAATCCCTTAAGGGTGTACACAAGCTTAGGAGCAAAATCCAACCATTATAAGTTAATTTCAAGTGGTAAGTTCACTTGTTTTTCATGGGTTTTAATGAGTTACGGGTTTGGAAGATAAATTGATGGATTTGTGAAATATTTGATATGTTTAGAGATAGATCCACTTGTTTTCAAGTGAAGAAGTGAAAGACAACACAAAGGAAGTGGTGAATCAAGTTTACTAGTAAAGTAAGTGTCTAGGGTTTTATGGTTTTTCATGAAAAATGTTCAATTGAGTTGATTTTGAGTATATGATGAATGATTGAGTGATTTTAGTGTGATAAGGGGCCATAGAAAGGGATGAATGATATGAGATGTTATGATATTAGTTTATGTCAAGGTTAGGGTTTAAATGAACTTTTTTCATGTAAAACTGAATTAAATGAATTTTAAGGCATTAGATGGATTTTAGAATGGTTTTAATGTGATTGATGATCATGACAATGGAAAAATAAAATTGAATAGCCTAGTGGTTTATTCGGCTAAGCTAGGAAGTTGTTGTGTTTGGAGTGATTTTGCTAGTTTGATGGAATTAATGAATGTTTGGCATGATTTTAGGTTAATATGTATCCATGGAATCAAAAGAAAAGCTTGTGTGTGGTGAATGTGTAATTTCGGTTAAGAAGGACATGTGGGTGTCCAAATAGTTTCCTAATTATTTTAATGTATTTTATGACATTATGTATGTGATCTAGTGAATTTGAATCAAGGGAATGGAAGAAAATGAATGAGGGGAGGAGTGCATTAGTTTATGTGAATTTGGTAGTGTTTGAAATGTGTTCAAGTGCTTTGATGTGAAGGAAATTAATTGGAATGAATGTGAGATTATTGATTGGAAAAATGGTAAAGTTGTGAAATTATTGGATGTATATATATTGAATTAGAATTAAGTAATTAATTGGTATCTTATGTGTTAAAATATGTTTGGTTTGAATTTTCAATTTTTTTTAGTATGTGTTAGTGTGATTGAATGGTTGAAATACTATGATTTTGGTTAAATTAATCTTATGTATATGTTTGAATGATGTTAGAGAAGGGTTTTGACATGTGAAATGATGAATATATGATGATGGGTGAAAATATCTCTATTATGGCTGAATAGATGATATGGGGTTTTTGTGATATTTTTTTTGATAAATTGTAATAAAAGCTTATTGAAATATGATTTTAATGAGTTTTGAATGGAAACAGAAAAGTAACTGAAAGAAACGGGTAAGTTAGGGCCTTGATCGAGCATATACTGGTTGAAGGGCACGAAGGTTTGATTTAATTTGATGGGTAGGTGGAGTGAAAAATAATGTGTTGTGATGTTAAAATGATATTTTGAATAAATGGGAACAATTGCAATTGAAATCGTGTGCGTCGCTTTTCAAATGAAATTTTATTTAGAAATGAAAATTTGTTATTAGGTGGAATCTTTTTAACTAAATAAACAAAATTTTTATTAGGGTCCTAGTAAACCTGAACATTGGTAGGTAGGGATTGGAAATTGGCATACCAATAGAGAAATATTAGCAGTACTACGTCGCGTTGTTGATACAAAGATTGTGAATTTTGGACCTTGAGAGGCACCGAGTGTCCGGTCCTAAAATTTATATGTTATATGAAATATGATCCAGGGGATAGTCACTGAGTGTTCGATGCCAGAGAACTTGCATGTCAATAAAGTGATTATAGCAGTACTGTACTGATTTGTCTATATACATTGATACTGGATTTATGGATCTTTAGAGGCATCGAGTGTCTGGTTCTCAAATCTATGTATTATATGAGATTACAATCTGGCAGATAGTCACCAAGTGTCTGATACCGGAGGAACCTATTTTCCAGTCCATGGTATCGTGTCAGTATTTACAAAAGATGTTGAATATTATTAAAGAAAATCGTATTGATACGCTTGAAAATGAAAATATTTGTATTTTATGTGTACATTGAATGATATTTTGATTTCTTTACAAATTTATCTGTCAATGTTTGAAAATTGTGAAATAATGATTTACAATATTGTATTTTTATGAAATGATGAAATTTAATTTGGTGTACATCCATAAGTAGAAATACTTAGCGCGTTGGATCTACAATGCGTAGATTGTTGAATTGAGCATTATAGATAAGGATTGAAGAGATATCAGTAGCACTTCCAGGGAATCACATTCATTCACATTTTGGGTAGTTATTCTTTTAATATATATATATATATATTTTTGTGTTCAAGTGCATTGAGACGAACATATGTTTACAGGTACACGTATTGGTATACATGAAATTTTGTAAATAATAAATATATAAATTGGAGAAAAGTTTTTAGTATTGTAAAATGGTTTGTAAGAGAACTATCACCCTTCTTTTATTTTGCATCTACTTTTATTATTATGATTTTCAATAAATGTGTGATTCTATAAAAGTTGTGTGGTGAAGTGATTTTGAGTCGGACGGAGGGTTCGAAAGGGTAGTTGAGAAAACAGATATATTTTAGAAGTGTTGAATTCGAAATCGCAGGTTTTTAAAATTTTGGGTTTTTCAGAAAAACTAAGGAAACTCTTTCGAATTTTTCGTAAAATTAAAAATAACGAATAAACCAATTAAGGTAGCATTCTTCGACTTGGGTTCCCATTCAAATGAGAATCGGGTGGAGGGTGTTACAGGGAGTCTAAAAAAGCGATGAGGCGTGTTGAGGGCCTTAAGCTCAAGTTAAAAATTACCAAGGAGAGACAGGTGGAGGCAGAGGATGCCTTAGCTCGCGAGGTGGATCTTAGGGAGAGCATCACTTCTAACCTCAACTCCAAGTATAACAAGGCCAATGAGGAGTTGATGAAAATAAAGGATGAGCTTAGTGCTGCTATGGAGCAAACTGAGGCCACTAAAAAGAACGTTGAGGCCACGGAGAAGAGAGCTAAGGTCGTAGAGAAGAAATTCGACCTAGCACAGCAATAGGCGGTTGCGCTTAAACAGGAGCTCGCTAAAACGCAGGAAGAGATCGCCTAAGTTAAGGAGCGTGGTCAAGCTCTGGTTGCTCGAGGATGTGATAACACTACTTTGCAGACTAGTAGTGTGTTCTTGTACATGCTCTAGAGGCAACACCCAAATATGGACTTCTCATTTTTTGGGCCGGAGGCAGTTGTGGAAGTCCAGAAGTACGCAGCTGGTGCTGCCAAAGCTCAGGGTGCTCAATAGAGTATCGAGGACATGATGACGCTACTTTGCATACTAGTAGTGCATTCTTGTACATGCTCTAGCGGCAGCACCCAAATACAGACTTCTCATTTTTTAAGTTGGAGGCAGTTGTGGAAGTCCAAAAATACGCAGCTGGTGCTGCCAAAGCTCAAGGTGCTCAACAGAGTGTCGCCTCCCCAGCTCCTACGAGTGTTGTACCTTAGGTCATAGCTCCTCCAACCATTCAAATAGCAACTCCTCAAGCTTCTCCCTTGGTCATAGTTTTCGCAAGGGCCTGTAGTTTCCTAAGCCTCCCAAGATCCTCCAGCTTCTCAGGTTCCAGAGGTGTCTTTGCAGGATTAGCTTCCTAAGGACACACTTGTAGAGACTTAGAACTTTGTTTTAAAAATTTTACTTGTTGTAATTTTGGAATTCTCCCTCATTTTTGCGAGGGCTTTATTTTTCAATTTTCGTGATTGGATAGCCACCTCGCAGGTTAAGGTCATTTTACAAAATTTTACCTTGCGATTTGTTTTATTTTTTGCCAAGCATGAGATGAACATGATTGAGATTGCAAACCAATGCCATTGAATTATCATAAATAATAATGAGCTATCGTCAAGCATTACTAACCAATAAAGTAAGTGTGTTGCAATCGATCATGATAGGAAATCAGGTCACAGATATTAGTCTGAGGTTAACTCAATTGTGCCTTTTAAAGAAATAGATAACAAATACTTATAGTTTGCGTATACATATCACGAGTTTCTTTTAGAGAAATAAATGATAAGTACTTACAAGTCATGAGTTTTTCAAAATTCAACAATAAGACTTCATAAGCTGTTAAAGCAGTTTCCTAAACTTTGATGTTCACAAGTCGCTGAAACGCCTTCTAGAACATAAGATAAGTAGCTTTCAAGTAGTACATTCAAGAGCACATAAGATAAGCAGCTCTCATGTAGTACCTTCGAGAGTGCATAAGATAAACAGCTCTCAAGTATTACTTTCAAGAGCGCATAAGATAAGTAGCTCTCAAGTAGTACCTTCAAGAGCGCGTAGATAGGTAGCTCACAGGTAATACCTTCCAGAGCGCATAAATAGCAACTCCTTCTATAAGCAGTACCTTCAGAGTGCAAAGATAAGTAGCTCTCAAGTAGTACCTTCAAGAGCGCGTAGATAGGTAGCTCACAGGTAATATCTTCCAGAGCGCATAAATAGCAACTCCTTCTATAGGCAGTACCTTCAGAGTGCAAAGATAAGTAGCTCTCAAGTAGTACCTTCGAAAGCATATAAGATAAGCAACTCTCAAGGAGTACCTTTGAGAGCGCGTAGATAGGCAACTCATAGGTAATACATTCCAGAGCGCATAGATAGTAATTCCTTCCGCAAGCAGTACCTTCAGAGTGCAAAGATAAGCAGCTCTTAGAAAGTACCTTCGAAAGTGCATAAGATAAGCAGCTCTCAGGTAGTGCCTTCGAGAGCACATAAGATAAGCAAGTCACCGATCACAGAAACACCTCATAGATCATGAAAGACGATAGCTCGCAAATCACGAGAGCGCTATATAAAACATAAATGATTAGAGATTATAGATCAGAGCATAAGTGGAGACAGCTCGCAGATCATAGAGGCGCATTATAACGCATTGAACATATTAGCTTGCTGGTCACAAAAGTAAATTCTCATGGCATAATAAGTATTAACATACTAACCACAGAAGTGTCTTTTTACGTATAAATGAAAGTGGTAGATGCATATTACAGAATGTGAAAGCTAATAGCTTGTTGGCCACCCGAGCACTTTTTTGGGTCTGAATAATTGCTTGTTGATCATAGAAGTATTTCCCAGATAATAATTCGTTGCTGCAGAAGTAGTTTTCAAAGCATAATAGTTGTGGTCCATTGTGATAATAAATTTTGCTCAATAAATTAGCTCGCTTTCCGCCTTAAACATATCACAGATAAAAGCAAAATATGTAAAATAACTTCATTCATAGTTATCAAGATAGATTATACAAAGGTTCAGGAACAAACTAACAGTTAAGTATGGTACGGGCGAACCCGTTAGCGTAAAAGCAAGCTAGGCGGTTGAGACCTATTAGCATGAAAACAAGCTAGGAGGTCAAGACCTGTTAGCATGAAAGCCAGCTAGGAGGTCGAGACCTCGGCTACCAGTACAATTTAATAAAATTCCAACAAAGAGAATCTTAGTGAAGAGACCACTATTTGCTTTTACTTTTGGCTTTTAACAAAGGAATTATTGGAGCAATTACTTAAGAACAAAACATTATAAGAAATTTGAAGCTTTCATCAAATTTTAGTAATTACATCATAAATCGTTTAGTAAAAATCAGCACCTGAGATGCGAGGGCCATCTCACGTAGTGAAGATGGTCCTTTCCACCAGTTTCTGCTCGGAGGCTCGCCGCAGTGTTTATTAAGGTCGTTGCTCTTGAAACTATTGGTTCGCTGTTCGCACCATATAACCCCCTAGACGGCCTCTCTGGATCAAATCCTTAATGGCATCTTTTAATGCCCTGCATCCAAAAGTGTTGTGCCTGACCTCGTTAGGATAGGTGCAAAACTTATTTATGCCTTTATGGTTAATAGGTGACCTCACAGGATTGGGCCTCCCAAAGTACCCCTGGTTCCTTTCCGCTGCAAAGATCCTGTCTTGGGTATCTGTCAAAGTGTTGTAGTTATCATGATGACCTTGACGCTGAAACCGTTCATTTCTGGGCTCATTTTTGGCATTCTTGGCGATCTGATTGCTCGAGCCACTACTTTTGCCTTCACCTTTGTTCTCACCATTGTTTCTTATCTTCGGTTGGTTGGAATTGTCTGTTTCACCTTTTGGGTCAGAATGCTTGAGGTTGAAGGTTTCCTCCTATCTGATCTTTTTGGTGGCTCGCTTATAGAGCTCGCTAAATCCCTTACCGGCAACTTGTAAATGCTCTCACATAGTTTTCTGTCCTTACGGAGCCCAACTGAGATTGCTGTCAAAATGCTCTCATTCGATGGACTTTCTACACTGCTCACCTTATCCCTAAATCGGGTAATATAGTCCTTTAGTACTCGTTCTGTCTTTGAAAAATTGTAGCAAGGTGGCATAGTGATGCAAGCTACCTTTTCATAGCTTTGTATTGATTGACAAACTTTTGTTGGCATTTTTTTCAACTTCTATACTGCGTTTTGAGAGACTTTTGAACTAGACCCATGAAGTGTCTCCTAGGGTGGCTAAGAAGACTCGGTACTTAACCAACAAATTGTTTGTCTAGAGGTCTATTTGGATGTTAAATGCATCTAGATGGTCGTAGAGGTCACTTCTTCCATTATAAGGTGGAATATTAGAAAGTTTGAACTTAGGAGGCAAAAGCCTTGTCTCAGTCTCCCTGGTGAATGGGATCCTCATTATGTTGCCCTTTCTGATTCCAGGGTTTAGGTCACGCCTCCAACTGTTGAATCATGTGTAGCAATTCTTCCAGCATTAGGTCTTAGGGCTTAGATC
The DNA here is from genome assembly GCA_019925255.1 of Litchi chinensis. Lineage (NCBI taxonomy): Eukaryota > Viridiplantae > Streptophyta > Magnoliopsida > Sapindales > Sapindaceae > Litchi > Litchi chinensis. Next base: position 9,556,094 of record CM034462.1, on the reverse strand, counting down.
GCCTAGTGTAATGCTGTCTGCTCCCACTCTCCTGCTCAACTAAGCATCGATCTTGTGACCTAAGCCTTGAGTAAAAGCCTTTTGCCAATCGTGGGCCTCTTCACGATGCATATTCGTAATCACCATGATGCTTGCGAGCTCGTTCATGCCCACGACTAACTTCCATATACCGGCTGCCATCATGACTCATATTCACCTTCAAGCCTACAGGGTGAGGCGTAGCTTTTCTCTCTCGAGCTCGTCATCTGTCCCTTCTTGGGTTTAGATTTGAGAAGTGGACCGAACCTTATGATAGCAGTCTTTCTTTATCAACTCCACCCTCTGAAGTCGAGGCTTTATTTATAGGTTACTAGTGAGCTTCTCTGAGGGATGCGACCTCAACTGTCTCCACACGACCTGGGTTTGAGCTTCTATCAGTGCTCTAACCGTTTCTGTCAACTATCTTACTATGTTTTCCAAGGCTTTCTAGTGTTGTTGCCATTCCTACACGTCATCTTTGTCGGTCAACAGAGTACTTTACTGGTCCGCCTAACCCTCGAGTTGCTCAGCCACAACATCAGCACTTCTGGTTGTTCTTCCTCTAACCATTATAGTTGTTTGAGATTCAGGTAATCAAAGAAAAGCTTCAAAGTCACAATTGGGTTTTCTTTTTAGCGCCAAAAGATGTCAACGTTTGGAATTAATCGATTTGGAGATTCCTAGTCCTAGACTACAACTCTAATAATTAATAAGAATGAAGGTAGGTGTAAACAATTAAGAAGCAATTAAGAATGAAGAAAGAAGAGGAAAAATAATGCAAAGAAAAAGATTTTTATGTGATTCGGCAAGTGTGCCTACGTTCACAGTTGTTACTCTGGAATGATTTTGGTAGAGTAACAGCAATACTAGCTTAAACTTATTTTTTACAAAAGATTTCACCTCTATTTATAGAGAGATGGGGGTTACAATTGAGTGTAATTCACATAAAAAAACAATCATTACATTAACTATTCTGACTTGACCATACTGCATTAATTGCCACTACACTAATTATTCTTATATAGTCATACCTTCATTAATTGCTTATATAAAGTCTTCGTTGCATTGAATGCACAGTCATCACTACATTAAATGCCTCTCTGGATTAGGGATTGTAGAGATTGTGTCGACGTAAAATCGAGAAATCAGAACGATCTGACATCGACTTCTAAGAGATTACTTGGCGCAAGCTCAACAATCTGACCTGACATCCTAGCGAGCTGGAGATGCACCGAGATAAACTTGATATAAGCGCGAGCTGATAAGGTAGTGAGCTCGTCATACGACCTTAGCACTGGGCTTTTTAGGCCCTTCACCATTGGGTCTAACCTTTGGGCCTTTAGCGGCCCATTTATCCATGTTATGGAAACGACCATAACACATATCTATGGAGACGAGTACTTAAATTTGTTGCTAAAAGCTTCAATCAAAGACAAAAAAATGAATTGCACTCAAAATATAACCAGCATTTGGATACTAAATAGGTATTGTAGTATATTTCTTCATTCAGAGACGAACTATATTGTCTCAAAATATCCTCTAAGTCAAAAGTCCTAGCATAAAACGAAAATTCATATTTACAGAGACGAACGATAGAATGCATTGCCAAAGGTGTTATTTAGACACCAAAGATCTATTCGACTCCAAATGTATGGTATCTAATATTCACATTTCTTGTAGTGTTAAGAATTAATCATGTGCATTTAGTAAAAATAATATATATATATATATATATATATAACCAAGCAAAACTTTCCCAATCGACAATAAAGCAAGTAAATTTTCCAAACTGTTATTCAAATCTAGAGGCGGGTTAATACTAGGTGAGTTAGGCAATTGGCAAAGTCCGCTAAACATCAACATTTCAAATTATGTATTATTATGTCAAGCTTATGTCAAAGGTATAATGTGATTAGAATAATCAACTCCATACTCTATTGTTCCATAATCTTAAATTTATAAAATTGTTGTTTGTTTATAGTACTAAAATTATTTAGTTATTTTTAATTGATTTCAATATAATATTCTTTTAAGAAATTTAAACTCAGATATAAAAATTTAGAATGAAAAGAAGATCACACAAAACAATTCAAAAACAAAACATAGTAAGTGCTCATAATAAAATTGTTACAAGCAACAAAAAGTTAATTAGTTAGTAAATGATGAAACCTAGAAAGAAAAATTGAAGTTCTATATAGCAATGATTCTTAATATATATATATATATATATATATATATATACATATACATGTGGAATGGTTCTCAATCTATACACACACATATTTTAGCATACACCTAGGGTATGCATATACTTGATAAAAAAATATCTGATTGCATTATAAAATATATGATTGTAATTTATCATATATGATTACAACTAAACATGTATGATTCTAATCAATAAATGTGATCACATTTCTGATTATGAACACATTTACTGATTATAATCACACATGTTTAGTTGTAATCACATATAATTAATTACAATCATACATTTTAAAATGCAATCATGTTTTTTTTTTTTTTTTTGGTTAAGCATATGCATACCTCGGTGTACCTAGGGGGACCATATATATATGGTCCTCTTGGGTACACCTAGGGTGCGCATACACTTGATTAAAAAAATAAAAAAAGTATGATTATAATTTATTATTTGTGATTATACCTAAACATGTATGATTACAATAAGTAAATATGATTATATTTACTGATTGTAATCACACATTTTTATTGTAATCACATATAATATATTATAATCATATATTTTAGAATATAATCATACATTATTATTATTATTATTTTGGTTAAATGTATACTAGAATATGTGTGTGTGTGTGTGTATGATGATGACGATGATGATTCAAAATCTCACACCCCAATGATAAAAACAAAAAAAATAATAATAATAACAAAAAAATTAATTATACTATAACAAAACTGATCAACGATACCTGGCAATGCCTGGTATAGTTAACTATTTATACTAGGCACAGCGCTGATTTGTTTAGAGTCGATATAATTGCTGGTAGTAACCATATTTGGCTCGGTATGAATACATATATTAAAAATAGGTCGATCTGTGGATATGTTTATTCATACCGATTATGAACTCAGTATGGATAACATTATCCATATCAGGATACTGCTCGGTATAGATAATCATATTCATACTCGGTATTGCCCGGTATGAATATCTATTTTCATATTGAAGAAATAGATATGCATATTTTTGAGAAAATATATATAATTTTATATTAAAATAAAAATAATATTACAACATTATAAAAAAAAATCTTTTTATATATAATTACTTGAAAATGTTATTGGCAACATAAATATAATTACTTGGAACCCCCTTTCTTTCTTTTGTCTCACCACTCGATCCAGTTGAAAACGAACCACTAGATGTACCTTTGATCGATATTTAAGAATGTTATGAAAATAACATATATTAGTAGCAAACGCATGGGTAACAAACTCAATATATAAAAATAATAGATATAAATTCGATCAATTTTACGAAAATTTTAATAGAATTTCTCCTATTTTGATGGGAGCTATTGTGCCTTTAACCCATAAGACACAGAAAATATGCCCTCCAATGTCCACATGCAGACATCTAGTCCTATATAACTAACTTAGCTATTTTTGCATGAAAGATCACTACATGAATATCATAATAAACAATACATATAAATTCAAGACAACAAAACCCAACTAAGTCAAGACACACATTCCATTGATGGCCTCCAATACAGCAAGGTCTTCTATTTCATACTTCCAAAAAGCACAACCTAATAATTAGAAAACAAATGCATAATAAACAATAAGCTTGATTTTTCAACAATAAACTTGTATTGCCAACTAACAATAATAAATGATGATAGATGTAAAGATAATAATAATAAAAAATAAAAATCTTCTAACAATCAATTTCTTGAACACCATGTGTGTAACCAAAACACAAGCTTAGCTTCAGTTATATATATATATATATATATATATTAGCATTTCAACCAGAGCAAATTTCAAGTTTGATGTACGGAACATTTTATCTTATTGTCACCATCTTTTACTTTTCACAAGATCCAAAAAAACTGTGAAAGTTATTGGAGATAAGTTACCTATAAGATTTCAAACACAAATCACAATTATGGTATCAAAATTGCATATACAAATCAAAGAGAGAAGTAGAGCCAAGGTTCCACATCACAAAACAAAAAAACATATCAAGATAATAACAAAACTTGAAAGTCAACCAAGTTAAGGAATTTACAAAATTGGAAAATCATAACTGAATTACATGTAGCAAAAGTAGCCAAAGTGACAAGATGAGAGCAATTGAGAATCACATACAAGCCCTAGTGATAGGACTCGCTCTAGATTCCCTCTAATGAACCAGCAGTCCTGCCGGGCATCCCACGAGATCCTTCTGAAGTCTAACTAATAAGATCCAAAAAGGACGTCGTAGAGTGAACCCGTATTTGTAAGTAACTTTGCTAAACAAGAAAGTCATCTACTTAAAAATTTCATTACACTTTCTAAACAAAATATTTCTAAAAACGTCATCATGTTTACATATAAATTCCACCAAATCTTGTTTAAATTTGAAGTGCGCATAATAACGTAATTAATAATAACATTAAAAATACAATGTTTACAAAAGGATAATACTGCGTCATCAGTAATTTGACCTGCCTAATTCGATCGCGGCGAACTGGTACCCTGATTCCTTACTTCTGCACCTAGAGGTTTTTATAACACGAAATTGAACATCATCAACTGTAAAATCGAGCTAGTGGGTGTAAGGGTTTTGTTTAAATTATATCTTATAAAAAAAAATGCCTTTCAAAAAACGTTTTCTAAAAACTTGGATTTTTATAAAACTTGTTTAAGATTTCTAAAGCTCTTTCTAATTTTTTTTTTTATTTCTAAAATCTATACTAGTGGGGAACCCAATGAAAGCATTAACCACATGAACAGGTAGACCAACTCCGCTTAGTATAGGGGGTGACGTGGTGGAATAGCTATCATCGCACACTGTGACAAACTATAAAGACATCTCGCTACTGCGTGGATAACTATCATCGCACATCGCAAGCGAGACAATACCCCACAAGTGAAAATGGCTATTTGACTGACATGACAGACTCTATCCCCTCGATGTTAGTAGGACTATCCCGTCTGACACTTGCCCTATACTGTGAGGTATACCGACTGGATCCTTGCCTGGTCTGATGTTAGAAGGTCTATTTATCAATAAGCTTGGGCCCTTCCACTAGTCTTTGAAAACTTTTTCTTGTCTAAATTTTTAAATCAATTTCTTTTCATAAAATAAGCTAATAACATTGGTATTTCATATCATACACAACTAAATCTTTGCATATAAAAATAATCAATCAAGATAATAACTCATTCATAGGCTAAGAAGTAAATAAATAAATAAAGGAAGTGTATATATATAAAATTTTGCAATATGCACTGGAAAGGTATTTAAAACAGTTCACACTCACTGCTTGCCGTCCTATCCGTCTGCACCACTGTTCCAACAACCTTCTCAACTCGCTTGACCATCTATTTTAATCACAAATGAAAACCCTTACTTAGCTAGCTGAACCATTATCTTTATCTCCTAATTTCATATGAGCTGCTAAGGACTGCAGCATTGTCAAGACAGCTCGAGCTACGAGCTCGCACCTCAGCTCGCGCCTTCAGTGAGCTTCTACTTTGCCCAACTCAGCCCGAACTAAGGGCATTCATCTTTAGTGAGCTCGCTAAGCTCACTCTCTCAGTGAGCTGTCAGCTCCCATTAGCTCAGGTCGCTTTTCAACCCCTCTCAGCTCGCCCTTGCGATCTACTATCTTAGGCCAATCTGGCCAGGTGCCCCTGATGGGCTAAGACCTCACTCAACATCTCTTGCGAGCTCATACCTTAACTTAGCCCAGCTCGCTTCCAGTCGACCATCTTGACTAGCTGAAATGCACTAAGGGCCTCTCTCCAGCTCGCACCTCGCGAGCTCATACCTTGGCTTAACTCAATTTCTAGATCTCACATTTTATACTACCATTATCACAACTTGACCTCATTCTACATACACACATTAAATAATCAATATATCATCAATTCTTTACCAAACTCTCAGGTTGCGACCTTATCAGGTTCAGCGACGGAACTAAGTCATCTCAAAACATAAATAAACCACCACAAATCAATATCATTTCTCAGTTATTTCTCTCACCAGACTCTTGTTCAGCCATTTTATCTTGCTTTCTCACTCGCTTACAGCTTCAAATCACCAGATCTATATATCAAAAATTTTCATTAATCACTTACACATGAGAAGCTGTTCTCGATAGGTTCTCACCAATATAAAACCATAAAACTTGCTCTTTTTCGATTAAATTTTACTAGATCTGGTTCCTCACCTTCTAATTAGCTTGATCTACCTAAAAAATGACAGAAATCTACCTAGAATAGCTGGAGATCTGCTCTCCTCACTTCTATCGGTGACAGTTTTCTCTCCCTCTCTCTCTTCTTTCCAGATTTTTTTTTTCCTCATATCCCGACATACTTACCACACACCTATATTTATAGGCGTAGGTCAAGCTCGTTTTTCACCCTTAAACTCTCTCAAAATTACGACTTTGTCAGATTCTAGAGAATCTTTTATTTTTCGCCAATGTCATTGTCCTTTCCTCATATTTACCATCTTACCATTCTTTACAAAATCTTTTATTTTTACCAATTTACCCTAAACTTTTATAACTTAAATTTAGTCTCAATCCTTTCGAAGCTCTATAAAAATTTAATTTCATTATAGAACACCTTAAAATTCTTTTTTATTATTTTATAAAATAAAAACCATCTTGTTTCGTACACGAATACGGTACAAATTCGGGAGAGGGCATTACACCTAGAACATTAATCAATAATGAGTCCATTGAATACTAGAATATAAGTACCATTATAATCACTCATAACTCTATGTCATAAATGAGTGCCAACCATACAAGCATCACATTAGCCAATAATTCCCTCATCTTTAATAACATTTGCAAACCAAATTAAAGAAACATTAACCAAAAAATGTAATGAAATAAATACAAAACGAGTATCTTTTCAACCTTTATTAACCATTCATCACTATAAAATCTCAACATTAATCAATGACAACCAACTCCTTTAAATACCAAAATATGAGGGTTTAAAATACTTTTGAGATAAAACAAAGGCATAGACATAGAACATACCAACAAGGCCTTCTTAGACAAATAACTGCCAAAGCAACTCCTTCGTGACCTGAAAACCCCATTATAAGGACATCATAAAGGTGTGATTTTAAAGGGAAATGGACCAAAAGTAGAAGAAAAGAAAAAGATAGAAACCCATAAAGTATATAAAAAAGAAAAGTGAAGTAGGTACCTGAGGGTCGAGATTACTAACATAAGTAGTGGCATCTCAGTTTCTCTCAATGGAATGTTGGCCTAACAGGTAGGTTCCCACTCCAAGAGCAATTCTAGTCATCATCTTTGCTATTGTTAAAACCCTCTCACTTTATATATGCTTGCTTGGTTGGTCATCTCTATAAACCAACATCTTCTAATAATTAATTTCTCATATATATATATATATATCAGCTACATGTAAGAATTATTATTATTCTAAATACATAAATTCGACAACAGCAAGGATAAAGCATAATGGCGTACCAGATCAAGCAAATAACGGCAGATCAAGCAGCGAATGAAGGAAGCAAAACGATGAATGAGAAACAGATCCACGAAAAGAAGTGGATGGTAACAGCATGGATAAATGGTGCGAAGGTTGAAGGCAGCAAATCGACGAAGATGAGTGGACTCGTAACAAAATGAACCAGAAAAGGATAAGAAGAAGGGAAGAAGAAGAATAGGTATTGACGTCGTTCAAGAACAGTCGAATGACGAAAGAACATGACAAGGTAGCTGAAAGAGAAGAAAAAAGAAAAGAAAAGAAAAAGAGATCGGCAACATGAAGGGAAGAAGAAGAAGAAAACGAAGAAGAAGAGAAAGAAGAAAATGAGAGGAAGAAGAAGAAGGGAAGAAAAAGACCTCGCTGGTAGTGGTGAGGCAAATAGCGATGCAAATGGCATGGCAAATGGTTGACCAAAGCAGTGGCAGTTGCTAGGGTTTGAGAGAGAGAGGATGTCAAAGAAAAAGATGTAGTGGGATAAAGAAACGGGAAAATGGTAGGCGGTCCATTTACAAACTCATTTATAAAAGTTTCTTTATCAAGCCTTTGTGTGTCTGGTATAAAAAATCTATCCATACCAAACCCATTAATGTTTGATATTGACCCGATATGGATATTGAAATGTATTTAAAAAAAATGGTATTATACCAAGTCTTTAATGCCTAGTATGGATAAAGGCCTGGTATGGCTAGCCTCTTTTCTTGTTATTAAAATAAAATTGTTGACGAAAATAAAGAGAAGGAAGAAACAAATAAATATATAAAAGAAATGCATCATTTAATGTTTGCCTTACACCCCTAATGTTGTTCAGTTGGACTCTACAAAATCTTATAAAACAAATCTAAACCTTCAAATCCGAATTGCTAAATCTCAGTACAAATCTTCATTTGGGCAAAATAAAATAAAATAAAATAAAATAACAACAGATAATAATAAAATGATAATATAAGGTTGCTATTGTAGATCGTTCTAGCTTTTCAACCATCAACCGCATGCATGGTTTTAGCAACTCCAACAAATTGTTGGTTTCAAATGAATTTGAACCAAATTTTTAAATGATATTAAGTTTCAAGATAGAAAATAAAATAAATATGGCCGGATTTTTTTTTTTAAAAAGGGAAACTTCATTTTAGGCCCTGAAATTTTGAAAAATATTAAATTTTTAAACATCTTTTGAAAACAACTCTTTTCATCTTTAACTTTTTCAAAACTCTTCAAAATAATCCAAACCATCAGTTAACTGACGATCAATAATGATAGAATGCATAAAAAGGCAGTTTTGCTTTTGATGGTTGTTAATGGTACTAAAATTATCATATTACCCTTGTAAAACAATGAGTTTACAAGTGAAATTGTATTAAATGCCCCTAACTTTGAGTTATTAAATTACAATTTAATCTAAACCACTTTATTTATTAAGAGGATACTTTTACCAAAATGCTCTTATTTTTAGCTGGTTTTTCAGTCACATAAACTTGAGTAGATAAACTGTTGAGATGATTTATTGACCAAATTACCCTTTTATGAGTAAAAATTTAAATAAAAAATTGGTGTGATTATTATTATTATTTTTTGATGTAATTGGTGTGATTATTTAATTATAAAATTGATGTAATTATTTAATTAAAAAAATATCCTCATACAATTCTCAAAATTGAAAAAAAAAAAAATCCAAACATTTAAAACAAAACTGAAAAAAAAAAAAAATTTTTTTTTTAAAAATTTTGTTTTTAAAACAAAGTAACAAACTAAGGTTATGCTGGCTAGAATTTTCAGATAGTAGTGCATCAAGTTTCTGCCACTTGGAAATTCCAGGCAACAAGCTCTACTACTACTATTGCATGGTAATTCCAAGCAGTAGCATTTTGCCGCCTGGAAATTCTATGCAACAAACTGCTGCTACTTGGAAATTTTCCTAGAGCAGTACATAGGAGCATTGTGAATTAAGGATTTCCAAAATAAAAAGTCAATTGTGCATCCAATATTTAAATGTATACCCATTTGTCATGATTTAAGGAAAAAATATACTTTTTACAGAGTACAAATGCTAATTTACAAAACGCCTAAAAAAAAACTCGAAAAACTACTTTCATCCCACAACAAGCCAAAAAAAAAAAAAAAACTTGATTCTATCTCACTTTAACAAGATTCTAGACACCGTCGTGGCCGACAAGACTGACCGGAGTTAGGTGTGGAAGGCTTAGTTGTGTATGGAGGAGGGTTTGGGTGTGTCAAGAAGTCTCATTGTATGGGAGACCAAATGACACAGAACGAGAGAAAATGGTTTTTTAAACTTAAAGAGTATATATATCATTTCATGCTTTTTTTTCTTGTTTATTTTTAAAATCTTAGTCATCCATGTGTCACAATCTTAGCGTCTTATACCAAAAGACCATTTTGCCTTTCCTATCCAAACTATTTATTACTGTTAACCATCAATTGACTGACGATTTAAACTATTTTGAAGAGTTTTGAAAAAGTTAGAGATTAAAAGAATTGTTTTCAAAGGATGTTTAACATATTTGATATTTTCCAAAACCTCAAGCACTACAATGAAGTTTCCCCTTCCTTCCGCACCCCCCCCCCCCCCCCCCCCCCCCCCCCCCAAAAAAAAAGAGATTCAAAGAGATTCGATGAGTAATTTTTCAATGACAAATATGATAGAGGTATAAGAGAGTGAGGGAAAGTAGAAGTTGATCATATTATACATTTATACATGAAGAAATGCAATTAACAAAATATCATTTGGTAAGGTTATTTGACATTCAATTTTGTTGATCAACAAAAGAAAAAGAAAAAATTGAAAAGTTTATGAGCCATTTTTAAACTTACCAGTGAAATATGAATCTTCAACAATACATATACAAACTACAAAGTAGAAACTGAGCCATCAAATTCTTCAATAGTAAACTCTATGATAAAATAAATGAGTAGAACGTATACTTCGATAGTGAACTCTATGATAAAAGTATGCATTTTTTAAATTTGAAAGGTAAATCTAAAATTAGTAAAATTAGATATTTTATCTTTTTAAACCCTCTATATATATAGATACTATGCTTATCTGACACCCAACATAATGGTAAAAATATTTTTGTAATCTTGAAGTACTTTTTTTTAAAAAAATATATAGATATATATATATATATTCCTTTTTTAACTTTTATTTCTTTAAAGTAACTTAATATATGGGTTCTTGCTGTAACATACGGTTTCCTACTGTTTTTTATTATTAATTTCCTTGCATAAGTGCTGTTTTCATCCATTTGTTTATGGAGTTGTCTTCTTGAAAAAGTTGAATCATAAATGGACTCTTATGAATAAATCAGAATTTTATTTCTGATAAGAGAGCATAGATCTTTTTTTCGTTATACAAATAATTGTTTTGTTTAATCTACCTCTTTAGATCAATTGATACCATAAATACTACGTCTTATTCATAAATATATATATATATATATATATGTTTAGCCATTTTAAGAGTTACAAATGTTAATAATTTCTACAAAAGTGAATGGTATGAAAATAAATGAAAACAATTTAAAATTAAAAAAAAAAGAAAAAGGAAAAACATAGTTTTTGTTGTTTTCACAATGTTAACATCCAAGTTATTTTTTTAATATATATACTAAACTGTAACTTTTATCTTACCCTACCTTTCTCTTGAAGGGCATTATTACCCTTTATTTTAAGAAAATAGGAAAATACTCATGATATAATTTTCAGAATTAGGATAAATTTCACCTTTCTAACCACACTTGTCATTATTGAGATGTAGTCATTAGTGTAATTTGGATGACTAATAGTAAAAGGGAACAGTTACAAAATAAAAACAATAAAAATTCATCTTTAAAAAATAATAATAATAAAAAAATTGAGGCTACTTTGTGTATCTGGCCTAAGTGGTTGGGCATAGTCGACTGCATAATGCAGTTAGCTGCATTTGACACATCATATTGAATTTGATTGATTAGATAGAACTAGATTTGATATAATATTGTCTTTTGTTTGGCGTTATGAGATTGGACTGAAAATAAGATTGATAAAATCAAAATAGATTATCATGTGAATTAAAAAAAAATAAAGTAAAAAATTGAAACCCCTTGACGTTTGAGATAATTACACGAACATTTGAGTTTACAGCATAATTACATGAGCATTACTTGATGTTTCATTAGTGTTGTAGCTGCGCCCTCCCATTAGTTAGACTAATGTTTATCAAATTTTTATAGTAATAAATTGAGGGCAACTAATTCTTATGATGAGATATCAAATTAAAAAAAAAAAAAAAAGTGAATAAATTGTTATGGAATAACATGAATATTCCAATAAAGCAGTATTTTCACAAAAATCATAATAAAGATTCAAAATCAAGATTGTAATGGCAAATCATTCAAATATATATATATATATATATTGTAATGGCAAAATTGAAAAACAAAAGAGGTTATAATCAAATCGTCTGCACCTTCAAAAGCCACAAGTCAATTTTAGTTATTTGTTCATCTTTCCAAGTCATATTTAATCTCAAAATTTGTGAGTTTGGATAAAGTTGTGTTAAATAAATTTTGGTACTAAACATAAAATTTGCAATTGTCCCTCTTGGAAATGACCTTGATTTGCCACAGTAGTACATATATAGACCGAGTATACTAGTACATGTTCTTGTGTGATTTAGTGCACTAGAACTTAACCCATCACCATGCGATCGAGTCTTTCAAGTAGTCCCTCGTAATCACGTGTGTCACCCTAAATGGTGTGTGATCCTTCCGTAGCTTTGACATTCCTACGATCTACTAGGCTGTTGCTGGCAGTGCCACGATCTAGAGATGCCGCTCTAGCAGATCCTTGCTATGCACTTGGATCGTGATTCTCATTTCCATCTGTTTGCTATGGCGGATGTTGACCTGCTTGTTGTCCTTGACTTTGGGGAAAATCTTCGTCTAATCGGGGATTTGCTTATTGCCTTTAAATGAGTAATTGGATAGTCTACATAAGGTCTGAATCCAAATGGATCTAGTAAATAAATTAAGCACTAGTTTAGAAAAAAATACTTACATATAAAGAGATAGGCATAGCAAACATTTGACAAAGGAAAATCAGTTGAGAAAAGAGACAAAATGATAGTGGTCAATTTTTATGTTAAGAGGGTGACCAGTGTCACACAAACATAAGCGTGGAATTGGGAGAATGAAGAGAGAGGCTTTTTTTTTTCTTTTTTTATTATACATATCACAAATATATTATATGCGATATAGTTTATCAGGCCCTCTTGATCAAGATCTATGAGACGTGATCTAAAATTGGAGCTTTCAGAAGTTGAAGAAAAAACCCATATCATGTAAGAAAATTGCTCTTAGCTTAATTAAGGACTTTGAATATAGATGGAGCTATAGACATTTAACCTAAATAGATCAAACTCTCATGAACTGCGTACGGCTGCCATCAACAGCTATATGCGAGGAGATAGTTATACAGACACATGAGTTAGTGGATTTTTTTAAAACCAAATGAGTGGCGGTCAGTCAGAGTAGAAAATAATAACTAAATAAATAAATATATATATGTAAAGAACTTCACCGCCTCCTGCAGTCTCTCTTTCTTAATTCTATTAGTATTGTTATTATTTTTTCTATTTTTCTATGCCACGCATCCATCATGCAAAAGCATGATGCCACCTGTTTTCATTGTCTCAATTCTTTCGAATGTATACATTGAGAGTGGCTTAAAACAACCATATATAAATATTTAGAAGCAACCAGAAGCCATTTCGAAGACTCATTGTCTATTTCTTTTCTGTTGCCAATTTCGGTTCTGTGCGAAATCGTTCTGGTTGCTTCTAAATATTTATATATGGTTATTGTAGGCCATTGTTTAAAAACTCGGCGAGTTTCGCCGAGTTCTCGCCGGGTTCTCATGGATCGACACTCCGTCGATCCGAGAACCCTAAGATCGGAGGTGCTGCTCGCCGGAGGTGGGCTCTCGGCCCAACTCAGTCCAACTCGGCCCAACTCGGCCCAACTCGGATGAACTTGGCGAGTCAAACATCACAAATCCACCAAAAATCATCCCAAAAACCACAAAAAATTAGCCAAAATTAACTCACAACAAAACAAATCAGTCATACAAATGAAAATGCAATCAAATAAGTGAAAGTGTGAAACCCTCACTCATAGAGTTTGGCAACAGTGACGATGAGGACTTCAGGAAAGAGACAGCGGCGACTTAAGGAAACAATGTCGAAGATATGAAGGGGAAAAGAAGGAGGCTTGAACCGGTAGAGAAAGAGACTCGAACCGCCGTGCAGAGGAAATAGAGGGCCGGCGACAATGAAGAGGGATGGGCTTCGGCTTAGGCGACAGTGTTAGCTCACTGGAACGGCAAAGACGACGGTGACGACGACGGCTCATTGGAACAACAACGGCGACGGTGATGTTAGACTGTTAGAGAGAGAAGAGTGACGAGAGAAGAAAAGGGAGAAAGAGACGAAGGGAGAAAGAGAGAGGACATGAGGGTTTGGACTTGGGGTGTTTTATATATATAGTAAGGATAATTTCACCATGGTCCTTGACATTTAAAGAAATATTAGTTTGCGCCTTTAAATTTCAAAAATTATAATTTAGTCCCTAAACAGTACTTTTCGAGTAATCGCCGAGTTGCCGATTACTCGCTGCTCGCTAGGTCGCCGGTCGAGTAACGAGTTGCGAGTTTTGGAACATTGCTGTAGGCCACTCTTAATGTGTGTGTGTGTGTATATATATACGCATATATATTCTATTAGAAACAAATATCAAACATACAGAGAACATAATCTTGGTGAGAGCCATGAATTGAGAAAGAAACAAAGTGAGTAGCTGCGGTCAGAATAGGAATTTCAAAGAGACCAATACGGTTGAGAGAGAAACATGAGAAAGTGGACCAGTTTTATTAAAAAATGAAAAAAATTCCAGACGGGTGAGCATATAACATTTCGATATCGAAATTATCCAGATAAGTTATTTTATTTCAATGAGATTTAAAATCTAAAAAATTAGTTAATTTTCTCACTAGTGGATCCAATCTTATGAAAAATTAGATGAAAACCCATATTATATCCAGATATGAGCATAGAAGTTCTGTGAGTGGATGGTTTTATTTTAATTAAATTGATTAAATTATGTTTATTTTATATTTAAGCTTTTTATTATTTATTGAATGTAAATGTTTTAATTGGTTTGAGTTTATAGATTATGAATTATGATTTACAATTTGATTATTATTATTTTTTTATGATTGAAATGAGGATTTATGTATGTGCATTAATGAGAAATTTCAATCAAAATTTTATGATTTCAGTTTGAATTTATCATAAGAAATGTTTAGAATAGTTTTAGTAATATTATTTTATGTTTAAGAAAGAATATTTGTTTATACTTTTTTATAAAAGTATTTATTCAGAGTTTTATGTGTATTCAGAAATAGAGTTTATATCATTTATACATAAATCATCTAAGTTTTGAGAAAGAATATAAAAAATGTTTTCAGAACACTAAGGTTATACTCTTCTCTATAACGATCAAACAGACAATACATGTGTTAGTTTTAGATTCCCCTAGCATGTGTATGACAGATGTCAGGAGAGTCATTGAGTTGTTGAGAGAGTTGTTGAGTTGCCAAACATGTGTAAGGATAGATGTTATTCCTCACTCTGCATGTGCGTTGAGTATCTCCGCCATGTATGACCAGATTTCCTTGTGTACTAGCTGGTGTAAATTTTTAGATTACAGATATTGTATACTAAGTTTGATCAATAAAGAAAGCGATTTACAAAACACTAGTTTTACAAAAATATATTTCAGAATAGTTTATACAAATTATAGTTGCAGATTATTCGTACAAATTATATTTTATGAAGTCATTAGAAATGATTCATACAAATATTTACAACTTTATTATGATATCATATTTGCACTTAGTTTCATTTTCATATATGATTATGTATTATTTATAGTTATATACTATGTTTTATTTAGAAATATTTTTAGAAAAGTTATATTTACTCATTAGGCATTAGTGCTCAGTTTTTTATAAAATCTATTTTTTCAAGTATCTATTGAAGGTTCATGCGGATTAGTACATACCCTGAGAAGGGTCATATAGTGGTGACAAAATGCATTAATAATATTTTTAGGTAGAAACGTCTTATATCGGTGTTTATTATTTTTAATTAACTAGATTTTGTAAATGTGTTTCAAGAATAGTTTTTGTAACGAAATACCTTTTCCATATATTTTATGAATATATTTTATATGTATTTAGTCTAAGGGTTCAACATAAGAAATGCATAGCTTTTTGGTCTTGATTTTTCTAACGGATATTAGTAAACTCCAAATTTCAAACAAAAGTTTTTACAGAATCCTCCTAGACTTGAGAAAGAAATTAGATAGGACCTATTAGTCTAAGTCAGCATTTGCAATGTGTCCTCTACCTTGCCCTGCCTACTTATGTCAACTCCAAGGTTTGGAACACCTGCTTGTCTAATTGCCACATTACCTAAGGGCAAAATTCTACTTAGCTCATCGATGCTAGTTTGCTACAGGGTATGGGTTGACCTAAATGTGGGCATGATCTTCCTCTTGCTAATTCATAGCATTCAGTGCATGTTTCACCAAATCTGTTCCTTCCTCCATGCTTTAGAGACTCCTTAGTTGTGTGCTTTTACAAGGAGTGTCACCTCCTTGTGTTTAAGACATTTCAGCCATTTGTTATCGAAAATACGTAAAAAGAATATAAATTTAAAGCAAAATGGATTGAATCAAAGACTTTCTTGGCTCTCCTTTTAGTGTCAAAATGTTGACGTAAAAAATCAGTCAACATCCAAATTAATATGAATTGAATGTGGATGATCAATGCAGGGCTATAATGTTAAAGAATAAACAAGACAATGGAAATGAAAGAAAGTAAATAAAGAGACGAGAAAGTTTTTAAAGTGGTTCGACCTTTTCAATGCTGCTTATGTCTATGGTTAAGTTATACTGAAGAAGAAGACTGTGTTTTAGCAGAGTTTCTAGAAGGGGTGAATAATCAAGTTGTAATGTCTGCTCGTTTACATGCGAAAGACCCCTTTATATAGTGTTAGGGTTCCTTGTTTACATATAATTTTGTCACTAAAATATAAAAATGATTGAGATCCTCTTTCCTATTTTACATAAAACTTCAATTAATATATTAATATTCAAATCAAAGTGTACTTCTAGCAATCTCATATTTGAAGAGATCTTTTACGCATTATAAGAATCATCCTATTTGACAAAATTCTTGTAAAACCCAAAATTTTTAGAGTAGTGTTTTTAGATGAATAGTATTTTCAGATGAATAGTATTTTTGAGTGAATAGTGATTTTCAGATTCGTAAAACCTAGAATTTCCTCTTTATATGAGAAATAATTTTTTTTTTGTGAATAGTGTTTCCATGTGAATAATATTTATATGAATAGTGATTTCGGAAAGCAGGCCTCATAAAATCGAAAGTTCTGGAATTAGTACTAGTGTTAAACGAAACTAAAACGGAGCGAAGAAAAGTCTATTCAAAAAGATTTTAAGTGATCCAAAGTATATTAAACGAAAATACTCTATTCGGTTAGTGTCTCGTATACAGTATTTATAGAGAAATAAAATAATTTTCAGTACCTGGATATGTAAAGAGCAGCTCGATCTTGAGAGATTTTGGTCGAGACAAACAAACAAAAGAAGCTCTTCATTTTGGTCAAAACAAGCAAGAACAAGAAGGCAGTTCAGGCATAAAAAAAATATATATATATATATATATAAGAGAAGAGAAGCTCTCAGTCTTGAAAAGGAGTTGTAAACTGCCGAGATATGAACTGGAATACAGCAGCCATTTTTTATGTTTTGGGAAGCATTTTTAAGTGATTTTCAAGTCCAACAAGCTTGCATGCAAGTCTAGGAGTTAAGTCATCCATTCTAAGTTGGTTCCAAAATGTAAGAAACTAGTTTTTCTTGAAATTGTTTATGGAAATGTTAGATTTATAGTTGGTTGGTGATTTTGTGTTTTGGGTTTGAGAATTTAAGGTCCTAAAGTGATGGATGATGGCTTGCATGTGAATTTAGTGTGATATTGATGAAAGTTTGGTGTTGGGTTTCATGTTGCATGTGGTTTTAATGTAAGAATAGATAAAAATTTTGATGTGATGATATGTGTTAGCTCGGCCAAAATGAAATGTTGTGGTTGAGAAATTGTTTGATGGTTTTATCATGAAACATGTTGAGATTTTGGATGGTTGATGTGTTGCATGTGAAATTTGTGAGATATTTGATAAACATCTTGGTTTTATATGCTTGCAATGGTTTGACCAAGTAATGAGATTTTAATGGTTGATGCATAAATGTCTCGGCCAAAACAAGGATTCTATGGTTTATGTTGAGTTTGATGTATTTAAATGATTTTCATGCATTTGAACATGTTGAAACAACAAGTTTTGATGTTGAAATGAAAAACAAAGATTAGTATATCTATTTGCTATGTATTCGGCTAAAGTGAGTATGTTGTGATAGAAATTGTTTTTGAATGTTTTAGATGATTCTATGAGTTGTTTGGATGATAGATTTGGCATAGAAATTGAAGGAAATGCCTTGATATGTTAAAAAGACATTTTGCGGCAAAATTTTTTGAAAATTATGAAAGTGAATGTTTTATGGATTTCAATAGAATTTACACTATATTGTATAAGTTCAAATGTAATTTCGATATGAAAATTTAATATGATGGATGGTGTAAAGATTAGTTTAAATTCGATCAAGGTGACTAGGATGATTCCAAATCTTCGTGTTATGCTCGTTTTCTCGACTTGGATAAATGGGTTGGTAAAAGCCCAATAAACATGAACAGGATTGAAGATCTAGAAGGCCCAACCCTCAGATCACTATAACGAGCTCATCATTTCCAGCCCGCTTCAATTCAACTCG
The DNA here is from genome assembly GCA_019925255.1 of Litchi chinensis. Classification (NCBI taxonomy): domain Eukaryota; kingdom Viridiplantae; phylum Streptophyta; class Magnoliopsida; order Sapindales; family Sapindaceae; genus Litchi; species Litchi chinensis. The sequence goes on along the minus strand of CM034462.1, from coordinate 9,537,384 downwards.
CGTAATTTGATAGGCTAGGGAGCTCGTGCCAGGTGATATCTTGTGCAGAAAGTTATCAGACCTACTTAATTCCTTAATTTCTGGCCAGTGCCACTTACACAGTTACCAACGAGCATTCAATGCGGCGGTCGTGCATTTAATGAAGAGAAGACTTCTCCTGGTGCATTTAATGCAGCGTGTGCATGAAGAGAATAATCATTGTCTTTACAATAAATGCAACATGGTTTATGTCAAATTAGTTGAAAATAGCCATCATTTGTAACAATGTAACACTTTTTTGTATCTCTCCCCCTCTATAAATAGGAGAGATTTTTACTATATAAATGTTGTATGTATTTTTCGGACTCGTTAAATGGGCTAGTAAAAGCCCAATTTAGGCCCGATAGAAGGCCCGATAAGGTCAAAGCCCAGTCAAAGTCCATCAGACGAGACCCAGATGACTCTAAGTCCAGCGAGCTCTTCAGCTCGCACAAATAGCTTCTTCAGATTATATCAACGAGCTCATGTCAGCCAGGATTCAGCTTGCTCTATAGTTCGCCTCAGTCATAGCTCTCTAACCAGCAAGCTCAAGCTCACAGACCGCCATAGTCAGCAACTCGTTCAAGAGCGTAATTAATACAGTATCTTCCAGGATAGGCAGTTACCTAATTCAACCGTGATTCTCTCTCCAGAAACGGAAGTTTATTCAAATTCAAACCGAATCAACATCATCCCTGATTTTATGGAAGCAGTTTCTTGATATTATTCAAACATATTAGGAAGTGTAATTAATTTATAATTCTTTTCCTTATTTTTCCTGATTATTTGGGGAGTGTAATTAATTCAGGATTCTTTTCCTGATTTGCTGCAACCAGAATTATAATGCCTCTTTCCCTATAAATAGGGATTAAAATCATTATAACATGATCAGAGAATAATCAATAATACACTATCACTCTGCAGAATTTAAGAGACAGACAGTCGTGGACGTAGGCTCATTATTGCTGAACCACGTAAAAGTTTGGTGTTCCTTGTTTGATTCTTGGTATTTGTCTGTGTCCTTTCTTGGTATTTGTGCTTTCTCACATTGATTGCAGGTATTGAGCATTGATTACCCGTCGACTGAAATCTGACGTCGACATTTTGGCGCTAGAGGAAGGGCCCAAACTGCAATCTTTTTCATCCCAATTCATCGTTTTCGATATGGTAAAGACTAGATCAAACAAGCACCTTGGAGATGATGACCAGGCGGAGAGCCGCATGAACCAGTCCCAACAGAACGTGCAGGGTGCACCCATGCATGTAACAGGAACGCCCCATGGCCTGGCAATTAGGGCCGCAACAGGCATCCCACCTTTGCCCCCCCGTTTGACAGTTCCAATTGCCCCGGTAGTCGATGGGCAGCAGAATGTACTGATTCAAAGGCAGGAAGCGCTGGAGGATACGGTCAGACAACTCACAGAGGCTGTTAACATGTTGGTGTAGGCTCAGGTACAAAACATGCCCAAGGTTGAGGTTCAAGCACCAAGGCATGTACCCCAGCAGCATGAAGCGATGCAAGTACCTGACAGGCTGGCAAGGGAAATCCCGCAACCTACAGGCTCAGCTCGCTCCTCCAATGTGCGCTCTAGGGCTGGGGAACACCCTGTTCGGGAAGAAAGGGAGGTCGCACGCCCCGCTAGCCTGGTGGTAAGGTTGAGCCAGGATGGAAACCGGCGGATAGAGGTGGGGCAAGATAGAGCCAGAGTTGCAGCTCGGCGATTTGATGATGAACAGAGACAAGGAAGATCCCATCAGCTTGAGGGTCTGTTCGAGGAAGACGAAAGGTATGACCCAGAGCACCCTGCCCCTAGTCATGATCATAGGAGGAGATACGAGCTCCGAGATCCACAAGTAGAGGAGCTCCTTCAGAGGGTCCAGCTGTTGGAAGCACGACCTAGAACCCCGGAGCAGCGTGGATACTATGGGGAAAGGACTCCCTTTACAAGGGAGATTGAGACACAACCTCTCCCCCCAAGGTTCAAGATGCCGAATATCTAGTAGTACAATGGGGACAGTGACCCCTATGACTATCTCAATGCTTTTAACGTCCAGATGGACTTGCAAACAGGCAATCCCATGGTGAAGTGTCGAGTATTCCCAGCTACGTTAGGTGATATTCCGAGGACGTGGTTCAAGAATCTCCTAGCTCGCAGCATAGGTAGTTGGGAGCAATGCCAACAGAAGTTCGTTGGTCAGTACAGGGCTTTAAGAAGGCAGCTCGCTCCATCCTACCACCTAGCTACAATCTTCCAGCGTCAGGGTGAGTCATTGAAAGAATATATCACCAGGTTCAGACGCGAGGTCGCGAATGTCGAGCATCCATCAGATGAAAGCATACTGACAGCGATCTCAGCTGGGCTGCGCAAGGATGGAAAGTTGTACGAGAGCATTTACAAGTCCCCAGTGAAGGATCTAGGAGAGTTCTACGAGCGAGCTACGAAAGAGATTAGGTGGGAAGAGACCTTCGGCCCGAAGAAGTAGAATCAGAAGAATGAAGCGGGTAGTTCCAGCCAGCCAAAAAGGAGAAACAATGGCAGGAATGAAGAAGGAAGAAATAGTGGCTCAAATAACCAGATCGCTAAGAAGGCGAAGAAAGAGCCAAGATACGAGCGACCTCGACGTCAAGGTCGTTATGAAGGATACAGCGTCCTGACGGCTTCACCGGACAGGATTTATGCTGCAGAAAGAAATAGGGAAGATTTTGGGAGGCTCAATCCCTTAAGGGCTTCTGTTCAGCAAAGAGATCAGAGCAAGTTCTGTGCTTATTATAATGAGGTCGGGCACAGTACTTCAGATTGATGGGCGTTGAAGAACGCCATTGAGAAATTGATCAGGCGAGGTCGCCTGGGAGACTATGTAGCAAGACCCGCAGATTCGCGACCTCCACAACAACGACCTCACTAACAACAGCCAACACACCAGAAACAGCTCCAGCGAGCTTCCGAGCAAGGTCAGGAATCTACAGTAAGAACCATTTTTACCATTTATGGTGGCCTCCATATCGCAGGTGATTCCAATAGATCGCATGAGAGGTACGTCCGAGAGGTGAATCATTCGTTTCAGCTCAATGGGTCGGAGGGACCTACCAAAAGAGCAAAGCCGACCTCGGACGAGATTGTATTTACAGATGAAGATGCTAGAGGAGTGATCTGGCCTCATAACGATGCGCTGGTTATACGAGCTAAAATCAGCAATATGGAAGTTAGGCGCATCATGATTGATATTGGAAACTCGGTGAACGTGATGTATAAGAGCTGTTTTGATCAGATGGGGCTACGAGCAGAATAGATGAGACCATCCCCAGAGCCTTTATTCGGATTCACTGGAGATGCTGTAGTACCAATAGGCCAGATTAAGTTGCCATTGACTCTTGGGGAGGCAGGTCGTCAGGCAACAACCCTGACAGATTTCTTGATAATTGACTGCCCATCAGCTTATAATGTGGTCCTGAGGAGACCTGCCATGAACGAATTGGACATGGTTACTTCGACCAGAACTCTTACCGTCAAGTTCCCAACTCCTAATGGCATTGGATGTGTTCGAGGAGAGCAGCATTTAGCAAGACGCTGCTATGAAGATGCTGTGAAGATGGGCGTAAGAGGAAAGAAAATAAATGTGGTCTCAGGGGGCGAGCCACGAGCTATGACTGAGAAAGGAGTCAGTCACGACCTGGACCCTCGCGAGGTAGATGCAGACCGAGCTACAGGGCCCGTTGAAGAGTTGGAAGATGTACAAGTCAGCGAGGCAGATTCAGAAAGATGCCTGAAGCTGGGAAGAGGGTTAGATCCAGAACTAAAAACCCAGCTCGTTGAATTCCTGAAGACGAATTTGGATGTGTTTGCATGGAATCATGAGGACATGGTGGGGATAGATCCGAAAGTGATGTCTCACAGGCTGAACATTGATCCTCATTTTAAGCCAGTTCACCAAAAGAGAAGAGCAATGGCAGGGGAACGTTACTTAGTACTGAAGGAGGAGGTAGACAAGCTGCTAGTTAACAAGTTTATCAGAGAAGCTTACTACCCGACTTGGGTCGCCAACCCTGTGCTAGTGAAGAAAAAGAACGGAAAGTGGAGAACTTGCATCGACTTCACTGACTTGAATAAGGCATGTCCAAAAGACAATTTTCCCCTGCCAAGAATAGATAAGCTCATAGACGCTACTGTAGGAAACGAACTCCTAAGCTTCATGGACGCGTATTCAGGATATAACCAGATTCCCATGAATCCCGAGGACGAAGAGCACACCTCGTTCATGACTGATCGTGGCTTATATTGCTACAAGGTGATGCCCTTCGGGTTGAAAAATGCTGGAGCGACCTACCAACGCTTGGTGAACATGATGTTTGATGAGCAGATTGGAAAGACTATCGAGGTATATGTTGATGACATGCTAGTAAAATCCAAGCAAATAGGTGACCATGTACACAACCTGGGAGAAATGTTTCAGATTCTGAGGAGCTACCAGATGAAGTTAAATCCGCTCAAATGTGCATTTGGGGTAGCTTCTGGGAAGTTTCTGGGCTTCATGGTCAACAGTAGGGGAATTGAAGCAAACCCTGAGAAGATCAAAGCATTGATCGACATGAGATCGCCAACCAGGGTGAAAGACGTGCAGAGCCTCAAAGGCCAAGTCACAGCACTGAGCAGGTTTATTTCGAAAGCTACAGACAAGTGTGTCCCCTTCTTTGACATTCTGAAGAAAGCAAAGAGCTTCGAGTGGACTGAGCAGTGTGAAATAGCCTTCCAGCAGTTGAAGGAATATATGGGGCGAGCTCCACTTCTTTCCAAGCCCAAAGAAGATGAAAAGCTGATCTTGTACTTGGGAGTGTCAAAGCAAGCTCTGAGTGCTGCACTAGTGAGGGAAGAAGAAAAGACGCAGCTTCCAGTATATTATGTAAGCAAACGATTGCAAGATGCTGAAACCAGGTATTCCTAGATGGAGAAGCTCGCTTATTGCCTGGTGATCGCATCGAGAAAGCTGCGGCCTTACTTTCAAGCCCATACCATCGAAGTCCTCACCCAATATCCATTGAAACAAGTCTTACAGAAAGCGGACACCTCAGGTCGTTTATTGAAATGGGCAGTGGAGCTCGCACAGTTCGATATCCAATTTAAGCCAAGGATGGCTATCAAAGCTTAAGCTCTGGCAGACTTCATTGCAGAGTTTACGGGACCTGTGGATGATGAAACTGAGTCTTCTGAAGATCTAGCATGGGAGCTTTATGTTGATGGATCACCTGGCGAGCAGAGAGCTAGAGCTGGAATTCTACTGATCAGTCTTGAAGGCCACAAGATCCTTTGTGCTCTAAGGTTTGGCTTCCAGGCGACAAACAATAAGGCTGAGTATGAAGCCTTGCTCGTAGGTTTGCGTTTAGCTAAGGAAATGCGAGCTGAGCGATTGAAAGTCTTCAGTGATTCGCAGCTCGTTGTCTGCCACATATTAGGGGAGTATCAGGCCAAGGGACCAAAAATGACCCTACACCTCTATAAAGTTCACGAGCTGCTAGGTGTGTTTCAGAAGTACGAGATGAAGCAAATCCCGCGGGCTCAGAACTCGCATGCAGACGTATTAGCTCGCCTCGCGACCACACGAGATGCGGATTTCCTTGGGGCAATCCCAGTTGAATTTCTACCAGTTCCAAGTACAGAGGAAAAGAATGCGACGATGGCCATAACTGTGCAGCCTGATTCCTGGATGAGCTCTATTTTCAGTTATTTGCAGGATGGAAAGCTGCCAAGTAACAAGCTGGAAGTCCGGCGTCTACGAGCTAGAGCAGCCAGGTACTGCATCTATGATGATGCCTTGTACAAGAAGGGGTTCTCAGCCCCACTGTTAAGATGCATTGATGGCCCTGAGTGTGAAACAGTACTAAGGCAGATACATGAAGGCCACTACGGGAACCATGCTGGGGGGCTGTCTCTGGCTCAGAAGGCACTTCGTCAAGGCTTTTACTGGCCCACCATGAGGCAGAACGTCATTAACTTACTGAAGAAATGCGACAAATGTAAGAGATTTGCCCAAGTTCCACGATCTCCACCAGCTTATCTACAACAAATGGTGAGCCCGTGGCCCTTTGCCATTTGGAGGATGGATTTGATTGGACCTTTACCAATGGCTCGTGGAAGATGCAAACATGCAGTGGTCGCAGTGGACTACTTCACCAAGTGGGCGGAAGCAAAGGAGTTAGTCCACAACAAAGATTGAGAAGTTTGTGTGGAGCAATATCATATGTAGATTTAGGGTTCCATAGCAGATCGTGACAGACAATGGGACTCAGTTCAGCAGCAACCAGTTTCTTAGGTTCTGTAGCGACCTCAAGATCGTTAAAAGCTTCTCAGCAGTGGACCATCCACAAGCCAATGGTCAAGTTGAAGCTGTGAACAAGATTATCAAGCAAACCTTGAAAATGAAACTGGAAGCAAAGAAAGGAGCATGAGTAGATGAACTCCAGAAAGTATTGTGGTCTTACAGAACCATAGCTCACAGCTCCACTGGCGAGACCCCATTCTCAATGGTGTATGGATCTGAGGCTATGATCCCAGCTGAGTTTGAAGTCACCTCGCAAAGAAGAGCAACCTTCAATCCAAACAACAACGATCAACTGCTTGTAACAAACTTGGACCTGCTTGAAGAGCACAGGGAAACGGCCAGGTTAAAGGTAGCCGTCTATCAGCAGAGAATAGCGAGGTACTATAACAAATATGCTCGGATTCGCAGATTCAATGTGGGAGACCTAGTATTACGTTTCATTTTGCCCGGAGCCCGCAAGCCAAGTGATGGATCCTTAGGTCCGAACTGGGAAGAACCCTTTGTTGTCAAAGCAAGCTTGGGGAATGGAGCTTATCATTTAGCTAATGAAAATGGAGATGAAGTCCCTCGAGCATGGAATGCCAAGCATCTGCGTCCTTATTATCAATAAATACTTTTTGTTATATGTAATTCAAAATTATTTTAGTTAATGAAAGCTCAATCTCCCCTACGCTCATGATTCAACTTATGTCACTAGGCTAACGAGCTCCTAGTTTAATAGCTCACTACAATACAAAGAGCCTAAAAAGCAGTCGAGGTGACGACCCACTGCATAACTCGCTGTATACAAAGAGCCGAAAAAGCAGTCGAGGTGACGACCCACTGCATAGCTCGCTGTATAGAAAGAGCCAAAAAAGCAAGTGACTAAGTGTCCTTGCATAGCTCGCTGAAATGAAAGAGCCTAAAAAGCAGAGGTGACGACCTTCTGCATAGCTCGCTAAACTAAAGAGCCTAAAAAGCAAGTGACTAAGTGTCATTGCATAGCTCGCTACAATACAAAGAGCCTAAAAAGCAATCGAGGTGACGACCCACTGCATAGCTCGCTGTGTACAAAGAGTCGAAAAAGCAGTCGAGGTGACGACCCACTGCATAGCTCGCTGTATAGAAAGAGCCAAAAAAGCAAGTGACTAAGTGTCCTTGCATAGCTCACTGAAATGAAAGAGCCTAAAAAGCAGAGGTGACGACCTTCTGCATAGCTCGCTAAACTAAAGAGCCTAAAAAGCAAGTGACTAAGTGTCTTTGCATAGCTCGCTTTATAAAAAGAGCCAAAAAAAGCAAGTGACTAAGTGTCCTTGCATAGCTCGCTGAAATGAAAGAGCCTAAAAAGCAGAGGTGACGACCTTCTGCATAGCTCGCTAAACTAAAGAGCCTAAAAAGCAAGTGACTAAGTGTCCTTGCATAGCTCACTACAATACAAAAAGCCGAAAAAGCAGTCGAGGTGACGACCCACTGCATAGCTCGCTGTATAGAAAGAGCCAAAAAAGCAAGTGACTAAGTGTCCTTGCATAGCTCGCTGAAATGAAAGAACCTAAAAAGCAGAGGTGACGACCTTCTGCATAGCTCGCTAAACTAAAGAGCCTAAAAAAGCAAGTGTGGTTGGATATCCCTACATAAGTTCGTCAATATTATAGTTGATCAACTGTCATATTACGTATGTTTTATTACTTAGCGATTGCTGTAGCTATTACATCGAATTTTGAGCTCAACAACAATTAGGTCGCAAGAAAGACAAATAACTTAAAGACTGAAGATCATAAAATATAATGGCAAATGAAATAGCCTAAATACATACCATACAGGAGAAGTGGAAAAAGTAAATTTCATTAAAAACAAGAAATCCCATTACAAAAGAAAGCTGAAATTTACAATTATAAAAGAAGAAAAAGTTACAAAAGTAAAACAAAATTCTAGCCCAGAGTTGGGGGATCTGCACTTTTAGCTGGAAGGTGATGGGGAGGAGACGAGCTAGGGGGCTCAAGGGCTTCAGTAGGTTCAATATGAGAAGTCGAGCCCAGAGCTTGCTCTACTGATGGGGATGGATCAATCGAAGATGAGGCAGCCTTTGCTTTAAACTCCTCCACGAGTTCGAGTCCCACATCCCCAAAGATAGAAAAATCCATCTCTGGATGGGACAGCCACAACGTGAAGAGAAAGTCACGACCTGTTGACTCCTTAGTCTCATCCCTTGCTTCAGCAACTTGGGCCTCTAGCTCTTGAGCGGCCTGCGCTTTGAAGGTCGATAACTCCTCGAAGGCATTTGCAAGCTGGTTAACAGCCTCAGCATTTTTCTGAACGACTTTTGCTCGTTTCTTTTAAGTCTCAACTTGCTGAATGGCCTCCCCCACTTGTTGCCTAAGCACTTCAGCCCGCTGCTCGGCCTCTTCAGCCCGTTTCTCAACAGTCTCAGCCCTCTGCACTGCGGTATTAGCCCGTTATTTAGCCTCTTTGGTTTATTGAGCAGCAGCTTCCATTTCCCTAGCTCGCTTCTCAGCAATCTTAGCTCGTTCCACTGCAACATCAACATGATGATGAAGCACTTCAATATTCTCTTCTGCAGTTGAAGCCCGTTGTTCGGCCAGCTCGGCCCGTTGCTCAGACTGCTTTAGCTCTTCTTTGCTTTGAGTAGCTCATCCTTTAGCATGGCATGCTCATTTTCCATTTTCTTTAGAGCTTCCTCAAATGTCTACCTTGCAGTATTTGCCTCAACGATCTGCGCCTCCTGACCCTGAATTCGACCTTCAGCCAAATACGTAACTTCATCTTTGGCCTCCTCTAACTCGTCTTCCAGCTTCCTTATTGCATCGTTTGTAGCCCTTGTCTGCCTTCTCCGCTTCATCGCAGTAAGAGCACTCTGAAAACGTTATGAGTTAGCATTTAATAAAGTAAAGAGGTCAGCAGATAAGGGAAAATGACTTACTAGCATGGAATGGCGAGCTACGAATTCGTCCAGATCCTCGCCTTTAAGATACCTATTTTCCAAGACATTTGCATGGGTAAGCATGATCGTTTTCCAATTGTCAAGGAAGGAAGTCAAATATCTTCCCCCAAGCCCAATCTCAATGGCTGGTCTCGTTGGCGAGGGGGTCCTCTCAGCTTCTGGAACATCGCGTTCACTATCCCAGGTAGCAGTAGGCCATGCATGAACGGTGCGCTTAGTTACTCTTTTACTGGTGCCAGCCCTGGTTGCCTTGGGAGCGACCTCGGAGGAAATTTCCCTTTCTTTCCGTAGAAGAACCGCCCCTTTTCCATGCTGAGGGGTGACTTTAGGAAGAGTCTCCCCTGGCTGCGAGCTCTGATGCGGAATCGACTGAAGGTCCGCAGGTGCGGTTGAAAGTGACACTTCGCTGGGAGCGACAGCCGCAGGAGCTTGGTCCTCGGCAGATGGCTTTGAGCGTTTTGAGGGAGCGGCTGGAGTGATTAAGGCCTCAGCGGGCCGTTTTGCTGAAGGGGTCGAGGAGGCCGGAGGTGGAACAGAACCTTCAGAAGGGAATTTTATAAGTGTAAGCTTCTTCCTATTGGCTGGAACTCGTCCAGAGGAAGGAGCAATGGTTGGAGCGCGAGCCGGAGCGGACAGTGAAGCCTCTGAGGCAGACGTATGATGTGGGGAGGAAGATGAATCTATCTACACAACAGGGGCTGCATGGGCTGGATCTGATCCTGTCCGAACTAAAGCAGAAGCTGGAGGAGTCGTTGTTTGTGATGCGCCCTTTGAGGGAGCACGAGATGAAGTTAATTTTGCCCGAGCTGGGGCAGGAGCCGGAGAAGTAGTTTTTCGAGATGCACCCTTTGATGGGGTGTGAGCTGAAGATGATTTCGCCTTAGGTGAGGCGCGAGCAGGAGCACCTTGGGTAGAAGCCTTCCGAGCTGGAGAAGGTGAACGAGTTGTACCCGCTGCTTGTGTAGAGACTGGTTGCAGAGGTCGGGAAGCAGGTGTGTCCCCCACCTGAACTAGAACTTCAAAAACAGAAGGAAGTCTAGGGTTATCGCTGGTCTTGCCTATGTCATTCTCAGATCGCAAAAGAGGGGATTCCTTAGGAGGAGTAAGGCCGTAAGCTCTAAGGACAACATCGTCAAATTTACTGCTGATGCCCGCGTCCTCTGAATTTGCGAGCTTGTCAAGAGCTTGTTTCTCCTCGCTGCTGAGAGGAGACTCGTCCATTTTTTGCACTGCAAAGCAAGACATTTTTAGAAAACAAAACAACAAGCTCGGTTCAGCTCACAATATTTTATCCTGCATACCTGGTTCTAGAGAATAGCTAAAATTTTGGAGACCTGCAAGAGAGGGACACAAGACATAGAACCAGCTCGTCTTGTACGGCCCGGCGTTGGACTTGCCCTTCGCTTCTCCTTTGGGCAAGAGATCTTTGTATTTCGACGGACGGGCTGTGAGGTAATAAATGCCCTCCGGTTTCTCTCCTTCTGCTACGCTCAGAGCTTTGAAGGAGTAGAACTGCTATATAATTTTTGGAGTAGGGGGAGGAAGGCCGTTCCTGAGGAAGGCCATGACCAGCGTGGTCAGTTGTGCGTAGGAGTTTGGAGTTAACTGGAATGGTGCGAGCTTGACCTTGTTGAGAAATGCGATCAAGTATGGTTGAATGGGGAACCGTAGCCCCTGCTCGAAATGTTGAACACTGACGGCGACGTATCCCCTTGGTGGATAACATGCATGATTCTTTGAATAATGTAGTAATGCACGACAACCCAAAGGGATGTGGAATTGAGTGACAAGTCCTTCCACCTCAGGATGCTTTAACGATGAAGGATGATGAGCGAATGTATCCCGAGCTTCTCTTCCCTGTCTAGCATGTGATCGGGCTTCATCTCGCTCACGAGCTTCACTGCTCGGAATAATTCCCTTGCGAGCTCCGCTTGAGGACATCTGAACAAAAGAAAACAGTCAGACTATGCAATGAAGGGTTCAGTCAACAAAAGCAACGACCTGCGAGCTAACAAGACTACAACAATCCTAAATCAACAGTCAAGCATGCATTACAAGTCACAAACAGTAGTCCAGTCGTGAACAAGTAAAAAACCAGATCAAACCAACAGAAGAAGAAAAGTCATGTTCAACAAAGAGAAGACTCAGAATAATGAAGGTATAACAAAATGTCATTGCAGGTACAACGATGGTGGTGACACAAAATACAAACATGACATTGATTCAAAATAAAATTAAAAAGAATAAAAAATAAAAATCAGGTGTTACCTTGAATCGCTGATGAAAGGTGTGAAGATGGTGATTAGAAGTTCTCTAAACTTGGTCTCTTGGTTTCTTGATTGCTTGTTTGCTTCGAGTAAAAATGGTGAGGTGAAAGAGAAAAATGAAATGGCTCCACCAGTTATAAAGTATGCGATCTCAAACCCCAGCCATCAGATCTCTGCACTATGTAACCGTCATTAATCCAACGGTGTGGCGCGAGGTACGGCTTTGTAATCATGCAGCCGTCAGTTGAAAGACGTGCGCATTAAATGCGCGTGTGAAGGACGTGCCAGCATCGTTTCAGTTACCTCCTGTATGACTGTCACGTGTCAAAACTGAAAATGTGGAATTTGAAAATGCGCAAAAGCAGTTATGAAAGTTAACGTGCCAAGGAAGCCAGCTTTTATCAATGAGCTCGAGCTCCCAGACCGCAGAGCAAACTGCGAGTTGGGGGGCTGATGTTGTATGTATTTTTCGGACTCGTTAAATGGGCTGGTAAAAGCCCAATTCAGGCCCGATAGAAGGCTCGATAAGGTCAAAGCTCAGTCAAAGTCCATCAGACGAGGCCCAGATGACTCTAAGCCCAGCGAGCTCTTCAGCTTGCACAAATAGCTTCTTTAGATTATATCAACGAGCTCATGTCAGCCAAGATTTAGCTCGCTCTATAGTTCGCCTCAATCATAGCTCTCTGACCAGCAAGCTCAAACTCACAGACCGTCATAGTCAGCAGCTCGTTCAGGAGCGTAATTAATACAGTATCTTCCAGGACAGGCAGTTACCTAATTCAACCGTGATTCTCTCTCCAAAAACGGAAGTTTATTCAAATTCAAACCGAATCAACATCATCCCTGATTTTATGGAAGCAGTTTCCTGATATTATTCAAACATATTAGGAAGTGTAATTAATTTACAATTCTTTTCCTTATTTTTCTTGATTATTTGGGGAGTGTAATTAATTCAGAATTCTTTTCCTGATTTACTGCAACCAGAATTGTAACGCCTCTTTTCTTATAAATAGGGATTAAAATCATTGCAACATGATCAGAGAATAATCAATAATACACTGTCACTCTGCAGAATTTAAGAGACAGACAGTCGTGGACGTAGGCTCATTATTGCTGAACCACGTAAAAGTTTGGTGTTCCTTGTTTAATTCTTGGTATTTGTCTGTGTCCTTTCTTGGTATTTGTGTTTTCTCACATTGATTGCAGGTATTGAGCATTGATTACCCGTCGACTGAAATCTGACGTCGACAATAAACAAGTTAACAACACTAGTATACTGTCACTCTACCCGAATCAATTCAGGGTGACCCGTGGATGTAGGCGCAATCACCAAACCACGTAAAAATTGCTTTCTCTGTATTCATTCTTCCTTCTCCCTTCTTTATTATTTGCTCCATTACTGTCGTTCAGCTACCACAACCAACTTTCCCTCACCTTTATTGCAAAATACCAACCTTAAACTTCATTTACTATACATTTATTACCATTATAATCATTCAATTACCTTGCTCGCAGTTTGGGACCCTGAGTCTCTAAGTCGACCGTTTCCGAACGTCGACATCTTTTGGCACTAGAAGTAGGGCCCAACAGCGACTTGGTAACGTTTTCTCCAATTGATCTCTCTTTGACCGCATATATTTCACCAGTTTGCAATGGCTAGAGCGAGAACAACAAGAAGTGTTGGTGTGGCGGATGAGTGACCTGAAGGCCAGGATGACCAACAGAGCACCCAACCTGCCAGGGAAGAGGTCGCTCAAGAGTGGCAACAACGTCAGCAAGTTTTGGAGGATACAGTGAAGTAGCTGACTGAGATAGTTAGGGCGTTGGTGGAAGTTTAGACCCATGCCATGTGGAGGTAGGTGGAGGTCGTGCTTCCTGAAAGAGCTCGCCGACAGACCACTGAGGAGATCCCGACCATGGAGGGAGCAGTTGGCAGAAACAGGTCACTATCCGAAGAGTCCGTACACTCTTCGAACCTGAACGTAAGAAGAGATGGACAGCAAGCCCGGGAAAGGCAGATCTCACCTCACCCAGCCGACATCAGGGTGAGGGTAAGCCGCAAAGGTGACTGACATGTCGAAGATAGCCACGAACACGAATGAGTTCGGGAGAATCGTGCTGTTCATGAGCCCAGGCTGCGAAAAGGATCTGGACAGGTAAAAGATTTTGATGAGATTGCCGGTCGCGAGATCGCCGATTGGGAGAGTAGAAGAGCACCAGTAGGCGAAACTCCATTTGGCAATCTCAATCCCAAGATCCGATGGTGGAAGAACTGCTGCAGAGGGTTTAGCAGCTGAAGGCTCGACCTGGACCTTAAAATCAGAAAGAGCAGGATAATCACAAAGCCTCATTTGCTAGGGAGATTGAGACAGTGCCTCTGCCACCTAAGTTCAAGCTCCCAAGCATTCCGCCTTATAATGGTAGAAGTGACCCATATGACCACCTGGACGCCTTCAACGTACAGATGGATCTCCAGATGAATAACCCACTGATCAAGTGTCGAGTCCTCTCGGCTACCTTGGGGGATACCTCGCGAGCCTGGTTCAAAGGCCTCCCAGCTCATAGTATAGGAAGTTGGAAAGAATGTCGGCAGAAGTTCCTCAACCAGTACAAGGCCCTGAGGAAGTAGCTCGCACCCTTATGCTACCTCGCTACCATTTTCCAGAGGCAGAATGAGTCGTTGAAGGACTATATTACCTGGTTCAAAAATGAGGTGAGTAATGTTGAAGCACCCTCAGATGAAAGCATCTTGACCGCAATTTCAGCAGGACTCAGAAAAGACGGGAAACTCTATGAAAGCATTTACAAGTCACCAGTGAAGGACTTGGGTGAGTTCTACGAGAGGGTCGCCAAGGAAATCAGATGGGAGGAAGCTTTCGGATTAAAGAAGCCAAGTAGCCAGTGGGGTGAAGTGAGCAGTTCCCACCAGAGGAAAAGAAAAAGCCATAGTGGGGACAAGCACGGCGAGCAGAGGCATCAATCTGCTAATGTTGTGACAAAGCGAGCCAGGCCTGAGCCAAAAAGAAAGTGACCTCTACGCTGAGGCCGATATGGAAATTATAGTGTTCTATCAGATACACAAGACAGGATCTTCACCACAGAGAGGAACAGGGAGAACTTTGGGAAGCCACCCTCTATAAGAGTTCCGAACAAACACTGAGACCCGAGAAAGTTCTGTGCCTACCACAACAAAACTGGGCACAATACCTCAGATTGCTGGCAGTTGAGGGATGACATAGAAGAACTTATCAGACGAGGTCACTTGGGAGAGTATGTTGTGACTTGTAGGCAGGCGACCTCACCAGTAGCGTCCTCAAAATCAGAATCAACAGCCAAAGCAACAGCAACCGCAGCGAGCTCCAAAGCCCGAGCACGAGCCCGCTGTAAGAACTATTTTTACTATTCATAGTGGTCCTCACATGGCAGATACCTCAAACAGATCGCACCAAAGGTACGTGAGGGAAGACAATCATACCTTACTAGCAGACTATGATGGGGCAGAGGGACCTACTAAGAAGGCGAAGGTGTCCTCAGATGACATTACATTCACCGAAGAAGATGTACGGGGTGTGCACTGGCCCTACAACGATGCTATAATTATTCGAGCAAAAATCAGCAACGCCGAGGTACGGCGGATTATGGTGGATACTGGCAGTTCAGTTAACGTAATGTACAAGGAATGCTTCGATCAGATGGAGCTGGGAGCTGAACAGCTTATACCTTCACCAAAACCCCTATATGGCTTTATCGGGAATGCAGTAATACCGATAGGCCATGTCAGACTCCCACTCACTCTAGGGGAGTCAAGTGGACAAGCTATTGTACTGACTGACTTTTTAATCATCAATTGTCTGTTAGTATACAACGTGGTATTGGGACGACCCTCCATGAACGACCTGGATATGGTGACATCCACCAGGACGCTGACAGTTAAATTTCCAACTCCCAACAAAATAGGGTGTGTCCGAGGAGAACAACACCTGGCCAGACACTGTTACGAAGACGCTATAAAAATGGGAGTTCGGGAGAAGAAGGTAAATGTGGTTTCAGGTGGTGAACCACGAGCTGTCACAGAGATAGCGATGAGCTACGACCTCAACCTCGACCCCCACGAGGTAGATGCAGATCGGGTTATAGGATCTATTGAAGAACTGGAAGATGTGTAGGTCAGCGGGACAGACCAAGAAAGATGTTTGAAGGTGGGACGAGACCTATCCCCAGGGGTCAAGGTCTAACTTGCTGACTTCCTGAAGGTAAACTTTGACATCTTTGCATGAAACCACGAAGACATGGTGGGGATAGACCCTAATGTTATGTGTCATAGGCTGAACATAGATTCCCAGCACAAACCAATTCGTTAGAAGAGGAGGCCAATGACGCCAGAGCGGTACGCTGCTTTGAAGGAAGAGGTCGAGAAGCTGTTGGCCAACAGATTCATTCGTACAGCCCATTACCCTGTCTGGGTGGCCAACCCGGTCCTCGTCAAAAAGAAGAACAGGAAATGGAGGACATGTATTGACTTTACCGACTTGAACAAAGCCTGCCCAAAGGATAGCTTTTCGTTGCCCAAGATAGATCAGCTTGTGGATGCAACAGTCGGGCATCAGCTCCTAAGCTTCACGGACACCTACTCGGGCTACAACCAGATTCCAATGAGCCTAGAGGACAAGAAGCACACTTCATTTGTTACTGACCGCAGATTGTATTGTTACAAAGTGATGCCTTTCGGACTGAAGAACGTAAGGGCGACCTACTAATGCCTGGTCAATGTCATGTTCCAAGAGCAGATCGGGAAAACTATGTAGGTGTACGTAGATGATATGTTGGTGAAATCCCAACAAGCAACAGACCATGTTCGTGATCTGGACAAGACCTTCAAGATCCTGAGGAGCTACCAGATGAAGCTAAATCCATTAAAGTGCGCCTTCAGGGTGGCGTCTGGTAAGTTCCTTGACTTTATGGTGAACAATAGGGGGATAGAGGCCATCCCAGAGAAGATCAAGGCGCTTGTAGAGATGAGATCTCCAGTTCGGATCAAAGATGTCTAAATCCTCAACTGTCAGGTCGCGGCCCTCAGGCAGTTCATCTCAAAGGCCACAAACAAGTGTATGCATTTCTTCGAAGCAATAAAGAAGGTGAAGAATTTTGAGTGGACCGAGCAGTGTGAGGTGGCGTTTCAATGGCTGAAGAAGTATATGAGCTAAGCTCCCCTCTTGTCAAAACCGAAGGAATGAGAAAAACTCTTCTTGTACCTGAGAGTATCTGAGCACGCATTAAGCGCTGCCTTGGTAAGGGAAGAGGAAAGGATGCAACTGTCGGTGCACTACATCAGTAAGAGGCTAGTCGACACAGAAACCAGATATTCACATATGGAAAAGCTGGCATACTGCCTGGTGATCATGTCAGGGAAGCTACCTCCTTACTTCCAAGCCCATCAGATCGAGGTTCTTACATAGTATCCTCTCAGGCAGGTCCTTCAGAAGGCAGATACTTCAGGCAGGTTACTCAAATGGGCTATAGAACTCGCACAGTTCGACTTAGAGTACAAGCCCAGAACGGCAGTCAAGGCCCAGACCCTTGTAGACTTTATTGTTGAATTTACAAGACCTGTGAAGGAGCAGAACGAGACTGCAAATGGCCCGACGTGAGAGCTGTGTGTGGATGGGTCCTCTAATGAACGTAACTTGGGGGTTGGAATGCTACTAGTTAGCCCAGAAGGTCACAAGATCCTCAGTGTCCTGAGATTCAGATTCCAGGCGACCAATAATGAGGCCGAGTATGAAGCATTGCTCGCTGGACTCTGCCTAGCCAAGAAAGTGCGAGCCAAGTAGATAAGGGTTTTTAGGGACTCTCAACTTGTTGTGTGCCATGTCCAAGGAGAGTATCGGACTAGAGGGTGAAAGATGGCAGAGTATCTCCAGAAAGCCAAAGAGTTGCTGGGGGCTTTCCAAAGGGCTGAAGTGAACCAGATTCCGCGAGCTCAGAATTCCCATGTAGATGCCTTAGCACGCCTAGCGACCACCCATGACAAGACCTCTTGGAATCCATACCGATAGAATTCCTACCAGCTCCAAGTATAGGAAGAAATGATGTATTAATGATCATAAGTGTCCACCCCGACTCCTGGATGAGCCCATTACTAGATTACCTGTAGGAGGGAAAGCTCTCAGGTGACAAGTTAGAAGCACGTCGCCTGCGAGCTAGAGCAGCTTGCTACTGTATTTATGATGATATGTTGTACAAGAGAGGTTTCTCAACTCTGCTTCTGCGCTGTATCGACGACCAAGACTACGAGGTGGTGCTCAGAGATATACATGCTAGTCACTGTGGGAACCATGCAGGAGGATTGTTTTTAGCCCAAAAGGCACTCAGATAGGGGTTTTATTGGCTGACCATGAAGCATGATACCATTGATATGGTGAAGAAGTACGACAAGTGCCAGAGATTCGCCAAAGTCCCACGAGCTCCGCCAGCTTACCTTCAGTAGATGGTTAGCCCGTGGCCCTTTGCGATTTGAGGAATGGACTTAATCGGGCCTTGCCAACAGCTCGGAGAAGGTGCAAGCATGCGGTGGTGGCGGTGGACTACTTCACTAAATGGGCTAAAGCCAAGGAGCTCGCAGAGATCTCCACCTCAAAGATAGAGAAGTTTGTTTGGAACAACATCATAAGCAAGTTTGGAGTCCCTCAGCAGTTCATGACAGACAATGGGACACAGTTCACCAGTGAGTAATTCATCAACTTTTGCAACGCGCTCGGGATAATGAAGAGCTTTTCAGCTATAGATCACCCTCAAGCCAACGGTTAGGTCGAAATTGTGAACAAGATCATCAAGCAGACCTTAAAGACTAAGCTGGAAGCGAGGAAGAGGGCTTGGGTGGATGAGTTACAGAAAGTACTTTGGGCCTACAAAACAACAGCTCGCAACTCCACTAGTGAAACTCCATTCTCCATGGTATACGGGTTCGAAGCTATGATCCCTACAGAATTCGAGGTTACCAGCCAGCAAAGAGCATCGTTTCAACTTGGAGACAATGATCAACTGCTCGCTACAAGCCTGAACCTGATTGAAGAAGCAAGGGAGACAGCTCGTATGAGAGTAGCAGTATATCAACAAAGGGTCACCAGATACTACAACAAGAAAGTCCGAGCTTGAAGCTACAAGGCAAGCGACCTAGTCCTAAGGCTAATCCTCCCCACAGCTCGTAAGTCCAACGATAGAGCACTCGGACCAAATTGGGAAAGCCCATACCTCATCAAGGAGAATCTGGAGAACGGTGCCTATCACTTGGCTAATATAGATGGATCTGAGTTCCCATGAGCTTGGAATGCAGAACATCTTCGTCCCTACTACACCTAAAACTGTCAGCTCATTCTATAACTGTTGTACATAATTCGCTTTGATGATTGTTTGTAAAGTGATTTCACTTGTTTGTTGTATATACTATGTTCAATGCAGAAAGTAAACTAGTTGAACAAGCGATGTGTAATTATTATAAAAAGCAATGGCTGTTGGAACTTATTTCTATAAAGCGAGCTGTTATTTATTGTCCATCATTTCCTGAAGATGTCTATGCAATTATCCGAGAAAATATTCATACCTAGAATGCATGCACCGATGCCCATTAAGATTATAAATCATCTGGCAAACGCATTGTAAACCCTTAGCTCCGACTTCTAAAGTCCCAACATTAGAAACTAAGTTAGAGAGATAATATAACTCTCTACAGTTAATTGATTGAATTTTTATAGCCTCCGAAACTTATTAAATTAAGAATACAACGAAAATCGTCGATTTTAAAAGTTTAGTATTATGTCGATGAAAATTCAAGTTAGGGAATCCAAGATTTTAGTAAATGATAATCGAATTAAAATTCGATTTAAAAGAGAGAGCCAAGATTAATAAAACAAGCTTAGCGTTTTTAGAATAAATTCTAGCGAGACGAAATTTAAATCAAATGAGAAATGAAAGAGACATGGGAGAACAACGAGGGATGACCATGAAAGAGTACCAAGAAAAAAGGAGATAAGAATGAAATTAAAGAGAGTTGGGGCAAGATGCAAATAAGAAGACTTGGATTAGTATAAATACAAAGCTAGATCTGAAATTTTTCAGCAACCAATCAGTCACAGCCGAGAGATAGAGAAATCGAGAGAATTCGCGAGAGAAAAAGTGGAGCTGCTGCCGTGAACCAGAAGAGAAGGCCAGAAGAGAAGAAGAGAAGCAAACAACAAGCAAGAGGAGAGCAAGGTAGCTGCTGGTCGAGCAAGAGGCAGCAGCTGAACCAAAACAGTTCAGACGTGGAAGCAGAAGCAGAACCAGACGCGCAGGACAGCTCGCGCAAGAGTAGCTCGCGAGGGAAGAAGCTCCTGGCCGTGAACTGCAGCAAGCTGGGCAGCAAAGGAAGAGGAGAGGGAGGAGACACGAAGGAGAAGAGGCACCAGCAGCTGCTGGTCGTGAGAAACAGAGCAAAGACGCGAACAGAAGCGAAAAACAGAACAGAGGCCGAAAGTGACGAGCTGGACGAGCAGCAAAGGAAACTTGAGGAAATCAAACCCTTTCCAGCCCATTCAAGCCTCCAAATCCTTCTTTGAACCTTCTCCCAAGTCTCTCTCAACTCTCCAAACAAAGAACCAAGTAAGAAAATCAAGTTCTCAATCTTTTCTTACTGAAAATTTCAGCAATGTTGCTGAAAAGTTTGATGCAGAATTTTTGTTGATTGTGTGGTTAGATTGCTTTTAAATCTTGTTAGAACCTCATGTGATTGTTATAGAATCATCAATGATGAGTTTTGAGTGTAATAGCTGCCATAAATTGATGTAAATGGGCTGTCATACCCTCCCTCAAAATAGAAACCGAAAATGGTGTTTTATGCACACCAAGTGGTTGATAGAAGTTGTGAGTGAAGTTTGAGCACTATAATGACCAAGTTAGATTTATATATGTATTAGAGACTTGACGGCAGTAGGTAGACCTTGAAATTAGATGGTTTTGAAACCAATTTTAAGCCTTAAAGAGGTTAGAAAAGTTAGAGAAGTGTTTAGAATTGTAAAGACATTGTTATAGCCAAAATTGTCATTCCCGAGCTCAAATTTTGAGCTCTAGAAAACCTGACATTATTTCACTTATTTGGGAGTGTTCTACACCTCAAATGATGCCTAGGAACCATAGAAAACCATAGGCTTTGGAACGGATCGAATCCGATAAAAATTGTGCAAGTTATGCACAAAATAGTGCCGTTAGAACTCTGAGAAGTGAAACGGCTAGCTTAATGTAATTTTTATGGCATGAAATGAGTTTAGTTAGTCATTATTAGTTAAATGAAGCTTAGATGTGGAAGAAAAACTAGCGTTGTTAACCCGAAACCAAGAGTTTGCAAAACGTGCACTAAAACGCATCCGAAAATGTCCAAAACGGATGTTTTCCTTAGATTTGACTTAGCAAATGATAATATTTTTCAATGAAATTTGACGTGTGACTAGAATATGATATAAGTGAGACGTAAGAAAACGAACGAAGGAAAACGGAGTCCCGGGCAGCACGTTGCAGTGCGTTCTATCAAGGGCTGTCCACTTTGAATCAAAAATGTAATTTTTCGTTCCGAGCCTCTAACAAGTAAACGGACCGTGTGGGGGTATCCCTAGGGGTCCAAAACTAAAAATTTTGTACAAAAATCGAGATTAGAGAGTCTCGGTTGAATTAGAAACAAGTTAGGAGCTATGTAGAGGAAAATAGTCATAGTTGAGAATTTCTAAAGTATAGTTAAGTATTGAGTTTTGTTGTGAGCAATGATGAGAACATGTTGTGTAGGTGACGAGCGCATGAGCGGCGTCCAGGAGCCTCGTCGAGACGCTTGACGCGGAGCGACGCGGCCTTGAGGTAAGTGGTTCGCCACTTATGAGTGTTTAAATTTTATATCAATTTATGATTATTCGTAATAGATATTGTAACTAAGTAATAAATGAAAATGAAGAGGATTTTCAATGTTAATGTTCAAGTTAAGCATATAGATTCCTATGGAATCTATATTGTACTAGAAACTAATACTAAGTTGTTATAGAAAGAATAAAATGAGAAAGTTTTCAGAAGATGTAAAACTAGTGAGTTTTGTGCTTTTGCACTTGAAGAAATTGATTATAAAACCCATGTATATGCCTTAAGAGGTTATGAGAGTTAGCGCTACGTGACGACGCAGAAAATTCCGTCCGTGGTCGCTCAGAGTATAGAGAAATTAGCACTACAAGATGACGCAGAAAATTCCATCCGTAGTTGCTCAGTTTCCTAGAAAATATAAGCGCTACGTTGCAATGCAGAAAATTCCGCACGTAGTTGGTTAATTAACAGTTAGCGCTACGAAGTGATGCAGTAAATTCCGCTCGTAGTTGCCTAGAGTTTTAGCACTACACCTGCGATGCAGAAAATCCCGCATTGTAGTTGCTCAGTGATAAGATTTAGCGCCCTACGTACGATGCAGCAAATTCCGTAACGTAGTGGTTGAGATACCTCAGTAAGCTTCACATTGGCATTAGTTATAATCGCCCGTGATGGTTAGAATGTTTAAAGGATATACATGGGGGTTTTTAAAGAAATTGTAAAACTTGAATAAATAGTAAATGACTATGTTAGTGTATGTGATATTATATATATCTTTGTTGCATTAACTAATTGTTTATTTTGTAGCTTATTTAGTTTCATTGCGTGTCACCATCGGACGAGACATCGACATTGTTTTGCGTTTGTATAGGTGGGTCGAGTCTCCACGACATTATATTATTTGAACTTTGTAATGTATTGATTATATTATTATTTTTTTTTGAGATACACATGTAATTAGAACTATATGTTGTAAATATTTAATGGTTCTTATATCTTCATATGATATATAATTATACATTGTATTATAAGTTGCTTATATTGTGGAAATTGTGAATAAAGAAGTTGGGAGGTGATCAGATATAGTTGAAGTGTATTTTCATTACAGGTGAAATTTTGGTTTTATAAAAAATGCAGCTGTTATGCTGCCAAAAATTTTATAAAAAGTATTTGAAATAGAAAAGCGAAAAATTTTATCACTCCCAACCAGTTATAGAAAATTTAAATCACTAAGTTTTAACGAGTAAACCGGAGAAGAAGTTAGGGTTCGCTTCTCTGATGTCTTTGATCCGACAAGTCGGATTCGATGAGTCCGTTGAAGTGCCCGACAAGATCCTCCAGACAAGAGCTTAGATAAGGTCTGGGAAGGGTCCTGTCACGCATCCACCGATCACATATGTTCATGAGGACGCCTGTTCAATCAATTTTCTATCTTCTAATACTGACCGTTCTGTGGGAACTTGCAAGCTGAAATTCGCCATACACTTCAATTATACTTCGCGACCTTCGAGCTGCATCTTGTTCTGATAAATAAAGGATTATTACCAACGCTTCATATAGCGCCCTTATAATCTGTGAGCAATCTTTTCTTATATCCTTCGATCTGCAATCTTTGTACCTCGAAGGTATCGCCCGAGGTATCGCCTATTGTAGACTCCCCTAAAGGTGATCCTGTGGAGGGGGAGGTTAATAATATATAAACTGTGGAAGGAGTTACCACCCGTATGCTCTGGAAGGACTATTTGGGAGCTCATTTACTGTGCTCTGGAAGGCTATTACCTGTGGAAGGAGTTGCAATGAGGGTCTCGCTTGTGGAAGGGGTCGCTATCAGCACCCCGGAGGGCATTACTAGGCGTTCGCTAATGGTACAAAAAGGTCTCACCCGCAAAAAGGGTCGCAATCTCCATACTGTGGAGGGTTCAACATGGGACCTGTAATCACTCGAAAACTTCACAAAGGATACAACTTGCTAGCTACTATCAAAAACTCCTCCAAAGGCACGACCTGTAAAAATTGCCTCGCGACCTCGCGAGAGGAGCTGTTGCCCTCAAATCATAAAAATTGCCTCGCGACCTCGCGAGAGGGGTTGTTGCTCTCAAATCATAAAATTGCCTCGCGATCTCGTGAGTGGTGCTGTTGCTCTCAAATCATAAAAATTGCCTCACGACCTCGCGAGAGGGGCTTCCCATGCTAGGGACTGCTCTCAAATCACATCGATGTCTCAAAGTGCTTCAACGGGCTGAAATTATCAAAGTTCAGGAAAATGCTACCTTAAAATCGCTGAACCTTGACACAAGATGCACTCAAACAAGTATGCCTAGAATGAGCACCCAATAAATTGTAGGTACTTGCCCAATTATTTGAAAATATTAAACTGAGTTGCTTGTAGGGCTAAACTCTTATGAGCTAACATATTATAATTCTAGTGTGTTTGTTAGCAGATCTAAACACTAGCTCGTTATAGAAAGATAACCATATATACTACTCTCTGTGAAAAAAATTTAAACTGTAGGGAAACTTTATATAACAATTTCGAGCTGAAAGCTCCCTGTCCAACACAAAGATTAACAAAAAAAAAAAAAAAATGAAATAAAATCCTCACTAAAGGAGGAGGAGTTCATTGATTACAATTCAAATAAAAAGGAATGAAAAATTGAAATCCTGTCTAAGCTTGGGCAGATGCGTCTGAAGCTGGATGATCAGTTGGAGCTTCTGCTGAAGTCTCTGTTGCTGAAGGATCTTGAGAAGCTTAAGGTCCTTCAGGGATTGGAGTTGGATCTGATGGAGGGTCTGGAGGTGTTGGCTGATTAGCTAAAGAAGCCGAAGGAGCACCACCCTGTTGTGTGCCCTAGATGCTAGCTGCATGCTCCACGAACCTCTGAATCGCTGCGACCACAGGAGACCCAAAGAATGAGTAATTTATGTCTAGATGGCGCCGCCAAATCGTATACAGGAAAGCATTCTCATTCGCTAAGGCAGCTTAATCTCGCTCTTGAGCGACTTGGGCTTCAATGCGCTCCTCTACTTGAGTGATCTCCTCCTAAACCCTGGCAAGTTCTCCCTTGATCGTGGCCAACTCCTGTTGTTGTTGCTCGACTTTGTTCTCAGTGACCTCAGCTCGCTTCTCCAAGGTCTAGACCTTCTTCTCAGCAGCCTCGACTCGTGCCTCAGCAACACTCAACTCGTCCTTAACCTTCATCAGCTCCCCATGAATCTTGAGGACTTTGGAAGTTGCTGCTTTCCTACGAGCTATTTCTTGGGACAAGGCCGTATCAGCATCCTTAAGCTTGCCTTCTAGCTTTTGATGCTCCTCCTGAAGGAGGTTCACTTCATCTTGCAGTCTTTTCCTCTCTTCTTCGAGCTGCTCTTTAGCCACCCTGAATGCCTCATTCTCGCCTAGCTGGTTCTCGATCTCCTTCAATAGCTTCATCATTGTCATACCAATCTGAGAAAATGAAAAAATGTTAAAACTCAAACAAGAGGACTCCATTGAGAACGAGGAAATCTGAAAGATTACTAATGCTGTATGGCAAACTCCATAGCCTACCAGCTTCCAACCTGCGAGGTTCGACTTGTGAAGCTTCGGGGAGTGTTTCCTCATGACCTCTGGCACGAGATCCACGAAGCTATTGAAATGTTCCATTTCTGCTGCCACGTCAGGCTGTAGCTTGGGATCTCCAAGTGACTTCCTCTCAGGATCTTCGGACCGCCTTGGAGGCTCAGTGCTCAGACCTCTCCCAATAACGACTACCCCAGGCTTCCTAACCTCGATGACTTTTTGACGCTTGAGGGCTAGGGGCTCAGCTATACCCTTTCCCTTTTTCTTGGCTAAGACCTCGGACTCTGGTGAAGCCGAGCCCCCCCTCTGTGGAAATCCTGGCTCTTTTAGCTGCAGGGGAACTTGCCTCCCTCTGCCCCTTTAACTTGGAGGCTTGTTTCTTGGGTGTTGCAACCGACCCGGTCTGGGGAGAAGCTGCTCCAACGGGTTGGGGAGGCACCCACTGAGAGGGATCTAGTGAAGCGTCATCTATGACCACGACTTCGGTTCTCTGGGCCCTGACACTGTGCTGAGGAGGGGATATCTAGTGCAAACCTGTGCATGTTGTCCGAAGAAGTACTTGTGGACGAGCTTGAGAAGTCTTGTGGAGAAGGCTCAGATTCAGAACCGTCAGGAACAGCAAAGACTGAAGGGACCTCACTCTTCTTTCCGCGAACCCCTAGATCATGGTTTATGTCTAGATAAGGCCTAATAACTAGTGGAGCGAGACCTCGGGCTATCAGGTCGGAGCTTGAAGGAAACAGGTCATCACAATCAACTTTAGCCTCTACAAAGGCCTCTAGAGTTGCGGTCTCCTTCCCGATAAGGTCGGTCTTAATGGTAGAAACTTCTGCAAGACAAAACACGAGCTCATTAAAAAAAATAAAATAAAATAAAAATAAACCTCTCTACGAGCTAAAATCTATGACTACCAAGGGATAAGACAAAAGAAGTATTATGCAAGACGTAAAGGGAGGCACAAGTGACGAGAACCCAGTGGGACTTATATTTACCCATATTGGATTTGATATAGTTCTTGGGCAGGTATCGTTTGTAGAGAGGGTTACGAGCTGAAATGTAGTATAGCCCGTCCCTCTACTCGAGCTAGCGACTATGAATCCCCTTAAAGCTGTAAAGGCTGCGGATGATGCGAGGAGTAAGAGGTTCGAGCCCGTACTTGATGAAAGCAGTAACCAAGGCAGTCAGCTAGGCATAAGAATTCGGAGTAAGTTGAAATGGAGCGAGCTTCAGGTCGTTTAATAGGTCCCTAAAATAACTATAGATGGGGAACCTGAATTCGAGCTCTATGTGCTCACGGCTTATCGCGATAAAGGTCGGGGTGGAAAGGTCGCAGGATCATGCTCGCGTGGCATGTTAGCTCGGCACCCTAAAGGGAAGTCGAACTCCCGAGCCAAAGCTTATAAAGCTTGAAGGTTCATGTTAAAAGCAATGTGGTAAAAAGGAACTCGAGCTGCTCTCTCCTCAGCCTCAGTTCGAGAGGTCGAAGGCCTAGCTCGCCCCGCAAGCTCCCCCGTGACCTTACCACTTCAAAAGGTCGTACCCTGTGTTGCTTTAACCTGCTGTTCTACCTGCTTCTCAAAAGCAGAAGCCTCATCACCAACATGACGACCACTGCGCGAGTGACCTGATATCTACAGAATAAAAGGAATGACATCAGAACGCTGAAAACATACTGAACCTAGCGAGCTACAACAAGGAATTCCTAAAGCTGCTATCCTATGCGACAGGTCGCACGCTTGACCATCAAAAGTGATGGGGGCCTAGAACATAGGCCCATCAGGTAAAATTTCCTAATATATGAATTTCTAACCCTATGTCTACAGGAGTTCTATCAAACTGTGTAGGGGCGAGCTATTCGAAATCCAATGTACCTACTCTACGTTAGCAGATGGCAAAGAATTCAAACAAATCAAAAATCACAAACAACGCACACAATGTACAACTTCAAATGAGAAAACTTCAGAAATAGGCATCGCAATTCACTGATGGCAAGAACATTTCAGTAAACAGCGAAGGTATCCCAAGCAAGCAAACATAGGGTTTTAAGCAACAAACAGAAACAATTTTTATAAAATGGAGCAAACTAAACGTTCGAATACAGTTCAAAACCAGAGAATAAGGTACATGTTGAAAACTAGAAACAACCAAGCAAATGCGAAGAACGAAGTCAGAAGACTTACTGTATATGCTCGAGGTGGAATGAGGGCTTTGAGATGATGAGCTTGAAGGAAGCTATTGAGAAAGTGCAGAAGAAGCAGAGTAGAAGGTGATGAAGAAGAAGTGTGTCTGTTTTTCGTCTTGAGGAAGCAAAAATGGAAAACGAAAGTGACGTCTGACTTATATAGACTCAGGCACCTACCCCCTGACTGTTCGATCCAGCAAAAGGAGTAACCGCCACAGATCTGACGGCTTGGGGCAGACCTCGATCCTTTACCATCGTGCAGTGTAAGTTACAAGACATGCACATTTAATGCGTATAGCCCGAGACGTGTTTATGGTCCCAATGCTTGCATGATCGCCACGTGTCAACGGTTACGGATCAAAAAATAAAATGACACCTCAAGAGCTCGCAAATGGGCGCCAGATGTATTTTTGAATCAGCTCCCAGTCCGCAGACCACACTGAGAGTTGGGGGGCTTGTGTTATGCCCATTTTCTCGACTTGGATAAATGGGCTGGTAAAAGCCTAATAAACATGAACAGGAGTGAAGATCCAGAAGGCTCAACCCTCATATCACTACAGCGAGCTGGCTAAGATCACGAGCTCACGGAACCCCTAGACAGTCCGAGCTAATCATTTCCAGTCCGCTTCAATTCAACTCGCGTAGTTCGATAGGCCAGAGAGCTCGTGTCAGGTAATATCTTATGCAAAAAGTCATCAGACCTACCTAATTCCCTTATTTCTTGCCGGTGCCACTTACACAGTTACAAAAGAGCATTCAATGAGGCGACCGTACATTTAATGAAGAAAAGACTTTTCCTAGTGCATTTAATGCAGCATGTGCATGAAGAGAATAATAATTGTCTTTACAATAAATGCAGTATGGTTTGTGTCAGATTAGTTGAAAATAGTCATCATTTGTAACGTATGTAACACTCTTTTGTATCTCTCCCCCTCTATAAATAGGGGGGATTTTTACTGTACAAACAAGTTAACAACATTAGTATACCATGACTCTACCGGAATCAATTTAAGGACCCGTGGATGTAGGCGCAGTTACCGAATCATGTAAAAATTGCTTTCTCTGCATTCATTCTTCCCTCTCCCTTCTTTATTATTTACTCCATTACTGTCGTTCAGCTACCACAACCAACATTCCCTCACCTTTATTGCAACATACCAACCTTAAACTCCATTTACTGCACATTTATTACCATTATCATTATTCAATTACTTTGCTTGTAGTCTGGGCCCTTGAATCTTCGAGTCGACCATTTTCGGACGTCGACACTTCGTTTGTTGCGTTAGTATGAAAATTAGGTTTAAGTCGAAGTAAATTTCATGCGTTATTGTTAAGAAAATTCGAATGGATATTGTGTGCGGTTAATTACGGTTAATCAAAGTTAGTACGATTTAAAAAAGAGTATTTCGATATCCATGCTTAGTTAAAAGTTGTTTGTTGAAGCGTGCATAAATTCTAAACAGAAATTTGCTCGTATTTAAAGTATAGGTGAAGCGGCGAGTGGAAGAAAAACATAAAAGAGTGGTTTTATAATTTGAAAACAAGTTGTGAGTGTGGTTAATTTTAAAAGTATTTTACCAGTTTATATTTTAAATATCGATATTTGCAATATATATTTTAGCATTCAAGTTTTTATGATGAGTTAATTAAATTTTGGCATGTCATTACATTTTTATATATATGCATGTAAGTTTTCTTCTATTATGTTATAATTATATTTATAATTAGAAGTAAAGTAAATTTATCATATTCGAACGAAATACATGCATTAAGAAACATGTTGAGAAATTTCAAAAATATTTCGATTATAAATTGTATATTAGAAAAGAAATATTTATTAGCAAAAACTTTTCGTTTTCAAACAAATGAGAAAGAAAGTTATAAGTACATTGAAAGAATTTGTAATGCCTATGGTTTACCCTAATCTTCAAAGTTACTGGCCGAAGTACCGTATACATGTATGGCAAGAATGGTTGTCAGAGTCACTAATTGTAATATGCTCTCTCGATTTTAGTACTATACACATATTATGCAAACTTACTATTATTTAAAGAGAAATAAAGAAATTTAAAGTACATAGATGTGTAATCGAACTCTAGTAGGATTTTTTAATAGGGTTAGGATGATTCCAAATGCGAAAGGTAGTATGATGAATTACTAGAAGTTAACACGAAAATTTATACGGAAGAATTTTCAAAAAGGGCATAATTGTATTGATTGGATTAAAAATATGACTAAGGGCATTTTTAGAATTTCAAAGGTATGAGAGAGGGTAGAGATAAAGATGGCAATATGGTGAATTTGAAGACATTTGAGCTATTTAGTTGACATCTAGTTGCATTGGAAGGGAGTTGGTTGGAAACTAACTAACCTTTAGAAATTATGCAATCAAAATTCAAGAATTGTGACCAATGGCAAATTAGTGATTTCTAACTTAGTTTAAGGGCAATTTTTAATGGCAAAGCTTGTAAATTTTATGATAAACAAGGGCAATTGTTAACCTACTATATATATAAATATCATGTCTTCATTCATGAGAAAGGAGAAGACAAAACTTCAAACAAAAGGGGTGTGAGTTCGGCAAACAAGGAAGACAAGACAGGAGCCACTTCTCTTCTTCTCTCAAGCAATTTCAAGTTAGGATTAAGTCATCTAAGAGTGATAAACAAGCCTAGGAAGAAGACTGAGCAAAAACAAGTGGAGATTGGTAGGTAAGGATGTTGTTCCATAAACTTTTATGGGTGGTTTATCACTTTGTATGCAAGATGTTTGAATAAATTCCCAAGTGAACTTCATGTGATTTTTATGAGTTGTTTATGCATGAAATTAAGAGAATTAAGCCTTAAAATTATGTTGGAGAAAATTTAGGGTTTTATAAACGATGATGGAGCTCACTAGTTTAGGCAAAATTTTAATTCTAACACAATTTATATAAGTGCAGTAAATTTGTGTGGTAAACATGGAAAATCATGTAATTCAAGTGTGATTTTACCTAGGAAACTTGAAGAAAATGTTTCTATAAATATGTTAGGATGTTCAGCCAAGATGAAGATTATTTGATATAAGCTTAGTTTCAATGATTCAAGTAAAATCATGCATGGAAAACTAGAGAGAATATAAAGTTTGAAGGTTGAAATGGAAAATAAAAATGAATGAAGAGTTGGTGGTATGTTCGGCCATGATGGGTGTGAATCAAGGGATGTTTGTTTTTGATTGGTTTGAGTGATTACATAGATTATGTTGAAGATATAAACTACATGAAAAGAATATTGAACGAAGTTTAACGAATGTAAGTGGCCAATCTATGATTCAATGTATACTAGTTGATAGAAAGTAAATTGTTAAGATGTGTAATTGGATTGCCATAAAAATCCATGTGTTTGAGCATGATAAAGTGTCAAGAATTTGATGAAAAAGAGGGTGCAAAAGTATGTTTAGGGTTTTGCTAAAGTGGCATTAGAAAGGTTCAAGATTTTGAATAAAAACGTAAATGTGAACTAAAGTGTTAGCTGAAGGATTAGTATGCTTAGATGTAGAGAAATTCGAATAGAAAATAAATATGAATAATCTGATTCATACCGTTGCCTAAATATAAGATATGTTTATGTGTAGGTGTATCGTGAATGAAGAAATCATAAATCGAAATTTCTATGAGCGAATATGAGGTCAGTATTTTACCAAAATACTTTGAAATGATTTTAATTTCCATGAATCATAATTTTATATGTTGTGTGAAAATTTATGTTTTAAAGTATAGGAAACTAGTTTATTATGCATGATTTTGATATAAAAAATCTCTTTTATAAATTTTCAAAAGATTATATAAATTATGGAAAGCTTTAAGTTAAGAAAATGATATGCATGGAAAAGATTGCAATAAACCTATGATACTAATACTACCCACTAAGGATGGTGGTTTCATCCCGCTCAGTTATATGTTATGTTATGTTACTGGTCAACGTACTCAAACTGTGCATGGATTGTGACAGACACCTCTGATTTTATGGCAATCCATGCATTAGGTGTCTGTCACTAACAGCATTCTACTATGATTTTATGGCAATTTTTATATTAGGTGTCTGTTACTAATAGCGGGAGGGATTGAGTTAGTTAGTCCTATTTAGTGTGTCGTCTATGCTTGAACTGGGTATATAAGATAGTTGGTTATTTTATGAGCGATTCAGCATTCTGCTCTCACCGGTCAGAACAGCACTAGGACTGGGGCACAAAGCCTGTCTAGTTGAATCCGGGCTGTTCCACATTTAGGGTACTATATAGTATTCAGGCACCCTTATGAATCACGGATACAATTTTTCATATTGTCATCACATTTTTATAGGTTATTACATCTCATTTTCACATGGCATGAGTTCTACCATATGTTAAACATCATGCATGCATTTTCTTGTAAGTAAAGATTTAGAATACTTATGTATATTTTATGAAATAATTTCTCAAAATAAAAATTTAGGGAGGCTATTGTAGAAAACGTAGTTGTAATAAAGAAAATATGACACTCGCTGAGCTTTCTAACTCATTTTAACTTATGTTTTATAAATAAAATCTTCCAAGGACAGGTATAAGTGTTGGAACGTCAATAGCGGAGACCCCGGTTTAAGAGTAGGCTGATCTAGTTGAGTGCTTCTGTGATTTTGTATTTTGGATTGTAAATAACTTTAAAAAAAAAAAAATTATATAAACATTATTTTGTGTAAAAGAATCTGTGTTTGTAAATATGTTTATATCGATGCTTGTTTTCAAAATGCTTGAATGTTATATTGTAAAGTAAAATCTTCATATTATCGGGTTGCTATGTTATAAATTTCAAATTATTAAATTGTGAAATCATGTTTGTGGTTGTTTGTGGAATGATGAGAGGACCGGAGGCCCAGAAGTTGAGAACTGTTTTGAAAATAGAAATGTATACATTTTTATGAAACTTTGCAAGGTAGGATTGTTTAAATTATAGCCGTTATGTTGCCAAAATTTTCAGAAAACTGTTTTACTATTAATTGTTAAAAATGCAAAAAGTTCCCATCTGTTTTTAGTTTAAAGGAGAATTTAAATAAACCATAATAGATTTGTCATGTCAAAGTAGACGGCTTAACTTCATAGGAACTTTCCAGCTAAATCAGGCATTGTTTGGAAGGTTACCATAGAGTTGCCAACGGGTCACCTAGAATATATAAGGAAGGGGCCCATCACTAACATTGGGGGGTTTGAGTCAATTTGTCACCCTCTATTTGTATACAGTAGTGTAATATGTTTGATGTTAGGTTTGGCATTGCAATCCCTGAGGTCTCTCATTGACGACTACACAGAGAGTATTTCCCCAATCCCAATGACGCGTGCGAGTTTTGTTACTATTATAAATAGGTACTGTCACGAAATGATAAAGTTTCCCTAGGTTACCAACTAAGGCAAGATAAAAAGATAAAAATCACGTCATTTGACGTAAAATTTAGAAAAGAAGAAAAGTACATTTTATGAAATTATTATCATATTTCAAATATATAGAAATTAAAAGCTTACTATTAGATTTATAGTCTTCAGTAAATAGTATTACATGATTATTAGCTTTCAAAACTATTTTGGGAGGATAAATATATTTTGAAAACAAATTTTTAAATATAAAAGTTTACTCACTCACTGAGTTATTACTTACCACACTTGTCGACGTTCGGAAACGGTCAACCTAGAGATTCTGGGGCCCAGACAACGAACGAGGTAATTATTGGGTTTAGTCGAAGTTAATGTGTGTTTAAGGTTGGTATGGCTTAATGGCGATTGCAGGAATGTTGGTCATGGTTGGTGGATGAGATTTATGAATCAGTAATAAAGAAGTGAGAGGGAAGAATGAAGTTTGACACAATGGGTTTCACGTGGTTCGGCGACTATGCCTACGTCCACGACCACTCTGAAGTAATCCTAGCAGAGTGACAATTCACTAGCTTGTCTTTTTTTCCATCCCCTTATATAGTAAAAATCTCCCCTATTTATAGAGGGAGTGGAGATATACAAAGAGAATAATAAAAAATAAAGAATAAAATACAGACAAAGGCTATTTCAACTAATTCTGACACAGCCGTGCTGTCTTAAATGTAAAATCATCATTCTTTCTTACATGCACGTGTCTGCATTTAGTGCTCCTGGAGAAGTCCTCTCTTCATTAAATGCAGAGTCGTCGCATTAAATGCATCTTGGTAATGGTGTAGACAGTCTCTAGCGGAAGATCGTGAGAGTGGGTGACTTTGTTGACTTGCTACATATGATATCTCCTGAATAAGCTCTCTGGTCAGTCAGGTAATGCATGCCGGAGAGATGTCGATGTGGCCAAGAGAGGAGGTTAGGCGGTTTGGGGATTCCCACGATCTCGCGACCTGGACGGCCTCGCGAGCTTGACGAGCTGACGACGCAGGCAAGAGGCATGCTTGGAAGGTCTGGAAGCTGTTGCGAGCTCGTGACCTGGACGGCCTCACGAGTTAGGCCTGCAACCGTTGGTTACGATCTTGGGCCTCTTGGGCCCCTGCTCCTGTGCAAGTATATAAGGCTTATACTGGCCCATTTAGGCAGAACGAGAAAATAGGCATAACATCAAGCCCCCCAGCTCTTTGTGCGTTCTGCGGACTGGGAGCTGATTCAAACACATGATTGGCGCCCATTTGTGAGCCTTCTGGTGTCGTTTTGACCTTTGTACTGTAACCGTTGACACGTGGCATTCATACAGGCGTTAGAGCCACAAACGTGCCTTGGGACCGTATGCATTTAATGTGCACGTCTTGTAACTGACATGCACGACGGCATATGACCGAGATTGGTGCTGGGTCGTTGGATTCTTGACGGTTATGCTTTTATGTTAGATCGGACGGCTGGGGATGGATGTCCTGGCCTATATAATTCAGAGGTCTTTTCTGATTCCCATTTTTTGCTTTTTTGATACGGCACTGATGCCCTCTTCTCACCATTTTTCTTCTCTGCTTCTTCTGCCTCTCTTTCACCATCTGACAACTTCTTCAGACTCCGCTGCTTCAAGGATAATCTGCCATTTCCAGCAAGCTGTTTACAGCTCGAACAAGGTAATTTCTTCATGACTTTGCTTTTTTATGCTTTTTGAGGATTTGCTTCTGGTTTGTAGCATCAGTTTCTGTCCTCGTACCATGTCTGTGAGTCACTGTGTGCCTGTCTTGCCTTTAGAAATTTATTGTGCTTGTTGTTTGAGTACTTGTGTTCACTAGGGGTGACCTGACTGTCAGCCTGAGTGTCCCATATCTTTGTTATTTGTTGACGTTGCTTAGGATTTTTGATGAGAATGTCCATGTACTGCCTGGTAGGGTACCTGTAGACATAGGGTTAGCA
The DNA here is from genome assembly GCA_019925255.1 of Litchi chinensis. Classification (NCBI taxonomy): domain Eukaryota; kingdom Viridiplantae; phylum Streptophyta; class Magnoliopsida; order Sapindales; family Sapindaceae; genus Litchi; species Litchi chinensis. The sequence goes on along the minus strand of CM034462.1, from coordinate 9,502,876 downwards.
ACATAAACATTTAGGGAGACATAGTACCTGACGGGCCCACGTTCCTGGGCCTCCGTTGCCTTTGGTGGCCAAGTGTGCGACCTGACGCATAGGACAATAGCTCCAGGAACTCTTTTCTGTGGCTTGCTAGGCTCAGCATACTGTAAGCGTTCTGATGTCGTTCCTTCTGTGCTGTAGATGTCAGGTCGCTCACGTACTGGTCGAGGCAGGGCTTCTGCTTCTAGAAGGCAGGCAGGGCGCCAGATTAGTGAAGCCGAGGCTACGACCTCGCGAGCTAGCGGGTCTACTAGGGAGGTCGCAGGAGGGGATGAGGTCGCTGAGAGGGAAGACCGACATCCTTTCAATCATACGCCTTCGAACATTACCCTCTCGATGTTGGAGGCTTGGGCTCGAGACTTCAGCTTCCCCTTGGGGTGCCGAGCTAACGTCCCCAAGGCCAGTGATCGAGTTGCTTATCCTCCTGCGGGCTTTGTGGCGATCAGTCGCGAGCATATAGAGCTCGGATTTAGGTTCCCAGTCCCCGACTATCTTAAGAACCTTCTGAACGACCTGAAGCTCGCCCCATTCCAACTGACCTCAAACTCGTACGCCTACCTAACCACTTTAGCAGCGGCGTTCATCAAGCACGGGCTCGGGCCCCCTACGCCTCACATCCTCCGCAGCGTTTTCAGCTTCAAGGGGATCTCCGGAAAGGACGGGCTTTACTACGTCACGCCTCGTCAGTCTTCGCTATACAGGGGATATTTACCCCAAGACTGCACCAAGTCCAATGTGGGGGAATATAAGTCTCACTGGATCCTGGTCACGTGTACTTCGCTTGGGGGTCTGCACAATAGAAGCTTCGTGCTGGAACCTGGTAGTTAGAGACCTGTAGCTTACAGAAATAGTGATACAGCCACTAGAATAATAGTTTTTTTTTTTTTTTATGAGTTTGTTTTTGTTTTGCAGGCGTCGCTGCCCCTAAGTACAAGCTTAGAGAGGACGAGCTCGCTATCTTGGACGCTTACGCGGCGGCCAAGAGACCAAACGATGATTTCTTCCCCACTAATAGCGAGCTGGTAGAACGGGGCCTCGCGCCATCTGCCACAGGTCCTCTTTTGGACATAATCCAGCACTTGGGGATACGAGGAGAAAGGTACGAGGTTCGCTCTGTCTTCGCTGCCCCTGAACAGTCTGAGTCAGATCCGCAGCCTCTGCCACAAAGGTCCTCAAGCACGAGCACGTCTACCACCACACCTTCGACAACATGCGAAGGCTCGCGATGTCTGTTCCCCCCCTCAGGTCGGTTCCACCTACCAGGGCGCCCGAGGTCGTCGAAGTGGATGACACTTCCTCAGACCGCTCACAAAGAGCGCCTTCTCAGCCTGCTGCAGCCGCTTCTCCTCAGACCAGGTTAGCTGCGACTCCTCAAAAGCGGGCTGCCCCATCTGGAGGGCAAAGTCCTTCCTCAGCAAAGAGGGCTGAGGTCTCTGTTGAGGGGGGTTCACCTGTAGAGCAGGAGCCTAAGGCCCTCATTAGGAAAAGAAAGGGGAAGGCCATAGCTGAGCCCCCAGCCCCAAAGTAGAAGGGTGTTATTGAGGTCCGTAGGCCCGGGGCAGTTGTTATTGGCAGGGAGCCGGGCACTGAGGCACCTGTGCAACCTGTAGGGCCCGTAGGGAGTCGCAGGGAGACTCTGAACTGCACCCCGACGCGACGAAGCAGATGGAGTATTTCAACAGCTTCGTGGAGCTCGTGCTTGGAGTAATGGGGAAGCGCAGCCCGGAGTTACGAAAACCTGAGCTCTCAGGCCAGAACCTCGTGGGTTTTGCAGCTCGTCATGTCGCGCTGGTAAGGCTTAAACCCCTCTATACTTTGATCTTTCTCTATTCAAATTTTAACATCTCTTTACTCTTTCAGTTGGGTATGGCGACAATGAAGCTGATGAAGGAGATAGACGATCAGCTTGGTGAGAAAGAGGCCTTTAGGGTGTCCAAGGTGCAGTTCGAGGAGGAGAGGAAAGTAATGCAGGACGAAATCAACCTCCTTCAGAAGGAGCACGAAGAGCTTAAGGCCAAGCTCCGAGATGCTGACGCAGCCCTGTCACAAGAGACTGCCCGTAGGGAGGCTGCTACCTCTGAAGTCAGCAAGGCCCATAACGAGCTAAAGCAGCTAAAAGGCGAGCTAAGTGCTGCACAAAAAAAAGCAAAGGTTGCTAAGAGTAAAATAAAACAGCAACAGCAGGACTTAGCTTCAACCAAAGAGAAGCTCGTAGGGGTCGAGGAGAAGCTGGTTGGGGTAGAGGGGAAGCTAGCTCAGACCAAGGCGGGCATTGAGACCCAGCTAGCTCAGGAGCGGGACAGGGTCGGCGAAGAGATTGAGAGGGCTTTCTTGTTCAGCATGTGGAAGCGCTACCCGGACTTGGACTACTCCTTTTTTGGGCCGGTCGGTGTCGAAACAATCCAGGAGTTCGTGGAGCATGCTGTCAGTGCTCAGGGCGCGTAACATGTTGATACTTCCCCTGTTCCTCCAGTTGATCCATCTATTATCCCAGTCCCTTCACCAGAGCAAATCCTTGAGGGACCTTTAGCTTCCGAGGATCTTCCAGTGCCTGAGCCCCCAGTAGAAGCCTCTCCTGATCTCCCAACTCCTGAGCACGTCCCTGCGTCGGAGCCCCCAGTAGAAGCCCCTGTTGATCCTCCTGCTCCATCGGACACACCAGCTAGCGCCTAGAACACTTCTGCTTCATTTACTTGTTTCATTCTTTTTTATTTTTTATTTATTTTTATTCTGTTGGAGTTTGAACAGCAAGCTTATAGCTCGAAATCACAGTATTGGATTCCCGGTAGATTTCAATATTTTGTCCAAGTATGGAACGTGTAGATATGCATGACTCGCTTATATGATGAATAATTAGCAGGTTTAAGTAATAGGCATATTATAATAAGTATGCTAAAATTTGCTAAGTAAATCACAATCGTGAAAATCGTGTTAATTTACGAGCTCGCTAACTGCAGTCAGTTATAATAATAACAGTATGTTAGCTCGTAAGAGTTTGAACTCGCAGATAGCTCAATCGAGCAAAGTACCTGATCATGCAAGTAACATAGTTGGGCAACCCTTAAAGAGTAGGCACGAACTTACAGTCAGCAGGGTGCTTAGAATTCTCTTAAGCTATATATTGCACTGGCGTTGAGTGCGTTCGAGAGTGGCATTTTCCCAAACTTTGAGATTCCAGCCTGTGGCAGTACTTGCAGTTTAAGGGCGAGCCCCCATCGTGGATGACTCTTTCCGCAAGGTCGCGAGGCGGCTTTATATATTAGAGGCGTGGCCTTACCCCCTCCCGCGAGGTCGCGGGGCAATGTTTTGTGAGTCCGTGGGCACCTTTATATTTGAGAGGTGTGGCCTTACCCCCTCCCGCGAGGTCGTGGGGCAATGTTTCGCGAGTCCGCGAGCACCTTTATATTTGAGAGGCGTGACCTTACCCCCTCCTGCGAGGTTACGGGGCAATGTTTCGCTAGTCCGCGGGCACCTTTATATTTGAGAGGCGTGGTCTTATCCCCTCCCGCGAGGTCGCGGGGCAATGTTTCGCAAGTCCGCGGCTGATTGGCTGATAAGCGGTCCCTTGGACTTATAAGAAGAGAGCTCGTGGGCCGCAAGATCAGTCTAGGATAGCCCAAGTGAAACATGGCGACGAGCTGCTTGCGAGCAGGAAGGGTGTTGTGAGGAGTATCTGCTACGATCACACCCTTATAAGACTCGTGAGTAATTCGTAGGTCGCAGGAAATAGCGGCTGCGAGCTGGAAAATGAGCTTAACACTTGCTGACATAAACTTTCCCTTTGAAGATGACATAAGTAAGCTGAGCGTCTATTAATAAGGGACCCTCGGCTGAGGGTTATGGTCATTTTTTTGGCAGATAATCTGTATGTAATTTCGGCAAGCACTTTATGCAAGTGTTTTGGTCACAAGTGATTCCTTGGATGTTTGCATAGATATCTTCAAAGAAATATATGTATGATAATAGATTGCAGCTCATTTTCTTGAGAAAAAAGAAATTTCATTAGCTTTGCTCTTTAATCATGTACATTTGCTGGTTCGACCAGTATGCTTTCTGCATCAAATGTGACATATACAACAGAAAACAAGTGAAAGCACTTTTACAGACAATCGTTAAAAGAAATCATGTACAAAGTTAAAGCAAGCTGACAGTTATGTGTAATAGGGCCGCAGATGCTCAGCGTTCCAGGCTCAGGGTAACTCTGATCCATCCATGTTGGCCAAGTGATAGGCTCCATTCTTCAGACTCTGCTTGACGAGGTACGGTCCCTCCCAGTTAGGTCCGAGCGCTCCATCACTTGCCTTATGGGCTCCAGAAAGGACTAATTCTGAGAACGAGGTCCCCCGCCTTGTAGCTTCGAGCTCGCACTTTCTTGTTATAATACTTGGCAACTCTCTGTTGGTACACTGCTACCCTCATGCGAGCTGCTTCCCTCGCTTCCTCGACTAAGTCTAAACTGGCAGCGAGCAGCTGGTCATTGTCCTCAGGTCGGAATGAGGCCCTTCGCTAGCTAGTGACTTCAAATTCTGCTGGGATCATGGCCTCTGTTTCGTAGACCATGGAAAATGGGGTTTCACCTGTTGAGCTTCGAGCTGTGGTCCTATATGCCCAAAGGAATTTCTGCAACTCGTCCACCCAAGCCCCATTCCTTGCTTCTAACTTGGTCTTCAAAGTCAGCTTGATGATCTTGTTCACAGCCTCGACCTGACTGTTGGCCTGAGGGTGGTCTACAGCTGAGAAGCTTTTCACGATTTCGAGCTCATTGTAGAAGTCTATGAATTGCTCGCTGGTGAACTGAGTCCCATTGTCTGTCACGAGCTGCTGAGGGACTCCAAACCTGCAGATGATGTTGTCCCACACAAACTTCTCTATCTTCGTGGTGGAGATCTCTGCTAGCTCCTTAACTTCAGCCCATTTGGTGAAGTAATCCATAAACCACAGCATGCTTACAATTTCCTCGAGTTATGGGCAAGGGTCCGATGAGGTCCATTCCCCAGATTGCGAAAGGCCATGGACTCACCATCTGCTGGAGGTAGGCTGGTGGAGCTCAGGGGACTTTGGCAAACCTCTGGCACTTATCACACTTCTTCACCAGATCTATGGCGTCTTGCTTCATAGTCGGCCAGTAAAACCCCTGTCTGAGGGCTTTCTGAGCTAAGGATAAGGCTCTTGCATGGTTCCCACAGTGACCTGCATGAATATCATTCAGCACTATCTCACAGTCCTCATCATCTATACATCGCAGCAACGGGGTTGAGAATCCCTTCTTGTATAGCTTATCATCATAAATGCAGTATCGGGCTGCTCTAGCTCGTAAACGGCGAGCTTCCAGCTTGTCCTCCGACAGCTTCCTTTTCTACAGGTAGCCTAATAACGAGTTCATCCAGGAGCTAGGCCGGACCTACATGAACATCATTACCTCTTTGTCCTCAATGCTTGGAGTTGGCAGAAATTCCACAGGTATAGACTCCAGGAGATCAGCATCTTGGGAGGTCGCTAAGCGAGCCAGGGCATCTGCATTAAAGTTCTGAGCCTGGGGATCTGATTTACTTCAAACCCCTTGAAAGCCCCCAGTAACTCCTTAGCTTTTTGGAGGTACTCTGACATCTTCTGTCCCTTGGTCTGGTACTTTCCCCTGACATGGCAAACGACAAGTTGAGAGTCACTAAAGACCTTTACCTGCTCAGCTCGCACTTCCTTTGCCAAGCAGAGTCCGGCAAGTAACGCCTCATACTCGGCCTCATTGTTGGTCGCCTGGAATCCGAATCTTAAGGCACTCAAGATCTTGTGGCCTTCTGGGCTTATTAGCATTACTCCAGCCCCTGAGCCGTGCTTGTTAGAGGATCCATCCACATAAAGTTCCCAAGTTTGACCACCTGCTAGCTCCTCCTGCTCTGGTACTGGCCCTGTAAACTCAACAATAAAATCTGCAAGTGCTTGGGCCTTGACTGTCGTCCTAAACTTGTACTCTATGTCGAACTGAGCGAGCTCGACGGCCCACTTAAGGAGCCTGCCTGAAGTATCTGCTTTTGGAGGACTTGCCTGAGAGGGTACTGCGTGAGGACCTCTATCTGATGAGCTTGAAAGTAAGGACACAACTTCCTTGAGGCGATCACCAGACAGTATGCGAGCTTCTCCATTTGTGAATATCGGGTCTCCGCATCAACCAGTCTTTTACTGATGTAGTATATAGGCAGCTGCATCTTCTCTTCTTCTCTCACCAAGGCTGCGCTTAGGGCATGTTCAGACACACCCAAGTATAAAAATAGCTTCTCCCTATCCTTTGGCTTGGACAGAAGGGGAGGCTGGCCCATATATTCCTTCAGCTTCTGAAAGGCCTCTTCACAATGCTCAATCCATTCGAAGTTCTTGGCCTTCTTTATTGCTTCGAAGAAAGGCATGCACTTGTCAGTAGCCTTCGAGATGAACCGACTGAGAGTCGCGACCTGGCCGTTAAGCTCTCTGCACATCCTTGATTCTGGAGGGGGACCTCATCTCCACAAGCGCCTTGATTTTCTCCGGATTGGCCTCTATTCCCCTGCTATTCACCATAAACCCAAGGAACTTACCAGATGCTACCCCAAAGGCACACTTCAGGGGGTTTAATTTCATCCGATAATTCCTGAGGACTTTGAACGTCTCATCCAGGTCGCGGACATGATCTGCTGCTCTCTAGGACTTTACTAGCATGTCATCTATATACACCTCCATGGTCTTCCCAATCTGCTCCTGGAACATGGTGTTGACCAGTCGCTGGTAGGTCGCTCCTGCATTCTTCAGTCCAAAAGGCATCACCCTGTAACAATACAGCCCTCTATCAATGACAAAAGAGGTGTGTTCCTCGTCCTCCGGGTTCATGGAGATTTGGTTGTATCCTGAGTAGGCATCCATGAAACTCAAGAGTTGGTGCCCTACTGTCGCATCTACCAGCTGATCGATCCTGGGTAATGAGAAGCTGTCTTTTGGGCAAGCCTTGTTTAGGTTAGTGAAGTCGATGCATGTCCTCCACTTCCCGCTCTTCTTCTTCACGAGGACTGGATTTACGACCCAAACAGGATAACGTGCCTCCCTGATGAACCTGTTAGCCAGCAGCTTCTCGACCTCCTCCCTTAGAGTTGCATAGCATTCCGGGGTCATCAACCTCCTCTTCTGGCGGACTGGCCTGTGCTGGGGATCTATATTCAGTCTATGACACATAACACCAAGATCTATCCCCACCATATCTTCGTGATTCCAGGCGAAGACATCGAGGTTCATCTTCAGAAATTCTACGAGCTCAGTCTTCACTTCTGGTAGTAGGTCTCTTCCTACTTTCACACATCTCTCCGGGTCTACCTCGCTGACCTGCACGTCTTCCAGCTCTTCAATAGGTCCTGCGGCCCTTTCTGCGTCCACCTCGTGAGGATCGAGGTCGTCGCTCATCCTTGCTTTAGAGACCGCTTGAGGTTGGCCACCTGAGACCACATTTACCTTCCTTCCTTGGACCCCCATCTTCACTGCATCTTCATAACATCGCCTGGCCAGCTGCTGTTCCCTTCTGACATAGCCTACTCCATTGGGAGTTGGGAATTTGACTGTCAATGTCCTGGTGGAGGTGACCATATCCAGCTCGTTCATCGAAGGTCACCCCAGGACCACGTTGTATGCCGACGGGCTGTTGATGATTAGGAAATCAGTAAGGGCCGTAGCTTGTAGGTCCGGCTCTCCAAGGGTGAGAGGTAGTCTGATCTGGCCCACCGGTATCACTGCATCTCTTGTGAAGCCATAGAGGGGTTCCAGTGAAGGCGTCAACTGCTCAGCTTCCAACCCCATCTGATCATAGTAGCCCTTGTACATGACATTGACCGAGCTGCCAGTATCTATCATTATTCTCCGTACTTCGACATTACTGATCTGGGTCCGGATTACAATTGCATCATTGTGGGGCCAGTGTACTCTTTTCGCGTCCTCTTCTGTGAACACAATGCTATCCAAGGACACCTTGGCCTTTTTGGTGGGTCCCTCAGCTCCTCCGTATTCTGCCAACAGGGTATGGTTGGCCTCCTTGATGTACTTTCGATGCGACCTGTTTGAAGTACCTACCACATGAGGCCCACCGTGATAGAAAAAATCGTCCTTACAACAGGCTCGCGTTCGGGTTCTGGAGCTCGTTGAGGTTGCTGCTGCTCGGGCTGCTATTCTTGGTCCCGAGGTCGTTGATATTGAGGTCGCCTACCTGCGGGCTGCACAACATACTCTCCTAGGCGGCCTCGCCTTATCAACTCTTCGATGGCATCTTTCAATTGCCAACAGTCTGATGTATTGTGGCCATTCTCGTTGTGGTAGGCACAGTACTTCCTCGGGTCCCGACGCCGGTTGAGAATTCCTGTCGCGAGTGGTTCCCCGAAATTCTCTCTATTTCTTTCCGTTGCGAAGATTCTGTCCTGCCTGTCTAACAGCACATTATAGCTCCCGTATCGACCTTGATGCCGAGGTCGCTCCCTCCTTGGCTCAGGTCTAGCTCGTTTCGCCACAACATGGGCAGATTGATATCTCTGCTCCCCTGGCTTATCCCCGTCGTGGCTCTTCCTTTTCTCACGGTGGGAGTTGCTTGCTTCACCCCGGTGGCTGCTGGGCTTCTTGGCCCCAAAGGCTTCCTCCCATCTGATCTCCTTGGCAGCCCTTTCATAAAACTCTCCCAGATCCTTCACCGGGGACTTATAGATGCTTTCGTATAATTTTCCATCCTTCCTGAGCCCTGCAAAAATAGCTGTCAAAATACTTTCATCAGAGGGTGTCTCCACATTACTCGCCTCCTCCCTGAATCGAGTGATGTAATCTTTCAAGGATTCGTTTTGTCTCTGAAAGATAGTGGCGAGATGACAAGGCGGCGCAAGCTGCTTCCTCAAGGTCTTGTATTGATTGAGGAACTTCTTCTGGCATTCACTCCAGCTCCTGATGCTATGGGCTGGAAGGCCTTTGAACCAAGCTCGTGGAGCATCCCCTAGAGTAGCTGGGAACACTCGGCACTTCACTAATGGGTCATCCGTCTAGAGATCCGTCTGTACATTGAAGGCGTCCAGATGGTCGTAAGGATCCGTCCTGCCGCTGTATGGAAGGATATTGGGGAGTTTAAACTTCGTTGGCAGGGGTACTGTCTTGATCTCCCGGGTGAATGGTACCCTGCGATCCTCTCGCCATTCCCTGTTCTGGCTTCCAGGTCGTGCCTCCAACTGCTGGACCCTCTGCAATAATTCTTCTACCATCGGGTTCTGGGTTAAAGATCGCCGACTGGGGTTCCACTCACTCGTGCTCTCCTGCTCCCCCAATGGACGGTCCTGCGATCTGCTCTTCTCACCGAGGGCTCCTACACGCCTGGCAGCCCCCCGCGGCTCGGGCTCATGACCTACACGGGGCTCACGAGCTCGTTCCTGCCTTCGACTTCCTTCCACGTGTCGATCGCCCTCGGAGTTCACCCTCACCCTTATTTCATTCGGGCGAGGTGAGATTTCTCGTTCCTAGTTCCGTCTCCTGTCTCTCTTGGGTTTAGGTTTGAGGAGCGAGTTGATCCTTCCGTCAGCGACCTATCCCTGGCAGCTACTCCCTCTGGAGTTGGGATCTCTTCTGAAGGCTGATGGCGAGCTCTCCCTGGCGGTGCGACCTCCACCTGTCTTTGCACCGTACGGGCTTGGACTTCTACCAACGCCCTGATTGTCGTCGTTAACTCCCTTACTGTATCTTCCAGAGTTCGCTGGTGTTGCTGCCATTCCTGAGCGACCTCGTCTCTGGAAGGTGAGGCGCTCTGCTGGTCTTCTCGAACTTCAGGTTGCTCATCTGCCACTCCGACATTCCTCGTGGTCTTGATTCTGGCCATAACAAACAAACGTGAGCAAATACAGAATAATAGACTGGCGAAAGATTATCAGGTCGCTGTTGGACCCTCCTTCTAGCGCCAAAAGATGTTGATGTTCGGAAACGGTCAACCCAGAGATTCTGGGGCCCAGACAACAAACGAGGTAATTATTGGGTTTGGTCGAAGTTAATGTGTGTTTAAGGTTGGTATAGCTTAATGGCGATTGCAGGGATATTGGTGGATGAGATTTATGAATCGGTAATAAAGAAGGGAGAGGGAAGAATGAAGTTTGACACAATGGGTTTCACATGGTTCGGCGACTACGCCTACGTCCACAGCCACTCTGAAGTAATCCCAGCAAAGTGACAATTCACTAGTCTGTCTTTTTTTCCGTCCCCTTGTAGAGTAAAAATCTCCCCTATTTATAGAGGGAGGTGAGATATACAAAGAGAATAATAAAAAATAAAGAATAAAATACAGGCAATGGCTATTTCAACTAATCCTGACACAGCCATGCTGTCTTAAATGTAAAATCATCATTCTTTCTTACATGCACGTGTCTGCATTTAATGCTCCTAGAGAAGTCCTCTCTTCATTAAATGCAGAGCCGTCGCATTAAATGCATCTTGGTAATGGTGTAGACAGTCTCTAGCGGAAGATCGTGAGAGTGGGTGACTTTGTTGACTTGCTACACACGATATCTCTTAAATAAGCTCTCTGGGCAGTCAGGTAATGCATGCTGAAGAGATGTCGACGTGGCCAGGAGAGGAGGTTAGGCGGTCTGGGGATTCCTGGGATCTCGCGACCTGGACAGCCTCGCGAGCTTGATGAGCTGACGACGTGGGCAGGAGGCATGCTTGGGAGGTCTGGAAGCTGTTGCGAGCTCGTGACCTGGACGGCCTCACGAGCTGGGCCTGCAACTGCTGGTCCCGATCTTGGGCCTTCTGGGCCCCCGCTCCTGTCCAAGTATATAAGGCTTATACTGACCCATTTAGGCAAAACGAGAAAATGGGCATAACAATACTTTTCTTGTTTTCATTAAAAATCCTCCCCAGTTGTAGGTACGAGCCAGCAAGCAGAAAGAGCTCCGTCGAACATGCAAGCTGACTGAAGACACAACGCAACTACACTAATCTACATTTTGAAAATTTCATGTACATGCATAATTTTTAAGACTTTATGCACATTTTGTAGATATTATTTTAGATGATATTTATACTTTCATGCTTCGTATTATGTTTTAAGATTTTTGCATGCGTCTCGTTTTATATAATTTGATTATTTTCGAATGATTTATAATCAGAGTTATATTTGTTGATTGCTTGTGGAAATAAATGTGGGTCTAAGGCCTAGTAGTTGAGAATGTAAAATATTTTGAAGTGTATAGGTTTTCTTTCATGTTTTACAAGGTGGATTTTTTCGAAAAACAGTCGTTGTGTTTTGGATTTTCAATAGAATCTAATTTATAAACATATTTTTAAAAAGAAAAAATTTTCTCCCATTTTCGCTAGAAAAAGTATTTTCAAAGAATTTTATAAAGGTTTTCAGTTAAATGAAAAGGTTTAGCTTTATAGAAACTTTTCAGTCAATGTAGATCCAGTCTGAAAGACCACCGTAAGGTTAGCGGGCAAACTGCTTAAGCTATAAGAAAGAGAGGCCTGTCAATTCTATTTACTTTTTTAGAGATTTGTAGACATAAGGAAATATAACTATTTTAGTTGGCCCTAAAACGTCTTCTACTTCAAGAAGTTTGTACTATTTAGACAATTACAAGCTAATGGTGCATCACGAGCAATTATGTCAATATTACCCTTGAGTTGTTTTCTATGCGAACTAGTTAATTCTGACCAACATAATGTCTTGACATGATTGAACTCGTTAAGTGTTCCTACTGGTGTTACATTTGCTAAAGTGTCATATGGTTAATAGATTTTGCATTGTTTCACTTCCTATCTGGCCCTTTAGGCCTACCAATTTGTTAGGCTTTAATAGGCTTTTGGCCTAATCGCTATTTTTAGGCACAATAAATTATAGATCCATTGATATTGTCAAGAGACACCCCAAGTAATGAAAGGTTTATATGTTCTAGATCCGTTGATATTGTCAAGAGGAACCCCTAAAAATGAAAGATTTGTATACTACAACAAAAAGCTTTTTTGTTTAGAAGTTTTAAAATTGACTCTTATTTATTCATTTATAATAATTTTTTAATTGAAATTTGAACACAAATAATAGCTTTTTTATGATCCTAAAACAATATAAGAGGTCCAATAGTGCCTAAACTTCAAGCATCTGTACAAGTCACATTACCTAGTACTAACCCTGTTTGGACAATCCTTAATTCTCCTATGGAGAAAGTACAAAAATTTAGGAACTAATCATATCTTAAATGGATCTATAAAGCTAAGAGGTAGACAATTGAACTTTAAAGCAATTGAAGAGCTAAAAATGCTAAGATGATTGAGAAAGTTAGGCATTCAACTAGTTAATGCAAATATGAAAGATTTCATATCTTTGTCCATAAAGTTGATAAATAGAGAAGATCCTTGCTACGTATTTAGACCACGATTCTCATTCTTATTCATTTTCTAGGAAAGATATTGATCTGTCTGTTATCCTTCCCTTTGGGGTAAATCTTTCCTAGTAAAAGATTAGCTTGCTACCTTTGAATGAGCAGTTAGATAGTCTGAGTCAATGTTTGCAATGTATCGTCTACCCCGCCATGCTTACTTACTTTGGCTCCAAGGTTTGGAAGATCTACTAGTCTAATTGTCACATTAATTGGGGGAAAATTCTACGCAACCCTATAATGCTAATCTACTACAAGGTCGAGTTGACCTATATGCAAACATGATCCTCCTCTTGCTGATTCCTAGTATTTGGTATGTGTTGTGCCAAATTTGTTACTTTTTCCATGGTTTGGAGAGCCCTTAGTCACACCCTTTTACAAAAGGTGTCATCTCCTTATGTTTGAGACATTAGCCATTAGTTAGAGAAAACAAGTAAAAAGAATGTAAATTTAAAGTCAAACCAATTGAATCAAAGACTTTCCTGACCCTTCTTCTAGTGTCAAAATATTGACATAAAAAATCGGTCAATATCCAAATTAACATGAATTGAGTGCGAATGGCAAATAAACAAGACAATGAAGATGGAAAAAATGTAAATAAAAATATAAAAGAGTTTTTAACGTGGTTCAGCCCTTTGAATGTTGCCTATATCCATGGTTATGTTATTATTGAGAGGGAAGATAGTGTTTTAGCAAAGTTTCTACTTAGGTTGAATAATCAAGTTATAGTGTCTATTCGTTACATGCGAATGACCTCTTTATATAGTGTTAAGTATAGGGAAGATTCAGAGTCTCCTATCTATTTTACATGAAACTGTAATTAATATATTTATATTCACATTCAAATCAAAAGATACTTCTAATAGCTTTCTATTTGAAGAGATCTTCTGGGCATTATAATGATCTTCCTGTTTGATGGAGTTTTATTTTCCTTTCCAAAGACTAGTTCAAATAGGGAAATATACCAATTTCGACTGCCCACATAAAGTCTTCTACTTCTAGAAACCTATACTATTTAGGCAATTACAAGCTGATAGTGTGTCATAGGTTGTTATACTAATACGCCCTCGAGATGGTTTCTATATGAATTGATCGATTCGAATCGACTTATTATCTTGGCATAGTTGAACCTGTTAGGTGCTCCTGCTACTGTGGTATTAGTTGATATGTCTTACAGTTAACGGGCTTTGCACTACTCCACTTTCTATATAGCCCCTTTGGGCTTACCGGTTTGTTGGGTCTTAATAAGCTTTTGGCCGAAGAGCTATTTTTGGGAACAAGAAGTTCAAGATCCTTTGATATTGTCAAGAGGAACCCTACCAATGAAAGGTTTATATGTTCTAGATCCATTGGTATTGTCAAGAGAAACCCTTAGCAATGAAAGGTGTGTATACTGTAACAAAAAACTTTTTTGTTTAAAAAGTCTTGAAATTAACTCTTCTTTATTCATTTATAATAATTTTTTAATTGAAATTTGAACATAAATAATAGCTTTTTTATGATCCTAAAATAATATAAAGGATGCAAAAATGCCTAAACTTCAAGTATCTGTGCAAATGATATTACCTAATACTAACATGTTTGGACCATCCCTAATTCTCCTATGGAGAAAGTACAAAAATTTTGGAACTAAATGATTCTTCAATGGATCTATGAAGCTAAGAGGTGTACAATTGAACTATAAAGTGATTGAAGAGCCAAAAAAGCTAAGACGGTTGAGAAAGTTGGCATTCAACTAGTTAATGTAAATATGAAAGGTTAACATATCATAACCTTAAGTCTTAAATACTATAGTTTGGTCATTTTCTATCAGTCTAAGTTTTTAGGTTTGATAGTAACTAACATAATATCAAAACTTGAAGGTTTTTGATTCAAACTCTCTCTCCCTCCTTTATCTGAAAATCTTCTTGCTACATACATTATACAGTAGAGGGTTTTTAACATGTGTCTGTCATCTGTTACTAATTCACGTTGCATATGAGATGATATATTAAAGTATTATAACGTCAAGTCTTAAATATTATAATTGAACAATTTTCTATTAGTTTAAACTTTTAAGTTTGTTGATAACTAACATGAAAGATTTCATCTCTTTGTCTATGTAGTTGTTAAATGGAGAAGATATTTTCATTTAGAATCCATGGCTTCTCCTTTCATATGTATTTTATAAATACATTGTTAATTATTTAATTTTTTTTATGGTACTTAATTCAAGAAATAGTTGAGACCAGCATGAATATGACTCTGGGATGAAAACAAGAGTGAGCAACCCACACTTGAGTGGGATGGATGGTGGTGCAATCTACATGCATGAGAGAGAAACTCATATATTGTGAGGATGAGATGTCAAAACCAAAACCTTAAGAGAGAGAAGGTGGGGCGTAGCGCTTTATCACTACATTACTACCCCTTTGATAAATAAATTGTTTATTGTTGTGTGGATACAAGCACCAGTTATATTTGTATATTTAGTGGTTCTCCATAAATATATAGATTAAATGGATATTTAATAAGCATATTAGACCACATTTTCTTTTGTTTTTTCTTTTTAATTGTTAGGATAAAATAAAATCTCAACTAGATAACACATTTAAATCAAATCTAGGTACAATTCATGGATCCAAATTCTCTCTTCGCCTTGTTTATTAACTATAGTTTACTTTACTTACGGTTTCAACCTAGCATAAAGTTTTAATTGTCGAGTCAGATGCATAGTTAATAAGAACCTAAAATAAAGTTAGTATTGGATCAACCTCAACTTGATCTGGTAAGACACATGGACTTTAACCTCGTATCGGACTCAACAAAACTTGGCCTGCGGAAAGAGGAATGGTTCCTTGGGCTGCTATCCCAATGCAGTTTTTGGGGTTTTAGGTGGGCAGATATTACATTCTTGGGCTTTCAAAAAGGGTTTTCCTTTTTTGTTTTTTTTCTCCCAATGCAAACCATCAAATTCACTTGAAACTTAAATCAACAAAAGAGAATAAAATTTTAGTTTTTGGTATCTTTTAAGGATGATTATATTCAGATTGTATTAAAAATCTATGAACAATAATTGTCTAACTCTTTAAAAATATCATACCGTATCACTGAAAATGTTATTGCTAAAGAAGGTTCTAATGTTGTACTTGTGACCTGTATTGTCTATCGTTATATAAAAATCATGTTGTCAATGGAGCTTTTTTGCTTTAGCTATTATTGTAATACTAAAATTAGAGATTATAGAATTAAGTCTCCCTGATGTACAAAGTCAATAGCACTGTGTTTCTATGGCAATGACCAGAAATCAAAGACATCTAGAAATTCATTCCGTGAATAATTGAAATTTCTACAAATTATTTTTCTTAAAAAGAACAGAACAGAAAGAGAAGATAACATTTTTATGGAAATTATACAAATACAATGAACCCTAAATTGGTGGGGATGTATGTGGCTTGTAAATTGTTATTGTAACGGGTTATAGTCAATAGCAAGGAAGACGGTCATATAAACTGTAGTAAAAATGATTCTAGAACAATCATTAAACGTAAATTAATGACAAAAAATATAACAGTAAACATACCTTTGATGTTGTAGGATTGTAAAACAGTAGGGGTTTGGTAAGCAATCACAATTCGGAAAGCGAACTCAAGCCATAGTGTAATAACCTTGTATCCGAAAGATTATGTGTTTTACTTTGTTTTCTTTCCTGAGAAGACCAACATTTTGCATGCTCAAAACTGTGTTTTTTATATACATGTTTTACTAGCCCCAAATTGCCAAAGCGGTTTCAATTGCTATCAAACTGTTTTAGCAGTTGATTGTCGTTAGCCAAATGTAATTTGTATATTGGGTTTGGGTTTGGGTCATCTTGGATAAACCTGATCCATGACCCAGTAGTCCAATAACTATTATTTAAATCATTCTAGGAGGCTCTGATTAAATATTTCAACAAAAGCTATACTCAAAGATATTGATATGTTTTTTTTTTTTGTGGAAAAGATAAAATCATCTTGGCATTTTTTACCATGATCTTATTTGACCATGATATGAAAATTTGACGGAATATGGTACCATAATTGTCATTTGATTTCCTCCACTTATGAAAACGGATTATGGAAATTGTGAACAAGTAGACCCACCGAACAGTGATGAAAATTTATGCATTGAAATTTCTTCAATGAGACAACACACGTCAAGTTGATGAAGCAAATAATGTCGTGTTTGTATATAGAAATAGTAGCTACACTTATACAGTACCTGTACTTCTGATTTTCTTTATCTGATTAATTGCATCTGTATAATAAACTTCTTTAAATTTAAATCGAAAACATAGAGTGCAACACTTGGATTTGTATGAGCAGAGATTCTCTATCATCATTTTTTTACTAAGTTTTTGATAATCTATCGATACAACAGTATAAAATAACAATAGATAGTCAAGATTGTTATATATATTTTTTCTCTCTTCTATAACTTAAATTTAAACTTCCCACGTAAAAATATTACCATCATGCCAATATTGATAGAGAATTCTTGTCCCAATTTGTATACCTACAAATATATATAACAGTTTCACTATATTCAAGGTTTAGCATATTCTAATTAAAGGCATAATATGGACAATAAATAAATGGTTTATAAATAATTATTACTGCTCTCAAAGACAGCTCTGGCTGAAATTGGGGTGATCACCAATGAAATAATTAAATTGTTGATTGTCATCTCGTTTAAAAAATTTATATTAATTTTCAAATATAAGTCATGAGTTGCATCTAAAAGATGAGACTCTTTATTACTTTTACGATGCATAAATTAAGTACAAATATAATTTATGTATGCATTACTATTTAAAAGTTCAAGATCCAGATTTCGTAAAAATCAATAAATCCATTCCGTTTTAAGTTTTATAACACATGTTGACAATTGATCAACTATATATGCATTAATACATATGATCAGTTATCCTTTGAAATCATTACACAACATTGTTAATAAAACTGAAAAACTACACAAAGAACTCTGTTTGAAAGATTGTCTTTTTTCTCCTTTTTTTATTTTTCCCTAAAATTCTGTTTGGAAATTCGTTGGCCTTAATCTGAAACAAAAGTCTTTCACTATAAGATGCACTCTTAAACCAAAGCTACTGGCTTATTGATATTAGTGGTGTGAAGAAATTATTGTACCATGATGCAATTAATTCCCACCAGGCACCAAACATAGGCGAAATGCATTAGAAAAGTTCCGGTGTAGCGGTTTGTTCATGAATATTTTACTGCAGTCTTACCACATTGCAACAAAAGATGTATAGCCTATCCCGCTGCGTAGAAGGTTTATTTTTTTTATTTAAATGCTGATATGTATCATTACTGTCAATTTAATAGACCCACCGAGTAATTACACAAGTTGAAATTTTGGTTGCAGGGGGTCCACCATAAATGTTTTTTTCTCTGTCCTCCCTCTCTTAGCTGAACCATTGCATGTAGTCAAAGAAAATGTGAGAGAGAAACTTGATTTTAATTTCTCAACTTCATCCTTCCATCTAGCCCCGAAAAAAAGAAAAAAAAAAATTATTTCCTTTTTTTCCTAATAAAGATCTTGCACGTTGAGGTGTTTATTGCTGTCCTCTGCTTCCTCTGAATTCAATCGGCCGGTTCAATCGAAGGTAATTATTTTCTAATTTCTTAGTTTCTGTTTTGAATTTTTTTTTTTGAACAAATATTAGTTTGAATAAGTTAAATTCATGATAACATGATAATTAACATTTAAAACCATCATATAAAAAACTGTGAAAATCATAATAAAAGTCTGCCATTTCAGAACACTTTATATATATATATATATGTATATATGTATGTATGTACACAGTGACAGACCCATACACAAATTCACGAAAAATAAAATAAAATTTCAGAATTTCTCTTATACATTTAGATTTTCTTTTATCGGTTCTTGATTTTGTAATGTTTATTTTGTTTCAAATTTTACTGTTTTCTAGCAATCAAAATTAAATTTTCATTTTGCTATAATCTTCTTCGGCACAACCAACACTAACAATTTCTTTGTATCATCAAAATTTTGGCAACCGTGATCTAATATTCTAAATTAGTAAATATAGCTTTCTTTTATTTTAAATTAGTTCTTATTCTTTTTATTTTTTTATATTAAAATTTTGGTTTGATATACATCCAATCAATAAATCCTAAAATTTTAAATTTTAATTTACTATATTAATCAATAAACGCTAAAATCTCTCTCTCTCTCTCTCTCTCTCTTTCTCTCTCTCTCTCTGTTTTACTTTTTTATTTATTTATTTATTTATTTATTACTTGCTTAAGTGAATGGGGAATATATGGTTGAAAGGTAACTTGTTTACTTATGTGGAGACATATTTTCAATGACATTGAGAAGGAGATAATAATGATTCAAAATAAAGTCTTTTTGAGGAAATTTATACCAATATATAATTTACGATTTTTTTTTTTTTTTTCTAAATACCTTGATTAGAATTTTTTGAATGTTAGACTATTTCATTCATCTAATTTAAGTGCATTATTTGTTTTATTTTATCTGAATTTAATCATATTATCACTTTTTATTTTTATAAAAACTCATATTTGCAATGTTTTTAATTTTTTATTGTTATTGTTTATTTTGTATTAGTGCCCCTCCTCATAAAAATTTATAGGTGGTGTATGTATATCACAAGCTACCATTTCAGAACCTTCTTTTAAATTGGTTCATGTCCTATTACTCTGAATTTTTGAATTATGAAAGTGTAACATTACTTATTTGTCATATGTTATCAAGTTTATACAGTAAAAGTAAACAAAATTTATTAAATATATATTTAATTTACAAATCAATTCATTTATAGTTGTAATTCTTTATTTAAGCTATTTAACTTGCCCCTTCATTCATGATTACTTCCTGCTTTTAGATTTTGTTAACACTCCTAGCTTGTACCCTTTTTTTTTTTTTTTCCTTTCGGTAGATTTTGTTAGCACTGCTTGGGATTTGATTTTATAAAAGAGAAAAAGAAAAAAATAGAGTTGAAAGTGCTAAACACCATGATGTATTGCTCTGTATATATAAAACTCATAGATAATTTCCACCTTCGCTTGCCCTCTGATTAGGTTCGTTTATTATGAATTTAATGTTAATTATAGTATGAAGGATTTTGTAAGATGTGATGAATCATTGTTTCATTATTATCTATTTATTTTTAAACTATCAGTTATCACTGAATCATAGTTGTTCAAATAAGAATGTAAACAAGAGAGAGTTCTTTGCTTGATTGTTCGAACGATAGTATATGATGATAAAGGATTAATAATTTGAAAGAAATAACATTCTAAATTTCATAATTTAGAGGATTAGATACTTTAATTCATGTTAAGTCATTTAGGATAAACTTCTAAGAAAAATTCAAATGAAAACATCGAATGAAAACATCATAGTAATTTTCCTCACCTCAAAATATATAAGATATAACCTTGAACATTGAATAATATTAATACATTGTTCGTAAAGCTTGGACTATTAATTTCAATATTTTTATAGTACTTTCAAAACTATGTTTGACATATTGCAAGCCAAGCTTCGTCTTTTGATGAAATTCTTCCTCTGCAACTTTCAGATACCATTGGAATCTTACAGAGTTCAGGCAAGAGGTGAAGATCGAAATGGCGGATCTTGCAGTGAACCTTGCTATTGTAAAGCTGGCTTCGTTGCTTTTCCAAGAAGTCCAATTGCTTAGAGGCGTACATAAGGAAATTGAAGACATCAAAACCGAGCTGGAGAGCATAAGATGTTTCCTTAAGGAAGCAGAAGCAAAGTCAGCAGCTCAAGCATTACAAGGAAACAACAGTGAAGGCATCGATCTATGGGTGTCTCAAGTCAGAGAAGTGGCTTATTGCATTGAAGATGTTATTGATGAGTTTGCATTCACGGTGGCCCAACTTCCTCATGGCAAAGGCCTATTTGGCATTCTTCATAAAATCTATCGCTCAATAAAGAAGTTGAAGTTACGCCGTAATATTGCCAATGACATTCAAGACATCAAATCAAAACTTGTTAAGATAGATGAGAGAAGAAAACGCTATGGGTTCAATTCCATAGAGCAAGGATCAAGCTCTGAAAGGAGGAACACTTTGCCACCAGGTGGCTGTGGAGTTGGCTCATATTACATGGAGGAAGATCAAATTGTGGGTTATGAATCTATAAGAAAAGAAATCAATGAACAGTTGGTGAATAAAATACCCCAACGTAGAGTAATTGCGTTGGTAGGTGCAGGAGGACTGGGTAAGACAACTCTTGCTGCAAGTGCTTACAAGAACAAGGATGTGAGAAGCCACTTTAATTGTTACGCCTGGATCTATGTTGGGAAAACATACATCAAGGAAGATCTACTAAGGAGAATGATACAAAAATTTTACGATTCAAAGGAGTCTGCTCCTGGGAACATTGAAACAATGGATGAGATGGAATTGATTGACAAGCTGCGGAAATACTTGGAGAACAAGAGTTACTTGGTTGTATTCGATGACGTATGGAAAGATGAGTTTTGGGCAGATGTAGAGCATGCTTTACTTGATAACAACAAAAGCAGTAGGCTAATCATCACAGCAAGAAATAGGGGTATTTTTGATTTCATACCAGCCTCAGTTGTTCATATCTCTATGCTTGAAGGTTTGCCTTCAGAAGAGGCATGGCAACTTTTTTGCAGGAAAGCTTTTAATTCTGATGGGTGTTGCCCACCGGAGTTGGAGAAATTGTCAATTAAAATCCTTGAAAAATGTGGGGGTCTATCATTAGCAATAGCGACAGTAGGTGGTCTTTTATCACAAAAGAATAAGATTGTTAAAGAATGGGAAAAGTTATTAAATAATTTGGGTTCAAAGTTAGGAAGTGATCCTCTTCTAATAAATTGTCATCGAGTTTTATCTGAAGGGTATAATGATTTGCCTCAGCACCTCAAACCTTGTCTTTTGTACTTTGGCTTATTTCCAGAAAGCTTTTCCATTAGTCGTGGGAGACTAATACGTTTGTGGATAGCTGAGGGCTTTGTTCAATTTCAATATGATAATTGCAATGGCCCTGAAGAAATTGGACATGGATATTTTGCTGAACTCTTTCAAAGAAATTTGGTTCATGTATCAGAGACACGTTATGATGGACAAGTTAAAACTTTCCGAGTCCATGATCTAATGCATGAAATTATCCTCAAAAAGATTGAACAAATGAGTTTTGGTCAAGTCCTAAGTGAGGAAAATTTAAATCAACAGAGAAAAGCTCGACGATTTACTATACACAGAAGCATTGATCATATTTTGGAGAGAATTAACGACTCAAAAGTACGTTCTATTATTTTTTCCAATCCAGTTGAATTACAACAGTCACTTATGAGTATGTTATTTGTTGGCAATTTCAAGCTAATGAGAGTATTAGATTTTGAAGATGCTCCAATAGATTATCTTCCTGAAGGAGTCGGAAACCTTTTTCACTTGCATTACTTAAGCCTGAAAAATACGAAAGTAAAAACTCTTCCTAACACTATAGGTAAGCTTGTCAACTTGGAGAGCTTGAATTTAAAGGGAACTCTTATAAGTGAGCTTCCAGTTGAGCTCAAGTATCTGAAAAAGTTACGTTACCTAAGAGTATACCGTTCAGACTGTCCCTTTTTCTCTTTTGGAGAAGGTACCAGAATTCAGGAAGGGTTTGGGTCTTTAATGGATCTACAATATCTAAGTTGCGGCTTACAATTGGACTCTAAAGCGGTTGAAGAGCTAAAAAATCTGAGGCAGTTGAGAAAGTTGGGCATTCTGCTGGTTAATAGAAATGATATGAAGGATTTGTGCTCTTCTATTGCAAGTATGGAAGATCTTCTATCTTTGGGCATAGAGTTGGTAAACAGAGAAGACATACTTGATATGGAATCCATGGCTGCTCCTCCCATATACCTCAAGCAGTTCTATTTGGCGGCAAATCTAACCAAGCTGCCTGACTGGATTTCTATGCTTCAAAATTTAGTCAGACTGTTTTTAGCTCGTTCAGGCTTAGCTGAGGATCCCATGAGAGTCCTTCATATCCTACCTAAGTTGCTGGACCTTTGGCTTCTGGAGGCATACAGTGGTGAGCAATTACATATCAAACAAGGCTGGTTTCCGAAACTGCAGGTATTAGGTCTCATTAACTTGAAAGGGCTGAAATTTATCATGATAGAAGATGGTGCCATGCCTCTTCTTGAACGCCTATTCATTAGGACATGCCCACTGTTGAAGGAGATTCCTATTGGAATTGAGAATCTAAGAAACCTTCAAACGCTTGTCTTTGCTAATATGTTAAAGGAAATTAAGTCCGGTATAATAACACATGAGATGTTAGAAAAGCTTAGGCATATACCGAAAGTCATTGCCGGCGTTGAGGATGAAGAAGGAGGATACAAATTGAGGTCTGTCAAAGATAAGTTGGATTTGCAGCATACCTGGAAAGGAAGTCAGTCCTTAGTTATTCAGTAGCTCCCTTCTTTCAACTCTCTTTATCGTAATTTGATGCTTATGTTGTTCTATAATTAGATGTCTGATTTTTTTTTTTTTTTTTGGAAAGCACAACTAGGTTACTGTTAGATTTTTCTTTTGATGCACGTATGTACTTTTAAATAAAAGTATCTGTTTTCCTTATGATTTTATGCTTTAATTAATCCTCACAAACAAATGAAGCAACATTTATTCTGTGATCGAAGTGCAGAATTCACCTTTTCAATATATTGAAAACGGTCTATGTCTGTTTTTTGTTTTTTTGGCCCCTTTTGGAAAGCACAACTAGGTTACTGTTAGATTTTTCTTTTGATGCATGTATATACTCTTAAATAAAAGTATTTGTTTTCCTTTGGTACATACTTAAATATTATTGATATGATGTGTAGTTATCATATATTTCCATAGTTGTTCTTAGATTTTCATTCAAATTTTTATTATATTATTTTTCTTTCGTAACAAACTGATTTTATGCTTTAATTAATCCTCACAAACAAATGAAGCAACATTGATTTTGTGATCGAAGTGCAGAATTGATCACCTTTCCAATGTATTGAAAATGCTTGTTGTTCTCATTTCTTTTTTATCAATTCTCAATACTACTTTGTGATGTGAATGTTATTGTTAAAGGTTTTTTAGTTTTTATTTTTTGTCAACTTTAACATGTATTATGTATTTTCATTATTTGCGTGTCTATGCATATTGTGGTTGTGTAATTGAAGGGAAAAATCAATTTTGAATTTAATGCGGAAACGTGGATTTTAAAAATTTTTCCAAACAAAAACATACCCGATCGATGCTAGTAATAACAATTCAATAATTAAATTAATAAGATCGAATTTTACCTTGCATGAATATTGAATTGATCCCTTTTGATTCGCAAATTCTTCACAATTCGATCTTCCTTGCTATGACTCTTCACAAAAGAAACTGTGTGTGTGCACAATCTCGAATCAAATCACGAAATCTTTTATGAAAGATTATTATATGAGATGGAGTAATTTGATGTTTTTAATTAATGAAAATTTTTTGGTTCAAGTAGCCAAAAAATTCATCATCCTAGTTACTAACATAAAAGACCCTTTTATAATAGTAAGTTAGAGTTTTCTAATTTAACAAGGAATACAATTTCCTATTTAAATTGGAAAACATAGTTCATATCCAATACGGAATCAAATTCTTTATTGGTCTAGAACTCTTTACTTTTAATTTAATAAGGAATCTAATTCCTATTAAAACTTCTTTAATTCAATTTAATATGGAATCTAATTCCAATTAAATTAAATTACTATTTCCATTAATTAAAAGATTTTTCATTCAATTAAATGATTCTAAATCATAAATAATTTAATGACACTATTTAAAATTGAACTCATAATCTCTATAGATAATTAAATAATTAACACTTAATTAAATAATTCGTGAACATGTCCATGTGACATTAATAATTGGACAATCCAATTATATTCTTTCATTTGTTTCTTTATGTGGTTGTGAGCTAGCAAGGGGACCAAATGAACCTACAATTTGAGCTCCAATAATATCGGAATTATTAATTAAACTCTTTAATTAAATAATTCACTATTATTAACCCCAGAATTACTCCACTAAAAACCTAAGGTTGCACTCTCAAGATTGTAGATGTTTTACACAATCTGAATTTTCAGTGTCCATCGATTTAATCATTTCATATGGTTCGATCCTCCACAAGTAGTTCATAATTAGAGCTAGGTCATTAAAATCCGTTATACCTCTCTAATTATATCTTATTCCAATAAGTACTATTGATTCTCTAATGAACAATATATCCATAACAACTTATGAATTTATTTTTTCGTTTACTCGTAAACAAAAAGTCGAGCGCTCTTATTGTTCAAGACCCGAATCAACACTTTAAGGGAACTACTCATCTACTTCTCGCAAGAAGAAGTGGATTCTACTATTGTGTAGAATGTTCCCAGCCATTTATTAAATCACATCTCCAAAGTACGAAGCTTATTGACTGTAAATCTATAACAGTCTCACCCATGTAAATCAAAAGATATGACTCAACAAATAGGAGTCCATAAAATACTCAGGATTAAGATCAATCCATATATGATCATCTAGCTGATAAATATGAATTTCTTTATTTTAACGGATATTAATAAGAAATTCATTTTATCGTGGTCCAGTCCTATATAATCTCCATCATATAAGGTGCCTCCATTTTCATGTTGCCACATAAACGATCCCGGATAAGATCATTGCATCAAATACAAAATGGACCGCAACTGTAGATTTACCACAAACAAAGTACCCAGCTTTGTTTGCTTTCTACAGACTCTTTAGATTACTGATATCAAACTAAATCCTCTTGCATATAATAGTTATATACTTAGTTTGAGATTACATAAGTAATCATGGATGTTACATGATATTTGTATGAAGCAAATATTTCATAAATGCATATCAAAATAAATATATTTTATTTATTAATTAATTTAAACATTTACAAATTACAAGCTCTTAGGGCATATTACCCTAACAGTAATAACCCCGTGAGTTATTATGTTAAGTTTATATTGATTTTTTTTTTTTTTTCAAATTCATGGGAGGCGGGATACCTTTACTTTGTGAATATCTTTGGATTGTCAAGGCTAATATCTTGGCATATATGTTCAATAATTTTAGTGATTCAAATTACTAAAGTCATCTGGCAAATCACTAAAATTATGGAATGTGGATGTCAATATATTTGCTTTGACATGGCTCTACAGACTAAGCCTGAAATCATAGTTTAAATTTATATTAAATTTAAATTTGTTTTTGAGATATCATTTGTGATGAAAATGACTCATACATATATCATTATTAGATTAACTAAACACTCTTTACCATTAAATCATATTAGATGGTAGTTTTTTTTTTTTTTTTGAAAAGTTTAGATGGTAGTTTTAATCTACATATTAAACCACCATAATTTTAAATCTCTTTTTACTATAGAGTGATATAAAAACTCAGTTCAGTTATACCAAACCTAGTTTCCGTTCAGTTCCATTAATTAGGTCTAAGATTAGACTTGAACTTGAATGAACTGTTAAATATAGGTTCAGACTCGGTTACCAATCATTTAATCGATTCCCTAGCTTAGGCTGTGTTCTTTGAGATTTAGTGGCGTGCTAATTTAGTTATACATTTGGGCTTTGATGTTCTTTTGGGTTTCGTGAGCCTGCACTGTCAGGTCATGGCTTTTCGGCTATTATGTGGACATCAATCTGATTATTGGTTTTCCCTTTTCAATATCTTGTAAGTCTTTACGTAATTTGTCTTGACATAATTCTCCCCTGGTACTGTAAATATCGTGGCAAGCGGTTTGTGTTAAACTAGAAAGTGGAAAAACGAGAATGAACTGAATGTATATATGTTAATGGCAAAATTATAATTATATTTAAAAGTGAGTATAAAATTAAATTCTATGGGAAGGTACAGCAACTTCTATCCAGACACCTTGTCAACCACACACATGTCAACCTTGCTTTTATCGATCTCTCTCTCCCTCTGTGTGTAAAGAGTAAAGACAAACACATTCTACTTCTTTTCTCATCCCACCATTTTCACATCTTCTTTTTTTCTTTCTCTCTCTCTCTCATGCAAAGTTGTTGATAGCCAGAATCAGATCTGCCCCTCCCTCTACCTCTTGATTTCTCTCTTCTTGTTCTTCTGATCTCTGTGTGTGAATGTATTGACTACTGAATCATTGGATTTGGAGGAGATGAATAGCAGCGAGAGTGATGGCGAAAAAGCAGCGTTGAACGAGCAATCGATGAGTCTGCGGTAGGCAGCGACAGTGAATACGAAGTCAGCAGGGTTAAGGTTTGCAACAGAGTGCTCTATTTTGGTCAAATCTGGTTTGTTTGTTTGTTTGTTGGTTTGTTTTCAGTAAGTTAGGGTGGACAAGGGTCGAGTCAATTCGGTTTTGGAAAAAACCGAACCAAAACTTATTATTTTTTATTTTTGCAAACACAAACAAGACCGACCCGATTTCACATAGAAACTCGATCTCAATTGATCATGGTTGGGTTGGTTAGGATCAAGTTAGTTTTTTAAGTTTTCATTGATTGACCAATGACCACATCAACTCCATAAACCCGAACCCAACTTGTCAGATCCATCATCAACCTCTGTACAAATCAACCCCAATTAAGGATGGCAAAATGGACAGGGTCTGCAGACCCTGTCCATACCCATAAGAATGAGGTTCGGGTAGAGACCCGCACCTCTTTTAAAAAAATCCTTAAAAGAACCGGATGCGGAAAAACCCGCAACATTGCGGGTAGGATATGGATCTACCCGCGGGTCTCCATCAGACCCGCAACATATATACCCCTACCTGGTTCATTTTCAAAACAAACCCTAACCTCTCTCTCAACTCTCTTGACTCTCTCTCTCTCTTTACACCCCTCGACGTCGTTCGACGCGCCTTTCTCTCTCTCTCCGATCGTCGTCTCCGCCGTTCCTCTGCTCGAGTCTCGACTGTGCCTCTCTCCTCTCTATCGCCGTCGCTTGTTGTTGGCGACAATATTCGGATCCTTGACGCCGTTCGACAGTGCCTCTCTCTCTCTCCGATCGCCGTCGCCGCCGTTCCTCTTCTCGAGTCTCGACTGTGCCTCTCTCCTCTCTATCGCCAGTTTGGGCTCTGAAATCAAAACCCTTTTTGGGTTCAGGTGCTTGCCTTTTCTAATTTACCCTTTTGCGCTTTTTGTATAATTATATTCATTATCACTAGTTCTCGAATTTTGCAGATGCGGATATGGAGGATTATGGGTTTGAGTACTCGGATGAGGAGCCGAAGGAACAGGATGTCGACATCGAGAATCAGTACTACAATTCCAAAGGTAATATTCATTCTTTTCTTTCTTTTCAACACATATGTCTTGCTGTCCTGTTTCATATTGATACACGTATACGAGTGCAAGTTTCAAGTAGCATTTTTGCTTATTGCTTCCTGTTTGAGGACAAGTCATCTGGGTTTTTATTTGATGTGGGTAACGTAGGTGTCAACTGAGTAATTTTGCTGCATAGTGGTGTAGGTAGGGTATTAGAAGGATAAGAAGTATCTGTTACCTATTCAAAGACGAATTTGTTGTTGAGAGTAATGGATGTCATATACTTATGGAGAGTTAGCATAATGGTTAGACCTCTGTGGTTAGCTCTTACAAGGCTGATGGTTCAAATCCTTTCATGGGTACCTACATGAGGTCATAGTTCCTTGCTTTTCAATTTTTGTAGGGTTCTAGAAGGGCTTTAGCTTCGAACTCAGATTTGTTAGGCAAGTTTAGGGGATTTCTGGATTATCAAAAAGAAAAGAGTAATAATATTAGAACTTCATTTTGGTAGTGTTATGTTGGGTTTTGATTGCTTCCTATTTGAGGATACAAGTAATTTATGGTTTTTCGTGATTTGGACACAGTAGGTGTGAAGGGTATGGTTGTACAATGTAGTGGTGTAGGGGCATAAGAAGGGTAAGAAGTGTTATCAATTCTAAGATGACGAGTTGTGGAGAGTATGAGGAGAAATATGTGAATGCAACTTCGGTTGAACAAGTTGGCGATTCTTCTACTGTTCATTCCATTAATGTCCTTGGAGGTGGGGATGAGGATGAGGCTGAATTTGAACAATATAAGCGTGATTGTGAAGAAGCTATAGGCTTGAACAAATCGGAGTTTGAGAAATATTTAGATGAAAAAATTGAAGATAATTCTCCCGACTTTGATATTTTGGCATGGTGGAAAGGAAACAAAGGATAATATCCAATTATAGTTAGAATTGCCAAAGACATCATAGCCATTCTTGTATCTACTGTAGCTTTTGAGTCCGCTTTTAGTATTGAGGGTAGATTTTTGAGTCCACATCGTAGGAGATTGCATCCGAACACATTAGAAGCATTAATGTGTACACAAAATTGGATATGGGCTCCACTTCGAGGGATGAAAGTAGTAATAAATTTGATTATATTATGTATATTATTTGTAATTTATAACTTAATCTTTAATTTTTCACTTGATTTGTTCTATTAGGTGGTGTTTCGGAAGAAGAAATATATCATAAACAAGATGATGAAGAGCCATCAACATCTTGATTTTATTTCTTATATTTGTATTCATAATTTTTTTTGTTACTTTTGGGATGTAAATTAAGGATAAATTTTAACTTTTGATGTTATTTTTTGTTTAATTTTGAGTGTGACATTTTTTTTTTTTCAAATTGGTAAGAATAATCGTGGAATGAATTATGTGATGTGAAATTAGTTTAATTTATTTTAGAAGAAAAAATTGATATTGTTTTTTTTTTTTTTAAATCAAGTTAAAATTTTTGATCCATTGAATTTGTTGCTTCATCGGGAATTTATGAAAAAAAAAACAATTTTAAAAATTCGGGTCAATCCGAATTTTGATTGGGTTAACCCGGTCAAATTCGGACATGATCCGGTCAATCCGGGTCTGAACAGACCCGCAAAATGTGCGGGTAGGATTTGGGCCAGACCCTCAAATAAATTTGAGGGTATGGGTAGGGTCTGGACCCTCAAATAAAAATGAGGGTCCAATGCGGGTCTGGGCCTTGGTGCGGGTCCAGACCCGCATTTTGCCACCCTTAACCCCAATCTTCAAAACCCACAAAACCACGCCTCTCCTTATCTTACAAGCCACATCCACCAACCATTATCAATCGATCAAACAACATCCCCTATCTCAAGACAATAAAAATTAAGTAAAAAAAGGGGGGGGAAAGTACAATAATACCCTCACTAAACGGTCGTAGAGGCAACGGGCATGAGTCAAGGAGACGGTGGAGGAGGTGAATAGGTAAAGGAAGAGAGGAGGAGAGGCTTTGCGAGGAGATAGTAGAGGAGGAGAAGGAGGAGAGAGGAGAGGTGGTTGTTGACAATGAGGATGACGTTGATAAAAAGAGAGAGAGGAGAAAAGAATGAGGTGTAGTTTGATCAGCGACAGGAGGTGGGTTGAGAGAAGAACTGGTCTGAGAGTGGAAGCTAGAGTTATGTATGGTTGAGAAAAGAGCTGGTATAAGAGTGACGACAAGGTTTTTGTATGTTTGGTGTGTGTATATATATATTTATATATTAATTTTTATAATTTGTTCGGGTCGGGTTGATTTTTTAAACCCAAAACCAAACCGAAAACAAACAAATTTAGTTTTTGACATGCAAAACTGAACCAACCCGAAGTCATGTTGAAAATTGATATTTTCGAGTTGGTTCGATTTGAATTGGGTTAATTGTATCAATTTGGTCTCAGTTTTTTTTTTCCCACCCCTACGGCGATACTGAACCTTTTGTCCAGCAAACTAGAAAACAAAAAAACAAAAAAAAAGGCTTTGCGGCTAGACGCTGGCCAATCATCGAAAAATTGGTGCCCAGGCGAGGATTTTTTTTTTTTTTTTTGGGTGAATTTCTCAAATATTGTTCTCCTCACATAAATATGAGGTCGAAATGGTGGTGAAATGGTACATATAGAAAATTATGATTCTAACCACAAATGTCAAAGGGTAGGAATGCACCTCTCTAAGAGTGGATGTACTCTAGTATAATTTTGACATTCCTTTTATTGAAAAATATTTGCGAAGCATAATTGTATCCGTGTAAAATAATGGTTTGCTGCTTATATTTATTTAAGAAAACTTACAAGAAAAAGGCTATATGAATATAAATATTAATAAAAATAAAATTAGAAAATTAATATCTCATATATAATAATGATAGTAATAATAATAAATTGATAATTTTGAATGTGTTAAGTTTGGGAATTCCAACTTTTGCACTCAATGATGGAACTATTTAAAACTTAAATCAACCAAAAATTGTAACTTCCATTATTTCTCATGAGATTATATTCAAACTGTATTGAAAAATTAAAAACTAATGTGATTGTCGAGGAAGGTTTATATACATATTTGAAGCATATAAAAAAATTGTGATATATATATATATCTATATGATCAATAAAAATATTATATTGTTTTTTAATTGAGGTAGAGTAGTATCATCACTTCGACAACCAGAAGAATTAATGCTTATTCAGGAAAATATTGATATCCACCAACAAATAATCATTCTGGTAAAATTTTAGTACCCACATAGAGTGAAATCTGTAAGGATTTGAACTTCTTGGAAATGTCAAGAATCTTCGATCAATATTTAGCCTCCATATATAGAATAAAATCATCAAATCATCAATAATAATTATCATCAAAATCAGAATATTTATGATGTGACGGTGTTCAATAAAATTGTTTGGTTTTGTGCCCTAAGAGCTTGTAATTATGTAAACGATTTTAATAAATACTAATAAAGTATTCATTTGATTCAATTTATATATTTTGCAAAAATTATATATGTCATGAGAAACATCCTTAATTACTGATGTATTTTCAAACTAAGTATATAAGTGTTATATACAAGCGAATTTAGTTTGAGAGAAGTAATCTAAAGAGTCCGTAGAAAGCAAACGAAGCTGGGTACTTTGTTTGTGATAAATCTACAGTTGCGGTCCATTTTGTATTCAATACAATAGTTTTATCCGAGACTATTCATGTAGTGACATGGAAATGGAGGCACCTTATATAATTAAGATTATATAGGACTGGACCACGATAAACATGAGTCTCTAATTAATATCCGTTAAACTTAGAGATTTATATTTATCGACTAGATGATCATATATGAATTGATCTTAATCCTGAGTGTATTATGGACTCCTTTTTGTTGAGTTATGTCCTTTGATTTACATGGGTGAGATCGATATAGATGCTCGATCAATAACTTCGTACTTTGGGGATATGATTTAGTAAGTAGCTGGGAACATTCTATACAATAGTGGAATCCACTTCTTCTTGCGAGAAGTAGAGAAATAATTCTCTTAAGGGTTGATTCAGGTCTTGAAAAATAAGAGTGCTCAACTTTCTGTTCATGAGTAAACGGAAAGATAAATTCATAAGTTGTTATGAATATATTGTTCATTAGAGAATCAATGGTACTTAAGGATCAAGATATAATTAGAGGGGTATAACGGACATTCTGACCTAACTCTAATTATGAACTATTTGTGGAGGGTCAAATCATATGTAGTGATTATATCAATTGACGGTGAAAATTTCAGATTGTATAAAAACATTTATAGTTTTGAGAGTGCAATCTTAGGTTTTTAGTGGAGTAACTCTAAGATTAATAATAGTGAATTATTTAATTAAAGAGTTTAATTAATAATTCCGATATTATGGGAGCTCAAAACTGTAGGTCCATCGGGTCCCCTTGATAGCTCATTTCACTATAAGAAACGTGTATATAGAATATCGTAATTGGATCGTCCAATTATAGTTGTTACATAAGTAGCAAAATATGTGTTCACTTTGTATTTGAATAATATTGATTATTCAAATTATTAGTTAGTTAATTATTAATTATGAATTAATAATTATTTAATTAATTTTATAAGAGGTCTTGAATTCGATTCTTAGTGGTGACCGGGTATAAATTAATTATGAATTAATTATAGGTCACAAGTTTGATTTCAAAATATAACATGAGTTAATTTTGAATTAATTATGTTATATGGGCAAAAGTTTAATTTTAATAAACTTGGGGTTAAATATTAATTTGGATTAATTAAAACCCTAAGTGGTTGCCTATAAATAGAAAAGAAATAGTCTTCTTTTCCTAATAGAAGTTATTTTTAGGTTTTGTTTTACGTTCTTTGAAATCAAAACCTATTCTCACCTCTTATTCTTTTGAGAAAAGAAATCAATAGAAAGTGAGAATAATTCTATATAATTGTGCCCACTCATTTGTTTCTTGGTGTAGAGTTATATCAAGGAAGGCAAGGTGGTGAGCAATCCACAGAGATCAATACAAAAGGTAAAAGATTCGATCTTTATTTAGTTTTATTATTTTATTTCATTGTTTTATGGATCTAAGGTTTCTTGAATTTTCTAAAAAAATTTTAAAACTCAATGTTCCGCAAATCTTTATTTTATAAAAACAATTGTTGTTTTTTTCCCTTCAATTGGTGTAGAGCCTAGGTTCCAATAAAACAGTGTTTTTAAAATAATATGTTTTGTATTGATTTGTATGTCATTGAGTAGGCACTGATAATTTTTTGATTTGATTATGATATGATATATTTTGTATTCATGTTTGATGAATGGGGATTGCATGGTATGATCGTTAATTATATGGTTCTTTGGTTAATTAATTCGATTAATTTGTAAGCCGAATGTGGCAATTTTTTTTCTGTTGTAATTCATAGTTTTAGGGTTTTATATTTTTTTAAGAATTAACCACAGAACAGATCTGAAATATTGTTGCTGATGTGGGCGGGTAGTTGCGTTTGCGCATGCCTAGTGCATGTGATGCGGGACCTGACTGTGTGCATCAGATGCGCAAGTGGTTCTATGTTGGTTCATGAGATGCATCGACAACTTTGCAATACGTCTGATGTGCTGTTTTGTAATAGCGTAATTTTGCTGTTCTGTAACAGCACTATCGTGCTATTTCATAACAGATTTGAAGTGCTGTTTTGGAACAGCATGTAACTGTTATTCAAAGTAGCTATGGGCTATTCGGCTGTGAAACAGAAAAATAAGGCAGAATGCTGTTTTGAACACTGCAGAATGCTGTTTGCTGTTTTGAACAATGCAGAATTCTGTTTTGAACACTGCAGAATGCTGTTTGCTGTTTTGAACAGCCCAGCACTGCAGTATGCTGTTTTGGCACTGCATAGCACTGCAGAATGCTGTTTTGAACAGCTTAAAATAAAGAATTGGGCTTTTAGCCCAATCCATTTGATAGATGTTCTCAATTATCAAAATTGGATTTAATTTTGAGCCCAAGAGAACCCATGAAGACTTTTAAAGCTCATGAATACCTCGAAGACTATGAAGACTACAAGTGAAGGCCAAGGAATGCCTTGGTTAATTTATGTAATCTTGAAATTAGATTTAGGTTGTTAAAACCAAAGAACCCGATCATACACATGTTGTTTATTTAAATTATTTATCATACGATGATTGAATAATTTGTTGATAACATGACCATGCATAAAATATGTCATATAGAATAGAGAGTGCCTACTCACTGCATTATAACATGACATGCATCATATGTATTATTTTATTTTACTATTAAATTGTTTATTAGTATAAATAGTAGAATAATACATAGAATACCTCTTAAATAATTTGAATTGATTTTAGTGGAAAATCATAGGTTTCAAATTAGAAATATGATTTCAATAATTGGCATTCATAATGTGAATTAGATTTTAATTAGTTAAAATCTGGTAACTTCATACAAAATCTAGTCTTTATAATTTTGATTATTTAGATTAGATTTATAAATTGAATTAGATTTTTAAGTGTTAAAAATTCGGTAATTCATTAAGTGTTAATAAGTTATGAACTTTAGTAACTCACAAATTCTTAGTAATTTAGATTATCTTCTTAGCCGTTAATAATTTAAGATGATTGCTAGGAATTTTTAATAGAAAACCCTAATCCTAAAATAGTGAGTGGGAGAGGGATATATGACAATATATCATGCGGTCTCCATCATTAGTTCAACACCGTGAAACTTAAAGGCGCCTCGAGACGGCTTTGTTATCGTCCCCCTACGGGTGGTGTCCATTTAAGTTGATCAAGGTTGACTTCCTAATGGATAGGATTCCTAGATGTATCTTGGGATTGACCTACCCTACGGCGACAATTCTCGAGTTAAGTCAATGGAATCCGAAATGATGGGTTACACTCATAAAGGAAATAATTAATTGTTAATTATTTTCCTGACTGAAAAACGGTAGTTAAATAATATAGGAATAAGAGTTATTTTGTTATATTATTTAATTGAGAATGTCTCAGTCTAACATACAAATATTTGACCTACCCTATGGCGACACTTATTTGTGGAATGTTAGATTATCGTGGCATAGTAATTATTTTTAGGGTATTTTCTAATTCATTATTCATGTATCATGCATCACGTTTAATTTTATGCCAAAGTCACATGATATTGATTTTTGTAAAATGATATTAAATGTCTTGTATTTTATTTATTTTCAACAATGGTATCTCCGTTGATTTCTATTTTAGCTAATGATAAGCTTAATGGGGAAAATTATGTCAAATGGAAAAGTAACATGAACGCAGTCCTGGTCTATGAAGACCTTAAATTTGTCACGACTCAGCCTTGTCCTCCCCAACTAGCAGAAAATGCTGGACGTGCTATGCGTGAGGCCTATGAGAAATGGGTCAAAGCTGATGAGAAGGCCCGCTGCTACTTGTTAGCAGGGATGTCTGAGGTGCTTGCTACCAAGCACGAGACAATGACAACAGCAACTCAGATGCTGGAGTCATTGCAGGACATGTTTGGGCAACCTTCTGAGCAGCAACGACACGAAGCTGTTCGTGCTATTATGACTGCTAGGATGAAGGATGGTACATCTGTTCGAGAGCATGTCTTGAAAATGATGACCCATTTCAACATAGTTAAAAGCCATGGTGGGGCCATAGATGAGCGTAGCCAAGTGAGTATGATACTTGAGACTCTTCCGAAGAGTTTCATGCAATTTAAGAGCAACTATGTTATGAACAAGTTGACTTACTCACTTACGCAGTTGCTCAATGAGCTCACTACTTATGAGTCCATGAGTAAGGACAAAAATAAGTCCGGTGAAGCAAATGTTGCTGAGACTTCTTCTTCTGACAAGAATAAGAGGAAGAGAAACACCGGAAAGGCTAAGCCCAAGAAGCAAGCTACTCAGAATAAGAACAAAAAGGGCTCCAAGGCCACCAAGCTCAAAGGAAAATGTTTCCATTGTGGTGTTGATGGGCATTGGAAGAGGAACTGTCCTAAGTACCTCAAGGAGCTCGAAGAGAAGAAGATGAAAGGTAAATGTGATTTACTAGTCATTGAATCTTGTTTAGTGGAGGATGATTCATCCCCTTGGATAATTGATTCAGGAGCCACTAATCATGTTTGTTCTTCTTTGCAGTTGATTGATTCATATAGGCAACTTGATGAGGGTGAGTTCAACATGCGAGTCGGGACTGGGGAAGTCGTTTCAACAAAGGCAGTGGGAGAAGTTAGACTTAGTTTCAATAATAATTATTTCATTGCATTGAACAATGTTTATTTTATTCCAGGTTTTAAGAGAAATTTGATTTCTGTATCTAAACTTTTGGAATTTAATTATTCTGTTTCTTTTTATAATAAATCTGTTATTATTTCTAGAAATGGATTGAATATTTGTTCAGGGATGCAAGAAAACAATTTATATGTGTTAAGACCGTTAATGCATAAACCACTGCTTAATACTGAAATGTTTAAAGTTGAAAAACCAAAAACAAAACGACAAAAGATTTCTCAAAACGATGACACATATCTTTGGCATCTAAGACTTGGTCATATTAACCTTGACAGATTAAACGGACTTGTAAAGAGCGGACATTTAAGTGAGTTAAAGATCGGTACTTTACCTGTTTGTGAATCATGTCTAGAAGGTAAAATGACCAAAAGACCTTTTACTGGAAAAGGGCTTAGAGCTAAGGAATCGCTAGAGCTTATACATTCGGACGTCTGCGGTCCTATGAATGTTAAAGCTAGAGACGGTTATGAATATTTCGTCATTTTTATTGATGATTATTCAAGATATGGGTATGTTTACCTAATGCAACGAAAGTCAGAAACTTTTGAAAAGTTCAAAGAATTTCGAGCTGAAGTTGAAAATCAATTAGGTAAAACATTGAAAACTCTACGATCAGATCGTGGAGGCGAGTATTTCGATACAGAGTTTGAGGATTACTTGCTTGAGCATGGGATTCTATCCCAATTGACTGCTCCTGGAACACCCCAGCAGAATGGTGTTGCAGAAAGGAGAAATCGGACCCTTTTGGACATGGTGAGATCTATGTTTAGTTTCTCATCATTACCTAGTTCATTTTGGGGATATGCATTGCAAATTGCAATGTATATTTTGAATGTCATACCATCTAAGTCAGTTCCAAAGACGCCTTTAGAGTTGTGGAAACGACGTAAAACTAGTTTACGATATTT
Source organism: Litchi chinensis (assembly GCA_019925255.1). Taxonomy (NCBI): domain Eukaryota; kingdom Viridiplantae; phylum Streptophyta; class Magnoliopsida; order Sapindales; family Sapindaceae; genus Litchi; species Litchi chinensis. The sequence continues at coordinate 9,465,821 of CM034462.1, read as the reverse complement.
TCGCATATGGGGGTGTCCAGCACATGTGCTGAAGAACAAGACTGGGAAGTTGGAACCACGTTCAAAAGTTTGCCTATTTGTAGGTTATCCCAAAGAAACTAGGGGCGGACTCTTTTATAGTCCTGAAGAAAACAAAGTGTTTGTATCGACAAACGCTACTTTTCTTGAAGAGAACTATATGAGAGATTACAAACCTCGAAGTAAAGTTGTACTTGAGGAGTTACTTCCTGGGTCAAACAGTACCTCGTCAATAACAGTTGTTGACAGACATAATTCAAACCACTTCTGAACGTCAGACAGATTCTCATCAGAATCATCTACCATCTCGTCGTAGTGAGAGGGTTATTAGACCACCGGTTCGCTACAGAGAGATTGGAGAGGCACAAATCACTATCTCCGATGAGAGTGTAGATGATCCATTGACATATCAAGATGCAATGGAGGATTCTGATAAGGAGGAATCGCTTAAAGCCATGAATCTCGAGATGGAGTCTATGTACTCTAACTCAGTTTGGGAACTTATGGATCAACCAGATGGGATAAAACCTATAGGTTGTAAGTGGTTCTACAAGAGGAAGAGAGGAGTGGATGGAAAGGTAGAAACCTTTAAAGCTAGACTAGTGGCAAAGGGTTATACCCAGAAAGAGGGAGTTGACTATGAGGAAACTTTCTCGCCAGTAGCTATGCTTAAGTCCATTCAGATTCTTCTATCCATTGCCGCATGTCTCAACTATGAGATTTGGCAAATGGACGTCAAGACTGCATTTTTAAATGGTAGTCTTGATGAAAGTATCTATATGGTACAACCAGAGGGATTCGTGTCCTAAGGTCAAGAGCAAAAGGTTTGCAAATTGCAAAGGTCCATTTATGGACTTAAGCAAGCATCTCGATCTTGGAATATAAGGTTTGATACTTCGATCAAATCTTATGGTTTTGAGCAAAATATCGATGAACCTTGTGTATACAAAAGGATTATCGATAAGAAAGTGGTTTTCCTTGTACTTTACGTTGATGATATTTTACTCATTGGGAATGATATAGGAGTATTGTCAGATGTAAAGAGCTGGCTCGCTAGCCAATTCCAAATGAAAGATTTGGGAGAGGCCAGTTATGTCATTGGGATCCAAATAATACGAGATCGTAAGAACAAACTGTTAGCGCTGTCTCAGGCATCGTATATCGATAAGATTCTTACGTGATTTTTGATGCAGAACTCTAAGAAATAGCTTTTACCTTTTCGTCATGGAGTTCATTTGTCTAAGGAACAGTGTCCTAAGACACCTCAAGAAATTGAGGATATGAGACGGATTTCCTATGCCTCTGCAGTAGGCTGTCTCATGTATGCTATGTTATGCACGAGACCGGATATATGCTATTCGGTGGGAATAGTTAGTCGTTATCAATCTAATCCAGGATTTGATCACTGGGTGGCTGTAAAGCATATTCTTAAGTATCTTCGGAGAACGAGAAATTATATGTTAGTGTATTCTGGAGAGGATTTGATCCCATTAGGATATACAGATTCTGATTTTCAATCGGATAAGGATTCTAGAAAATCCATGTCCGGATCAGTATTTACTCTCGGTAGTGGAGCCATTGTATGGAGGAGTGTTAAGCAATCTTGCATTGTTGACTCCATTATGGAAGCTGAAAATGTAGCAGCTTGTGAAGCAGCTAAAGAAGCGGTATGGCTACGTAAATTCTTGACTGATCTGGAAGTTGTTCCAGATATGGATAAACCACTCACCCTTTATTGTGATAATAGTGGTGCAGTGGCTAATTCCAAAGAACCAAGAAGCCACAAGCGAGGGAAGCATATAAAGAGGAGATGCGAACGTGATGAAGATTGCATCACAAGACAACCTTGCTGATCCGTTTACCAAGACCTTAACGGCTAAAGTATTTGAAGGTCATCTAGAGGGTCTAGGATTACGAGATATGTCTCATCTGCTCTAGGGCAAGTGGGAGATTGTTGGGTTTTGTGCCCTAAGAGCTTGTAATTATGTAACGGTTTTAATAAATAATAAAAAAGTATTCATTTTATTCAATTTATATATTTTGCAAAAATTATATATGTCATGAGAAACATCCTTGATTATTGATATATTTTCAAACTAAGTATATAAGTGTTATATACAAGCGGATTTAGTTTGAGAGTAGTAATCTAAAGAGTCCGTAGAAAGCAAACGAAGCTGGGTACTTAGTTTGTGGTAAATCTACAGTTACGGTCCATTTTGTATTCAATACAATAGTTTTATCCGAGACTATTCATGTAGTGACATGAAAATGGAGACACCTTATATAATTAAGTTTATATAGGACTGGACCATGATAAACATGAGTCTCTAATTAATATCCGTTAAACTTAGAGATTTATATTTATCGACTAGATGATCATATATGAATTGATCTTGATCCTGAGTGTATTATGGACTCCTTCTTGTTGAGTTATGTCCTTTGATTTACATGGGTGAGATCGATATAGATGCTCGATCAATAACTTCGTACTTTGGGGATATGATTTAGTAAGTAGCTGGGAACATTCTATACAATAGTGGAATCCACTCCTTCTTGCGAGATGTAGAGAAATAATTCTCTTAAGGGTTGATTCAGGTCTTGAAAAATAAGAGTGCTCAACTTTCTGTTCATGAGTAAACGGAAAGATAAATTCATAAGTTGTTATGAATATATTGTTCATTAGAGAATCAATGGTACTTAAGGATCAAGATATAATTAGAGGGGTATAACGGACATTCTGACCTAGCTCTAATTATGAACTATTTGTGGAGGGTCAAATTATATGTAGTGATTATATCAATTGACGGTGAAAATTTCAGATTGTATAAAAACATTTATAGTTTTGAGAGTGCAATCTTAGGTTTTTAGTGGAGTAACTCTAAGATTAATAATAGTGAATTATTTAATTAAAGAGTTTAATTAATAATTCCGATATTATTGGAGCTCAAAACTGTAGGTCCATCGGGTCCCCTTGATAGCTCATTTCACTATAAGAAACGTGTATATAGAATATCGTAATTGGATCGTCCAATTATAGTTGTTACATAAGTGGCAAAATATGTGTTCACTTTGTATTTGAATAATATTGATTATTCAAATTATTAGTTAGTTAATTATTAATTATGAATTAATAATTATTTAATTAATTTTATAAGAGGTCTTGAATTCGATTTTTAGTGGTGACCGGGTATAAATTAATTATGAATTAATTATAGGTCACAAGTTTGATTTCAAAATATAACATGAGTTAATTTTGAATTAATTATGTTATATGGGCAAAAGTTTAATTTTAATAAACTTGGGGTTAAATATTAATTTTGATTAATTAAAACCCTAATTGGTTGCCTATAAATAGAAAAGAAATAGTCTTCTTTTCCTAATAGAAGTTATTTTTAGGTTTTGTTTTACGTTCTTTGAAATCAAAACCTATTCTTACCTCTTATTCTTATTCTTTTGAGAAAAGAAATCAATAGAAAGTGAGCACAATTCTATATAATTGTGCCCACTCACTTGTTTCTTGGTGTAGAGTCATATCAAGGAAGGCAAGGTGGTGAGCAATCCACAGAGATCAATACAAAAGGTAAAAGATTCGATCTTTATTTAGTTTTATTATTTTAGTTCATTGTTTTGTGGATCTAGGGTTTCTTGAGTTTTCTAAAAAAAATTTAAAACTCAATGTTCCTCAAATCTTTATTTTATAAAAACAATTGTTGTTTTTCTCCCTTCAAAAATAATATACAAGGCATATATTAATTAATTAATGAAGAAAAATCCTATACTTCATAATTGAATCAATCTAAACCCTGCACTTTAATTTGATACGTCTTTCATCGACATAGCTACCACGATAACGTTTCACCAAGTTTTAGAAGAAAACAACTCAAAGGGCATAAAAGGGATGATAACATGGGTGGACACAATTTAGTTTTGAATGAAAAAAAAAAAATCGACTTTTAGTTCAATAAACCAAATCGAACCAAATGTAATGAATAAATTAAACCGAACCGAACTGATTTAATTTGGTTTGGTTCAATTTGGGCCTAGAATTTTGGGCCTTTGACTTTAAATTTTGATTTTTATTCAACTTTTTCAAAATAGTCTTTAATGTTCTAAAATCCAATCAAACCATGACAACTTACAAGAAATAAATCAAACTCATTAACAATAATGCTATTTACCTGCTCAAGATTGCTAAGAGCAGTTATTATGGCTTTAGCAGCAACAAGATCCTCAACAAGTCTTTGGTTCTACTTCTCCAATTCAGCCTTCAAGTTTTGTGTTTTATCCAATTCTTCCTTCAAAGACAAAACCTCACACTGCAAATTCTTAACCAAATTCTCACTCAAAACCAGCTTCCTTTTCAACTTTTTTTGACCAAATCCTCCCAAATTTCTATCTTGAATCTAAGAAAACTTTGTGATATGCTAAAAAATTGCATGACATGCCCCTCTCTTTATTAGGTCTGTCGGCCGCCTCATATTAGTCCTTTATTGAATATCTGATTTAACTGAAAAGTTTACGTAAAGCTATGTCGTTTACTTTTCAAAACAATCTTTTAACGCGGAAACACAGAGAAATTTTTCTTTTTCTTTTAAATCGTTTATAAAATAAATTTATAAAAATTTGATAGCATAACGGTTGTTTTCCGAACATGTCATCCTACAAATTGAAAATTTACACTTCTATGACAAACAAATCTCCACTACTAGGCCTTAGGCTCTCAAATCATTTTTCACAACGCAACCACAAACAAGATCTAATTTTAGAAACAATAAAATTATAATTCGTTTTTATTTAATCTAAAAGTATAATTTCATTTACCAAAAATTTAATTTCATTAACACAATATATTATATACAACCCAAAAGATAATTTACAAATATATTTACCAAAATCTACTTATGATGCATGACATAAAATTTAAAATGTAAACCTATGCAGTGATTATTTTCGCGTTAGACCACCTACGCATCCGACGAAGCCTTTTCTAATTGACGATCGTACCTGTACCTTGGGAGAATTTTTCAAAAATACATAGAAATAATGATGAGTATAAAACTCAATGAGCAAATAACTTTTAAACTAAAATATCTTTTTCTAAAATATATATATCTTCTCAAAATAAATTTATAAAATTAGAAATTTTCTTTTAACTTTATTGAAATTACTAAACTAATTTCATTCATATAAACTTTTATTTGTTTCTCAAAATTGGAAATAAATTTTTGATTTAATAAACTTCACGTCTATTGACGTGTTTTTCTCTTTTGATCTTGTCAAAGGCAATCCACGGAAATCTTAGTTCTATAGTGATAGAATTTCTCATCGCCACTTGAGCTCGGGGATGCTACTATGTGTAGTCACATATACAGGAAAACTTGAGGTTGTAATCCTCCCCAACATTGGCAGATCTATACTACCATATACGTGTAGAGGGCGACTCACAAACTCAACTCAACCCCCTAAGTTAGTGACTGACTCTCCCAACCAATCTTGTCATACACGCATACGGTACTTCGACCAGTAATCTCTAGGGGTTAGGATAAGCCTAAGACATCTAAAATTTCTTTTTCAATAAACTAAAAATTCTTTCTTTTCTTTCAACATAAGGCTTGAAATTAAAATTTCATTTTTTTTTTCTAAAGCCAAAGCCTAACTTCAGAGCTACTTTAGCATGTCTAATTCTTGTATATAATTTCTCAAATAAAATAAATTGCTTTCATACTAAAAGAGTTAACATGCTAAAGTTTAAATAATTCAAAATTATAAACTTGGTAACTAAAATAACAATGATTACTTGAACAAATATAAATGGAGTATTTAAACAACAATTTAAATAAATTCATTATAGCTCAGTAAAGCTCATAAACACTTTAAATAAAAATATAACCACTCATGACTTTATTATCACCATTACATCCCCATTCTTCCAAACCTCCTTTTGATGTTTTTGCTTCCAATTCCTACAATCACATTCCACCATCAATTCATCACCTTTTCCACTTAAATTATAATACCACTCACATTATTTCTTCAATTTAAACTTAAATGGTCATGCATCCATTTAATTCCAATTCTTAACATAATCTTTCCAACCAACTTGCTAACCTTAATTCTGCATTTAAACTCAATTCAAAATCCAACAAATCACTCAATTAATTTCCAACATATCAAGCACTAATTAAACACTTAGTCTAACTCAATATATAGAGGTTCAATAAATTCACCACTTTACCTTATGTTCTACCAATAACGTCACATCAATTTCAATTAATTTTTTTGGCACTAAAATATTCAAACACATCATAATCACCATTCAAACACATAAAAAGGATGAAATAATGCTTATACATTCATTCTTGACATTAACCTCCAAACTTTTCTATTTCAAATTTTTCTTTCATTTTTTTTATTCCAACCAATTTAAATTCATCCCAAAACCTTCTACAACTCATTCAAACATTAAAATCAACCTAAACATATACAAAAACACAAATGGTCTATACACTAGTATAATTACACATCACTTCATTCCTTTGATTTTCTTTTCAAAAATTCATTTCAATCAACTTAAAATCTCACATAAATTCATCCAACCCTCAAAATAATTCCATTGCATAACCATTTTCCAAATTAGGCACATACTAGTATATAACAAACTTCATCCATCCTCTTCATTTCAAGTTAAATAATCACACCCAAAAGCATCAACAATTCATCAATTTATCAACTAGAACCTTAAACTAAAAATCAATCAAATTTCATCAACTCAAGATATCAAACCCTAACCTTACCTCCCTAGATTCTTGACCCAAATTTGATTGATGCTTTCCTTCCACTTCCAAGCTAGGTTTGATGATAATCAACCTTGATTTAATCCATAGAATTCATCAAAACTTCATTTAATCAACAACTTCAAAAACTCATCAACAATTCATGGAATTTATTCAACTTACCTACAACTTTTCTTCAATCATTCTTAAGAAAATCATGAGGAGTTTGATGGAGGAACACCCTTGGAACCTCTTCTTCTTCTTCTTCTCCATGGCCTGCATGTCTCTCTTCTTCTCTCGGGTCTGCACTCTTCCTCTCGGTTTCTATCTCTCGGCCTCACTCTATTTTCACGACTTCTTCCTTCAATTGACCGAATATCATCTCTTGTTTCACTCTCTCATGCATTCACTTATATATACTTATCCATTCAATTGTCTAAATTGTCCTCTAACTATCCTTACGATCTCAAAAATGTCATTAGTTACAAGTTATTTAATTTGATTGGTCACTTAATCCCATCCATTTAACAACTAACTAATCATTCAATTTCTTTGTTCAACCTCAACTAATTACTCTTACTTTTTGACTTAAAAAAGTTACAACATCATTGGTTAATCAAATTTCACATGGATTGTACTTCTTTGATGATGATCTTTTCATGCATTTATTTAATAATCCTTAAACTTAAAATTTAATCCTCATTTAACATTAATAAATTTAAAAAATATTCCATGGTCATCCTATCATCAAATTGACCATACAATACTCTAATTGGGTGTCTTAACCTTTAATCTCATACTTAAAAAAAAATTCAATTGGGTTTAAACTCACTAAATTCTCAACATTTCCGACGAAGGTATTTTTATTGATAAATCTTTGGAACCCTTAAAATCCACTTAAACGGACTCATTTTTGATCCGTTTCAATTTCTAATAACTCTAATTTCTATTTTGGGACTTATGATGTCTGGGCTTCATTTTTCAAAAATCACTATTTATACAAATACTATTCACCCAAAAATACTATTCATCGAAAAAATTTTATCTCACGAAACTTGAAGAAATTTTTCGTTTCCCAAAAATCACTATTCACTTTAAAACACTATTCACATGAAATTATTATTCATCCGGAATACTATTCATCCAAAAAATATTATTTATCCTAAGGAAATAAAATTCTGGGCTCTACATTGCATATGATTCTAACTTTTTTTGGGAATATCATTTGGAAACCTGATGTTACATAAAGTGGTTTAATAAATTTTTTTGCAGCATATATGCTATTTATCCTATAATTCCACCTTGTAATAAAAATAAACAATTCTAAAATATTTCAAAATCTCTAGTACTTAGGCCCTCCAGTCCTTCTTCCAAATCATATTTCGAACACAAGTAATGTCTTGTAAACATGTAAAAAAAAAAAAAAATTCTTTTGTAGATAGAACACGACTACAAAAATATATTTATGTTATTTTCAAACTTGAGAGCAAAATACAAGCAATTGACAAGTAACTTAATATTTTACAACATGAAAGTAATAAGTAAACACATGTAAGCCTTAGATGCGAGCAAAATGCAAGCAATTGACAAGTAACTTAATATTTTACAACATGAAAGTAATAAGTAAACACACATAAGCCTTAGATGTCGTGGGATATATAAAATACACATACAATAAAAAAATATAATTCTTTGTGTCATGTGATCGAGTGGTCCACCTCTTCTTATCTAGGATTTCCGTTGAGGCCCAATAGTTTTCCAGTAAATGGTTTTGAAAATATAAAAAGGTGAGCGTTGATGCTTAGTGTGTGAATATAATTTTGAAACTTAAATAAATTATTTCCTCTCAATAATAACTAGCATAACATAAAATTAATAATAAAAATAAAATCTCAGTGATCTATATTCAATTATAACTATGGTTCTTAAAATTGCTATTCACTAATCGACCAACAATTTATTGGTTACTCGACGAGTAATTAGAGATTAATTGGTGAGTACTATTTTAGAAAAAAATTATTATTTTTTAAAATATGAGAGCATAAACTAATATTTATTTAAACATTAAGGGCTAAAACTCAGATATTGGTGTAACATTATCAAACTCCATAAGAAGTTTTCATAATTTTTCCATATATATACATATACATATACATATATATATATATATATTCATACAGTGCTTTTAAAATGAAGACTTCTTAACTTTAAAAGGTTAAAGAAAATCAATCGAATTCATCAATTGTATTTAAATTAAATAGGAGAGAGAATTTGTTTTGGGATAAAGAATGCAATTGAGGATTTTGATTGATTTTTTCTAACTTTTTAAAATTAGAAGGTCCTCATTTTAAAAGAACAATGTATATATATATATATATATATGTATATGTGTGTGTGTGTGTGTGTGTGTGTGTTTTAAACACATAAATCCTCACTTAGCACCAACCTTCCACCCTCTCTCTCTCTTTAAAATCGTCAAACCTTCCTTCTTTTTCTTTTTCTTTCCTTTTTCATCTTCTTTGCCGGTGTAGTGGGTGAATTTTATAGTATATTGACTTTGACCAGGTCTCGTTAGTAAACTTTCTTGGAATCTAGCAACTTGTGTCCTGCACAAATCAAATAAAGAGAACGCGAGTGATCTTGACACCGGTGGGGTGCTGGTCGAAGACACTCCGACGCTCAAGTCAGTAAACTGATTGTAAAATATACGAGTGCAGTAAGGGTAAAGCGTCATCAGATTGGAGGGAGTGTGCCGGAGAAGAAGAAAAATGGAAGACTATCAGAGTCTTGACTACCTTAACTTGAAGACTAGACAGAATAAGAGCACAGATATATTGAGTGTCAGTGGACAAAACCTCATATAATAGAGCAGTGTAAGTGGATTGTGAATAATACACTAGGTAAATTCCCAGGAAAGAGATGTCGGTCACAACGAACCCGTTAAATACCAAGTCTTTCCTTAACCAGACCTTTCTTAGACATATACTTCCACACCACTATACTGAATCTATCATAGAGGAATACTAAATCTGAAGTAAAAAAATAAGAACACAAGAGAAAAGAAGAAGAAACCTCAAGTAACTTGCAAAAAAGGAGCAAGAGAGGTGGGATGACTTTTCCTCTTAGTGGAGCCTCTATTTATAGGTGGAGGTGGTGCCATGAGTACTTATCGCCATGGTTAATTACTTGTTGATTACAAAACTTAATGATATGGTTAATGACATATCGGTTACAAGGTTTAATGATATGATTTATGATATATCGGTTACAAGGTTTAATGGTATGATTTATAATATGTCGGTTATAAGATTTAATAGTATGATTTATGACATATCGGTCACAGAGTTTAATAGCTTTTCCATTACAATGCATTAAGAGCAATCATAACTTGAAATTATAACTTATTTGAGCTAAATCAACCAAGTTTCTAGGCTATCCACTTGGGTCATTAGCTTGGGCCAATCGATATGCTGGGTTAATATATCATAAAATTTTTTGACCACTACAGCCGGACCACCACACTCTGCTGCTGTTCGAGCCCTTCCTCTACAATGTCGAACCAGGTACGTTCTTCTTCTTCTTCTTTTTCTTCTTCGCTTATTCTTTTCTTCTTCTCATTTTCTTCCTTTCAAGTATGTTGCTATGTCAAATTTGTCGTAGCTGATATCATGTCGTTCTTATCCATATCGAACAAGTCAAACTCATCCTCTAACTTTTTCTAGATTCCACTGTCCTTTGCCGTCAGGGAAGGTGACCTCCTACATTATATAGATGATCTCCCTTTGATCTTGTCCTAATTAGACCAGCAGGATGCTAGTCAACGATTAGTCTTCGAAAAATTACTGTTATTTGACGATTTTCAAAACAATGATAAAAACTAAAAATAATACTAATATCACATTTGTAATCATTTCGTATCATATTACTCTGCAACATCTATACAGATCATTTCTACATACTCGTAGTCTCAATCTATATCAATTTAGTATTCAAGGAAACCATCATACGTGATAGAAATACTCAAAACACACGTAGAATGAGACATAACATCTATCATATACATATTAGGTGACTTTCTAGGACTTACACTGTAAACTCCTAGCTCCGACTACTAAAGTCTCAACATTAGAAATTAAGTTCGAGAGATAATATATAACTCTCAACGTTTAATTTATTTAATTTCATAGCCTCCAAAATTTATTCAATTAGAATACGACGAAATTCGTCGTATATAAAAGTTTAGTAACGTGTTAATAAAAATCCAAGTTAGGATTTTAAAATAATGATCAATGAGGATTCGAATTAAAATTCAAATAAAAAAAGAGAGTTAAGATCAATGAGTCAAGTTTGACAAATTAAAATAAATTCTAAACTAGACGCGCGATTAAATCAAATGAGAAACGAAATAAATACGGAAGAATATCGAAGGGTGTTGTCGTGAGAGAGCATCAAGAAAAGGAGATGAGAATGAAATTAAATAATAGTTGGGGCAAGATGTAATTATGAAGAGTTGATTACTATAAATATCAACCTTAAGCTGAAATTGTTTCAGCAAAAACACAAACAGATCAGTCACAGCCGAGAGGAAGAAACTAGTGGAAGAATCGAGAGAGAGAGAGAGGTCGAGTGAAGATGATGTCGTGAGAAGAAGAAGGCGTGACAAGAAGAAGCAAGGCAGCAGCTAAACTAAACTCAAACCAGAACAGTTCAGATGTGAAATCAAGAAGCAGAACCGAAGCTACCAGCCCCAGCAACAGATTTCAGCACACAAGGATAAGAGCAGAACCGAAGAGAAGGAGAACTAAAGTGCTCGACCAGGAGAAGAGAGGAAGAAGTCATGTAAAGGAGCAACAAACCAAAAGCAACCAGCAGCTGAACAAGAAATAAAATAGAGCAGGGCTGGTCGTGGAAGAAGAACAGAACCGAGACAGAACACAGAGGCTGGACGAGCAGCAAAGGAAACTTGAGGAAATCAAACCCTTTCCAGCCCATTCAAGCCTCCAAATCCTTCTTTGAACCTTCTCCCAAGTCTCTCTCAACTCTCCAAACAAAGAACCAAGTAAGAAAATCAAGTTCTTAATCTTTTCTTGCTGAAAATTTCAGCAGTGCTGCTGAGAAATTTCTGCAGGATTTTTGTTGGTTTATGTGATTAGATTGCTTGTAAATCTTGTTAGAACCTTAGGAGATTGTTATAGAATCATCAAGGATGAGTTTTGGGTGTAATTGATGCCTTAAATTGATGTAAATGGGCTGTTACACCCTCCCTCAAAATAAAAACCGAGATTGGTGTTTTATGCACACCAAGTGATTGACAAAAAGTGTGAGTGAGTTTGAGAGCTTTGGATGACAAAGTTGTGTTTATGTGAGTGTTGAGGACTTGAAGAGCAGTAGATAGCCTTGAGTTTATATGGTTTTGAACTCAAAATTTGGCATGAAAAAACATAGAAAAGCATAGAGAGGCATGTAGAGATCAATAGAGCAAATTTGACAATTTTGCAATCCCGAGTGGAATTTTTGAGCTATAGAAGACCTGACCAAAACTGACCTATATGGGGGTGTTCTACACCTCAAATGATGCCTAGGAACCATAGAAAACCATAGGTTTTGGAACGGATCGAATCCGATAAAAATTGTGCAAGTTATGCACAAAATAGTGCCGTTAGAGCTCTGAGAAGTGAAACGGTTAGCTTAATGCAATTTTTATGGCACGAAATGAGTTTGGTTAGTCATTATTAGTTAAATGAAGTTTAGTTATGGAAGAAAATCTAGCGTCGCTAACTCAAAACCAAGAGTTTGCAAAACGGGCACTTAATTACGCCCGAAAGTGTCCAAAACGGACGTTTTCCTTAGATTTGACATAGCAAACGATGGAGTTTCTCGACGAAATTTTTCGGGTGACTTAGTTATGTGATAAGAAGACGCTAGAAAAAGGAACGGAGGTGAAACCATGGTTGGTTTCAATTCTGTTTTTCGTGGTCAACCGTATAATTAAAAAGTTGACTTTTTGTTTTAAGCTTTTGGAGACCAAACGAAACATATGGGGATGATCCTAGGGGTCTAGAAGTAAAACTTTTACAAAGAAATCGAAGTTAGAGAGTTTCGGTTGAGTTAGAAACAAGTTAGGAGATTATATAGAGAAAAATGGGTCTTAGTAGAGATTATTAACCTTGAAGTTGAGATTCTCAACTTTTCAAATTATCACTAGTAATGATGAGATCATGTTGTGTAGGTGACGAGCACGTGAGCGGCGTCCAGGAGCCTCGTCGAGACGCTTGACGCGGCCTCGAGGTAAGTGGTTCGCCACTTAATAGCTTTGTAAATTATTATACCATTTCTGGAATATGTTAAAGGAATACAGTAGCTAAAGAATGAATGAAATAATACATATAATGATGTAGTTAAAGTTTAAGCATATGGATTCTTATGGAATTCATATGCTACTAGAAAGTGATAATGAGTTGCTTGTAAAGAAAATGGAATAAAGAAAGTGTTCAAAATTTTTAAACTAGTGACATTTGTGCTTTTGCACTTAAAGAAATGTATTATAAAAACCCATGTGTACACCTTAAAAAGTTATGAGATTTAGCGTTACGTGACGATGCAGAGAATTCCGTCCGTAATCGCTCAGTTTATAGAAAAGTATAGCGCTACGTTGCGATGCAGACAATTCCGCACGTAGTTGGTTAGTTGACAGTTAGCGTTACGATGCGATGCAGTAAATTCCGCTCGTAGTCGTTGAGAGATTTAGCACTACATTTGCGATGCAGAGAATTCCGCATTGTAGTTGTTCAGTGATGAGTTTAGCGCCCTACGTACGATGCAGTAAATTCCGTAACGTAGTGGTTGAGATGCATTAGTAAGCTTCACGTTGGCGTTAGTTATAATCGCCCGTGATGGTTAGAATGAGTCAAGGATACACATGGAAGAGTTTTAAAGAAAATTTTAAGACTTGAAATTTTATATGTTAGTATGTGTGATATGATATCCTATGATGTTATCGCACTAACTTGTTGTTCGTTTTGTAGCTTGTTTGTTTTTATTGCGTGCCATCGTCGGACGAGATCGAGATCTTTTGTTTGTACATACATTGGTAGGTGGGCAATAGCGCAAGACGTGTATATACATTTTTGTATATGTATTTAACCTATTAACTTTTGAATTACATTGATGTTGAATTTGTAAGTTGTAAATATAATCATGCATTCTATATATATAGTTCATATATGTACATGTTGAATTTGAATTCATTGTTTATGCTTGTGAAATGGCGATGATTGATGCATAATTGAGAATAAAGAAGTTGGGAGGTGTTCAGAAATAGTCGAAGTGTCATTTTCCTTACAGGTTAAATTTTGGTTTATCAAAAACGCAGCCGTTATGCTGCCGAAATTTTTATAACATGAATTTGAAATAGAATCAAAGAAAAGGTTTATCCCTCCCAACCAGTAACAGATAAAATCAAATCACTAAGTTTTAACGAGTAAACCGGATACAGAAAGATAGGGTTCGCTTCCCGGATGTCTTCGATCCGACGAGTCGGTTTCGAGGAATCCGTTGAAGTGCCCGGTCGGATCCTCCAGACGAGAGTTTAGATAAGGTCTGGGAAGGGTCCTGTCAAGTTGGTATCAGAGCCCGGTTCTCGTTCAGTTAAAAGAAAGTTTTAAGAGAAAAGTTTGAGTTATTTCGCACAAATTGTGTGCTAGTTATGCTTAAGGCATGAAGTTATTTTGTGCACACATCATTTTTCAGATTTTAAGAGTTATGCTTTCATTGATTGCATAAGCTAAAGCATAAGTTATAACACTTGAATTCAACATGTTATGAATGTGCATCAAAGCGAGTTGTTAAGTAAAAGTTATGCATTAAATTGTGAGTTAAATATTGCATGAAATTATCATGCCAGATTATATTGAGTTAGTTGCTGAACTTGAAATTTTGATTTTGGCTATTAGTGTATTAAATACATCTGTAGTCATGCAGCGTAGAGATCGTCCAAGGACGAGACAGGCTGCCGCAGAGGCACCTACACCAGATAGAGAGCAGGTTGACGAGTCCGTCAACGTGCTAGCTAGTTCCTCACCCCCGGGGCCGTCACAGCCAGTAGGATCAGAGCCTGCCCCAGGACCTACTCCAGGGCAGATGGAGCATATGGCCCAGCTGCTAGCAGCAGTTCTTCGGCAATCGCGGGAGACAGGAGCGACGTCAGAGCGCGCCATCAGGTTAGGCACTAAGCAATATGACGGGATCGGAGACCCTGAGATAGCATGGTCATGGCTAGTGACGAACGAAGAAATATTTCAGGTTATAGGCTGCACAGAGGATCAGATGGTCGTCTACTCAGCTTTCCTGTTAAAGGATCGAGCTAAAGATTGGTGGAAGACATATCAGAGAGCGCATCCAGCTAGAGTATCGTGGGAAGGCTTTAAGAAAGAGTTCCTAGATAAGTTTTTCCTAAAGGTTTACAAAGATAAAAAGATTGAGGAATTTTACAGGCTAGACCAGAGGGACTCTACAGTGACCGAGTATGAAAAGAGATTCTCCGAGCTAGTTCGTCTAGTTCTTCACATTGCTGAGGATGAAGAACAGAAGATTTGCATATTTATGGCAGGCCTCAATCCTACGATCAGAACCATAGTAACATCCGCTACATATACTCGGTATGGACAGCTGGTAGAGGTAGCCACCAGAGTAGAGCAGAGCGCCCAAATCGCCTTGAAGTCAAAGGCGCAATTCAGTCAAAAGCGAAGCTGGACCGGTAGCCATCAGGGAGAGTCCAGTAAAGTACCCCAGAGTGGTCAACGCTCAGCAGGGTCACAGAGTCGGCAGCAGAGTCAGAGACCCCAGACCAGTCAGAGTTCTTTTCGGTCATCAGCAGGGTCCAGGAGCCAGCAGAGCTGGAGGAGCCGACCATTATGCGCTAGATGTGGCCGGTTACATCACGGTGAGTGCCTTCAGGGCAAGACAGGTGCTTCAGGTGTGGACAGGAGGGCCACTTCATGAGAGACTGTCCCAGTACAGTAGCTTCGAGCCCATCGGAGGCCAGATCAGCAGTTCAGGGGCAGACTAGTGGGAGCCGTGGACCCGATAGGGGAGGCCCCTAGACCAGAGGAGCTACTAGTGCATGGCAGCCTGGTAGCGGAGCAGGTAGAGATATACCCCTCAGAGGACAGCCAGGTAGACCTCCTAGAGCACCGACAGGTAGACCCCGTAGTCAGGCCGCCAGAGTATATACAGTGACCCAACAGGCGGCAGATGTTACACCAGATATGGTCACAGGTATCATCTCTTTATTTGATGTTGATGCTCATGTATTGGTGGACCCAGGAGCCACCCATTCTTTTATTTCTTGAGAGTTCATAGATAGAGTCGGGATAGAGTTGAGTCCGACTAAGTGTAGCATGGTAGTGTCACTTCCCACGGGTGATTCGCTTATTGCGGATGGAGTCTACAGGGGAAGTAAAGTGACTATAGCAAGTCATGAGTTTGAGGCTGATCTAATAGTACTCGATATTCATGACTTTGACATCATTTTGGGCATGGATTGGCTAGCTAAGCATCGCGCTACCGTAGATTGCTACAGGAAAGAGGTCCAGTTCAGTCAGCCTGGGGAACCAGAGGTGATCTTTTGTGGAGAGGGGAAGATACTCTCTACAAGTTTAATTAGCGTGATACAAGCAAACAAGATGCTCCGTAAAGCATGCCAGGGGTACTTGGTGTATGCAATAGAAGCTGGCAACAGTGAGATGCAGTTGGCAGAAGTTCCTGTGGTGAATGAGTTCTCTAATGTATTTCCCGAGGATCTTCCAGGACTACCTCCGGATAGAGAGATCGAATTCAAGATTGAGCTAGCACCAGACACAGAGCCCATCTCTATAGCTCCGTATCGGATGGCACCAGTTGAGCTAAAGGAATTGAAAGTGCAAATGGAAGAGTTGTTGAGCAAAGGCTTCGTTAAGACTAGTACATCACCGTGGGGAGCTCCGGTGTTGTTTGTTAAGAAGAAAGATGGAAGCCTCCGTTTGTGTATTGATTATAGACAGCTCAACAAAGTAACCATCCGGAATCAGTATCCACTGCCAAGAATCGATGACTTATTCGACCAGTTGTAGGGAGCTAAAATCTTCTTGAAGACAGATCTATAACCAGAGTATCATCAGCGGAAGGTACGTAGGGAAGATGTTCCCAAGACGGCCTTCAGAACCAGATAAGGGCATTATGAGTTCTTGGTGATGCCATTCGGCTTAACCAATGCCCCAGCAGCCTTTATGGATCTGATGAACCGTGTCTTCAGACCATACTTAGACAAGTTTGTCATAGTATTCATCGATGACATCTTGGTGCATTCAAGTAGTAGAGAGGAACATGCAGAGCACTTGAGGATTGTATTGCAGACTCTAAGAGAGCATCAGTTATATGCAAAATTTAGCAAGTGCCAGTTCTGGCTAGATCGCGTGGCATTTCTGAGACATGTAGTATCAGCAGAGGGTATTTCAGTAGATCCCCAGAAGATAGAAGCTATTGTAGATTGGAAGCCACCCACGAGTGTAACAGAAATCAGAAGCTTCTTGGGTTTAGCTGGGTATTACAGAAAATTTGTAGAAGGATTCTCCAAGATAGCTACTCCCCTGACCAAGTTAAAAAAAATAAAAAAAAAGAAGAGAAGTTCATTTGGTCAAAAGCCTGTCAGAGCAGTTTTGATGAGTTAAAGTAAAGGCTGACTATAGCACCAGTGCTTACACTTCCCTCAGGAAGTGAAGGATTTACAGTATATTGCGATGCCTTTAGGTAAGGCTTAGGTTGTGTGTTGATGCAGCATGATAGAGTGATAGCTTATGCTTCAAGGCAATTAAAGAAGCACGAAGTGAACTATCCAACACACGATTTAGAGTTAGCAGCTGTAGTGTTCGCTTTGAGAATATGGCGACACTATCTCTATGAAGTACCTTGCAGGATCTTCACAGATCACAAAAGTCTACAATACTTGTTCACGCAGAAAGACTTGAACATGAGACAGAGAAGGTGAATAGAGCTTATTAAAGACTATGACTGCATCATCGAATACCACCCAGGCAAAGCAAATGTAGTAGCAGATGCACTAAGCAGGAAACCCTCTAGTTCCCTAGCCCAGCCTAGAGTAGAGTACTTGCAGATGCTAAAAGAGTTGACATCTATGAGGGCCAGTTTAGAGACAACAGAAACAGGCGCTCTAGTAACAGCTTTCCATGTTCGACCAGTGTTAGTAGACAGAGTTAGAGACTTGCAAGTTCAAGATCAGTACTTGATGAATTGAGAAGCGAGATGGAGGCTGGACAACAGAGTAGCTTTACCTTGCGAGGTGATGGAATGCTAGTGTTGGGCCAGAGATTGTGTGTCCCAGATGTAGCAGAGTTGAAGAAAGAAATCATGGAAGAGGCACACTCCTCTACATATGCTATGCACCCAGGGAGTACTAAGATGTATTGGACTCTGAGAGACCACTATTGGTGGAAGGGTATGAAGAGAGAGATAGCAGAGTTCGTATCCAAATGCCTAAATTGTCAACAGATCAAGATTGAGCATTAGAAACCCGCAGGTTTACTACAGCCTTTATCCATTCCTGAGTGGAAATGGGAAAGGATCACGATGGATTTCGTGACAGGACTTCCCAGGACACAGCGTGGACATGATGCTATTTGGGTTATATGGACAGATTGACGAAGTCGGCCCACTTCATTGCTACTAATAATACCTATTCCCTGGAAAGATATGCACAGTTGTACGTAGACGAGATTGTGAGGCTGCATGGCGCACCAGTATCCATTGTATCAGATAGAGATTCTCGCTTCACTTCTCGATTCTGGTCGAAGCTACAAGATGCCATGGGCACCATATTACACTTCAGTGCTGCTTTTCACCCACAGACAGATGGCCAATCAGAGAGAACCATCCAGACTCTCGAAAATATGTTAAGGGCCTGTGTGATGGAATTCAAGGGAAGCCGGGATAATTACCTAGCATTGATAGAATTTGCCTACAACAATAGCTACCAGTCGAGTATTGGTATGGCACTTTATGAGGCATTGTATGGCAGAAAGTGCAGAACCCCCATCTGTTGGGACGAAGTGGGGGAGAGAAGACTAATTGGCCTAGAGATTGTTCAAGATACAACTGAGAAAGTAAATAGCTGATCCTTCTCACATTCTGCAAGAGCAACCAGTTCAGTTGAAGGAAAACTTAACCTACGAAGAGCATCCAGTAGAGATCCTAGATCGTAGAGATCAAGTGCTGCGTAATAAAGTGATTCCGCTAGTGAAGTGCTATGGTGAAATCACGACTTAGAAGAGGCTACATGGGAGCTCGAAACACAGATGCGTGCCCAATACCCTCAGTTATTTGAATAAGGTACGCAATTTAAATTTCGAGAACGAAATTTTTATAAGGGGGGAAGAAATTGTAAACTCCTAGCTCCGACTACTAAAGTCTCAACATTAGAAATTAAGTTCGAGAGATAATATATAACTCTCAACGTTTAATTGATTTAATTTCATAGCCTCCAAAATTTATTCAATTAGAATACGACGAAATTCGTCGTATATAAAAGTTTAGTAACGTGTTAATAAAAATCCAAGTTAGGATTTTAAAATAATGATCAATGAGGATTCGAATTAAAATTCAAATAAAAAAAGAGAGTTAAGATCAATGAGTCAAGTTTGACAAATTAAAATAAATTCTAAACTAGACGCGCGATTAAATCAAATGAGAAACGAAATAAATACGGAAGAATATCGAGGGGTGTTGTCGTGAGAGAGCATCAAGAAAAGGAGATGAGAATGAAATTAAATAATAGTTGGGGCAAGATGTAATTATGAAGAGTTGATTACTATAAATATCAACCTTAAGCTGAAATTGTTTCAGCAAAAACACAAACAGATCAGTCACAGCCGAGAGGAAGAAACTAGTGGAAGAATCGAGAGAGAGAGAGAGGTCGAGTGAAGATGATGTCGTGAGAAGAAGAAGGCGTGACAAGAAGAAGCAAGGCAGCAGCTAAACTAAACTCAAACCAGAACAGTTCAGATGTGAAATCAAGAAGCAGAACCGAAGCTACCAGCCCCCAGCAACAGATTTCAGCACACAAGGATAAGAGCAGAACCGAAGAGAAGGAGAACTAAAGTGCTCGACCAGGAGAAGAGAGGAAGAAGTCATGTAAAGGAGCAACAAACCAAAAGCAACCAGCAGCTGAACAAGAAATAAAATAGAGCAGGGCTGGTCGTGGAAGAAGAACAGAACCGAGACAGAACACAGAGGCTGGACGAGCAGCAAAGGAAACTTGAGGAAATCAAACCCTTTCCAGCCCATTCAAGCCTCCAAATCCTTCTTTGAACCTTCTCCCAAGTCTCTCTCAACTCTCCAAACAAAGAACCAAGTAAGAAAATCAAGTTCTTAATCTTTTCTTGCTGAAAATTTCAGCAGTGCTGCTGAGAAATTTCTGCAGGATTTTTGTTGGTTTATGTGATTAGATTGCTTGTAAATCTTGTTAGAACCTTAGGAGATTGTTATAGAATCATCAAGGATGAGTTTTGGGTGTAATTGATGCCTTAAATTGATGTAAATGGGCTGTTACACCCTCCCTCAAAATAAAAACCGAGATTGGTGTTTTATGCACACCAAGTGATTGACAAAAAGTGTGAGTGAGTTTGAGAGCTTTGGATGACAAAGTTGTGTTTATGTGAGTGTTGAGGACTTGAAGAGCAGTAGATAGCCTTGAGTTTATATGGTTTTGAACTCAAAATTTGGCATGAAAAAACATAGAAAAGCATAGAGAGGCATGTAGAGATCAATAGAGCAAATTTGACAATTTTGCAATCCCGAGTGGAATTTTTGAGCTATAGAAGACCTGACCAAAACTGACCTATATGGGGGTGTTCTACACCTCAAATGATGCCTAGGAACCATAGAAAACCATAGGTTTTGGAACGGATCGAATCCGATAAAAATTGTGCAAGTTATGCACAAAATAGTGCCGTTAGAGCTCTGAGAAGTGAAACGGTTAGCTTAATGCAATTTTTATGGCACGAAATGAGTTTGGTTAGTCATTATTAGTTAAATGAAGTTTAGTTATGGAAGAAAATCTAGCGTCGCTAACTCAAAACCAAGAGTTTGCAAAACGGGCACTTAATTACGCCCGAAAGTGTCCAAAACGGACGTTTTCCTTAGATTTGACATAGCAAACGATGGAGTTTCTCGACGAAATTTTCCGGGTGACTTAGTTATGTGATAAGAAGACGCTAGAAAAAGGAACGGAGGTGAAACCATGGTTGGTTTCAATTCTGTTTTTCGTGGTCAACCGTATAATTAAAAAGTTGACTTTTTGTTTTAAGCTTTTGGAGACCAAACGAAACATATGGGGATGATCCTAGGGGTCTAGAAGTAAAACTTTTACAAAGAAATCGAAGTTAGAGAGTTTCGGTTGAGTTAGAAACAAGTTAGGAGATTATATAGAGAAAAATGGGTCTTAGTAGAGATTATTAACCTTGAAGTTGAGATTCTCAACTTTTCAAATTATCACTAGTAATGATGAGATCATGTTGTGTAGGTGACGAGCACGTGAGCGGCGTCCAGGAGCCTCGTCGAGACGCTTGACGCGGCCTCGAGGTAAGTGGTTCGCCACTTAATAGCTTTGTAAATTATTATACCATTTCTTGAATATGTTAAAGGAATACAGTAGCTAAAGAATGAATGAAATAATACATATAATGATGTAGTTAAAGTTTAAGCATATGGATTCTTATGGAATTCATATGCTACTAGAAAGTGATAATGAGTTGCTTGTAAAGAAAATGGAATAAAGAAAGTGTTCAAAATTTTTAAACTAGTGACATTTGTGCTTTTGCACTTAAAGAAATGTATTATAAAAACCCATGTGTACACCTTAAAAAGTTATGAGATTTAGCGTTACGTGACGATGCAGAGAATTCCGTCCGTAATCGCTCAGTTTATAGAAAAGTATAGCGCTACGTTGCGATGCAGACAATTCCGCACGTAGTTGGTTAGTTGACAGTTAGCGTTACGATGCGATGCAGTAAATTCCGCTCGTAGTCGTTGAGAGATTTAGCACTACATTTGCGATGCAGAGAATTCCGCATTGTAGTTGTTCAGTGATGAGTTTAGCGCCCTACGTACGATGCAGTAAATTCCGTAACGTAGTGGTTGAGATGCATTAGTAAGCTTCACGTTGGCTTGAGTTATAATCGCCCGTGATGGTTAGAATGAGTCAAGGATACACATGGAAGAGTTTTAAAGAAAATTTTAAGACTTGAAATTTTATATGTTAGTATGTGTGATATGATATCCTATGATGTTATCGCACTAACTTGTTGTTCGTTTTGTAGCTTGTTTGTTTTTATTGCGTGCCATCGTCGGACGAGATCGAGATCTTTTGTTTGTACATACATTGGTAGGTGGGCAATAGCGCAAGACGTGTATATACATTTTTGTATATGTATTTAACCTATTAACTTTTGAATTACATTGATGTTGAATTTGTAAGTTGTAAATATAATCATGCATTCTATATATATAGTTCATATATGTACATGTTGAATTTGAATTCATTGTTTATGCTTGTGAAATGGCGATGATTGATGCATAATTGAGAATAAAGAAGTTGGGAGGTGTTCAGAAATAGTCGAAGTGTCATTTTCCTTACAGGTTAAATTTTGGTTTATCAAAAACGCAGCCGTTATGCTGCCGAAATTTTTATAACATGAATTTGAAATAGAATCAAAGAAAAGGTTTATCCCTCCCAACCAGTAACAGATAAAATCAAATCACTAAGTTTTAACGAGTAAACCGGATACAGAAAGATAGGGTTCGCTTCCCGGATGTCTTCGATCCGACGAGTCGGTTTCGAGGAATCCGTTGAAGTGTCCGGCCGGATCCTCCAGACGAGAGTTTAGATAAGGTCTGGGAAGGGTCCTGTCATACACACTTGCAGTTTGATGACCATTAGAGGTAAAGGTAGAGTCATGATGTTTTAAAAATCTTGTTTCATACCTCAAACAATTTCCATATGCAAATATCTGTAATTCTATTTCTGAATAAACAAATCATTCTTTATAAATATTTTTATCAAACATACATTATGAAACATTTCATATAAGAAACTTAAGTTGGAAAACAATAAATTTCAATTGGAATTTCGAATGCGTAAATATATATACAGATAAAATTAAATTCTAATTCCAAATAAATAACATAATTAATACTTTAGGAAATTAATTAACTAAAAAATAATTCATTTCAAATAATCCATAAATAATAAAATCTAAAATATATAACTGTAAATAATTAATTCAATTTAAATAACATAATCCATTCACGATTTAAGGAGAGGTATGAATTGAATCCATAAAACTATTTTTGCTTATTTTTTTAAGTAGTCAAATCACTTAAAACTACCCAAAAATCATTGAAAAAAAAATTATGGGTCATTTATTTTTTTATTTGAAGACTGAATAGTAGTGAAAGTCACAAAAGACTAAATAATGACTGAAATCCAAAATTTGAATGACATGTTTTTTTATTTTTTATTTTTACTTATCTCTGATATATAGTAATCATGTTTATTTTTAAAAGTTAAAATTATCTGAAAATTAGTAAGTTGACATTTATATCTTTTTATTATTGGTTGTGATGTATTTCATTTAATATAATACAAATAATTACAAATAAATTATTTAACAAAAATTGAAACACTTTTATGATTCATAATTAAAATATGATTAATTATTATAGTAAAATAAATTAAAGTTATATTTTATATAAAAATAAATAAAATGTTCTTAAATTGAATCACTATTGCAACAAAAATTTAAATTGTAAAGAAAATCTGAGGATGAGATGTTTAAGATTTTTATTTGTCAACAATGTTTGTGTTATATGTATTTTCTGGACTCATTAAATGGGCAGGTAAAAGTCTATAAAGGCCCAATAAAGCCAATCCAATTGCAAAGGCCCATCAGACAAGGCTCAGATGTAAATACCAAGTTCAGTGAACTCCACAGCCCGATCCAGTAGTCCCCTCAGCTCGCAGCAACGAGCTCATCTCATAGCAAGAGTACAGCTCGTTCCACTATTCACTATAAGCACAACTTGTTTCTCAACGAGGTCCAGCTCGAGGTCGCTATAAACGGCAATTCGCCCAGAGCGTAATTAATGCAATATCTTTCAGAACAAGCAGTTACCTAGTTTGATCGTGATTCTCTTTCCAGATATGGAAGTTAATTCAAATTCAAATTCAGTCAACATTATCTCGGATTTTAAGGAGCAGTTTTCTGATTTTATTCAACTGATTAAGAAGTGTAATTAATTCATGATTCTTTTCCTATTTCATTGTTACCAATTTGTACCAACTCTTCCTCTATAAATAAGGGCTGAAACCATTGTAAACGAGATACACCTTGAATATCATACTGTCACTCTACAGAATTTAAGAGAGACAACTGTGGACGTAGGCACACTCGCTGAACCACGTTAAAAATCCTTTGTCTACTTGTTTGATTCTTGGTTCTTATTATTATCCTCTCGATTTCTGTGCTTTCTCACATTGATTGCAGGTATTGGACATTGATTACTCGTCGACTGAATTTCAACGTCGACATTTTATCGTTAGAAGGAGGGCCCAAACTATGATCTCTTTCGTTTAACTTCAGTGATTTCTGACAATATGCCGAGAACAAGATCAAACAGGTACATTGGAGACGACGACCAGGCAGAGAGCCATATGAACCAAACCCAGTAGAACATGCAGCCTGTGCAGGACACACCCATGCATGCAGCGGACACGTCCCATGGACAGGCAATCGGCGCTGCAACAGGCATCCCTCCTCTGACTCATCGTCAACCGGTTCCAATGGCCCCAATAGCTGAAGGGTAGAATGTGTTGTTGCAGAGGCAAGAACTGTTGGAAGATTCGGTTAGACAGCTTACACAGGCAGTCCATATGTTGGTGCAAGCTCAGGCGCAGAACGCACCCAGGGTTAAGGTCGAGGTTCCAAGGCATGTGTCTCAACAACACGAGGCAATGCATATGCCTTAAAGACCAGAAAGGGAAATCCAGCGACCTGCTGGTTCAGCTCATTCCTCTAACGCGCGCTCTAGAGCTAGAGGCCACTCTGTCCGCGAAGAAAGGGAAGTCGCATGCCCAGCTAACCTGGTAGTAAGGTTGAGCCAGGATGGAAACCGGCGGGTAGAGGTTGGACATGACAGAGCCCGAGCTGAAGCTCGATATGTGGATGAGATGAATGGGCGACAAGTGAGATCCCATCAGCCTGAGGGTTTGTTCGAAGAGGACGAGAGGTATGACCCAGAGCACCCTGCCCCAAGTCATGACCACAGAAGGAGATACGAGCTCCGAGATCCACAAGTAGAGGAGCTCCTTCAGAGGGTCCAGCAGCTAGAAGCGCGACCTGGAGCCCTTGAGCAGCGTGGGTACTATGGGGAAAGAACCCCATTCACAAGGGAGATTGAGACACAGCTTCTTCCTCCGAGATTCAAGATGCCGAACATCCAGCAATACAATGAGGATAGTGACCCATATGACCATCTCGATGCCTTCAACGTTCAGATGGATCTGCAGACGGATAACCCTATGGTGAAGTGCTGTGTGTTCCCAGCCACTTTGGGGGACGTTCTGAGAGCATGGTTCAAGAATCTCCCAGCTCGCAGCATTGGAAGTTGGGAGAAGTGCCAGCGGAAGTTTGTTGGTCAGTATAGGACACTGAGAAGGCAGCTCGCTCCATCCCGCCACCTAGCCACCATTTTCCAGCGTCAGGGTGAGTCGTTGAAAGAGTACATCACTGAATGTTGAGAATCCGTCAGACGAGAGTATTTTGACAGCGATCTCAATTGGGCTGCGCAAGGATGTGAAGTTGTATGAAAGCTTTTACAAGTCCCCAGTAAAGGATCTGAGAGAGTTTTATGAGCGAGCTGCGAAGGAAATCAGGTGGGAAGAGACCTTCGGCCCAAAAAAGCAAAATCGGGCAGTTCCAGCCAACCAAAGAGAAGAAACAATGGCAAGAACGAAGAAGGTAGGAACAGTGGCTCGAATAATCAAATTACCAAGAGGGCAAGAAGAGAGCTAATGAATGAGCGACTTCAGTGTCAAGGTCGTTATGGAGGATACAGTATCCTGGCGGAATCACCAGATAGGATTTATGCAGCCGAAAGGAACAGGGACGACTTTGGAAGACCCAATCCTTTAAGGGCTCCTGTTCAGGATAGAGATCGAAGCAAGTTTTGTGCTTATCACAATGAGGTTGGGCACAATACCTCAGACTGTTGGGCATTGAAAAATGCCATAAAAAATTTGATCAGAATAGGTCGCTTGAGAGACTATGTGGCAAGACCTGCTGACTCGCGACCCAATCAAGAACGACCTCATCAGCAGCCAGCACAGCAATAGCCCCTACGAGCTCCCGAACAAGAGCATGAGCCTACGGTAAGAACAATTTTTACCATTCATGGTGGCCCTCACATCGTAGGTTCTTCGAATAGATCGCACAAGAAATACGTCCGAGAGGCGAATCATACTTTCTAGGTCAGTGGGTCGGAGGGACTTGTAAAGAGGGCTAAAACAACCTCAGATGAAATTATATTCATTGATGTAGATGGTAGATGTAAACCCCTAGTCTCGATTCATAACCTCTTAGTGTTAAAAGATGAATTAGAGAGGTAAAATAAATCTCTACATTAGATTAATTGAATTTCATGGCATTAGAGATTTATCAACTTAAGATCGACGACGAAATTCGTCAATTATAAAAATTAAGTAACATTACAATAGAATCAAGTAAGTGTTAAGCTAAATCGATTCATCGATTTTGTGAAAGCCATTCTAGAGTTTCACAACAACCAAATTAGCAAGAAAAAGATCAATGAAGAGTAAAGTAATTCATCCATAGATAAGAGACAAGTTAAAGAAAATAAAATGTTGAGTGCACGATTAAGAAAATTTGTATATTAGTTGTTCGTAAGTAATGGACAACTATTAAGCGATTTAAATAAGAGATTGTTGACAATCAAAAATAAATCAAAGGACAAGCTTGATATTCCATAGAACATCAATAAGATATATAAACAAAACACTTAGAAGCCAAGTAGACAAGTGAAGAGTGCAAAGCTACCATAAAACTCAAAAACAAAAGTGATTCCCGTATAGAGTAGGGGAGGAGGGAAAATGATGGTCAAACAAGTTAAACATGAGACTTAAGTGCCATTTTCATGAAGGCTAATCATATATAATGAACATTTAGCAAGATTTCAACAAGAAAAGATGAAAATAGGTGAGAAATAAAGAAGAAAACAGCAGCTGCCAGAGAATAAACAAAACTGGACAGCAGTGAAAAGAAAAGAGAATTTGAGAGGAAGTTGTGTGAAATTAAAAAGAGATGGGGCAAGGATGCAAATTAGAGAAGTAGGAGTAGCATATAAGCAACACTTGGCTGAAAGTTTTCAGCAAACTAAAGTCATTGTCGTGCCTTCACTCAGCTGAAACAGTGAAGCACCAGAAACAGAGCAGCAGAAGTGCAACCGCAGGGCAGAAATTGCAGCAAGGAAAAGTGGAAGAAGACAGCCCCTTTCCAGCCCATCCAAGCCTCAAATCTTCTCTTTAAACCCTCTCCCAAGTCCCTCTCAACTCTTTAAGTCAAGAACCAAGTAAGAAATTAGCTTACTCTTCCTTTTCTTTACAAAAATTTCCAGCAGTGTGCTGAAATTATTTCTGCAGAATTGTGTTGTATGTTGTTGGAGGTTTTGCACTATAAATGGTGTCAAAACCTAAGTGATTGTTATAGAACCTTAGAGGAGATGTTTTTGAGTGTAAATGATGACTTAGGGTTTTATTTATGGGCTGTTATAGGCCTGAGAATCATAGAAACGAAAATTTGTTTTTCACACACACAAACTAGTTGATAAAAGTTTTGAGTGAATTGTTAGTGTTCAAATGAAAAAGTAATGTTTATGTGTGTGTTATGACCATATTAGACAGTAAATAAGCTCTGAAATTTAGAGGTTTTGAACCCAAGTTTGAGCATAAAAATGATTAGAAAAGCATAGGAAAGCATGTGGGAATAAGAGAAGCTCAAGAGAGCTAGTTTTGACAATATTAGTGATTCCCGAACTGAATTTTTAGCTAGGGGAGACCTGACCATATTTGGCTTATTTGGGGGTGTTCTACACCTCAAATGATGCCTAGGAACCATAGAAAACCATAGGTTTTGGAACGGATCGAATCCGATAAAAATTGTGCAAGTTATGCACAAAATAGCGCCGTTAGAGCTCTGAGAAGTGAAACGGCTATCCTAATGCAATTTTTATTGCATGGTTTGAGTTTGGTTCATCATTATAAGTTAAATGAAGCTTAGTTATGGAATAAAATCTAGCGTCGCTAACCCAAAACCAAGAGTTTGCAAAACGGGCACTTAATTGCGCCCGAAAGTGTCCAAAACGGACGTTTTCCTTAGATTTGACATAGCAAACGATGAAGTTTCTCGACGAAATTTTCCGGGCGACTTAGTTATGTGATAAGGAGACGCTAGAAAAAGGAACGGAGGTGAAAAAATGGCTGGTTTCAATTCTGTTTTTTTGTGGTCAACCGTATAATTAAAAAAGTTGACTTTTTGTTTTAAGCTTTTGGAGACCAAACGAAACATATGGGGATGATCCTAGGGGTCTAGAAGTAAAACTTTTACAAAGAAATCAAAGTTAGAGAGTTTCAGTTGAGTTAGGAGATTATATAGAGAAAAATGGATCTTAGTTGAGATTATTAACCTTGAAGTTGAGATTCTCAACTTTTCAAATTATCACTAGTAATGATGAGATCATGATGTGTAGGTGACGAGCACGTGAGCGGCGTCCAGGAGCCTCGTCGAGACGCTTGACACGGCCTCAAGGTAAGTGGTTCGCCACTTAATAGCTTTTTAAATGGTCATGCAATTTCTTGATGATGTTAAATGACTATAGTAGCTATGTAATAAAGGAAATCAGAAATAATATATAATGATATAGTTAAAAGTTAAGCGTATGGATTCCTATGTAATCCATATGTTTCTAGAAAATGATTATGAGTTGTATGTAGAGAAAATGAACTAAGAAAGTTTTCAGAAGATGTAAAACTAGTGAGTTTTGTGCTTTTGCACTTGAAGAAATTGATTATAAAACCCATGTATATGCCTTAAGAGGTTATGAGAGTTAGCGCTACGTGACGACGCAGAAAATTCCGTCCGTAGTTGCTCAGAGTATAGAGAAATTAGCACTACGAGACGACGCAGAAAATTCCGTCCGTAGTTGCTCAGTTTCCTAGAAAATATAAGCGCTACGCTGCGATGCAGAAAATTCCGCACGTAGTTGGTTAATTAACAGTTAGCGCTACGAAGCGATGCAGTAAATTCCGCTCGTAGTTGCCCAGAGTTTTAGCACTACAATTGCGATGCAGAAAATCCCGCATTGTAGTTGCTCAGTGATAAGCTTTAGCGCCCTACGTGCGATGCAGTAAATTCCGTAACGTAGTGGTTGAGATAACTTAGTAAGCTTCACGTTGGCGTTAGTTCTAATCGCCTGTGATGGTTATAATGTTTAAAGGATATACATGGGGGTTTTAAAAGAAATCATAAAACAAATGGGAAATTGTCATGTTAGTGTATGTGATATTATATCTTCGTTGCACTAACTTGTTTGTTTATTTTGTAGCTATTTATATTTCATTGTGTGCTACCGCGGACGACAGGACGTCATCATTTTGTTGTGTATATATAGGTGGGCGATTTATGACATATGATGTAAAATTTTATGTATGAGATGGATATATAATTGAGCAACATATATTCAGATTTTGAAATTGTATATTTGTAAATATTCATGCATTTCATATATATGATGCATCTAGATATATTCTACATGAGTTTGTGCTTATGAAAAGAGAATTGGGTGTTGATGTTGCATGTTTGTGGAGAAATGATGATGATTTGTGCATGTTTGGGAATAAAGAAGTTGGGAGGAATTGAGGTTTTAGTCGAAGTGTAAATTTCTTGACAGGTAAATTTTGGTTTATCAAAAATGCAGCCGTTATGCTGCCGAAAATTTTATAAAAATATTTGAAATAGAATCGAGAAAAATTTTATCACTCTCCACTAGTTTAAAAGAAAACGGAATTTTTGAGACTAAACGAGTAAACCGGTTGAAGAAAGATAGGGTTCGCTTCCCGGATGTCTTCTATCCGACGAGTCGGTTACGAGGAATCCGTTGAAGTGCCCGGCAGGATCCTCCAGACGAGAGCTTAGATAAGGTCTGGGAAGGGTCCTGTCAGTAGAGGTGTGATTTGGCCTCACAATGATGTGCTGGTCATCCGAGCTAAGATCAGCAACATGGAAGTGCGACGCATCATGATAGATACTGGGAGCTCGGTAAACGTGATGTATAAGAGCTGTTTTGAGCAAATGGGGCTAGGAGCAGAGCAGTTGAGACCATCCTCAAAGCCTCTTTATGGTTTCACTGGAGATGATGTTGTACCAGTGGGCCAGATTAAGCTATCGCTTACTCTTGGGGAGGCAGGTCGACAAGCTACAGTGCTGGCAGATTTTCTGATAATCGACTGCCCATCAACGTACAATGTGGTCCTGGGGAGACCTGCTATGAACGAGTTGAATGTAGTTACTTCAACCAGGACCCTCACAGTAAAATTTCCAACCCCTGATGGCGTTAGATGCGTTGGGGGGGGGGGGGGGGGGGGGAACAACACTTGGCTAGAAGATAAACGTGGTCTTAGGGGGCAAGCCGCGAGCTATGACTGAGAAAGGAGTCAGTCACGACCTGGACCCTCGCGAGGTAGATGCAGACCGAGCTACAGGTCCAGTGGAGGAGTTGGAAGATATACAAGTTAGTGAGGCAGATCCAGAAAGGTGTCTGAAGCTGGGAAGAGGATTAGTTCCAGACCTAAGAACCCAGCTCGCTAATTTCCTGAAGGCGAACTTGGATGTGTTTACGTGGAATTATGAGGACATGGTGGGGATAGATTCAAAAGTGATGTCGCACAGGTTGAACATTGATCCTCACTATAAACCAGTTCGCCAGAAGAGGAGAGCAATGACAAGGGAACGTTATCTTGCATTGAAGGAAGAGATAGACAAGCTGTTGGCCAATAAATTCATCCGAATAGCTTACTACCTGACCTGGGTCGCCAATCCTATACTAGTGAAGAAAAAGAACGGAAAGTGGAGAACTTGCATCGACTTCACTGACTTGAATAAGGCGTGCCCTAAAGACAGTTTTCCCCTGCCAAGGATAGATCAGCTCGTGGACGCTACTGTTGGCCACGAGCTCCTGAGCTTCATGGACGCATATTCGGGATATAACCAGATCCTAATGAAACCCGAGGATGAAGAGCACACCTCATTCATGACTGATCGGGGGTTATATTGTTACAAGGTGATGCCTTTCGGGTTGAAAAATGCTGGGCCGACCTACCAACGCTTGGTGAACATGATGTTTGAAGAGCAAATTGGAAAGACCATGGAGGTCTATGTTGACGACATGCTAGTGAAATCCAAGCAGGTGGGTGATCATGTGCGCGATCTGGGGGAGATGTTTCAGATTTTGAAGAGCTAGCAGATGAAGTTGAATTCGCACAAGTTTGCATTTACAGTAGCTACTGGGAAGTTTCTGGGCTTCATGGTCAACAATAGAGGTATAGAAGCCAACATTGAAAAGATCAAGGCACTGATCGACATGAGGTCGCCTACTAGGGTGAAAGATGTACAGAGCCTCAATGGCCAGGTTGCAGCACTGAGCAGGTTCATCTCGAAAGCTACGGATAAATGCATCCTATTCTTTGACATTCTGAAGAAGGCAAAAAACTTCGAGTGGACCGAGCAGTGTGAAGTTGCCTTCCAGTAGTTGAAGGAATACATGGGGCGAGCTCCACTCCTT
Source organism: Litchi chinensis (assembly GCA_019925255.1). Taxonomy (NCBI): domain Eukaryota; kingdom Viridiplantae; phylum Streptophyta; class Magnoliopsida; order Sapindales; family Sapindaceae; genus Litchi; species Litchi chinensis. The sequence goes on along the minus strand of CM034462.1, from coordinate 9,434,070 downwards.
TCTAAGCCCAAAGAAAGAGAAAAGTTGATTCTGTACTTAGGGGTGTCCCAGCAAACTCTAAGTGCTGTGCTAGTGAGGGAAGAAGAAAAAACATAGCTTCCGGTCTACTATATAAGCAAAAGGCTGCAAGATTCTGAAACCAAGTACTCGCAGATGGAGAAGCTTGCTTATTGCCTGGTGATCACATCAAGGAAGCTGCGACCTTACTTTCAAACTCATACAATCGAAGTCCTCACCCAGTATCCGCTAAAGCAAGTTCTGCAAAAAGCGGACACTTCAGGTTGTTTGCTAAAATGGGCAGTGGAGCTTGCTCAGTTCGATATCCAGTTTAAGCCGAGGACAGCCATCAAAGCTCAAGCTCTGGTAGATTTCATTGCAGAGTTTACAAGACCTGTGGATGATGAAGCTGAATCTTCTAAAGGTCCGACCTGGGAGCTTTATATTGACGGGTCATCCGGCGAGTAGAGGGCTGGAGCTGGGATCTTGCTGATTAGTCCGGAAGGCCACAAGATCCTTTGTGCTGTAAAGTTTGGCTTCTAAGCAACAAACAATGAAGCAGAGTTTGAAGCAGTGCTCGTAGGCTTGCGTTTGGCTAAGGAAATGCGAGCTGAGCGGTTGAAAATCTTTAGCGATTCGTAGCTTGTTGTCTGCCACATCCTGGGGGAGTATCAGGCCAAGGGACCAAAGATGGCCCTTTACCTTCAGAAAGTTCATAAGCTGCTAGGTGCGTTTCAGAGGTACGAGGTGAAGCAGATCTCACGAGCTCAGAACTTGCATGCAAATGCATTAGCTAGCCTCGCGACCACTCGAGATGCAGACTTTTTAGGGGCAATCCCTGTAGAGTTCCTACCAGTCCTGAGTACAGAAGAGAAGAATGTGATGATGACAATAACTGTGCAGCCCAATTCCTGGATGAGCCTAATTCTCAATTATTTGCAGGATGGAAAGCTGCCAAGTAACAAGCTGGAAGCCCGGCGTTTGTGACCTAAAGCAGCCAGATATTGCATCTATGATGACATACTATACAAGAAGGGGTTCTCAGCTCCACTGTTAAGATGCATTGATGGCCCAGAGTGTGAAACAGTGATGAGGCAGATACACGAAAGCTATTGTGGGAACCACGCTGGGGGGCTGTCTCTAGCTCAGAAGGCACTTCGTCAAGGTTTCTATTGGCCTACCATGAGGCAGGACGCCATTAACTTAGTAAAAATTGTGATAAATGTAAAAGGTTTGCCTAAGTTCCACGAATTCAACCAGCTTATCTTCAACAGATGGTGAGCCCGTGGGCCTTTCTAATTTGGGGAATTGATTTGATCGGGCCTCTGCCAATGGCACGTGGAAGATGCAAACATGCTGTGGTCGTGGTGGATTACTTCATCAAATGGGCAGAAGCAAATGAGTTGGCAGAAATCCCCACAACAAAGATTGAGAAATTTGTGTGGAGTAATATCATTTGCAAATTTGGGGTCCCACAATAGATCGTGACAGATAATGAGACTCAGTTCAGCAGCGACCAGTTCCTTAGGTTCTGTAGCGAGCTGAAGATCGTAAAGAGCTTCTCAGCAGTGGACCATCCACAAGCTAATGGCCAAGTAGAAGTTGTGAACAAAACCATAAAGCAGACCCTGAAAATGAAACTGGAAGCAAAGAAAGGAGCATGGGTAAACGAGTTACAGAAAGTGTTATGGGCTTACAAGACCACAGCTCGCGGTTCCACAAGAGAAACCCCATTCTCAATGGTGTATGGGTCTGAGGCCATGATCCTAGCTGAGTTAGAAGTTACCTCGCAGCGAAGAGCGACCTTCAATCCAAAAGATAATGATCAATTACTTGCTGCAAACTTGGACCTGCTTGAAGAAGCCAGGGAGACAGCCAGGTTGAGAGTAGCTGTCTACCAACAAAGAATAGCGAGCTACTATAACAAGAATGCTCGGATTCTCAGATTCAACATGGGAGACCTAGTACTGCGTCTCATTCTGCCTGGAGCTCGCAAACCCAGTGATGGGTCCTTAGGCCCAAATTGGGAAGGACCCTATATCATCAAAGTAAATTTGGGAAATGGAGCTTATCATTTGACCAACATAAATGGAGCTGAAGTCCCTCGAGCTTGGAATGTCGAGCATCTTCGACCATATTACCAGTGACTTTAATTGTTATCCATGATTCAATGTTGTAATAAATGAAAGCTCCATTTTCCCTCATGGTGTGCGTTATTACTCCAAGTTAGCAAGCTCTATGTTGATTAACTCGCTGCTCGCTATATAACAGAAAGAGCCTAAAAAGCAGGTGTGGCTAAGTGCCCCTGCATGCTCACTTAAAATAAAAAGAGCCTAAAAAACAGGCGAGGTGACGACCCCTGTATAGCTCGCTGAAACTAAAAAGAGTCTAAAAAGTAGGTGTGCCTAAGTGCCCCTGCATAGCTCGCTTAAAATAAAAAGAGCCTAAAAAGGAGGTGTGGCTAAATGCCTCTGCATAGCTCACTTAAAATAAGAAGAGCCTAAAAAGCAGGCGAGGTGATGACCCCTGTATAGCTCGCTATGAAAAATGAAGAGCCTAAAAAGCAGGTGTGGCTAAGTGCCCCTGCATAGCTCACTTAAAATAAGAAGAGTCTAAAAAGCAGGCAAGGTGACGACCCCTGCATAGCTCGCTATGAAAAATGAAGAGCCTAAAAAGCAAGCGAGATGACGACCACTACATAGCTCGCTATGAAAAATGAAGAGCCTAAAAAGCAGGCGAGGTGACGACCTTGCATAGCTCGCTATGAAAAATGAAGAGCCTAAAAAGCAGGTGTGGCTAAGTGCCCCTGTATACCTCACTTAAAATAAGAAGAGCCTAAAAAACAGGCGAGGTGACGACCCCTACATAGCTCGCTGAAACTAAAAAAGCCTAAAAAGCAGGCGAGGTGACGACTCCTGCATAGCTCGCTATGAAAAATGAAGAGCCTAAAAAGCAGGCGAGGTGGTGACCCCTGCATAGCTTGCTATGAAAAAATAAAGAGCCTAAAAAGCAGGTGTGGCTAAGTGCCCCTACATAGCTCACCAATAATGAAATAGCCTAAAAAGCAGGTATGGCTAAGTGCCCCTGTATAGCTCGCTGAAACTAAAAAGAGCCTAAAACATGGTGTGGCTAAGTGTCTTTGCATAGATCATCAACATTCCAATATGGTAGAAAAGACTCGACTGTTTTAAAAATTATCAAGTTTTGAGCTCGTTAACAATTAGCTCGCATGAAGATCATAAAATATTTGATCACAAACACAATAACTCAAGCATATTCAACAAGATATGATGAAAGAAATAATGAGAGAAATTTTATTAAGTATTAAAGTTCTTTACAAATTGAAAGCAAAAAAAAATACAAGTATAAAGAAAAAGACAAGCTCTTAATCTAGAGCAGGAGGATCTGGGCCGACGAAGGGGTCTTCATGAAGGGAAGGAGACGTGCTGGGAAGCTCAAGGTCGCCAGCAGGCTCAGGTGGAGAGGTCGTGACAGGCACTTCTGTTGCCGAAGAGACTGCATCAATTGAGGATAAGGCAGCCCTTGCCTTAAACTTTTCTACGCTTTCAAGTCCCACTTCCCCAAAGATGGAAAAATCCAAGTCAGGGCGAGACATCCACAACGTGTAGAGAAAGTTGAGGCCTGTTCTTTCCTCAGCAGCATCTTTTGCTTCAACGACCTACATTTCTAGCTCCTCAGTAGCTTTTTCCTTGAAAGCCATCAATTCTTTGGAAGCGTTGTCTGCATGGCGACTAATGACCTCGGCCTCTTCCTTCATAGCTTCTATTCACTGCTCTGCAGTCTCAGCCCGCTGATTAACCTCCCCCACTTGCTGGCTAAGCACCTCAGCTCGATTTTCGGCCTCCTCAGCCCGTTGTACTGCAACATTAACTTGTCGATTGAGGATCTCGATTCTGCTCTCTGCAATCCCAGCCCAATTTTCGACCTCTTCGGCCCGCTGTGTTGCAGCCTCCACTCTCTCAGCTTGTTTTTGAGCCAGTTCGGCCCGCTGCTCAGACTGCCTTAGTTCCTCTCTCAGTTTGTGTAACTCGTTCCTAAACAAGTCACGTTCGCTTCCCATTCTTTGCAGAGCTTATTAGGTAGCCTGTTTAGCATTATTTGATGCAGCTAACTGTGCCTCGTGTTCCTCAGCAGTTTTCTGGGCTAGCTCGGCCCGTTGATCAGACTGCTTCAGCACTTCCCTTAGCATGTTACGCTCATCTTCTATTTTCAACAGAGCTTCCTCGGCAGTCTGTTTAGCTTTATTCGCCGCGGCCATCTGTGCCTCAAAGCTCTCTGTGGTTTTCTCAGCTAAGCATGCTATCTCCTCATTAGCAGCCTCCAGCTCCATTTCGAGCTTCATTATTCGCTCTTCAGTAATTTTGGTCAGTCTCCTCTGCTTCATTGCAGCTAGGGCGCCTTGAAAATTTTACAAATGATTATGCAATAAAGTACAAAGGCTAGAAGGAAAAGGAAAATGACTTACCAACATGGAATGACGAGCTGTGAACTCATCTAGCTCCGTGCCCTTAAGGGACTTATTCTCTAGGACCCTGGCATGAGTATACATAATTGGTGTCCAGTTATCGAGGAAGGAAGTTAAGTATCTCCCCCCAGGTCTAACCTCGATGTTTGGTCTTGTGGGCGAAGGAGTCCTCTCAAGTTCTGGAATATCAGGCTCATCATTCTGATAAGTTCTACGTTGGGTAACAAAAGTACGCTTGGTTACCCTTTTGTTGGTACCAACTCGGATTTCCTGGGAAGCAACCTTAGGAGGAGCATCCCCTTTTTCAGGTTGCGAGCTGGAAGCTGAAGGAGCTTCCCCTTGCTGCAAACCGCGGGAAGGGACCAATTGAAGATCTGCAAAAACGTTTGAAAGTGGCACCTCACTAGGGACAGCGGCCGAGGGAGTTTTTGCCTTAGTAGCAATCTGTTTAGGCCGTTTTGAAGGAGCAACTGGAGAGGCTGAGGTTTTAGCTGGTCGCTTCGCCGGGGTTGCTAAAAGGGCTAGAGTTTCAACAGGTTGATCAGAAGGGAACTCCAGAAGAGCCATCTTCTTTCTTTTAACTGAAGAAGTTGTTTTTTGAGATACACCCACTGCTGGGGTGCGAGCTAGAGCTGGTGTTGCTTTAGCAGATGTTGGAGCTGTTGAGGCAGGTGCTAAGTCTGCTGGGGCAGGCAATGGAGCCCCTAAAACATTTGGATGATTGGGAGAAGGGGATGAATCAACTTGTACAGAAGGAGCTGCACGGGTTGGAACTCTTTTTGTCCGAGCTGGAACAGGAGCTGATGTTGTCTCTGCTAGCGAGGAGGAGGTGCGAGCTGGAGCCGTTTTTGCCTGTGTTGGGGCAGGAACTGAAGAAGTTTCTACCTGCGAGGTAGGGACAGGACTTAGGAAGATGGAAGGAAGCTCACGCTGCCCAATGGTCGATATATCATTCTGGGCATCGATCAGTGGAGAATCATCAGAAGGAACGAGGCCATGAGCCTAAAGAAGAGCATTATTAAATTTGCTGCTAATGCCAGCTTCCTTCGAGCTCGCGAGCGTGTCAAGAGCCCTTTTCTCCTCGCTGCTGAGAGGAGACTTGTCCATTTTTTGTTCTGCAAGGCAAATCGTTAAAAAATAAAATAAAACTAAAAGATTTTAGGTCGCTAAAATTTCTCTTCTGCATATCTGGTTCTAGAACGAAACTGAAGTTTTTGAGACGTGCAAGAGAAGGACAGGAGACATAGAACCAGCTCTCCTTATATTTCCCAACATTAGACTTGCCCTTTTTCCCCTGGGGCAAGAAGTCCTTGTATTCTGACGGACAAGTTGTGAGGTAATAAATGCCGTCGGGTTTTTCTCCCGGCTTTGTACTCAGAGCCTTGATATTGTAGAAGTTTTGGATTATTTTGGGAGTTGGAGAACGAAGGCCATTTTTTAGGAAGGCCAGAGCTAACGAGGTCAACTGCGCGTATGAGTTCGGTGTTAATTGGAACGGAGCGAGCTTGATTGCGTTCAAGAACCTAATTAAGTAAGAAGGAACTGGGAATCTTAGCCCATGTTCCAAGTGCTGAGTGTTGACAGCAATATACCCCTTCGAAGGATAGGCTACATGTTTTCTTAAAGTGGGTGACATCGCGTGGCAACCTCTGGGGATATGAAACTGAAGCACGATTCCTTCTAGTTCGGAGGCTTGTATAGAAGACGGATGATGAGCAAATGTTTTGCGAGCTTCCCTCTCCCTTTCAGCTTGCTGCTTTTCCATTGTTTGATGTTTTGCTTCAGAAGCGACTCGAGCTTCAGCTGATCCTTCTCTTTAGGTGGATCTACTAACCTTACGAGCTTCGCTTGAAGACATCTATGCAAAAGAGGATATAATCAGGTCGCAACAAGCAGATTATCAAAATACTAAAATTTTTTCCAAGTTTCCTATTTTGCAGATCATTTGTACAATGGGGGGCTTGACCTATGAACAAACGACTTGCGAGCTAATGGTTTACAGATGCCTAATTCGACAGTACGCATGCATAATAGGCCACAAACAGTAATCAGGTCGCTAATAAATATGCCACAAGATCAAATCAACAGAAGTTGAAAAGTTTTGTTCAACAAGAAACTCAGAACAACAAAAAGTTTGACGTAAAAAACATGACATATTCAAGCCATCTCAAGACACAGTAATAATAAAGATCCAACAGCAACAATATGGTGCACTCAAACCGATAAGGCAGAAAACAAAACATCAGCACAACGCAAGCACAATATGATAAGAACCAAAAATTGAAAGCTTGAAGATAGATGGAGGACTTACCGTGATTCTTTGATGAAATGAAAAGAAACGGTGACTGGAAGTGTTGATTTCGTGAAAAACCGGTGAGTTTTCTGAACTGGTTGTTTGGTTGCTTAGAGAGAAAATGGCAGATAAAGAAGAAAATGAAAGAGGCTCCATCAGTTTATATAGGCGGACGAGCTCAAACCCCAGCCGTCAGATCTCTGAGTTGTGTAACCTTCATAAATCCAACGGTGCAGCGCTAGGTACGGCTTTCTAATCATGTAGCCGTCAGTTGAAAGACGTGCGCATTAAATGCGCGTATAAGGGACGTGCTAGCGTCGTTTCAGTTACCTCCTGCATGAACGCCACGTGTTGAAACTGATAAGACAAAATTTGAAAGGGCGGGAAAACGGTAATCTAAGTTGGCTTACCAGAGAAGCTAGCTTTTACCAGCGAGCTCGAGCTCTCAATTCGCATAACAAACTGAGAGCTGGGGGGCTAATGTTATATGTATTTTCTGGACTCATTAAATGGGCTGGTAAAAGCCTGTAAAGGCCCAATAAAGTCAGTCCAATGCAAAGGCCCATCAGACAATGCTCAGATGTAAATTCCAAGTCCAGTAAACTCCACAGCCCGATCCAGTAGTCCCCTCAGCTCGCAGCAACGAGCTCATCTCATAGCAAGAGTGCAGCTCGTTCCACCATTCACTATAAGCACAGCTCGCTTCTCAGTGAGGTCCAGCTCGAGGTTGCCATAAACGGCAGTTCGTCCAGAGCGTAATTAATGCAATATCTTCCAGAACAGGCAATTACCTAGTTTGATTGTGATTCTCTTGCCAGATATGAAAGTTAATTCAAATTCGAATTCAGTCAACATTATCTCGGATTTTAAGGAGCAGTTTTCTGATTTTATTCAACCGATTAGGAAGTGTAATTAATTCATGATTCTCTTCATATTTCATTGTTACCAGATTTGTACCAACTCTTCCCCTATAAATAAGGGTTGAAACCATTGTAAACAAGATATACCTTGAATATCATACTGTCACTCTGCAGAATTTAAGAGAAACAGTTGTGGACGTAGGCACACTCGCTGAACCACGTTAAAAATCCTTTGTCTACTTGTTTGATTCTTGGTTCTTATTATTATCCTCTCGATTTCTATACTTTCTCACATTGATTGCAGGTATTGGGCATTGATTACTCGTCAACTGAATTTCAACGTCGACAATTTGTTATAACATTGTAAGGAATTTGTATAACGTAAAATTATAACAAATTTAGAAATATGTTATTTTGAAAATGATAAACTTTAAATAATATATTTAAAAAATTATTAAGTGATTTGATATTCAGATAAAAGTTAGAAATTGTAATTTTTTTTTTCAATGATTTTTTAATAATTTTAAGAGGTTTAACCATTTAAAATAAAAAAAAAAACTTAATAGATCAAAATCAGACCTATTATTTTTATACCATATTGGACTGAACGAAATCATACAAAACATGAGATTATTTGTCCACTAAAATTTTAGGTATGCATTTTTAAATTAGAATATACACATATATATATATATATAATGTTATTCATATTTTAGACATACTGGACTAAGAGAAAATTAAGGAAAAAAATGAGATCATTTATCTATTAAGACTTAATGCCATTCCACTCCCTTTGCTAGACCTTTGAATTTCTAATTTTGTATTTTGTATTATCTTTCGTGAGTCTCTCTCTCTTTGTTGGGCTTATTATTTAAATTCTAAACTATCCATTATTATTTAAATTCTAGACCTTCTATTTTTATAATTTATGAGCATATAAGTATTAATAATGTTTTATAACTCGTTTATATCCAATTCATCACTTTGGGAATTTTTATTTTCCTCAAGCATTTAACATCATATACACTACTACTAGAGATCAATGTTGTAAATATCGTTAGGTGTTAGATGGACTGACCTATATATATATATATATATATATAGAGAGAGAGAGAGAGAGAGAGAGGGTTTTGCTACCTTATTAGTTGTCTAAATAGTGAGTAGCCAAACACACATATGAATGGCAAGCTTGTAATTAACTATAAAAGTGAGTATAAAATATTAAAATAATATTTGATTCTTCAAGATTCGTAGGCCATTCACAGATGAGCCTGCTAAGTGGACCATTGCCTAGCTGGGTTGCCATTCACCTAGCGTTCTTCGATGTCAGCTTCCGTTCATCTTAAAGATTCTCAGAAGGATCGACATTTCTCCCATTCAACCGAATGTAAATGGATTGCAAGTTTTAATAAGTTTGTATGCTCTCTGGAACACTCTTAATTTTGAAGATGAACAAGCTCCAACGGAGGAAAATAGAGTCAACCATCAAGGCGTTGACGTTTTTTAAAACATTCAACTGTAGACATGTGGAAACGGGTGGCTCTCCCTCGTTTCCTGGGGAAAAAAAAAAGGATTACCTTTGATTATTGGCCTCCCAACTGATGGTGTTTATAAAAGAAATAAGACAAACAGAGAAAGAGTTGTACGAAATGTGAAACAAATGAATTTATTACTCAGGCAAAAGATATTATTTATTTGAATCTCATGATCTCATTTTTATAGAGAAATACAGAGCTTACAAACAGCTGTAAAAAAACAAACAAAACTGAAAAACAAATATCACCTAGAAATCAGGCCTAAGACTAGAGAGGTGGTATAGGAATCGGTCATACACAAGACCAGGCTAGACCAGACTTTATTGTTACTTAAAGACTTCTTTAACACGTACACCCATGATTTTTTTTGATTTGATACTTCCAACATCCCCCTTCAAATCAAAATGGCTTCATTCCAAGCATGGCTCTTAACCTGTTAAAGACTTCAAAAGACAATGGCTTAGTAAAAATATCCGCTACTTGATCCGTTGTATGGCAGTAAAGTAGTTCAATTGTCTTTTGCCTCACATGATTCCTGAGAAAATGAAATCTCGTGTCAATATGCTTGCTTCTACCGTGTTGAATAGGATTCTTGGACAGTTTAATTGTTGATTTGTTATCTATATATATCACCGTAGATCTTTCTTGTGCATCGTTCAGTCCTGCAAGTAAATTTCTAAGCCAAATAGCTTCACATACAGTAAAAGAAACAACTACATATTCAGCTTCACACGAGGATAGAGCCACAATCGGTTGTTTCTTCGATGTCCAAGTAAAAGCTGTAGAACCAACATAAAACACATAACCTGTTGTGCTTTTTCTTTCTTCCGGATCTCGTCCCCAATCACTATCTGAATATCCCATCAGCTTTGAGGTTTCTCCATAAGCATAAAAAAGACCAAAATTAAGTGTGCCTTTAATATACCTCAAAACCCTTTTAGCTGCTTGCCAGTGGGATTCTCTTGGCATTTCCATATAACGGCTGAGAAGACCAACTCCATAGACTATATCTGGCCTTGTCACCGTTAGATATCTAAGGCTCCCAATCAGACTTTTGTATAGTGCTGATTCAATAAGCTTACCATCACCCTCCTTTGTTAAATGAAGATCTGCAGCAATAGGGGTTGTGACAATGTTGCAACCTTTCATCTTGAATTTCTCCAGAAGCTCTTCTATGAATTTTTGTTGACATACAAAAATCCCATTCCGATCTTGTCGAATCTCTATGCCAAGAAAGAAGGACATAAGTCCATTATCTGTCATTTCAAATTCATCAAACATGGTTTGCTTGAATTCCATGAAAAACCTTTCAGTATTGCCTGTAAACAAAAGATCATCCACATATAAACAGATTACTAAAAATTCACCATGAGTGTTACTTTTAGTATACACACAGGGTTCATACGGGCATTGAACAAAACCAGTTTGATGAAGATAACCATCTATGCGTGCATTCCAAGCTCGTAGGGCTTGCTTGAGACCGTACAAAGCTTTTTTCAACCTGCAAACCTTGTATTCTTCACTTTTTGCTTCAAAACCTTCTGGTTGGTGGACATATACTTCTTCTTCAAGAATTCCATTAAGAAAGGCCGACTTGACATCAAATTGGTAGATTTTTCAACTATGAGATGCAGCAAGAGAGATGAGTAATCTCACTGTATCGAATCGGACCACTAGAGCAAATACTTCTTCATAATCAATCCCATATTTTTGCTTGTAACCTTTGGCTACAAGTCTTGCTTTGTAGCGAGCAATACTACCGTCTGCATTGCGCTTGATTTTGTATACCTATTTCACTCCAATTGCTTGCTGGTTTGGTGAAAGTTCGGATAACTCCCATGTGTCATTCTTGTTGATGGCTATCATTTCTTCCTCTATAGCAATCTTCCAACAATCTTCTGTGATAGCTTGTTTAAAATTGATAGGCTTATGATCTGCATACAAACAAAATAAGTTTGTCACCTCTTCTTCTACTTCTTCAGTAGCACTGTAGATATCGTGAAGACTTCTCATCTTGGGTGGAGGTGAACTGCTATTGCTTCCTATACTTGATGAATTGTTGCTGCTTGCATTATGAGAAGGTGGGACTGATTGTCGAGAAGACTGTGCTGTAGATGATAACTCTGTGGTAGTTGTGGCAGCAGGAGGTGTTTGATTTGCTATAATTGTAGTAGTAGGAGATTGAACTACTACATCCTCATGGAAAATACTGCTTTCACTCATGTCTTTGTCATTGCTCCAGTCCCAAGTTGCTGCTTCATCAAAGACTACATCTCTACTGACCACTAATTTCTGGGTGAGTGGATTATAGAGTTTGTAGGCTTTTGATTCTTCACTATAACCCACAAAAATGCATTTCTGACTACGATCATCCAGTTTCTTCCTTTTGCTTTCAGGTATTTGGGCATATGCAAGACACCCAAAAATTTTCAAATGACCCACACTAGGCTTGTGTCCACTTCATGCTTCTTGTGGTGTCATGTATTTGACACTTTTCGTAGGACACCGATTGAGAAGATATACTGAACATGCAACAGCTTCAGCCCAGAATCGTTTTGGCAAGTTCTTCTCTTTAAGCAGTGTTCTTGTCATGTCAAGTATGGTATGATTCTTCCTTTCAGCAATCCTGTTTTGTCGTGGAGTGTATACAGTTGTCAGTTGATGTCGTATACCATTATCCCTGTAAAACACTTGAAAGGCATTGGAGGTATACTCCCCACCTCTATCAGACCTTAATGTGCAAAGCTTACAATTGCTTTCAATCTCTACCAGAGCTTTAAACTGTTTGAATACAGCCAATGCAGCATTTTTTTCTTGAAGAAAAAATACCCACACCTTTTTACTAAAATCATCAATAAAGGTTATGTAGTATTTATTTCCCCCAAAAGAACAAGGTTCTATCGGTCCACAAATGTCTGTATGTACTAATTGTAAGGGTGATTTTGCTCTCCAAGAAGAATTACTGGGAAAAGGAAGACGAGATTGCTTACCAATCACACATCCTTCACATACACGGTCGGATAGATCAATATTTGGTAAGCCATGTACCATGCCTGTTGAAGATAACAGCCTTAGCCCATTAAAATGAAGATGCCCAAATCGCAAATGCCATTTTCCTGACTCACTTTCAATCAGTCCAAGAAAACATGATTCATTTGTGGTGTGCAACTGTAGAGGGAACATGTGATTCTTCGACATTTGGACTCGAGCAATGAGTTGTCCATTTGCATTTCTTAGATAGAGCTGATTGTCTTCCATATGAATAATATCTCCTTTTTCAAGCAGTTGGCCAAGACTGAGAATATTACTTTTCATACTAGGAATATAATAGACATCAGAAATGTACCTGACCTGTCCATCCTTCTGATAAATTTGGATTTGTCCCATCCCTGCGACTTGTAATTTAGAGCCATAACCTATACTTACTGATCCACTAGTTTCTTTTTTTAGATTCACAAAATATTCCTTCCTCCCACACATATGGTTGGACTCACCAGAGTCAAGATACCAAACATTATTTTGTTCAACAGAGTCATTGTGAACTAAAAGAAGAGTAGGCTCCTCAGTAATATCATTAGAAGCTTCAGCTAGGTTGGCATAGTTTTCAAGTTTATTTGAACATTCAGATGAATAGTGTCCAAATTTTCTACATTGAAAGAATTGAACATTTGATCTACCTCTGCCATATCCAGTTTGAGAATAATTACTGCGACCTCTACCTCATCCGCGATAGGATGTGCCACCACGTTGTGTAGGACCCCGACCATGTTCACATTCACCACCTGAATTCTCCAGTGTGAGCTTTGATTCCAATGCTTGCTCTGTTGTAGTGATAGTGCTCTAAGTATTCTTCAGAATACGCTGCTCATGAACTCGTAGAGAACCTAAAAGTTCTTCATTACTGATCGTTTCCAAGTTCTTGGACTCCTCTATTGTTGTTACAACATGCTCAAAGTTGTGAGTGAGAGATCTCAGTATCTTCTCCATCACACGAACGTCATCAAGTTTTTCACCATTCCTCTTCATTTGACTGACAATCGCAATCAGCCGTAAGTAATAATCCGAGATTGTCTCTCCTTCTGTCATGCGAGCTGCTTCAAATTCACCTCTTAAAGCTTGTAAACGTACCTTCTTTACTCTGTCAACTCCTTTGAATATTGTGCTCAATTTGTCCCAGACCTCCTTGCTTGTTGATGCTTCTGAGATTTTCTCGAACGTATCATCCTCCAATCCTTGATACAGTAGAAAGAGAGCCTTCTTATCTTTTTTTCGATGATCTTTGAGAACGGTCTTCTGTTCAGTAGTGTAGAGTGCTTCTTCCTCTGAACTTGGTTCAATATAGCCATTACTGACTATCTCCCACAAATCTTGTGAACCAAACAGTGCTTTGAACTGGATACACCATTTTTCAAAATTTTCTTTTGTTAACTTGGGAACTTGAAGTTGGACCAAGTTTGATGACATGGTCGTGAGCAAGACAAAAATCTGTGAGGCTGTGAGGCATATAGGCTCTGATACCACTATGATGGTGTTTATAAAAGAAATAAGACAAACAGAGAAAGAGTTGTACGAAATGTGAAACAAATGAATTTATTACTCAGGCAAAAGATATTATTTATTTGAATCTCATGATCTCCTTTTTATAGAGAAATACAGAGCTTACAAACAGCTGTCAAAAAACAAACAAAACTGAAAAACAAATTTCACCTAGAAATCAGGCCTAAGACTAGAGAGGTGGCATAGGAATCAGTCATACACAAGACCAGGCTAGACCAGACTTTATTGTTACTTAAAGACTTCTTCTTTAACACGTACACCCATGATTTTTTTTTTTATTTGATACTTCCAACACCAACAGCGATTAAGGAGTGAAAGAAAACCTGGTTCTTAACGCCCCCATTAGGGTGGCGGATTTCAAATAAATGGAATCAGGCAATCGATTAGGTCAGTGTTCAAGGATTCAGGTTCGACCACCTCGAAATTATTTCTTTTGCCCCCTTATTCTTTTCCTTTCCTCTTCTTTTATTTTATTATTATTATTATTATTTTTTGATTGTTATGTCTTATTATTTTTATTTTGGAATCTATACGTTGATCTTCACCTGTCTTGCGGGTTCTTGGTCTCAGACAAAACTTAAGGATTTTTTTTGTGGATTCAAGGAGACTTGTAAAGAAAGCTTGGTTTGCCAGTAAGAAGGAACGCCACATTGATCATCTTCTCCACGACACTATGCTTCTCTCTATTGAGTTCATCCCTCTTCTGAGCGAAGAATGTGAAATCCTCTTTAATCGTGAGTGGCCAAAGAAAGGTTTATCATAAACTAAATTACTTATCTTCCTGATATAAAAATTATCAGTGCCTACAAAAAGGAAAATGGCTGAGCAAACTGCCCAATGATTAAGGTCTACATTTCCCTCGAGCGGTGCCCCTGGGCAAGCAAAGAATCATACCCCCTGTAATTCTAGTAATGTCCCTACCTTTGAGTGGCAATTTTCTTAACGGTAAGTAGAGATCCAGCAAAAACTCAAAGGGAGAATCTTGTCTTGTCTGAGACTGAGATGATATCCCTTTCTCTGAGGAGGAAATGCCCGTAAAGAAGCATCAATGTCCCAATCAGAGAGAGGGTTAGAAGCTTAACTGTTCCCGCTGGTCCCATCGTGAACCTTTCAAAGTCAATCCCCTTGAATATCTGGGAAAGTGTCCCTCCACCATCTAAAGCATAGGCTCTTTCAGGGTTGGATCTCTATTATGCTAATAGGCAAATACCCTTGGTGCAATTGTCATTGGCATTGTTTCAAGCAAAAAGGAAATAACTCCTGCAAAGGATGATGGATGTCAATATGTTATAATCTATACCGAAGAGGATTTTGTTGCCCGTGTCAATAAGAGAACATCTGGCAATAGGATTGATGTTGTCTATGATTCTATAGAAAAAAACACAATTGCGGTAATCAAAGGCAGACCCATTACATGACCAGGAGGGGCACGTGCCTCTCCTGGATTTTTCTAATTATTATTATTATTATTATTATTTTGCTACTTTTAAAGATTATTTATCTCACTTGTAATGAGTAATTTAAACTTATCTTGTATTAAACATAATTTTTATTTCTTTTAAAAATTTTAATTTTATTTTATTTCCCTTATCTCTATATATATGTTTTTCTTTCCAAATCTAAATCCCAAATTTATTGCGTCAAATCTATTAACTATGAACTGTCATTTAATATTTTGTCTTTTTTTTTTTTTTCATTTGCTTTCTCAATTTTAGTAAATTTGAATTACTTAAAGTGGTAGCTTGATAGTTTTTGAAATAATTCTCTATTTTTACTCGATCCAACTATGAAATACAATCTTTGGATTAAGTGAAATTGTAGTAACAAATTTAAAACAAAAGTTTAAATTAATATAACTTAAATATATATATTTTGACAAGGCTTATTATTTATTTTAGGATAATGATAAGGGCACATATTAGTAACCACCACTAAGGAATCAATGAAGACAAGAAAAATGAATGGAAATGGACAAAAAATGAATAAATCAGTTCACTGATTGTTTATATGTCCATTCACAACTTTTTGAGTATTAATATTTTATAATTTGCGTGTTAATATATATTACCTAATTGAATTCAACATGAATTTTAAGGGAACAAAATTATACGAACTAGTATTACTATTATTTTCATTTTTATTATCTTCTTTCTAGTAGTCTAAGTTGACACAAAAAAAATATAAAAATATTAAGTGCCCCCTCTAATATGACTTTCTAGGTCCGCTGAAAATAAAGTAATGAAATATGAGCTGAACTGTTTTCACACACATGCCTAGCTCATATCTAGTGTATATATAGATAAATGATACACAAGCCATACAAAATGGATGGCTGAAAAACAGAGACATACTACACAAGAAGCTCTTTATTAAGAACTTTCTCTCGAACAAAATGTTAATCGATCTGAATATGCTTAGTCTAAGCATGTAGAACTGGATTTGTAGCAAGGGATGAAGCACTGAGATCATCACACCAAAGTATGGGTGTAAACTCCTAGTCCCGAGTTGTAACTTCCTAGCAATTAAAACTAGATTATGAAGTTTAAGCGATAAATCTAGTTAGTATTAATCTAAATCGATGCATCAATGAGCGCTCATTCTAGAATTACAACAATAAACATTAGTAAGGATAAAATAATTGCTCATAATCAAGTAATAGATGATAAGTGATGGTACGTTTAAATTCAAAAATAAAAACTAGAGGAATTGTCATATAGAATTAGTAGTTAACAAGTGAGTAACCAAACATTTAATTAAGAGTGATAGACAAAACAAATCAAAGGGGCAAGATTGATATTCCATAAAATATTAATGAGGTATATATAAAATACTTAGAAGCTAAATTGAAGAAGAGAAATAAAAGAAGAATCAAAGCTGCCAGCAAATTGAAAAAAAAAAACAAAAGAGAAGGGCAGCTGTGCATGACAAGAAAGAAATAAGAAATTGGCATAAAAATTAAAAAGGAATGGGGCATGAATGCAATTTAGGGAAGTGCCATTAGTATATATATATATGACACTAAGCTGAAAATTTTGAAGAGAAGAGCAGCATTCAGTCGAGTGAAACAAGCAGAAATCGTGAGAAACAAACAAGACAGCTGTAGCCGTGAAGGAAGAAGCAGAAACGTGCAGAACCAGAGCAGAACCGAGGGAGATCAAGACCAGAAGTGAACGGCAAGGAGAAGAGAAGAAGAAGGCGTGAAAAGAAGAAGAAAACCAACAGCTGGTCGTGCCTAACAAGAAGCAACCAGCAGAAGCAAAACAGACAGAAGCTGAAGTGAAAATCAGGACAGCAGAGGTGCTGGACGGCCAGCAGAAGAAATGGAAGAAGAAAGACCATACTAGCCCATCCAAGCCTCAAATCCTCTTCTCTAAGACCTCTCTCAAGTCTCTCTCACTCCTCTAAATAAAAATCAAGTGAGATATCATCTTCCTTTCCTTGTTTCTTGCTGAAAATCTGAAGTAGTAAGTTGCTGAAAATTTTGTACAGATTTTTATGTATTGTGTTGAAGGTTTTGCACTAAAAATTTGTGTCAAAGCCTAAGTGATTGTTGTAGGATCTTAGATGACATGTTTTTGTATGAGAATGGTAGCTTAGGGTTGTATTTAGGGCTGCCATACACTTGATTTAAGTGAAAACAAAAATCAGCTCTCACACACTACAACTAGTTGATGAAAAGTGTGAGTGAATTTTGAGTGTTTAATTGATAAAGTAGAGTGTGTGTGTGTGTTATGGTTATAAGCTCTCACACACTATGGATGGTAGATAAGCTTTGAGGTTAAGTGATTTTTAATCCAAGTTTGAGCATAAAAAGGGTTAGGAAAGCTTAGAGAATTGTTAGAATTGCAAAGAGATAGTTTTAGGCAAAATTGGGCATCCCGAGCTCAAATCTTGAGCTAGAGAAAACCTGACCAAGTATGACCTATATGGGGGTGTTCTACACCTCAAATGATGCCTAGGAGTCATAGAAAACCATAGGTTTTGGAACGGATCGAATCCGATAAAAATTGCGCAAGTTATGCGCAAAATAGTGTCGTTAGAGCTTTGAGAAGTGAAATAACTATGTGAATGCAATTTTTATTGCATGGATTGAGTTTAGTTGATCATAATTAGTTAAATGAAGCTTAGATATGAAAGAAAAACTGGCATCGTTAATCCGAAATGAAAAAGTGCACAAAACGTGCACTAAAAGTGCTCGAAAAAAGGTGTTTTTCTTATATTTGACCTAGCAAACGATAGAGTTTTTCGACGAAATTTGACGTGTGACCAGAATGTGAGATAAGTGAACCGTAGGAAAAAGAACAAAGAAAAATGGAGCCCCAAGCAGTGTGCTGTAACCAAGGTTCGTAAATACATGGTACGGTACGGTACGGAGACCCCGTCATGGTACGATACAGTACAACCGATACGTATTATACGGGACGTATATACGGCAAATGATATTTTATATATGTATATATAATTATAGAGATTTATTTATTTATTTTTAAAATCAGTGGGTTTAATTGGATATTTTATCATAAGTCGGGGGTTGTTTATAATTTTTTGGGTCTGATTGGATATTTTATAACAAATTAGGGTTTTATTTATACTTGTTTTGGGTTTAATTGGGTATTTTATGATAAATTGGGGGTTTTTTACAATTTTTATCTATATATTTAGACATGTAGGTTAGCCGTCACCCTCTCTTTTCCTCACCTTCTCCCTTGCTTCACTTTAACTCCACCCAAGGTTCTCTCTTCCTTCACCCTCTCCATTACTTCATTGTAACTCTGCCCAAGGTTCTTTCTTCCTTCACCCTCTCCATTTCTTCACTACAACTCCGTCCAAGGTTTGTAAATATCTGGTACTGGATGCCTAGACCCGCCGGAAATGGAAGCTACACGCCGGTGAGGAGACAGGTTTCGACGCCGATGACGATAGAGGTTGGGAGGGAGGGATGTCATCGGAACTGGGCGATTTTGGCGACGGAAATGAAAGCTTTTTTGGCACCGGTGAGGACAGAGCTCGAAAGGGAGGGACCGTCGCCAGAAATGCAAGGTTTTTGCACTGGAAATGGAGGTTTTTGCGCCGGAAATAGAGGTTTTTCACGCCGGTGAACCGAGAATGGGTGAGAGGCGGCCGATCGGGCAAACATGGAGGAAAAATAGGATAGACAGAATTATATACACCTTTTTCTTGACGATTTTGCCCCTTACTATATATACGACCATATATTGCAATATACGGCCGTATTCTTACGGTATGACCGTATACGGTCGTACCAGTGAGCAAAAAATGGGAAAAATCAGATACGGGCGAGATACGCCCGTATCTGTTCATCTCAGGCTTGATACGGCCGTATCACCGTATATACGGCCTGATACGGCCGTATTTACAAACAATGGTTGTAACGCGTTCTGTTATGGGTTGTTATTTAAGCTTAAAAATTTGATTTTTCGTTTCAGCCCTCTAACAACTATATGGACTGCATGGGGGCATTCTTAGGGGTGCAAAACTGAAACTTTTGCAAGGAAATCGGAATTTGAGAGCCTCGGTTGAGTTAGAAACAAGTTAGAAGGTTATAGATAAAAAGAGTCTTTAGTTGAGAATATTAACTTAAAGTTGAGAATTTAGATGGTCACAAGTAATAATGAGAAATTATCATGTAGGTGACGAGCGAGCACACGAGGTTCGGGAGACTCGTAAAGACGTTTGACGCGGATTTGCGTGGCTTCAAGGTAAGTGTACTATCACTTACTCAAAAAAACTCCATTTCCTTGTATTACTTATTGTATATAATTGTTAAATGAGAATGAAAATAGTTTTTAACTATCAAAACTCAAGTTTGAATATATGGGTTCTTATGGAATCCATAAAGTGACTTAAATCAATACTAAGTTATTCCTAAAAAGAGTTAAAGCAATAGAGTTTTAAAAGTTCTAAAATTAGTTAGTTTTGTGCTTTTGCACTTAATAAATCTAGTTTACAAACCCATGTATATGCTTTAAGAGTTTATAAGATTTAGCGCTACGTGATGATGTAGAAAATTTCGTCCGTAGTCGCTCAGAGTACAGAGAGATTAGCATTACAAGACGACGTAGAAAATTTCGTCCGTAGTTGCTCAGTTTCCTAGAAAATATAAGCGCTACGTTGCGATGTAGACAATTCCACACGTAGTTGGTTATTTCATAGTTGACACTACGTAGCGTTGTAGAAAATTCCGCTTGTAGTCGCCCAGAGATTTAGCACTACAATTGCGATGCAGAAAATTCCGTATTGTAGTTGCTCAGTTATGAGATTTATTACCCTACGTGCAATACAGTAAATTCTATATCGTAGTGATTGAGATATCGTATTAGCTTCACGTTGGCGTTAGTTAAAATCGCCCGTGATGGATAGAGCACTCCGAGGATATACATGGGAATTTTAAAAGAAACTATTGAAATTTTGAATGTAACGAAAATATATAAGATTTTAGTTTATTACATTGAAGCATGTTATATTACATGATTTTGTTGCACTAACTCGTTTGATAGTTGTGTAGCTCACTTATATTCTTGGGCGCCGCCGTAGGACGACAGGACGACGTCATTTTGTTATATATATATATATATATATGTATAGGTGGGCGAATTATGTGTAAAGATATATAAAGCGTGAATGTGGGATTGGATTGTATGATAATTATAATATGTCCCATTTTGATATTGTATACATGTATTATGTTGTAAATATTCATGACTCTTCATGCATGGTATACATATATGCTTATTTTAGTATGTGCTTATGTTATCGATTGAGAAATGGATGTTGGTTTTGCATGATTGTGGATAAAGGAGTTGGGAGGAAATGAAACTTTAGTTGAAGTGTTGTTTATTCATAGGTAAAATTTCGGTTTTATCAAAAATGCAACTGTTATGCTGCCGAAAATTTTATAAAATCATTTTTAAATCAAATCGTGAAAAATTTTTATCACTCCCAACTATTTTAAAGAAAACTGAATTTTTAAGTTTTAAATGAGTAAACCGGCTAAGAAAGTTAGGGTTCGCTTCTCGGATTTCTTCGATCCGACGAGTCGGGTGCGATAAGTTCGTTGAAGTGTCCGGCAGAATTCTCCAAACAAGAGCCTAGAGAAGGTCTGGGAAGGGTCCTGTTAATGGGTTTATGATGTAGGACAACTCAAAGTTCATAGAGAAGCATCTTTATCCAAGTGATTTCTGAAGTAGCAAGTGCAAGAGAATGATATTCTGACTCAGTGCTTGATTGAGATACAATCGCTTCTTTTTTAAGCTCCAGGAAATAAGATTACTATTAAAATAAATGCAGTGTTTGGACTATGAATGATGATCATCTGGACTACTAGCCCAATCCGTATCACTAAAGGTAACAAGATCAAAGTTGGGATGTGTTGTTATCTTAAAACCATGTGTCAAGGTACCTTTTAAATAACGCAATGGGTGTTTTAACTTCCTACCAATGTGGATCACGCGGTTGCTACATATATTGGCAAACCTTATTCATTGAGAATGTAATCTTTGGCCTTGTTAAAGTGAGGTACTATAAATCACCAACAATGCTCTGATATAATGATGGGTTGTCAAATGGATCACCATCTTGAAAAGAAAATTGTTTACCTTAAATCATTATGATGCTAATAAGTTTAGGACCATCCATGTGAGCCTTTTTTAAAAAGTCAACAATGTACTTTGTTTGTGAAAGATGAAGACCAGAAGAGTCTCGAAATGCTTCCACTTTAAGGAAGTAGTGAATGCTGCTAAGATCCTTAAGGGCAAATGACTTATGAAGGTCAGTGATAAGATCTTGAACTTGTTGGTGTCATTCACTACCTGTAACAAGAATATCATCAACTAGGCCAGTAAAACAGTGAGTGCACCACCAGTCCTTTTAATAAATAAAAAGCTATCATATATGGAATTTTGAGAACTCCATGCTAAGAGAGTATCAGACAAACGAGTAAACCAAACCCTCGGAGCTTGTTTAAGACCATAAAGAGTTTTCTTTAGGCGACATACATGATTTAGAAATTTGGAAATTTTGAACCTAAGAGGTTGTTTCATAAAAACAACTTCATTATGTGTGCCATTGAGAAAAGCATTACTCATATCCAACTGCATAATGTCCCATTCATATGCAATCGCAAGAATTAAGAAAATTTGTATGGTAGTAAGTTCTATCATAGAACTAAATGTTTCAGTATAGTCAAAACCTACCTTTTGGTGATAATCTTTGGCCCTTAGTTGAGCCTTAAAATGAGCTATCGAACCCTCCAAATTGTGCTTAACTTTGGAAACTTACCTTCCTCCAACTATGTTGCAACTTTGAATAGGAGGAACTCATTCCCAAGTATCATTATGAATAAGGGCAACATATTCTTCTTGCATGGCTTGTACCCATTTAGGATCATTTAAAGCTTGAGACAAATTTGTCAGCTCATCAATTAGGTAAAGACTAGGTAAAGGATGACAAGTAATCAGATAAGTTTTTGGCTTGAAAATTCCATTCTTTGAGTGAGTGATCATAGGATGTGTAGCAACAATTGAGGTTTGAGTTGGTGGTGGTGGTGGTTGGTGTTCTAAAGGAACATTTTCCTTATGACTAGTAGATTGAGGTGACATAACAAGGAGAGATTGGTGCGACTGTGAAGAATTTATTGGTGTTTTAAGGGGTTGTGATAGAGAAGTAAATGAAGGTGAATGGAAAACAACAACTAGAGGAGGACAAAATGTGGATGGTGTGGTGACATAGGATGTGGGACCAATAGACTTCTCTTCACCTACAAAGTGAAAATCAGTTTCATTAAAAATAATATGTCAGGAAACAAACACTTTCCCGTTTTGGGATCATAACATTTGTAACCTTTGTGAAAAGACCCATACCCTAAAAACACACACTTAATAGAATGGAATTGCAACTTATGTATGTTATAAGGTTGTGTAAACGGAAAACATGAGCTTCAAGAAACATGGAGCATTTTATAGTTGGTTGAACACCAAACAACTTAAAAAATGGTGACTTGAAATGAAGAATAGAAGTAGGAAGCCAATAATAACATATACTGCTATTTCAAAAGCATAATTCCAAAATTTAAGAGGCATATGAGTAGTAGCTAAAAGGCTAAGGCCCATTTCTAGAATGCACCGATGTTTGCATTTGGCACGACCATTTTGTTCAAGAGTGTAAGGAGAAGAGACTTGATAATGAATGTCTAAAGAAAGAAGCAATTTATGAATTGGTCTATACTCTCCACCTTAATCATATTGAAAAATTTTAATCTTAACATTGAATTGTCGTTCAATAAATGCTTGCAAAGCTTGAAAAACATGCAAAACATCTAATTTATATGAAAGAGGAAAATACTATGTAAATCTGGTGAAGTCATCAACAAATACAACGTAATAATGAAAACCTTCAATTGATTGGATAGGGGAGGGTCCCCATACATCAAAGTGAATCAATTCAAATGGCTTCTAGGCATTGAGATTGAGACAATGTGTCGACGCTGAATTTCAGTCGACGAGTATTCAATGCCCAATACCTGCAATCAATGTGAGAAAGCACAAATACCAAGAAAGAACACAGACAAAAATCGAGAATCAAACCAGGAACACAAAGCTTTTACGTGGTTCAGCAATAATAGGCCTACGTCTACGACTGTCTATCTCTTAAATTCTGTAGAGTGACAGTATATTATTAATTATTTTATGATCTAGTTACAATGATTTTAACCCCCTATTTATAGGGAAAGAGGTGTTACAATTTTGGTTGCAACAAAACAGGAAAAGAATCCTGAATTAATTACACTTTCCAAATGATTTAAATAAAATCAGAAAAATCAGGAAGGGAATCATAAATTAATTACAATTCCTATTAAGTTGGAGTGAAATCAAGAAATTGCTCCTTAAATTCCGAGATAATGTTGACTTGAATTTGAATTTGAATAAACTTCCACATCTGATGAGGGAATCACAGTTTGATTGGGTAACTGTTATATTTGGAGAGAGAATCATGATCGGATTAGGCAACTGCCTATTCTGGAAGATACTGTACCAATTACGCTCCTGAGCGAGCTGCTATCTATAGTGGTTTACGAGCTGAGCTCGTTAATAAATGAACAACGAGCTGCGTTTATTATGAGTAGAAGAACGAACTGCGACCTGACTATGAGACGAGCTCATTGCAGCGAGCTGGGGAGATTGTTGGACTGAACTGTAGGGCCCGCAGAGCTTGGAATCGATACCTGGGCCTCTTCAAATGGTCTTTACACTTGGGTTGACTTTATGGGGTGTAAACTAGGCTTTTACCAGCCCATTTAATGAGTCCGAAAAATACATACAACATTAGCCCTCTAGCTCTCAGTTCGCTCTGTGAGCTGGCAGTTCGAGCTTGCTGGTAAAAACTGGCTTCCTTGGCACGCTAACTTGGGTAACTGCCTCTGCACCTTTTTAAATTCCACCTTTTCAGTTGCGACACTTTTCCACTTTCTTCTTTATCTGTCATTTTCTTCCAAAGCAAACAAGCATCCAAGCAACCAAGACTCACTGCCTTTTCTAGAAATTGACATTCTCAGTAGCCGCCTCTTCACTTCATCAAAGAATCACGGTAAGTTCTTCTTTTAAATCTTGAGTTTTTGGTCTATTTTACTGAGTTCATATCATATTGTGCCTCCATCACACCATTCTTATGTATGAAATGGTTTGAATATGACATGTAGTCATTAAACCCTCGTTGTTATGAGTCTTTTGCTGTTGAACATGATTTTTCAACTTTCGTTGGTTTAATTTGGTAGCATGTCTGTTTGCGACCTGATTACTGTTGTAGTTTGTTATGTTTGTGAACTGTTGCATTATGCTCCTGTAGACTGTTAGCTCGCAGGTCGCTTACTCATAGGTCGAGCCCCCCATTCCATGAATGACTTGCAAAGTAGGAGACTTGCTACGACCTGAGAATACTTCTTTGGTACAGATGTCTTCAAGTGGAGCTAGTAAAGGAACTTCTCAAAGCAGGAAGGCTCACGAGCGAGATGCAGCTCGAGAGCATGTCAAGCAGGGAAGAGAAGCTCGGGATACATTTGCCCGCCATCCTTCTTCCTTAGAGCCTTCCGATGTGGCCGGGTATACTATGCAATTTCGCATCCCTCTAGGTTGTCGCGTACTGATACCAGCTCCTAAAAACCATGCATGTTATCCACCCAAGGGGTATGTTGCTGTCAGTGTCCAACATCTCGAACAGGGACTAAGGTTCCCAATACCCCCATACCTGATTGCGTTCCTTAACGCAGTCGAGCTCGCGCCGTCCCAGTTAACACCGAACTCCTATGCACAGCTGACCTCGCTGGCTATAGCCTTCCTCAGGAATGGCCTTATTCCTCCCACTCCAAAAATCATTCAGCAGTTTTACAGCTTCAAGGCTGTAAGCGCAAAAGAGAGAGAGAAACCTGACAACATCTATTACCTCACAGCTCGTCCGTCAAAATATAAAGATTTCCTGCCCCAAAGAGATGCGAAAGGCAAGTCCAACGTTGGACCATACAAAACGAGCTGGTTTTACGTCTCCTGCCCCTCTCTCGCAGATCTCCAAAATTTCAGCTTCGTCCTGAAACCAGGTAGAAAGAAAATATAGCGAGCTGAATATTTATTTATTTATTTATTTTTATTTTTATTATTATATTTTTTAAACATTTGCTGTGCAGCGCTAAAAACGGACGAGTCTCCCCTCAGCAACGAGGAGACACGAGCTCTTGATAAGCTCGCAAGCTCGGAGGAAGTGGGCATCAGTAGCAAGTTCGATGATGTTGTTCTCAGAGCTTATGGCCTTGCCCCACCTAGAGAGTCTCATATTCTGCGACCTGACGAGGACATCGGCAACATGGGTGACAACCCTAGACTTCCTTCTGTCCTTGATGTCCCAGTCCAGGTAGGGGATACATCTACTTCTCGACCTCCAAAACCTATTACTCCGCGGGCAGAGGGAACAACTCACACACCTTCTCCAGCTCGGAAAACTTCTACTAAGAGTACTCTTGCTCGCGCCCCAGCTCGGGTAAAATTGACTTCATCTCGCGCCTCATCAAAGGGTGCATCTCAAACAACTTCTCCAGCTCCTGCCTCAGCTCGGACAGGGTCAGATCCAGCCCACATAGCCCTTACTGTACAAGTTGACTCATCCTCTTCCCCACATCACACATCTATCCCAGGGGCTTCACTGTCAGTTCCAGCTCGCGCTCCAGCCCCTATTCCTTCCTCTGGGCAAATTCCAGCCAACAAGAGGAAACTTGTTCTTTTGAAATCCCCCCCCTCAAAACGACCTACTACATCTCCAGCCTCCTTGACTCTTTCAGCGAAACGGCCTGCTGAGGCCTTAGTCACTCCAACCGCTCCCTCAAAACGCTCAAAGCCATTTGCTAAGAACCAGGCTCCTGCGGTCGTTGATCTCAGTGAGGTACCTGTTGAGGCCATTGCTCCTTCAGATCTTCAGCCGATTCCAGCTTCCAGCTCACAATCTGCAAAAGGGGACGCTCCTCTAAAGGTTGCTTCACAGGCAACCCGAGCTGGCCCTAGCGGGTATGTAACTAGGCATACCGTTGCTTCGTGACGTGGTGCTTCCCGGGATGATGAGCGTGATATCCCAGAGCGTGAGAGAACCCCTTCGCCAACCAGACCAGTCATCGAGCTTGGTCCGGGGGAAGATACTTAACTTCCTTCCTTGACAACTGGGCAACAATTATGCTTACTCATGCGAATGTCTTGGAGAATAGGTGCCTTAAGGGCGAGGACCTCGACGAGTTCGCAGCTCGTCATTGCATGCTGGTAAGTCATTTTTCCTTATCTGCTGACTTCTTTATTTCAACAAATATTAACTCATAGCATTTTCAAGGTGCCCTGGCTGCAATGAAGAGGAGGAGAGAGACAAGGGCGACCAATGATGAAATAAATAAGCTGGAATACGAGCTGGAGGTGGCTACTGATGATATAGCTCGCTTGACCGAGGGCAGAATATAGGGTCAGAAAGCTCAAATTGCTGAGGCAAACGCTGCGAGGCAGACATTTGAGGAAGCTCTAAAGAAAATGGAAAATGAGCATGTCATGCTAAAAGATGAGCTTCACAAGGCGAAAGAAGAACTGAGGCAGTCTGAGCAACGGGCCGAGCTGGCCGAGCAGCGGGCTTCAACCGTAGAGGATAAGATCGAAGTGCTTCATCGCCAAGTTGATGCTGCATTGGCCCGAGCTGAAGCTGCCGAGAAACAGGCCAAGGAAGCTGAGCAACGGGCTAATATTGCGGTGCAAAGGGCTGAAACAGCTGAAAAATGGGCTGAAGAAGCTGAGCGCCGAGTTGAGGTGCTTAGGCAACAAGTGGGGGAGGCCATTCAACGGGTTGAAGCTGCAGAGAAACGAACAGAAGCCATGCAGAAAGAAGCTGAGGTCGTTAACCGTCACGCAGATAATGCCTTCGAAGAGCTAACGGTCTTCAGGGAGCAAGCTGCTCGAGAATTGGAAGTGCAGGTTGCTCAAGCGAGGAATGTGGCTGAGAATCAAACAGGCCGCGACTTTCTTTTCACGTTGTGGATGTCCCATCCAGAGATGGATTTTTCTATCTTTGGGGACGTAGGTCTTGAAACCGTTGAGGATTTTAAAGCAAGAGCTACCTCGCCCTTAGCTGATCCAATTCCTTCAGTAGAGGAGGGTCATGGTACAACCTCCCAGGCTGAGCCCGTTATTGACCTTGATCCCCCTTGCGTGCCTCCTTTTCATGAAGAACCTGTAGTAGGTCCAGGCCCTCCAGCTCAGGATTAAGAACTTGTTTTCTTTTCTTTTTACTTGTATTTTTTCAACTTTCAATTTGTAAACAACTTTTATGCTTAATGAAATTTCTTTCATTACTTTTTTCTGTGTTGAATGCATTTAAGCTATTGCATATGTCACATCATATTTTGTGATCTTCAACTTTAGAGTTATCAAAATCCTTGAGAGCTGATCGTTAATGAGCTCGAAATCTGATAATAATTATAGTAATCGCCTAATTCATCAGTTAATAAAATCTTGTAAATATAAATAATCAACCAGTTGGTTTTATTATTAATTTTTTTTTAGACTCTTTATTATTTATGGCGAGCTATGCAGGGACACTTAGTCACCTGCTTTTTAGGCTCATTTAGCGAGTTATGTAGTGACACTTAGTCATCTGCTTTTTAGGCTCTTTATTTTTATAGCGAGCTATGCAGTAGGTCGTCACCTTGATTGCTTTTTAGGCTCTTCATTTTATAGCGAGCTATGCAGTGACACTTAGTCATCTGCTTTTTAGGCTCTTTATTTTTATAGCGAGCTATGCAGTAACACTTAGTCATCTGCTTTTTAGGCTCTTTATTTTTATAACAAGCTATGCAGTAGGTCGTCACCTTGACTGCTTTTTAGGCTCTTTATTTTTATAGCGAGTTATGCAGTAGGTCGTCACCTTGATTGCTTTTTAGGCTCTTCATTTTTATAGCGAGCTATGCAGTGACACTTAGTCATCTGCTTTTTAGGCTCTTTATTTTTATAGCGAGCTATGCAGTAACATTTAGTCATCTGCTTTTTAGGCTCTTTATTTTTATAACAAGCTATGCAGTAGGTCGTCACCTTGACTGCTTTTTAGGCTCTTTATTTTTATAGCGAGCTATGCAGTAACACTTAGTCATCTGCTTTTTAGGCTCTTTATTATTTATGGCGAGCTATGCAGGGACACTTAGTCACCTGCTTTTTAGGCTCATTTTGCGAGCTATGCAGTGACACTTAGTCATCTGTTTTTTAGGCTCTTTATTTTTATAGCGAGCTATGCAGTAGGTCGTCACCTTGACTGCTTTTTAGGCTCTTCATTTTTATAGCGAGCTATGCAGTGACACTTAGTCATCTGCTTTTTAGGTTCTTTATTTTTATAGCGAGCTATGCAGTAGGTCGTCACCTTGACTGCTTTTTAGGCTCTTTATTTTTATAGCGAGCTATGCAGTAACACTTAGTCATCTGCTTTTTAGGCTCTTTTAGCGAGCTATTAAGCCCGGAGCCCGTTAGCCTTAGTGAAATGAGTTGAGTCACAAGCTGGGAAAATGGAGCTTTCATTAACTAGAATGATTTTGAATTACATATTACAAAAAGTTTACTGATAATAAGGGCGGAGATGCTCGGCATTCCAAGCTCGAGGAACTTCTGCTCCTTTCTCATTAACTAAACGATAAGCTCCATTCCCCAAGTTTGCTTTGACAACATAAGGTCCTTCCCAGTTCAGGCCTAAGGATCCATCACTTGGCTTGCGGGCTCCTGGCAGAATGAGACGTAAAACTAAGTCTCCAACATTGAATCTGCGAATCCGAGCATGCTTGTTGTAGTACCTCGCTATTCTCTGCTGATAGACAGCTACTCTTAACCTGGCCGTTTCCCTGGCTTCTTCAAGCAGGTCCAAGTTTGCTGCGAGTAGCTGATCATTGTTGTTTGGATTGAAGGTCGCTCTTCATTGCGAGGTGACTTCAAATTCAGCTGGGATCATAGCCTCGGACCCATATACCATTGAGAATGGAGTCTCGCCTGTGGAACTGCGAGCTGTGGTTCTGTAAGACCATAATACTTTCTGAAGCTCGTCTACCCAATCTCCCTTCTTTGTTTCCAGTTTCATCTTCAAGGTCTGCTTGATAATCTTGTTTACAACTTCAACTTGGCCATTGGCTTGTGGATGGTCCACTGTTGAGAAGCTCTTAACGATCTTGAGATCATTGCAGAACCTGAGAAACTGGTCACTAGCGAACTGGGTCCCATTATCAGCTACGATTTGTTGTGGGACTCCGAATCTACAAATAATGTTACTCCACATGAACTTCTCAATCTTTGTTGTGGAGATTTCTGCCAACTCCTTCGTTTCTGCCCACTTGGTGAAGTAGTCAACTGCGACCACAGCATGTTTGCATCTTCCCCGAGCCATTGGCAGAGGCCCGATTAAATCCATCCCCCAAATGGCAAAGGGCCATGGGCTCACCATTTATTGGAGATAAGCTGGTGGAGCTCGTGGAATCTGGGCAAACCTCTGACACTTGTCGCATTTTTTGACTAAATTGATGGCATCCTGCCTCATAGTGGGTCAATAGAAACCTTAACGAAGTGCTTTCTGAGCCAGAGATAGCCCCCCAGCGTGGTTCCCACAATGGCCTTCGTGTATCTGCCTCAGTACTATTTCGCACTCAGGGCCATCAAGGCATCTTAACAGTGGCGCTGAGAACTCCTTCTTGTACAGCGCATCATCATAGATGCAATATCCGGCTGCTCTAGCTTGCAGACGCCGGGCTTCTAGTTTGTCATCTTGCAGCTTTCCGTCCTACAAATAAGTGAGAATTGGGCTCATCCAGGAGCCGGGCTACACAGATATTGCCATCATCACACTCTTCTTTTCTGTACTTGGAGTTGGTAGAAATTCAACTGGGATCGCCCCAAGAAAGTCTGCGTCTCAGGTGGTTGCCAAGCGAGCTAAAGCATCTGCATATGCGTTCTGAGCTCGTGGAATCTGCTTCACATCGTACCTATGAAATGCGCCTAGCAGCTCGTGAACTTTCTGGAGGTAGAGGGCCATTTTTAGTCCCTTGGCTTGATATTCCCCCAATAAGTGGCAGACAACGAGCTGTGAATCGCTGAAGACTTTCAATCGTTCAGCTTGCATCTCTTTAGCCAAACGCAGACCTGCGAGCAGAGCTTCATACTCAGCCTCATTGTTTGTTGCCTGAAAACCAAACCTTAGAGCACAAAGGATTTTGTAGCCTTCAGGACTGATCAGCAGAATCCCAGCTCCAGCTCTCTGCTCGCTGGATGATCCATCAACATAAAGCTCCCAGGCTGGACCTTCAGAAGATTCAGCTTCATCATCCACAGGTCCGGTAAACTCTGCAATGAAATCTGCCAGAGCTTGAGCTTTGATAGCCGTCCTCGGCTTGAACTGGATATTGAATTGTACGAGCTCCACCGCCCATTTCAACAAGCGACCTGAGGTATCTGCCTTTTGCAAGACTTGTTTCAACGGATATTGGGTGAGAACTCCAATTGTATGAGCCTGAAAATAAGGTCGCAGCTTCCTCGATGCAATCACCAGGCAGTAAGCTAGTTTCTCCATCTGCGAGTACCTAGTTTCAGCATCCTGCAACTGCTTGCTTACATAATACACCGGAAGCTATGTTTTTTCTTCTACCGTCACTAATGCAGCACTCAGAGCCTGCTGTGACACCCCCAAGTACAAAATCAATTTTTCTTCTCCTTTAGGCTTAGACAGGAGCGGAGCTCGCCCCATGTATTCCTTCAACTGCTAGAAGGCAACTTCACACTGCTCTGTCCATTCGAAGCTTTTGGCTTTCTTCAAAATATCAAAGAAAGGAATGCACTTATCAGTAGCTTTCGAGATGAACCTGCTTAGTGCTGCGACCTGACCATTGAGACTCTGTACATCTTTCACCCTGATTGGCGATCTCATGTCGATTAATACTTTGATCTTCTCAAGGTTTCCTTCAATTCCTCTACTGTTGACCATGAAGCCTAGAAACTTCCCAGAAGCTACTCCGAATGCACATTTGAGCGGGTTTAACTTCATCTGGTAGCTCCTCAGAATCTGGAACATCTCTCTCAGGTTGCGTACATGGTCACCCATCTGCTTGGATTTTACTAGCATATCGTCAACATAGACCTCCATGGTCTTTCCAATTTGCTCCTCGAACATCATGTTCACCAAGCGTTGGTAGGTTGCTCCAGCATTTTTCAACCCGAAGGGCATCACCTTGTAGCAATATAATCCTCGATCAGTCATGAATGAGGTGTGTTCTTCGTCCTCGGGTTTCATTGGGATCTGGTTATATCCCGAGTATGCGTCCATGAAACTCAGGAGCTCGTGGCCAGCAGTAGCGTCCACGAGCTGATCTATTCTTGGCAAGGGAAAACTGTCTTTTGGGCATGCCTTATTCAGGTCAGTGAAGTCGATGCAAGTTCTCCACTTTTCGTTTTTTTTCCTTCACTAGCACAGGGTTGGCGACCCAGGTCGGGTAGTAAGCTTCTCTGATGAACTTGTTAACCAGCAGCTTGTCTACCTCCTCTTTCAGTGCTAAGTAACGTTCCCCTGTCATTGCTCTTCTCTTCTGGCAAACTGGCTTGAAATGAGGGTCAATGTTCAGCCTGTGAGACATCACTTTAGGATCTATTCCCACCATGTCCTCATGATTCCATGCAAACACATCCAAATTCGCCTTTAGGAAGTCAGCGAGCTGGGTTCTCAGCTCTGGAGCTAATCCTCTTCCCAGCTTCAAGCACCCCTCTGGATCTATTTCGCTGACTTGTACATCTTCTAATTCTTCAATTGGACCAGTAGCTCGGTCTGCATTTACCTCGCGAGGGTCCAAGTCGTGACTGACTCCTTTCTCAGTCATAGCTCGTGGCTCGCCCCCTGAGACCATGTTCACTTTCTTTCCTCTACGCCCATTTTCACAGCATCTTCATAGCAACGCCGGGCTAAGTGTTGCTCTCCTCGAACACATCTGATGCCATTAGGAGTTGGGAACTTAACTGTTAGAGTTCTGGTCGAGGTAACCACATCCAACTCATTCATGGCAGGTCTCCCCAGGACCACACTATAAGCCGAGGGGTAGTCAATTATCAAAAAGTCTGTCAGAGTTGTTGCCTGACGACCTGCCTCTCCAAGAGTCAATGGTAGCTTAATCTGGCCCACTGGTACTACAGTATCTCCAGTGAAACCATATAAAGGTTCTGGGGACGGTTTCATTTGTTCTGCTCGCAGCCCCATCTGATCAAAACAGCTCATATACATCACGTTAACCGAGCTTCCAGTGTCAATCATGATGCGCCTAACTTCCATATTGCTAATTTTAGCTCGTATAACCAGCGCGTCGTTATGAGGCCAGATTACTCCTCTAGCATCTTCATCTGTAAATACAATCTCGTCCGAGCTCGGCTTTGCCTTTTTTACAGGTCCCTCTGACCCATTGAGTTGAAAAGAATGATTCGCCTCTCGGACGTATCTCTCATGCGATCTATTGGAGTCACCTGCGATATGGGGGCCACCATGAATGGTAAAAATGGTTCTTACCGCAGGCTCATGATCTGGCTTAGAAGCTCGTTGGGGCTGTTGCTAATGTGTTGGCTGTTGTTGGATAAGGTCGTTCCTGATGAGGTCGCGGTCCTGCAGGTCGTTCCACATAATCTCTCAAGCAACCTCTTTTGATTAACTTTTCAATGGCGTCCTTCAACGCCCAACAATCCGAAGTATTGTGCCCAACCTCATTATGATAGGCATAAAACTTGCTTCTATCTCTTTGATGAACAGGGGCTCTCAAAGGATAGGGCTTCCTAAAGTCCTCCCTGTTCTTTTCTGCTGCAAAGATCTTGTCTTGTGAGTCTGACAGGATGCTGTAATGCTCATAGCGACCTTGACGCTGAGGTCGCTCATTCCTTGGCTCTCTTCTTGCCTTTTTAGCGATCTGATTACTTGAGCCACTGTTTCTACCTTCTTCGTTCCTGCCATTGTTTCTTCTCTTTGGTTGGCTGGAACTGCCCACTTCATTCTTAGGATTCTGCTTCTTCGGGCCAAAGGTCTCTTCCCACCTTATCTCCTTCGCAGCTCGCTCGTAAAACTCTCTCAGATCCTTCACTGGGGATTTGTAAATGCTTTCATACAGTTTTTCGTCCTTATGCAATCCAGCTGAGATCGCTGTTAGAATACTTTCATCTGACGGATGCTTAACATTCGCGACCTCGCGTCTGAACCTGGTGATGTATTCTTTCAAAGACTCGCCTTAACGCTTAAAGATTGTAGCTAGGTGGCAGGATGGAGCGAGCTGCCTTCTTAATGCTCTGTACTGGTCAATGAACTTCTGCTGGCATTGCTCCCAACTACCTATGCTGCGGACTGGGAGATTCTTGAACCACATCCTCGGAATATCCCCCAATGTAGCTGGGAATACACGACATTTCACCATTGGATTACCTGTCTGTAGATTCATCTGAACATTGAAGCGTCTAGATGGTCATATGGGTCACTGTCCCCATTGTACTGCTGAATGCTTGGCATATTGAATCTCGGAGGGAGAGACTGTGTCTCAATCTCCCTCGTGAAGGGAGTCCTTTCCCCATAGTACCCACGCTGCTCCGGGGCTCCAGGTCGTGCCTCCAACTGCTGGACCCTCTGAAGGAGCTCCTCTACTTGTGGATCTCAGAGCTCGTACCTCCTACTGTAATCATGACTAGGGGCAGGGTGCTCTGGGTCATACCTCTCGTCTTCTTCGAACAGACCCTCAGGCTGATGGGATCTCCCCTGTCTCTGTTCGTCGTCAACTCGTAGAGCTGTAGCTCTGGCTCTATCGTACCAAACCTCTGCTCGTGGGTTTCCACCTTGGCTTAACCTTACTACCAGGCTAGCTGGGCGCGCAACCTCCCTTTCTTCCAGAACAGGGTGTCCTCCACCCCTAGAGCGCGCATTGGAGGAGCGAGCTGAGCCTGCAGGTCGCGGGACTTCCCTTGCCAGCCTTTCAGGTACTTGCATCGCTTCATGTTGTTGGGGCACATGCCTTGGTGCCTGAACCTCAACCCTAGGTATGTTTTGTACCTGAGTCCTGCACCAACATATTGACGGCCTCTGTGAGTTACTTGATCGTATCCTCCAATGCTTCCTGCCTCTGTAGCAACACATTCTGCCCTTCGGCTATTGGGGCAATTGGAACCGGTTGACGATGAGGCAGAGGAGGGATGCCTGTCGTAGCGTCGAGTGCCTGTCCATGGGACGTACCTGCTGCATGCATGGTTGCATCTTGCACAGGCTATATGTTCTGTTAGGACTGGTTCATGCGGCTCTCCGTCTGGTCATCATCTCCAAGATGCCTGTTTGTTCTGGTCTTTGTCATATCGGAAATCAATAAATTAGTGGAAAAGATTGCAGTTTGGGCCCTTCTTCTAGCTCCAAAATGTCGACGTTGAATTTCAGTCGACGAGTATTCAATGCCCAATGCCTGCAATCAATGTGAGAAAGCACAAATACCAAGAAAGAACACAGACAAAGACCGAGAATCAAACTAGGAACACAAAGCTTTTACGTGGTTCAGCAATAATAGGCCTACGTCCATGACTGTCTATCTCTTAAATTCTGTAGAGTGACAGTATATTATTAATTATTTTCTGATCTCGTTACAATGATTTTAACCCCCTATTTATAGGGAAAGAAGTGTTACAATTCTGGTTGCAACAAAACAGGAAAAGAATCCTAAATTAATTACACTTTCCAAATGATTTAAATAAAATCAGAAAAATCAGGAAGGGAATCATAAATTAATTACAATTCCTATTAAGTTGGAGTGAAATCAAGAAATTGCTCCTTAAATTCCGAGATAATGTTGACTTGAATTTGAATTTGAATAAACTTCCACATCTGATGAGAGAATCACGGTTTGATTGGGTAACTGCCATATTTGGAGAGAGGATCATGATCGGATTAGGCAATTGCCTATTCTGGAAGATACTGTACCAGTTACGCTCTTGAGCGAGCTGCTGTCTATAGTGGTTTATGAGTTGAAGCTCATTAATAAATGAACAGCGAACTGCGTTTATTATGAGTAGAAGAACGAACTATGACCTGACTATGAGACGAGCTCATTGCAGCGAGCTGGGGAGATTGTTAGACTGAACTGTAGGGCCCACAGGGCTTAGAATCGATACTTGGGCCTCGTCAGATGGTCTTTACACTTGGATTGACTTTATGGGGTATAAACTGGGCTTTTACCAGCCCATTTAATGAGTCCGAAAAATACATACAACACAATGTAAAAGATAATCTTTGAGATCTTTCAAACTAACATGCAGAACAAAATGGTAAAATATGATTTTTATTAATAGAAACTTGACAATTCTTGAGAACTTGATCTAATATTTTGACCCTTGGGTGACCAAGACGACAATGCTACAACATGACTTTTTGTAAGACCTCAATCTAACTAGACCAAAGAGATTAATTAAAATTCAATTTATTGTTATTAATTTAGTCCGGTTCAAATTTTAGAAGTAAAGAAGTTGGTTGATAAATATCCTATTGGAGGATATTTTTGAAAGAAATTATGAAAATTGGGTTAAAAGGAAAAAGGTTATAGGGGTGAAAATGAAAGTTTACATATATTGACCAAATAAAAATGTCATACGATGGGTGATTTTTTTATAATAATAATAATAATAATAAGATAAGGTGGTGGGCCATGCCTATTGAAATAAAGAGAATAATTAAATAAAATTAGAAAGAGAGAAGATAGGCATGAATAAAGAGAATAGTGAGGCGGTGGAGTTATGTTATCTATATATATATATATATATATATACATGTTGACATTCGGCAAAAACAAACACAGAGCAAAGGAAAAAAAAAAAAGAAAAAGAAAAGAAAAGAAGCAAACCGGACAAGGAGAAGCCGAGAAGAAAAAGAAAAAAGAATAAGGGAAATTTCATATGGGTGATCCAAATATTTGGGCGCTCTATTTATCCAGATAAATGATTTTTTGTATTTATTTTAATGGGATTTAGATTCCAGAAAATTAGTTAATTTTTCTATAAGTCTAAATTGAGTTTTATATGATTTTAGGGTGGATCCAAAATTATGAGAAATCAGATGGGAACTCATTTTAGATCCAAAAATAAGTAAAGGAATTATGTGAGTGGATAGTTTTATTTTAATTAAATCGCTTGAGTTATGTTTATTTATATTTCAGATTTTATTATTTATTTCAAGTAAATAATTTATTGAGTTAATTGATTTTATAGATTATAAATTATGTTTTATGATTGAAATAAATGTTTGTTACAAATTCGTATATATGTATACTTATCAAAATTCTAGTAAAAATTTTATGTTTTCAATTTCAGTTATTATTAGAAAAATTTTAGAATGTTTTAAATAATATAATTTGGTATTTTGAGAAAGAATATTGACTACATTTTGAGAAAAGTATTATTTAATAATACGTGTATTCAAAAAAGATTTGAGGAAAAAATAATGTTTTTTGAATATTAAAGTTGTACTCTCCTCTCTAATAGTCAAATAGACTACACATATGTGAGTCATAGATTCACCCAGCACGTCTATGATAGATGTCTAGAGTCATTGAGTCGTTCAGTACGTGTATTGCAAGTGTAATCCCTTGTTATGTGTGTATGTTAAGTATCTGCACCACGTATGATAGATTTCCTTGAGTACTAGTTAGTGTAGATTTTTATATTACAAATATTATATACTGAGTTTGATTAATACAGAATACCAGATTTATAGAAAGAGAATTCCAGAAAATTTTTACAAATTATAGATTTTTATATTTTATATTATTAAAGTTATAAAGATAATTTATATAAAAATTTATAGTTTTGCAATGAAATCATATTTAAATTTAGTTTTATTATTTCAGATTTGAAATTATATGAATCATTAAGAAGTATTTATTGTTACTAGAAATATGTTGTGCTTTATTTAAAAATGTTTTTGAAAAGATATATTCACTTACTAGGTGTTAGCACTCATTCTTTTATAAATTAATTTTTCCATATACCCGTCGTAGGTTTATGTAAATTAGTGTATATCGTGAGGAAAGCCATATGATGATGAACAGTTGCATTTGTGTATATTATTTCTTTTATTTACCAAATTTTTTTAATGTGTTTCAAAAATACTTTTACAAATACAATATCTTTTCCAAGTATTCTGTAAATATTTTATATATTCAGTCTATGAGTCAAGCACAACAAATGTAAAGATTTTTGATTTGTTTAACTTATATTTCATTAAAGTAGTTATTAGAATTTAGAATTATGATGATTATTTCAAACGATTTTCAATAAGTCTAAATTTTAATCTGAAAGACCCTAGTTTTCACAGGATCCTCCTAGACTCGAGATAAGAGTTGGGATGGATCTTATCACTTTTAATTGAAGAACTTTGAGACTCATTCATTGATAAAGTCTTGGTGCT
This sequence comes from Litchi chinensis, assembly GCA_019925255.1. Classification (NCBI taxonomy): domain Eukaryota; kingdom Viridiplantae; phylum Streptophyta; class Magnoliopsida; order Sapindales; family Sapindaceae; genus Litchi; species Litchi chinensis. Next base: position 9,396,342 of record CM034462.1, on the reverse strand, counting down.
ATCTAACTTTATTCTCTTGCCTTATTTGTTTTCCTCTTTGGCCTATAAATAGGCTTTATATTGTACATTGTAAAATATGGTGAAATAAACAATTCTTTTATATTTATCATGATATCAGAGCCCTAAATTTTTTAGTGTCCTTGTCTGGTTCAGCCGCACTATGGCATTTCAATCATTACAGCGCACGACGGTTCTATCACCACTGTCTTCTTCCGTTCTGCGCCACTGTCAACGTTCCACTGTCAATGTTCAAATTGAAGGGAAAAAACAACAATTGTTTTTATAAAAATAAAGATTTGCGGAATATTGAGTTTTTTAGAAAACTCAAGAAACCCTAGATCCATAAAACAATGAAATAAAATAATAAACTAAATAAAGATCGAATCTTTTACCGTTTGTATTGATCTCTGTTGATTGCTCACCACATTGCCTTCCTTGATATGTCTCTACACCAAGAAACAAGTGAGTGGGCACAATTATATAAAATTGTGCTCACTTTCTATTGATTTCTTTTCTCAAAAGAATAAACAATATATGTAAGAGGTGAGAATAGGTTTTGATTTCAAAGAACGTAAAACAAAACCTAAATATAACTTCTGTTTTGAAAATAAGACTATTTCTTTTCTATTTATAGGCAACCAATTAGGGTTTTAATTAATCAAAATTAATATTTAACCCCAAGTTTATTAAAATTAAACTTTTGCCCATATAACATAATTAATTCATGTTATATTTTGTAATCATACTTGTGACCTATAATTAATTCATAATTAATTTATACCCGGTCACAACTAAGAATTGAATTCAAGACCTCTTATAAAATTAATTAAATAATCATTAATTCATAATTAATAATTAACTAATTAATAATTTGAATAATCAATATTATTCAAATACCAAGTGAACACATATTTTACTACTTATGTAACAAATATAATTGGACGATCCAATTATAATATTCTATATACACGTTTCTTATAGTGAAATGAGCTATCAAGGGGACTCGATGGACCTACAGTTTAGAGCTCCAATAATATCGGAATTATTAATTAAACTCTTTAATTAAATAATTCGCTATTATTAATCTTAGAGTTACTCCACTAAAAACCTAAGATTGCACTCTCAAAATTATAGATGTTTTTATACAATTTGAAATTTTCAGTGTCCATTGATATAATCACTACATATGATTTGACCATCCATAAATAGTTCATAATTAAAGCTAGGTCAGAATGTCCGTTATACCCCTCTAATTATATCTTGATCCTTAAGTACCATTGATTCTCTAATGAACAATATATTCATAACAACTTATGAATTTATCTTTCCGTTTACTTATGAACAGAAAGTTGAGCGCTCTTATTATTCAAGACCTGAATCAACCCTTAAGAGAACTATTTCTCTACTTCTCGCAAGAATGAGTGGATTCCACTATTGTATAGAATATTCCCAGCTACTTACTAAATCATATCCCCAAAGTACGAAGTTATTGATCGAGCATCTATATCGATCTCACCCATGTAAATCAAAGGACATAACTCAACAAGCAAGAGTCCATAATACACTCAGGATTAAGATCAATTCATATATGATCATCTAGTCGATAAATATAAATCTCTAAGTTTAACGGATATTAATTAGAGACTCATGTTTATCGTGGTCCAGTCCTATATAATCTTTATTATATAAGGTGCCTCCATTTCCATGTCACTACATAAATAGTCTCGGATAAAACTATTGTACTGAATACAAAATGGACCGCAACTGTAGATTTACCACAAACTAAGTACCTAGCTTCGTTTGCTTTCTACGGACTCTTTAGATTACTTCTCTCAAACTAAATCCGCTTGTACATAACACTTATATACTTAGTTTGAAAATACATCAGTAATCAAGGATGTTTCTCATGACATATATAATTTTTGCAAAATATATAAATTGAATAAAATGAATACTTTATTATTATTTATTAAACCGTTTACATAATTACAAACTCTTAGGGCACAAAACCCAACACAAATCACCATAGCGATTCTATTTGCTGTCTAGGTCTGCCTCTGATCACTATCGTTTCACCATCGTGTCTCCACTGGTCTGCACGCTGGTCTGTTTCACTCATTGCCTTGCTACTGTCTGCTAATTCCTGGTTTGCATCACCGCTGCCGCTTCTCTTTCCGCTGTACTCAGTTCCACTGCACCCTGTCGCACCACCTAGTTGCTGTCTCTTACAGCCGCTGACGCCGTCACACCATCTGTTCATTGTATCTGTTCCGCTGCACGCCGTCGCATCACCTGGTCTGTTCCTGTCCCATTTTGGTCACCGTTCTAGTCTTCTTGGTCTATTTTGGTCACGGTTCTGCTACACACATCCGGTCTCTCAACTCCACACATCGCTTCTGGTCTGTGTTCCATCGCCGGTTCTACATCATCTCGGTTCTATCATCACTTCGCACCATATAATAGTCACCACTGTCGCATATTGCTGCTCATCACCGTTCTGTCACACTACCGCACTAGAGTTGTTTTCTGGTCTCATTATCGGCGTCACATACCATCGCACCACCTGCCATCTTGGAAACTGGTCTGCATCATCGTTCGCCTGGTACAGACGCATCATACACTACACTAGTCTGTCTCCAGTTGTCGCACAAGCTGCTCTGCCACCATATTTGGTCTGTCATCACGCACTGTCATCAGGTTTTGATTTTTTAGACGTTGATTTGGGTCTCAAATTGATATTTATTGGGCTGCATATTCATTATTTGGGCTATATTTAGATTGCTTATTGGTCTTGTTGATATGTATTTTATTGGTCTTATTTATTCGGGTTCATTATGGAGAATTCATCAAAGACACCCATTTACCATTATTGTAAGTTCCCAGGACATGGTATTCTTCATTGCCCCATAAGACGCTGTAAGTATTGCCACAAAATTCAACCAGGGCACTATAATCAAGATTGTCCTTGGAATAGCAATAACAGAGATTTTTCAACCTCATCCAAGAGTATTCCTCTCAAGCCTTGTCAAAACAATCAATGATTTTCTACGGTTATAGCCGATGACAAACCGGGTATTGTTGGTCCCTCTTCTATCTCAGTTCATGATCTTGTAACTATGCTCCATCAAATCATTTCTAAATCTGGTAATTCATCTCTTTCTGCACCTTAAGTGTCAACAGGTAGTTCCTCATGGTATTTTAATTCAGCTTGTTGCAAACATATGACTTCTGATTCTACAAATTTTTCCGTACAATCATCATCTTCCTCTTTACCTACCATTTTTACAGCTAATGGCTCATCCATGTCTGTTCAACATATAGGTCACATCTCTACAGATAACTTGTCATTGCAAAATACATACTTTATTCCTAAACTTACCTTAAATCTTATCTCTATGGGTCAGTTGTGTGAACTTGGTTTTGATGTACATTTTACTTCTTCTAGTTGTTGTGTGCAGAATCGACAGACGGGGAAGATTTATGGGATAGGTCGTAAAGTTGGACGTTTGTTTGAGCTCATTCATCTTCAACTACCTTCACAGGTCTCATCTCCCTATCAATCTGCCACTACTTCTTCATCTTTGCCATTGAGTCTTTGGCACTCATGGTTAGGTCATACTTCATTTAGTCGATTGCGTTCTTTATTATCTAGTGGACATTTAGGCTTTGTAATTGATGATCATATTGATTGCTTATCATGTCAATTATCCAAACATAATGCATTACCTTTTCATATTAGTGATTCAGTTTCTCAAGTACCCTTTGACTTAATTCATTCAGATATTTGGGGACCCTCACCAACAACTACTATGGGGGGGTCCAAGTATTTTGTTATCTTTGTGGATGACTATTCCCGTTATACATGACTTTATCTTATGCACAATAGGTTTGATTTATCTAAAATTTATTCTAATTTTACGCGAATGATTCAGACTCAGTTTCAAAAACTATCAAAGTTTTACATACTAATAATGCCATGGAATATCGAGATAAAACATTTCTTGATCTGTTGAGTCAAATGGGTACCATATGTCATCGTTCATGTCTTAGTACATCACAACAAAATGGTCGTGCTGAACCTAAACATAGACATATTCTTGAAACTATTCGTACACTTCTCATATCTGCCTCTTGTCCTGAAAAGTTTTGGGGAGAAGCTGCATTAACAGCAGTATATACTATCAATCGTGTTCCATCTTCTGTTATTGATAATCAATCTCCTTATGAACGATTGTATGGCACTCCTCCGAACTATCAAAATCTTAAAGTCTTTGGATGTGCTTGCTTTGTTCTTCTTCATCCTCACGAACGAACTAAATTAGAGTCTAGAGCCCGTTTGTGCTGTTTTCTTTGCTATGACATTGAACATAAGAGTTATCGTTGTTGGGATCCTATCTCAAATCGTTTTCATGTCTCTCGTCATGTTGTCTTTTGGGAACATAAGATGTTTTCATCCATATCCAAATTTCACACATCACACACTTTAACTCATAAACTTTTTATAGATCCTACTGTTCATTTATTTCCTGATGAAAAAGATTCAAGTATTCACGAGACTCAAACAGATCCTTCCGATGATATCCGATCGATTCCTGAACAATCTCACCCGTCTGTTGATCCTACACCAGAGTCTTCTTGCCCAATCTCACCTATTGCACATTCTCACCCTACACCAGAGTCCTTTTATCCAATCTCATCTGTTGCTCATCTTCCTCGACGCTTTAGCAGGGTAAGGGAACTACCTGTGACTCTTCGAGATTTTCATTGTTTTTCTACCATTCTTTCTTTGTATGAGCCTTGATCCTTTAAAGAGGCCAGTACTAACCCTGTTTCATAGCAAGCTATGACTGAAGAATTGCAAGCACTTGAAAAGACTCACACTTGGGACATGGTTGATCTTCCTCCTAATAAATTCGCCATCGGGTGCAAATGGGTATATAAGATCAAAACAAAGTCAGATGGGTCTGTTGAAAGATATAAAACCCATCTCGTGGCTAAAGGCTTTACCCAGGAGTATGTAATTGATTATGAGGAGACATTTGTGCCAGTTGCTAGATTTACAACTGTTCGTAGCTTGCTGGCAGTCGTTGCAATTAAACAGTGGAATTTGTTTCAAATGGATGTGAAAAATGCATTTCTTAATGGTGATCTTACTGAAGAGGTATATATGACACCACCACCAGGGTATCCACACCCTTCACACAAGGTTTGTTGTCTTCGTCGGGCACTATATGGGCTAAAGCAGGCTCCTAGAGCTTGGTTTGTTAAATTCTCTTCCATCATTATGGAATTTGGTTTTACCTCCAGCTCTTATGATTCTGCACTATTTTTTCGCAAGACTAGTCATGGTTCTGTTTTCTTGTTACTTTATGTGGATGACATGATCATTACAGGTGACGATATTGTCGGTATCTCTGACCTTAAGACTTATCTTTAGCAGCAATTTGAGATGAAAGATCTTGGTTCTCTTAGTTACTTTCTTGGTCTTGAGGTCTCTTTGGACTCTGATGGTTATTATCTCTCCCAAGCAAAATACACTTTAGATCTTCTTGTTCGTGCTGGCGTAACTGATAATAAAATCAATACTAGCCCCTTAGAAGCTAATGTTAAGCTGACACCTTTCGAAGGTACCCCACTCAATGATCCTACTCTTTATCGACAACTTGTTGGTAGTCTTGTTTATTTGACCATGACTTGGTCAGATATCGCATATGCTGTGCATGTTGTCAGTCAGTTTATGTTTGCTCCTCATTCCACTCATTTTGCTGCTGTTCTTCATATTTTACGATATCTCAAAGGTACGATGTTTTATGGACTTCACTTTTCTGCTGACTATTCTTTAGAGTTACGTGCTTATTCAGATGCTGATTGGGCTGGCGATCCTACTGATCGACGATCTACCATTGGTTTTTGCTTCTTCCTTGGTGATTCACTCATTTCATGGCGTAGTAAGAAAAAGACCGTTATAGCTTGATCCAGTACTGAAGCTGAATGCTGATACTACTCAGGAACTTATTTGGCTGCGTTGGTTACTTCCAAATATAAGAGTTCACCATGTCACGACTACTCCTCTTTATTGTGATAATCACAGTGCTATTCAAATTACTCACAATGATGTTTTTCATGAATGTACCAAACACATTGAGATTGATTGTCATTTTGTTCGACAACATGTTTATCAGGGTATTGTTAAACTTCATTCGGTCTCTTCTGTTGATCAACCCGCTGATATCTTCACCAAAGCTCATCACTCAGCACATCACTCAACACGTTTTCGTGAATTAGTTTCCAAACTCAAGCTTGCATCCATCTCGCCATCTTGAGTTTGCAGAGGGATATTAACATACTATCAATCAAATCAATATTTTCTATTCATGTAATATATTATTTTGCTTCCATGTATAAATTATTCTCTTGCCTTATTTGTTTTCCTCTTTGGCCTATAAATAGGCTTTATATCGTACATTGTAAAATATGGTGAAATAAACATTCTTTTATATGACTAATCTAGCCGATAATAACAAGTAGGGGCAACATGTCTTGGTTTTCCACAAATCTAACAATGCACACAACTATTGGCTTGTCATCCTCCATGACCACATCCTCTGGCACAGTTAGCTCTACCATCGCGATACACATTTTGGTTGTGGTT